>LR824534.2:0-1200000 GCA_902850265.1 Spodoptera littoralis
CCTAACCTAACCTAACCTACCTAACCTAACCTAACCTAACCTAAACCTAACCTAACCTAACCTAACCTAACCTAACCTAACCTAACCTAACCTAACCTAACCTAAACCTAACCTAACTAACCTAACCTAACCTAACCTAACCTAACCTAACTAACCTAACCTAACCTAACCTAACCTAACCTAACCTAACCTAACTAACCTAACCTAACCTAACCCTAACTAACCTAACCTAACCTAACCAAACCTAACCTAACCTAACCTAACTAACCTAACTAACCTACTAACCTAACCCTAACCTAACCTAACTAACCTAACCTAACCTAACCTAACCTAACCTACCTAACCTAACCTAACCTACCTAACCTAACCTAACCTAACCTACCTAACCTAACCAAAACCAAAACCTAACCTAACCTAACCTAACCTAACCTAACCTAACCTAACCTAACCTACCTAACCTAACCTAACCTAACCTAACCTAACCTAACCCTAACCTAACCTAACCTAAACCTAACTAACTAAACCTAAACCTAACCTAACCTAACCTAACCTAACCTAACCTAACCTAACCTAACCTACCAACCTAACCTAACCTAACCTAACCTAACCTAACCTAACCTAACCTAACCTAACCTAACCTAACCTAACCTAACCTAACCTAACCTAACTAACCTAACCTAACCTAACCTAAACCTAACCTAACCTAACCTAACCTAACCTAACCTAACCTAACCTAACCTAACCTAACCTAAACCTAACCTAACCTAACCTAACCTAACCTAACTAACCTACCTAATAACCTAACCTAACCTAACCTAACCTAACCTAACCTAACTAAACCTAACCTAACCTAAACCTAACCTAACCTAACCTAACCTATCCTAACCTAACCTAACCTAACCTAACTAACCTAAACTAACCTAACCTAACCTAACCTAACCTAACCTAACCTAACCTAAACCTAACCTAACCTAACCTAACCTAACCTAACCTAACCTAACCTAAACCTAACCTAACCTAACCTTTTTTTTTTTTTTTTTTTTTTTTTTTTTTTTTTTTTTTTTTTTTTTTTCGCCCGGGGAAAATGCCGTGCATACCCGGCCTCGCGGGGGCCAAGGCCGGGTTATGTGGGGCTCGAACCACTAAAAACCCCGGGGTGTGCCACTCACGCATGAGGGCGGGCCACAAGAACTGCGTTGCCCGGGGATCACTACGAGGAAGTCAGCACTGTGGGGGGATCCCCAACCTAACCTTTTTTTTTTTTTTTTTTTTTTTTTCGCCCGGGGAAATGCCGTGCATACCCGGCCTCGCGGGGGCCGTGGCCGGGTTATGTGGGGCTCGAACCCACTAAAAACCCCGGGGTGTGCCACTCACGCATGAGGGCGGGCCACAAGAACTGTACTTTCGCACTCTATACACGTGAAGGGCAGAGTGTTAAACGCATTGGCGATGTCAAGAGACACCGCCAACACCACTCCGCCCTCGGCCACGCTCTCCTGCGCGAAGGCCTTCACACTGCCGATCGCGTCGATGGTGGAAAGGCCCCCGCGAAAGCCGAACTGGCACGCGGCCAGGTCCGGGCCACCAACGCCGAGATGCCGGATGATGCGGGTAGCGAGCACGCGCTCAAAAAGCTTACCCGCCTCATCCAGCAACACGATGGGGCGGTAGGCAGGGGAGACTCTGCCGGGCGCCCCGGCTTCTGAAGGAGGACAAGCCTGCCCTCCTTCCAAATCTGAGGGAAACTCCCGGCGCGCAGACACGCGCTCAAGAGTCCCTCAGGCGCTCCTCCAGCGGGCCCAGGGCGAGATCCCACACTCGCCCTGGGATGCCATCCGGTCCCGGAGCGGTCTTTTTAGACCGCATCCGGAGGACGGCGGCCCCTAGTTCCCCCTCGGTTACTGGGGGGACCTCTTCCTCCCGTACCTCCTCTTCCTCGGAGTCGGAGTCGGGGCCCATCGGGGGCGGTACGTGCTCCGCTCTGGTCGGGAACAAAGCGGACACCACTCCTCCAGCAGCGCCGGCTGCAGGGACTCAACCACGGCGGTCCTTGCCCCCGCATTTTGCCCGTACGGAGCGGTAGGGTCGCCCCCACGGGTCCCTATCGAGGTGCGCGAGCATCTCCCCGCGCGCCGTCTTCTTGGCCCGGGATATTGCCATCTGCAGAGTCCTCCGCGCTTCGCGGTAGGACTCGTACAGTTCCCGGGCCACGTCCGCCTCCTGCACTCTCCGCCTGCGGTAATTGGTGTGCGCTCGACGCGCAGCTACGCAGGCTTGCCTGAGGCCTGCGAGCTCTTGCGACCACCAATATACCGCACGCTTCGTAGGACGACTCTTGACGCGGGGCATTGCGGAATCGCAGATACCCGTCATCGCACCTCGCAGGGCTACCGCCTCCTCCTCCAGGGTCCCCAGCTCCGCCGGCGCCGCAAACCACGCCTGGACGATGGCCGCCTCTTCGGCGACCTCTCGATCCAGGCGCGACAATGCCCACCTGGGGAAGGTGTCCCCGTTGAGCTGGCGAGTCCGCCCCCCGTGGCTGCTGGAAGTGGAGATCTCAAATCGGATATATAGATGGTCCGAAAGGGTCTCCACCTCCTGCATCACCCGCCAGTTGCGAACGCGTGCTTCAACAGCGGGGGTGGCCAATGTCAAATCGACTATCGACCCCCCCGTCTGCGCACGCATGTGTTCGCGGAGCCTCGGTTGCAGATACCGAGGCCCACCGCCGCTGCCCATTCCAAAAGGACGTCGCCCCTGGCGTCCGTCGCCGGGGAACCCCAAGCCGTAGATTTGGCATTGAAGTCCCCCATCACGACCAGCTGCCTCGCATCTAGTCGCCGGATCGAGGCCTCCAAATGATCGAGGAAGACCTCGAACTCCGGTAGGTTCCGATTGGGAGAGAAGTAAACACCTATGAAGGTGATCTCCCCCCACACGGCCGCGACATATCCCGGACCCCTCTCTTTAAACGAGAGGGGTGGGGAACGCGGGGCCGCGGAACCTATGATCGCCACAGAGCCGTCACTGTCACCCACCCAATTCGGGCGGGTGGGGATGAAGTACGGCTCCGCGACCACGGCTACGTCGACCGACCACCCCGCCATGGTTTGTAGGAGCAAGTCCTGCGCACCGGAGCAGTGGTTCAGGTTCGCCTGAAGAAGGTTACAATTACGGACCCGATCCATGTTATTCCGTAATCATAACCTCCTGCGACGCCTCTAGTCGCACCGGCTCCGGAACAGCAGCGGTCCCGGCGGCCGAGGGCTTGGCGGCCGCGCGCTGCTTTCTGGGGGCGTTGCACCCCTTACCACCCACGAGGTGGTCCGCCGGCAACTTGGCGTGCGAGCAGAGCGGGCAGTGGGGGGCGCCGGAACACGACGCCGCATTATGCCCGGGCTGCCCGCAGCGGAAGCATAAACCGCTGCAGTCGACATGGGCGGAGCATTGCTGCCCCGTGTGCCCCTGTCCCATGCAGCGGTAGCACCGCATGGGGCGCGGCTCGAGCACCTGTACTCGGGCCGAGCTCCACCCCACTTGGAGGCGGCCTGCCGCCATAAGGGCCTTGGCCGCCACCACCGGACAGCTTGCCCAGACGGAGCCAGAACCCCTGGCCCCGACTGTTCTCCGACCCACTCGGACCTGGTCCGGAGGGCAGCTTGCCCTAGCGGCAATCGCCGCCCGGACGTCCGCCTCAGACGCGGAGTCGTCGAGGCCCACGATGCGCAGTTCTGCGCATTTCGTCGGCCGATTGACACGGACGCCGTCGTCGGCGAGTGCCGCCCTCAGGGAAGCCGCGAGCAGGTCTGCCTTCGGGCCGCTCTGCGCGCCGGGCAGCTCGATGATCCGAGCGCCAGTCACGGCCGTCCTGAACCGGCAGCCCCCAGTGATGCCGAGCTCCTCCAGGTTGACCCGCTCGCGCGCCTTTGTTAAGACGCTCGAGTAGGTCAACCCCGACTCGGCGGCCTCCGGTTGCAGGGTCAAGACCACCGCAGCAGATTTCGGCACGCGCAGCTTTGGTGCTTTTTTTCCGCCGCGGAGGCCCCGACGCGTTCGCGGCCGCCGACTTTTTGGTTTTCTTCTTCGGCTTCTTCTTCTTGCCTACAACCGTGGTCCACCCCTCTCCCGAGGAGGTGGTGGGACCAGCCGAACGCCGCGGGGAGGGCGCGGTGCTCGCCGGAGCGCCGGCAGGGCCGGCAGGAGGAGGTGCCGCTCGTGCGTTCCTTGCGGGCTGCGGGGCCGGCAAGGCTCGGGCAGCCTTTGCCGGGCGATTTGCCGGCTTGGGAGCAGGGCCGGCCGCCGGGCCAGCCGCCACCGCGACATAGGACGGCCTTGATGTGGCCGCCAGCGGTGGACGCATGATCCTTGCGGGCATGAGGCGATCCTCAATACCCGCGAACCTGGCGTCCAACATCTTGCCCACCCGGTCGATGACACTACGTGTCACCGCCTCTAGGTGAGTCTCCTCCGAGGCCGACGAGGCGGATGGAGCCGCCCGGACCCTCTCCAACTCGGAGTTTAGAGCCTCCGTATTCCTACGGAGGACTGCTACCTCCGCCCTCATCCTGTTGAGGTCAGCCTGCAATTGGAGCGTCTCCTCCGTGACGCTCCTTCGCGCGAGGCCCTCCACTGCCGTGCGCACGCACTCCACAGCCTCCTTGATGGCCTTTGTGCAGGTCCCCTTGATGTTCTTGGACTTGCGAATCACGTCCAAGACAACATCGAGGCCCTGCACGGCCTTCGTCTCGAGGACACTTGTGGTGTCCTCGGAAGTAGCGGACCTCTCACCAGAGGCCGCGATGATTTCGGCGCAGACTTGTCGCGCCTGCGCCATATCATCGGCTCTTAAGGCCAGCTCGTCGTCCTGCGCGAGATCAAGAGCCTCGCGCTCCTGCATCTGCCTTCTGGCGTCCGACAGACCAAAAGACGTGCGGCCACCCGACGGGATCTTTGCTTGGGGAGGCTCGTTACTTGAGCTCTCCCCGCTCTCCCCCGAATCCACGCGGCGATCCCTTTTTGCGGGTCTCACCGCTGCCGCCGCCGCCGCCTTCGAGCTCGAGCTCGCGCCAGACGGACTGGCGTTCGACGGCCTTATTCCTGACGCGTCAGAAGTGTCTGACTCGTCAGAAACCTGCGCCGGAGGTTGGCCCTGAGAAGGGCCTTTTTTAAGGAAACGCCCTTTGGCGTCCCTAACTGGCAAGCCAGCAGACATGATATGTCACCTCTCTGTTCGCCCCAAGTAAATCCGTGAACACTTGGTCACCTGCCTGCCACTCCGTTACGGTGGTCAGGTCAGGGTCCAGGGCGCACGACGAGGACGTGGTTGCACGGACCGGTTTAAAACACAACTTGGGGCACGCCCCAACCTAACCTTTTTTTTTTTTTTTTTTTTTTTTTTTTTTTTTTTTTTTTTTTTTTTTGACCCTGGGAAAATACTTTATGTATCATCCTCCCGGGGACGGGAGGGATATGTGGGACTCTCCGGGAGAAGCCCGGCATACCCACTAAAAACCCAGGAGCACACCAGCGTCGCCATGTGAGGGGGTCTGGGAGACCGGTTGAACCTTTACGACCAGGACCCCCTCGGCTATGCCTGCCAGAGATGGCGGGCCATATTCACACCCTTCCTTGTGTTTGGAAGGGGTTTCGGGAACGGTCGTGTGCCAACCGTTCCCGTCCCGCGAAAGGTGAGTAGTGCAATGCGGATGCAGGCGCCCCCGCGCCTAGCACCCGCTACTCACCCCCGGGAGGGATAAGGCGGTTGTACTGCCGTCTTCTCCTTCCGACTCTTCGTCGTCGGAGCGCTGGAGCGAGGGCGTCTTCCTCTCGCTCACGCTCTGCCGCCTCCTTCTGCGATATTACGCATTCGCAGAAGGAGGCGACCGCCGCCCATGTTTCTTCGCTCCCCAACATTGCGCGTACTACGCAGGGGAGTGAGAGGTCTTGTCCGACCACCGCGACCAGGTTCAGGCGCGGCTCGGACCACGATGGGCACTCTTCGAGTGTGTGCCGCACCGTGTCCTCTGTCGCACCACAATGGTGGCACGACGGGTTCTCCCAACCTAACCTTTTTTTTTTTTTTTTTTTTTTTGACCCTGGGAAAATACTTTATGTATCATCCTCCCGTGGGGGGACGGGAGGGATATGTGGGACTCTCCGGGAGAAGCCCGGCATACCCACTAAAAACCCAGGAGCACACCAGCGTCGCCATGTGAGGGGGGTCTGGGAGACCGGTTGAACCTTTACGACCAGGACCCCCTCGGCTATGCCTGCCAGAGATGGCGGGCCATATTCACACCCTTCCCTGTGTTGGGGAGGGGTTTCGGGAACGGTCGTGTGCCAACCGTTCCCGTCCCGCGAAAGGTGAGTAGTGCAATGCGGATGCAGGCGCCCCCGCGCCTAGCACCCGCTACTCACCCCCGGGAGGGATAAGGCGGTTGTACTGCCGTCTTCTCCTTCCGACTCTTCGTCGTCGGAGCGCTGGAGCGAGGGCGTCTTCCTCTCGCTCACGCTCTGCCGCCTCCTTCTGCGATATTACGCATTCGCAGAAGGAGGCGACCGCCGCCCATGTTTCTTCGCTCCCCAACATTGCGCGTACTACGCAGGGGAGTGAGAGGTCTTGTCCGACCACCGCGACCAGGTTCAGGCGCGGCTCGGACCACGATGGGCACTCTTCGAGTGTGTGCCGCACCGTGTCCTCTGTCGCACCACAATGGTGGCACGACGGGTTCTCCTCCCGTCCGATGCGGTGCAGGTACGACCCAAAACAACCATGACCTGTCATCACCTGCACCAGACGGAAGGAGAGAAAGCCGAACGGCCGCTCGAGCCAGGTCTGGAGGACCGGCCCGATGGCGTCCAGCGTCCGTCGACCAAAGACTGCGGCAGCGAGGTCGTCCGCCCAATGCAGGACGATGGCCTCCTTGGCCTCCTGCCGCACTGTTTCCCGGACCTCATGAGCCGGGCGCTCTCCTCGCGCCCTCCGCTCCGCCGTCCACTCATACACTCTGGCGAGCACCCACGCTTCGAGCTCCCAAGGGGGAGTGCCCGCCAGCGCGCACGCCGCCGCAAAACCCACTGTGCGGTAGGCCCGCGCCACCCGCTGTGCGATAGCCCTTTGGGGCACGCGAAGGGCGGTGGCGTTCTCCCTCCTGCGCAGGGAGTCCGCCCAAACTGGAGCTCCATAAAGGGCCATGCTCTGTAGTATGCCGGCGTATAGACGCCGGCATCGCGCACTGGGCCCTCCCAGGTTTGGCATGAGCCACGAGAGGGCGTTCGCCGTCTTTAGGAGGCGCTTCGACAGATCGGCCAAGTGGGGGCCGAAGCGCCATCTGCTGTCTAGGATGAGACCCAGATATCTCATCTGACCCTCCACTGCAATTCTCTCGCCATCCACAAATATGTGGGCCTCAGGAGGAGGGCGCTGCCTCGGTCCGTGGAAGAACACGGCTTCGGTCTTGTGCAGCGCCACTGTCAGCCCCAAACGGCGGATCCTGTCGGCAACCAAGGAGCCACCCGCCGACGCCAAGCTGGCCGCCGTCGTGAAGGTCCCGCGGGCAGTGAGGAGAGTGTCGTCTGCGTAACAGATGACACTCGTCCTGTGAAGGAGCGTTCCCCGCAGGAGCCAGTCGAAGCCGACGTTCCATAGGAGGGGTCCTAACACCGACCCCTGCGGAACGCCGGTCTCCACAGCGTAGCGCCGAACCTCCCCGTTTCTATTTGCAAGGACTACGGTCCTATCCTCCAAGTAGTTGGTCAGGAGGACCCGAAGGTATTGAGGCACTCCGTGGAATCGGAGCGCCTCTAGGATGGTGGAATGGGGGACGGAGTTGAATGCGTTGGCTATGTCGAACGACACAGCCAACAGTCCTTCCCCTTCTTCTACGGCCTCCTGAACCTGGCCCTTGAGGCGGGTTAAGGCGTCCACGGTCGACCGCTGAGCCCGAAAGCCGTACTGGGCGTCTGACAAATCCGGCCCCACACATGCCAAATGGCGGTTGAGGCGAGCAGCGATGATCCCCTCGAACATTTTGCCGACCTCATCGAGCAGAACGATGGGCCGGTATGCCGAGGGGGAGTCAGCCGGACGTCCCTGTTTGCGGAGCAGACACAACTGCCCCTCCTTCCAAGGTTTCGGGAACCGCCCCGTTGCGAGACACGCGCTGAAGAGGTCCCGAAACCGCTCCTCCATTTGGGAGGCAGCAATGACCACCACCCTTGCAGGGATGCCGTCCGGGCCGGGGGCAGTTTTCTTTGCCCGGAGGCGGACCAAGGCCGTGTGGATCTCGCTGTCCGTGACAGCGGGAGCCTGTTCCTCCTCTTCCGCTAGGGCCCTCCCCGAGGGGGATTCATTACTGGAGGGGGAAAACTCTTCGTTCCTGCGCGGAAATAGGGAGCGTACCACCTCATCCAGCAGGGGAGGCTCGAGGGTCTCTGTCACCGGGGGACCTGAGGGGCGCAATTTGTTTCGCGCCGCCTTATACGGTCTCCCGAATGGATCGCCGTCGAGGGACTCCAGCAGCTCGGCTCTCGCTGAGTCTTTGGCGGCACCGATAGCTGACTTGAGGGCCGTCTTTGCCGCCACGTACGCTTCGTACAGACGGTCCTCGTCAGTTTCGTCTCGGCGCCGCCGGCGACGACTTCGCGTGAACTGGCGTTTAGCTGCCATGCACGCTGTCCGCAGCTGTGCCAACTCCTCCGACCACCAATACACGGCGTGGTTTGGAGGTGGGCGGCGAGACCGAGGCATGCTGGAATTGCACACTTCGGTCAGAGACCCTCTCAGTTGAGACGCTGCGGCGTCGACGTCTGCATTCAGGACGGCAGGGGGCGAAAGCCAGTCCTGCAGGAACGCGGCCTCCTTTGCAGCCTCCCGGTCTAGGCGGGTGAGAGCCCACCGAGGAAAGGGGGATCGGGCCGACGATGTAGAGTTCCCCGACGGCTCTGGGTGGAGATTTCGAACCGCACGTATCGGTGGTCCGACAAGGTCTCCACCATGTCCACCCGCCAGTTCTCCACACGCGCGGCTAGCGATGGGGATGCAAAGGTGACGTCCACTATGGACCCACCCTGCCGCCGCACGCATGTTTGAACTCCCCCCTATTTAGAAGGGAGAGACCAGAGGAGGCTGCCCACGCCTCGAGCGCCCGCCCACGGGCGTCGGTAGCCGGGTTGCCCCACGTCTCCGACTTGGCGTTCAGGTCCCCCAGCACAGAGACCTGTCGGGGCGTCAATCTGCCGACGACAGCCGCAAGGACTCCGAGAAAGTCCTCGAAGTCTTGCAGCGAACGATTTGGGGAGAAATAAACGCCGACTACGGCTAAGTCCCCCCACGCGACGGCCACGTATCCCGATCCTCTCTCTAAAAGCGAGAGGGGAGGAGAGTCTGACAAAGGCCGTGCCGCAACTGCCACGAGGCCGTCCCTGTCGCCCAACCAACGGTCGGGGATTGAGTAGGGCTCAGCGACTACCGCGACGTCCACCAACCAATCTGCCATAGACTGCACCAGCAGGTCTTGGGCCGCTCTGCAGTGGTTGGTGTTGGCCTGCAGGATGCGATGACTGGGCCCCATTATTCAATCATCGCATCACCCTCATCGGCTTCCGCGACCGGTGTGTCGGTGGCGGTAGCTGCAGCTGCAGGTCGCCTTTGCACCTGCATTTTACCCTTCTTGGTGGGGGGATTGCACTTCCTCCCAGCCATTACGTGGTTTGCCGGGCGACCACTAGCGGCACAGACCGCACAGTGCGGCGTAACAGCATCGCAGGATGCCGCCATATGCCCTTGCTTTCCGCAGCGGTAGCAGGTGTCCGCCCTCTCCACCGTGGACGGACACATTGTGCGGGTGTGCCCTATGCCGAAACACTTAAAGCAGCGTAGCGGTCGCTCTTCAAGTGCCCGGACCACGGCTGAGCTGAACCCGATCAGGAGCCGCCCCTTGGTTTTAACAAGGACGGCCTTGGCTGCGGTGACTGGACAGTCCACACGGGTTGTGCCCAGACCGCGGCGGCCAGTCCTGATGACTCGACCTTGCACCGACTCGACAGGGCAACCTCCTGCTGCTGCAATGGCCGCCACCACTTCTTCCTTGGAGACGGAGTCATCCAAGTTGGCGACCTCTAAAGTCGCGGACTTGACTGGCCTGGCGACCTTTGCTACGTCCGCAATGCCCTCGCGCAATTTGGCTGCGAAGAGGTCCGCATTTTGCGAACCCAATGCCCCGGGAAACTCAAAGATTCGAGCTCCAGTTTGGGTACGGCGGCAAGTGACGGCCCCAATCCCCAACTGGGTGGGATCAGCATGGGCACGAGCCCGCGTCAATACGGACTCGTATGTTTCGCCCTTTTCGGCGGCCTCGGGGGTGATGGTCACCGTAACCGCCGCCGTTTTGGGAGCCGCCAGTTTCCTCCCTTTGGCTGTGGGAACAGCAGGGGCCCTATTGGTTGAGGAAGTAGCAGGGGCGGGCTTGGAGGCCGCTTTCCTTCCTTTCCCTCGCTTCACCACCTCCGTCCATGTTTCGGTGGGAGCCTAACCTAACCTAACCTAACCTAACCCAGTCTCGCGCCGGACACCGCCGCGGTCGGACGTGTGTTGCTCTGCGATAAAATCTGGAAAAATAAATTAGTTTTGTTCCGGTATTCGGTATTTTACGTGTTTGTGGACAATTTGTGAACGTGAGTGATCGTTAACTAAAATTCGATAAAGTGATTCTTTTAGTGATTGTTTTCAAGTGAAGTGGGTAAACGATTTTGGAAATTTAAACTGTGTATACCTTTCGATTTGAAGAAACCGACCCGGGATTTTCACTTAGTTGGACGGCCCGCGCTGAGACGCTTCTTCCGACATATCGCACGTCCCGCCATCACAAAAAAAAATTCAAATTTCGACAGGGGAACCTTTTCTGGACCCAATAAATTTTTATCGTCGATTCGGATATCGTGGTTTCCGCCACGACTGACGTGTACTTTGGACATACATTCTATTTGAAAGTCCAATTTTAGCTTCAAACTGACAAATTTAAAACTGACAACTATTATTAATTTTGACAAATTATACCTGTTATTTATTTGACCCCCCTTTACAGGGTATATTTTAACGATTAATTAACATAGTCCTATTGACAACCCCTCTATACAGGGAAAATTAGTTTTAATTTAAGACGTTGAATCCCCACTTTACAGGGATTCAATACATATATTTGAAAGCCAGGTGCTCCACTTACTTTCCTCTCCCCCTACCACTATGTGCGACACCACTCCTGAATCGCCGGCCCCTCCTAATGCGGTTCGGAGGCTGTTTCCCGACATAGAGAAGCAGCCAAAGAAGCAGCGCAGCGCGGCCCTAGCAAATTGTGACCGGCACGACATGAACAAACCGCTTGAAAATGGGTCCCCTGGGCTCGCCCTCTCCGAAATCCCCTCAGCCAGCTCCTAGATTTGAGAACCGGACGGTGGAGGCGCGACACTGGCTAAAACAGGCAAAGTTTCAACTGGGTCTTGCGAGAAACCTTAAGACGGAAATCAAGACCCAGGCGATACTAGCCATTGAGCGCCTCTACCAGCTGGTAAAGAAGTCCGAACACCAGAAACTCCCTGGGGTCGGAGGGGCTGCGGTGCAGGACTCAATGACGACGGCCCCTGTGCTGGAAAGAATGGGCAGAAAGGAGGACGACCTTATTTTGAAAATAGCCGAGCACAGTAAGCTGCTTGAAGCGGCCACCGTGCAAATGGGGGATTTGAGGGCAGTTCTCATTGATCGGCGGAGTATGGATGCTGCTTCTGTCGCCGAGGGCCACAGCGGCAAGGGCGTAGAGCTTCTAGCTTCTTGCAGAGATGCAAGAGCTCAAGTCTGCAACCCGGGAGATCGGAAGACAGGTCTCCGAGATGAGGGCAGAAGCGCCCTCTTTTGCGGAAGTCCTGTCGAAACCGAAGAGTGCAGGGCGGGTTGCAAGACCGAAGCACTCTGTCGTTGTGTCCTCCGGCGATGCAATGGAGACCAGCGGCGATGTTGTGGGTCGGGTCCAGCGGGCGCTGAATGCGAAGGTGAGCGGTCTTCAGGTGGAAAAAGTCCGAAAAGTCAAGGACCAGAGGGTGGTGCTGAGCTGCGCCAGCAAGGAAGAACTGGAAAGGATGACGGCGCGGCTCCGCACTGACGGGCAGTTGCGGGTGGAAAACGCGCGTCAGCGGAATCCCCTTGTAATTGTCCGGGACCTTCTGGCCTACAACACTGACGAGGACATAAAGGCCGCTCTTAAGACGCAGAACGCGTGCCTGCTGGAGGGTCTGTCGGCCGAGGAGTCGGCCGTGACCATCAAGTACCGGAGGAAGGCGCGGAACTCTCTCGAGAACCACGTCGTCCTCCAGGTCTCGGCACGGCTGTGGGAGAGGCTGACCACGGCTGGCAGACTATATATCGACCTGCAGCAGGTAAGGGTATTTGACCAGACTCCGCTGGTCCAGTGTAGTCGGTGTTTGGCCTACGGGCATGGGCGAAAAAATTGCACAGAGGAAGTGGACCTGTGTAACCAGTGCGGGGGGCCTCACCTCCAGGCGAATTGCCCTAGATCCGCCGAAGGGGTGGGACCGCTTTGCATTAACTGCAAGAGAGACGGACAAGTTGACACAGGCCACTCTATTTTCGCCCAGGACTGCCCTGTCCGCAAAAAGTGGGACGCCTTGGCCCGAGCGGCCGTCAGTTATTGCTAAGGTGGATTTTGGCGTCCCACAGGCAGTCAAACTGGATCCAGGCACCGACACACATGTGAAAAGATTCCCCTACAGGATGATTAGGGTACGTTTGCGGGCGCCCGACGGTGGCAAGACATCATTTGCCGGTGGCATGGGTATACTGGGGGCACGTGGACGGGCGGCGAACAGCATGCCGGACGGAAATAAAAATGGCTCAGATCACAGCGGCGTGGAACTGAAGAAAATAAATGGCATTCATTTTCATAAGGAAAAGGACAAATTTATAATAAAAAGAAGAACCTCGCCGTTGCGGTCCAAATATCGAGGTATAAAGAATCCAGGGGTTGCCGCTGCTGGTCTTCGTGCGGCCCGCATGTGGTATCAAAAACTCCCGCTGTCGCCGCTGGATACCTGCAACAACCAATGCGACGTAATCGGAGACCAAACAAAAGCTGGGAACGGAGACGACGTCCTTCGCTTGACTAACACAGGTTCTGGCTGCTTAGACCATCTCGCCGGAAGTCCTAAAAGGCCACGCAAACGTCTCTAAAAGACATGTTACACATGGTGGAGCGTTTGCGTGAACACGGCACGGCGACGACGGGAAGCGCCGAACCTCAATATAGCGTATCAAGCGAAGGGCAAAAAGTGGCGCTAGGTACAAATATTAAAGAATATTCTGACATTAGCGTCTAATATTATGTTATATGCTGTATCATTACTTGTATTCTATATGTATTTATTATAAACTAATAAAAATTATTTATTTATCTATCTATTTATATAAATAAAATGGATCCCAGTGTAAATGCCGTAATATATCAAGTCAAATTAAGGTCTCTGATCATGTCAGAGGAGCACTTTGGCACAGCAGGAGGGTTTTTAGCCGGTAAGAGTCCGGCAGTACTCACACCTCCCTATTCGTGGGGAGGTGTGAGTTTCCATGAGGATTTTCCCTCCTGCTGTTTATAAAAAAAAAAAAAAAAAACCTAACCTAACCTTTTTTTTTTTTTTTTTTTTTTTTTTTTTTTTTTTTTTTTTTTTTTTTCGCCCGGGGAAAATGCCGTGCATACCCGGCCTCGCGGGGCCGTGGCCGGGTTATGTGGGGCTCGAACCCACTAAAAACCCCGGGGTGTGCCACTCACGCATGAGGGCGGGCCACAAGAACTGTACTTTCGCACTTCGTTCGCGACCCGCCCTGCGCCAGCCCGGCATGACGAAGCGCCGGGCTCCTTCTCCTGCGGGCGGCGCCCGCGCACACCGCGGATGCCGCCCCCTCTCGGGGCGCTGCGACGTGGGCTACCGGTTGCTCCGACCGGCCGCCCCCTGCCCCACTAGCTACTAGGGAGGAGGAAGGAGGCGGGCATACCCGCGCCTCCTCCGTCCCGTTCGCCGTCTTCGCGTCGGATGCGAGAGGGGATCGTCCTCCCTCTCGCGCTCCGACGCCTCCTTCTGCGACATGACTGCGTCGCAGAAGGAGACCATCGCCTCCCACGACCTCTGGCCGCCGACCATAGCACTGACTACGGCAGGCAGCGAGAGGTCGGCACCGACAACAGCCACCAGGCTCGCCCTCTCCGATGCCCACTGGGGGCACTCTGCCAGAGTGTGCTGCGCCGTATCTTCGACGCAGCCACACTCGTGGCAGACCGCCGTCGGCTCCCTCCCGGCAATACGGCACAGGTATTGACCGAAACACCCATGTCCGGTCAGCACCTGCACCAGCCGGAAGGTGAGCACCCCCCGTTTACGGTCCACCCATTTCCGAAGATGCGGGCGGACCGCCTCCACGAGCCTGACGCCCGCCGTGGGCGCCTGGAGGCGCCACTCCCACCGCACGAGGAGGGCCCGTCGCGCCTCACGCCGCCACCGCTCGACCACTTCGAACGGGGCGGCCCGACCGCAGGCCCTGGTCTCCGCCTTCCTCGCGTAGACGACCGCGAGGACCTCCGCCTCGAGGTCCCACGGTGGAGACCCGGCCAAGAGGCAGGCCGCCTCGTGCCCCACCGTACGGTACCCCCGTATGACCCGCTGCGCCATGACCCTCTGCGGGCGGCGCAGCTGGGCCCTGTTCTGGGCCGACAGTGCGTCGACCCAGATGGGGGCACCGTAGAGAGCCATGGAGCGCACCACCCCCATATAGAGGCGGCGGCACCCCACATTCGGCCCTCCCACGTTCGGCAGGAGACTTCCGAGAGCGGCTGCCGTCCCGATGAGTTTCGGGGCGAGCAGTCGAAAATGCTCCCGGAAGTCCCACCGTCTGTCGAGGACGAGTCCAAGATACTTCATCCTGGACCCGACCTCGATCGCGGCTCCGTCCACCATAATGGTGGCCCCCGCTGGAGGCTTTTTTCGAGGCCCGTAAAAGCACAGGGCCTCGGTCTTCTCCAGCGCCACCTTCAGGCCCAACCGCCGGACCCGTGCCACCACCATTAGGGATCCGGCGGAGGCGAGCCGCGCCGCCTCCCGGTATTCCGCCCCCTTCGCTAGGATAAGCGTATCGTCCGCATAGCAGACGACACGCACACCCGGGGGCAGACTCCCCCTCAGCGCCCAGTCGTAGCCGATGTTCCACAGGAGCGGTCCTAAGACCGAACCCTGTGGAACACCGCACTGAGCCTCCCTCCGCCGGACAACACCGTCCCCGCCCCGATACAGGACGCATCTGCCCCGCAGGTACGTCCCGATAACCTGGCGTATATAGAGAGGCACTCGGTGGTATCGCAGCGCCGCCTCTATACACGTGAAGGGCAGAGTGTTAAACGCATTGGCGATGTCAAGAGACACCGCCAACACCACTCCGCCCTCGGCCACGCTCTCCTGCGCGAAGGCCTTCACACTGCCGATCGCGTCGATGGTGGAAAGGCCCCCGCGAAAGCCGAACTGGCACGCGGCCAGGTCCGGGCCACCAACGCCGAGATGCCGGATGATGCGGGTCGCGAGCACGCGCTCAAAAAGCTTACCCGCCTCATCCAGCAACACGATGGGGCGGTAGGCAGAGGGAGACTCTGCCGGGCGCCCCGGCTTCTGAAGGAGGACAAGCCTGCCCTCCTTCCAAATCTGAGGGAAACTCCCGGCGCGCAGACACGCGCTCAAGAGTCCCCTCAGGCGCTCCTCCAGCGGGCCCAGGGCGAGATCCCACACTCGCCCTGGGATGCCATCCGGTCCCGGAGCGGTCTTTTTAGACCGCATCCGGAGGACGGCGGCCCCTAGTTCCCCCTCGGTTACTGGGGGGACCTCTTCCTCCCGTACCTCCTCTTCCTCGGAGTCGGAGTCGGGGCCCATCGGGGGCGGTACGTGCTCCGCTCTGGTCGGGAACAAAGCGGACACCACTCCTCCAGCAGCGCCGGCTGCAGGGACTCAACCACCGGCGGTCCTTGCCCCCGCATTTTGCCCCGTACGGAGCGGTAGGGTCGCCCCCACGGGTCCCTATCGAGGTGCGCGAGCATCTCCCCGCGCGCCGTCTTCTTGGCCCGGGATATTGCCATCTGCAGAGTCCTCCGCGCTTCGCGGTAGGACTCGTACAGTTCCCGGGCCACGTCCGCCTCCTGCACTCTCCGCCTGCGGTAATTGGTGTGCGCTCGACGCGCAGCTACGCAGGCTTGCCTAAGGCCTGCGAGCTCTGCGACCACCAATATACCGCACGCTTCGTAGGACGACTCTTGACGCGGGGCATTGCGGAATCGCAGATACCCGTCATCGCACCTCGCAGGGCTACCGCCTCCTCCTCCAGGGTCCCCAGCTCCGCCGGCGCCGCAAACCACGCCTGGACGATGGCCGCCTCTTCGGCGACCTCTCGATCCAGGCGCGACAATGCCCACCTGGGGAAGGTGTCCCCGTTGAGCTGGCGAGTCCGCCCCCCGTGGCTGCTGGAAGTGGAGATCTCAAATCGGATATATAGATGGTCCGAAAGGGTCTCCACCTCCTGCATCACCCGCCAGTTGCGAACGCGTGCTTCAACAGCGGGGGTGGCCAATGTCAAATCGACTATCGACCCCCCCGTCTGGCGCACGCATGTGTTCGCGGAGCCTCGGTTGCAGATACCGAGGCCCACCGCCGCTGCCCATTCCAAAGGACGTCGCCCCTGGCGTCCGTCGCCGGGGAACCCCAAGCCGTAGATTTGGCATTGAAGTCCCCCATCACGACCAGCTGCCTCGCATCTAGTCGCCGGATCGAGGCCTCCAAATGATCGAGGAAGACCTCGAACTCCGGTAGGTTCCGATTGGGAGAGAAGTAAACACCTATGAAGGTGATCTCCCCCCACACGGCCGCGACATATCCCGGACCCCTCTCTTTAAACGAGAGGGGTGGGGAACGCGGGGCCGCGGAACCTATGATCGCCACAGAGCCGTCACTGTCACCCACCCAATTCGGGCGGGTGGGGATGAAGTACGGCTCCGCGACCACGGCTACGTCGACCGACCACCCCGCCATGGTTTGTAGGAGCAAGTCCTGCGCACCGGAGCAGTGGTTCAGGTTCGCCTGAAGAAGGTTACAATTACGGACCCGATCCATGTTATTCCGTAATCATAACCTCCTGCGACGCCTCTAGTCGCACCGGCTCCGGAACAGCAGCGGTCCCGGCGGCCGAGGGCTTGGCGGCCGCGCGCTGCTTTCTGGGGGCGTTGCACCCCTTACCACCCACGAGGTGGTCCGCCGGCAACTTGGCGTGCGAGCAAGCGGGCAGTGGGGGGCGCCGGAACACGACGCCGCATTATGCCCGGGCTGCCCGCAGCGGAAGCATAAACCGCTGCAGTCGACATGGGCGGAGCATTGCTGCCCCGTGTGCCCCTGTCCCATGCAGCGGTAGCACCGCATGGGGCGCGGCTCGAGCACCTGTACTCGGGCCGAGCTCCACCCCACTTGGAGGCGGCCTGCCGCCATAAGGGCCTTGGCCGCCACCACCGGACAGCTTGCCCAGACGGAGCCAGAACCCCTGGCCCCGACTGTTCTCCGACCCACTCGGACCTGGTCCGGAGGGCAGCTTGCCCTAGCGGCAATCGCCGCCCGGACGTCCGCCTCAGACGCGGAGTCGTCGAGGCCCACGATGCGCAGTTCTGCGCATTTCGTCGGCCGATTGACACGGACGCCGTCGTCGGCGAGTGCCGCCCGCAGGGAAGCCGCGAGCAGGTCTGCCTTCGGGCCGCTCTGCGCGCCGGGCAGCTCGATGATCCGAGCGCCAGTCACGGCCGTCCTGAACCGGCAGCCCCCAGTGATGCCGAGCTCCTCCAGGTTGACCCGCTCGCGCGCCTTTGTTAAGACGCTCGAGTAGGTCAACCCCGACTCGGCGGCCTCCGGCTGCAGGGTCAAGACCACCGCAGCAGATTTCGGCACGCGCAGCTTTGGTGCTTTTTTCCGCCGCGGAGGCCCCGACGCGTTCGCGGCCGCCGACTTTTTGTTTTCTTCTTCGGCTTCCTCTTCTTGCCTACAACCGTGGTCCACCCCTCTCCCGAGGAGGTGGTGGGACCAGCCGAACGCCGCGGGGTGGGCGCGGTGCTCGCCGGAGCGCCGGCAGGGCCGGCAGGAGGAGGTGCCGCTCGTGCGTTCCTTGCGGGCTGCGGGGCCGGCATGGCTCGGGCAGCCTTTGCCGGGCGATTTGCCGGCTTGGGAGCAGGGCCGGCCGCCGGGCCAGCCGCCACCGCGACATAGGACGGCCTTGATGTGGCCGCCAGCGGTGGACGCATGATCCTTGCGGGCATGAGGCGATCCTCAATACCCGCGAACCTGGCGTCCAACATCTTGCCCACCCGGTCGATGACACTACGTGTCACCGCCTCTAGGTGAGTCTCCTCCGAGGCCGACGAGGCGGATGGAGCCGCCCGGACCCTCTCCAACTCGGAGTTTAGAGCCTCCGTATTCCTACGGAGGACTGCTACCTCCGCCCTCATCCTGTTGAGGTCAGCCTGCAATTGGAGCGTCTCCTCCGTGACGCTCCTTCGCGCGAGGCCCTCCACTGCCGTGCGCACGCACTCCACAGCCTCCTTGATGGCCTTTGTGCAGGTCCCCTTGATGTTCTTGGACTTGCGAATCACGTCCAAGACAACATCGAGGCCCTGCACGGCCTTCGTCTCGAGGACACTTGTGGTGTCCTCGGAAGTAGCGGACCTCTCACCAGAGGCCGCGATGATTTCGGCGCAGACTTGTCGCGCCTGCGCCATATCATCGGCTCTTAAGGCCAGCTCGTCGTCCTGCGCGAGATCTAGAGCCTCGCGCTCCTGCATCTGCCTTCTGGCGTCCGACAGGCCAAAAGACGTGCGGCCGCCCGACGGGATCTTTGCTTGGGGAGGCTCGTTACTTGAGCTCTCCCCGCTCTCCCCCGAATCCACGCGGCGATCCCTTTTTGCGGGTCTCACCGCTGCCGCCGCCGCCGCCTTCGAGCTCGAGCTCGCGCCAGACGGACTGGCGTTCGACGGCCTTATTCCTGACGCGTCAGAAGTGTCTGACTCGTCAGAAACCTGCGCCGGAGGTTGGCCCTGAGAAGGGCCTTTTTTAAGGAAACGCCCTTTGGCGTCCCTAACTGGCAAGCCAGCAGACATGATGTCACCTCTCTGTTCGCCCCAAGTAAATCCGTGAACACTTGGTCACCTGCCTGCCACTCCGTTACGGTGGTCAGGTCAGGGTCCAGGGCGCACGACGAGGACGTGGTTGCACGGACCGGTTTAAAACACAACTTGGGGCACGCCCCAACCTAACCTTTTTTTTTTTTTTTTTTTTTTTTTTTTTTTTTGACCCTGGGAAAATACTTTATGTATCATCCTCCCGTGGGGGGACGGGAGGGATATGTGGGACTCTCCGGGAGAAGCCCGGCATACCCACTAAAAACCCAGGAGCACACCAGCGTCGCCATGTGAGGGGGTCTGGGAGACCGGTTGAACCTTTACGACCAGGACCCCCTCGGCTATGCCTGCCAGAGATGGCGGGCCATATTCACACCCTTCCCTGTGTTGGAGGGGTTTCGGGAACGGTCGTGTGCCAACCGTTCCCGTCCCGCGAAAGGTGAGTAGTGCAATGCGGATGCAGGCGCCCCCGCGCCTAGCACCCGCTACTCACCCCCGGGAGGGAGAAGGCGGTTGTACTGCCGTCTTCTCCTCCGACTCTTCGTCGTCGGAGCGCTGGAGCGAGGGCGTCTTCCTCTCGCTCACGCTCTGCCGCCTCCTTCTGCGATATTACGCATTCGCAGAAGGAGGCGACCGCCGCCCATGTTTCTTCGCTCCCCAACATTGCGCGTACTACGCAGGGGAGTGAGAGGTCTTGTCCGACCACCGCGACAGGTTCAGGCGCGGCTCGGACCACGATGGGCACTCTTCGAGTGTGTGCCGCACCGTGTCCTCTGTCGCACCACAATGTGGCACGACGGGTTCTCCAACCTAACCTAACCTAACCTAACCTAACCAGTCTCGCGCCGGACACCGCCGCGGTCGGACGTGTGTTGCTCTGCGATAAAATCTGGAAAAATAAATTAGTTTTGTTCCGGTATTCGGTATTTTACGTGTTTGTGGACAATTTGTGAACGTGAGTGATCGTTAACTAAAATTCGATAAAGTGATTCTTTTAGTGATTGTTTTCAAGTGAAGTGGGTAAACGATTTTGGAAATTTAAACTGTGTATACCTTTCGATTTGAAGAAACCGACCCGGGATTTTCACTTAGTTGGACGGCCCGCGCTGAGACGCTTCTTCCGACATATCGCACGTCCCGCCATCACAAAAAAACATTCAAATTTCGACAGGGGAACCTTTTCTGGACCCAATAAATTTTTATCGTCGATTCGGATATCGTGGTTTCCGCCACGACTGACGTGTACTTTGGACATACATTCTATTTGAAAGTCCAATTTTAGCTTCAAACTGACAAATTTAAAACTGAAACTATTATTAATTTTGACAAATTATACTGTTATTTATTTGACCCCCCTTTACAGGGTATATTTAACGATTAATTAACATAGTCCTATTGACAACCCCTCTATACGGGAAAATTAGTTTTAATTTAAGACGTTGAATCCCCACTTTACAGGGATTCAATACATATATTTGAAAGCCAGGTGCTCCACTTACTTTCCTCTCCCCCTACCACTATGTGCGACACCACTCCTGAATCGCCGGCCCCTCCTAATGCGGTTCGGAGGCTGTTTCCCGACATAGAGAAGCAGCCAAAGAAGCAGCGCAGCGCGGCCCTAGCAAATTGTGACCGGCACGACATGAACAAACCGCTTGAAAATGGGTCCCCTGGGCTCGCACCCTCTCCGAAATCCCCTCAGCCAGCTCCTAGATTTGAGAACCGGACGGTGGAGGCGCGACACTGGCTAAAACAGGCAAAGTTTCAACTGGGTCTTGCGAGAAACCTTAAGACGGAAATCAAGACCCAGGCGATACTAGCCATTGAGCGCCTCTACCAGCTGGTAAAGAAGTCCGAACACCAGAAACTCCCTGGGGTCGGAGGGGCTGCGGTGCAGGACTCAATGACGACGGCCCCTGTGCTGGAAAGAATGGGCAGAAAGGAGGACGACCTTATTTTGAAAATAGCCGAGCACAGTAAGCTGCTTGAAGCGGCCACCGTGCAAATGGGGGATTTGAGGGCAGTTCTCATTGATCGGCGGAGTATGGATGCTGCTTCTGTCGCCGAGGGCCACAGCGGCAAGGGCGTAGAGCTTCTAGCTTCTTGCAGAGATGCAAGAGCTCAAGTCTGCAACCCGGGAGATCGGAAGACAGGTCTCCGAGATGAGGGCAGAAGCGCCCTCTTTTGCGGAAAGTCCTGTCGAAACCGAAGAGTGCAGGGCGGGTTGCAAGACCGAAGCACTCTGTCGTTGTGTCCTCCGGCGATGCAATGGAGACCAGCGGCGATGTTGTGGGTCGGGTCCAGCGGGCGCTGAATGCGAAGGTGAGCGGTCTTCAGGTGGAAAAAGTCCGAAAAGTCAAGGACCAGAGGGTGGTGCTGAGCTGCGCCAGCAAGGAAGAACTGGAAAGGATGACGGCGCGGCTCCGCACTGACGGGCAGTTGCGGGTGGAAAACGCGCGTCAGCGGAATCCCCTTGTAATTGTCCGGGACCTTCTGGCCTACAACACTGACGAGGACATAAAGGCCGCTCTTAAGACGCAGAACGCGTGCCTGCTGGAGGGTCTGTCGGCCGAGGAGTCGGCCGTGACCATCAAGTACCGGAGGAAGGCGCGGAACTCTCTCGAGAACCACGTCGTCCTCCAGGTCTCGGCACGGCTGTGGGAGAGGCTGACCACGGCTGGCAGACTATATATCGACCTGCAGCAGGTAAGGGTATTTGACCAGACTCCGCTGGTCCAGTGTAGTCGGTGTTTGGCCTACGGGCATGGGCGAAAAAATTGCACAGAGGAAGTGGACCTGTGTAACCAGTGCGGGGGGCCTCACCTCCAGGCGAATTGCCCTAGATCCGCCGAAGGGGTGGGACCGCTTTGCATTAACTGCAAGAGAGACGGACAAGTTGACACAGGCCACTCTATTTTCGCCCAGGACTGCCCTGTCCGCAAAAAGTGGGACGCCTTGGCCCGAGCGGCCGTCAGTTATTGCTAAGGTGGATTTTGGCGTCCCACAGGCAGTCAAACTGGATCCAGGCACCGACACACATGTGAAAAGATTCCCCTACAGGATGATTAGGGTACGTTTGCGGGCGCCCGACGGTGGCAAGACATCATTTGCCGGTGGCATGGGTATACTGGGGGCACGTGGACGGGCGGCGAACAGCATGCCGGACGGAAATAAAAATGGCTCAGATCACAGCGGCGTGGAACTGAAGAAAATAAATGGCATTCATTTTCATAAGGAAAAGGACAAATTTATAATAAAAAGAAGAACCTCGCCGTTGCGGTCCAAATATCGAGGTATAAAGAATCCAGGGGTTGCCGCTGCTGGTCTTCGTGCGGCCCGCATGTGGTATCAAGAACTCCCGCTGTCGCCGCTGGATACCTGCAACAACCAATGCGACGTAATCGGAGACCAAACAAAAGCTGGGAACGGAGACGACGTCTTTCGCTTGACTAACACAGGTTCTGGCTGCTTAGACCATCTCGCCGGAAGTCCTACAAGGCCACGCAAACGTCTCTAAAGACATGTTACACATGGTGGAGCGTTTGCGTGAACACGGCACGGCGACGACGGGAAGCGCCGAACCTCAATATAGCGTATCAAGCGAAGGGCAAAAAGTGGCGCTAGGTACAAATATTAAAGAATATTCTGACATTAGCGTCTAATATTATGTTATATGCTGTATCATTACTTGTATTCTATATGTATTTATTATAAACTAATAAAAATTATTTATTTATCTATCTATTTATATAAATAAAAATGGATCCCAGTGTAAATGCCGTAATATATCAAGTCAAATTAAGGTCTCTGATCATGTCAGAGGAGCACTTTGGCACAGCAGGAGGGTTTTTAGCCGGTAAGAGTCCGGCAGTACTCACTGTGGGTTGTGGCCGAGGGCGGAGTGGTGTTGGCGATGTCAAGAGACACCGCCAACACCACTCCGCCCTCGGCCACGCTCTCCTGCGCGAAGGCCTTCACACTGCCGATCGCGTCGATGGTGGAAAGGCCCCCGCGAAAGCCGAACTGGCACGCGGCCAGGTCCGGGCCACCAACGCCGAGATGCCGGATGATGCGGGTAGCGAGCACGCGCTCAAAAAGCTTACCCGCCTCATCCAGCAACACGATGGGGCGGTAGGCAGAGGGAGACTCTGCCGGGCGCCCCGGCTTCTGAAGGAGGACAAGCCTGCCCTCCTTCCAAATCTGAGGGAAACTCCCGGCGCGCAGACACGCGCTCAAGAGTCCCCTCAGGCGCTCCTCCAGCGGGCCCAGGGCGAGATCCCACACTCGCCCTGGGATGCCATCCGGTCCCGGAGCGGTCTTTTTAGACCGCATCCGGAGGACGGCGGCCCCTAGTTCCCCCTCGGTTACTGGGGGGACCTCTTCCTCCCGTACCTCCTCTTCCTCGGAGTCGGAGTCGGGGCCCATCGGGGGCGGTACGTGCTCCGCTCTGGTCGGGAACAAAGCGGACACCACTCCCTCCAGCAGCGCCGGCTGCAGGGACTCAACCACCGGCGGTCCTTGCCCCCGCATTTTGCCCCGTACGGAGCGGTAGGGTCGCCCCCACGGGTCCCTATCGAGGTGCGCGAGCATCTCCCCGCGCGCCGTCTTCTTGGCCCGGGATATTGCCATCTGCAGAGTCCTCCGCGCTTCGCGGTAGGACTCGTACAGTTCCCGGGCCACGTCCGCCTCCTGCACTCTCCGCCTGCGGTAATTGGTGTGCGCTCGACGCGCAGCTACGCAGGCTTGCCTAAGGCCTGCGAGCTCTTGCGACCACCAATATACCGCACGCTTCGTAGGACGACTCTTGACGCGGGGCATTGCGGAATCGCAGATACCCGTCATCGCACCTCGCAGGGCTACCGCCTCCTCCTCCAGGGTCCCCAGCTCCGCCGGCGCCGCAAACCACGCCTGGACGATGGCCGCCTCTTCGGCGACCTCTCGATCCAGGCGCGACAATGCCCACCTGGGGAAGGTGTCCCCGTTGAGCTGGCGAGTCCGCCCCCCGTGGCTGCTGGAAGTGGAGATCTCAAATCGGATATATAGATGGTCCGAAAGGGTCTCCACCTCCTGCATCACCCGCCAGTTGCGAACGCGTGCTTCAACAGCGGGGGTGGCCAATGTCAAATCGACTATCGACCCCCCCGTCTGGCGCACGCATGTGTTCGCGGAGCCTCGGTTGCAGATACCGAGGCCCACCGCCGCTGCCCATTCCACAAGGACGTCGCCCCTGGCGTCCGTCGCCGGGGAACCCCAAGCCGTAGATTTGGCATTGAAGTCCCCCATCACGACCAGCTGCCTCGCATCTAGTCGCCGGATCGAGGCCTCCAAATGTTCGAGGAAGACCTCGAACTCCGGTAGGTTCCGATTGGGAGAGAAGTAAACACCTATGAAGGTGATCTCCCCCACACGGCCGCGACATATCCCGGACCCCTCTCTTTAAACGAGAGGGGTGGGGAACGCGGGGCCGCGGAACCTATGATCGCCACAGAGCCGTCACTGTCACCCACCCAATTCGGGCGGGTGGGGATGAAGTACGGCTCCGCGACCACGGCTACGTCGACCGACCACCCCGCCATGGTTTGTAGGAGCAAGTCCTGCGCACCGGAGCAGTGGTTCAGGTTCGCCTGAAGAAGGTTACAATTACGGACCCGATCCATGTTATTCCGTAATCATAACCTCCTGCGACGCCTCTAGTCGCACCGGCTCCGGAACAGCAGCGGTCCCGGCGGCCGAGGGCTTGGCGGCCGCGCGCTGCTTTCTGGGGGCGTTGCACCCCTTACCACCCACGAGGTGGTCCGCCGGCAACTTGGCGTGCGAGCAGAGCGGGCAGTGGGGGGCGCCGGAACACGACGCCGCATTATGCCCGGGCTGCCCGCAGCGGAAGCATAAACCGCTGCAGTCGACATGGGCGGAGCATTGCTGCCCCGTGTGCCCCTGTCCCATGCAGCGGTAGCACCGCATGGGGCGCGGCTCGAGCACCTGTACTCGGGCCGAGCTCCACCCCACTTGGAGGCGGCCTGCCGCCATAAGGGCCTTGGCCGCCACCACCGGACAGCTTGCCCAGACGGAGCCAGAACCCCTGGCCCCGACTGTTCTCCGACCCACTCGGACCTGGTCCGGAGGGCAGCTTGCCCTAGCGGCAATCGCCGCCCGGACGTCCGCCTCAGACGCGGAGTCGTCGAGGCCCACGATGCGCAGTTCTGCGCATTTCGTCGGCCGATTGACACGGACGCCGTCGTCGGCGAGTGCCGCCCTCAGGGAAGCCGCGAGCAGGTCTGCCTTCGGGCCGCTCTGCGCGCCGGGCAGCTCGATGATCCGAGCGCCAGTCACGGCCGTCCTGAACCGGCAGCCCCCAGTGATGCCGAGCTCCTCCAGGTTGACCCGCTCGCGCGCCTTTGTTAAGACGCTCGAGTAGGTCAACCCCGACTCGGCGGCCTCCGGTTGCAGGGTCAAGACCACCGCAGCAGATTTCGGCACGCGCAGCTTTGGTGCTTTTTTCCGCCGCGGAGGCCCCGACGCGTTCGCGGCCGCCGACTTTTTGGTTTTCTTCTTCGGCTTCTTCTTCTTGCCTACAACCGTGGTCCACCCCTCTCCCGAGGAGGTGGTGGGACCAGCCGAACGCCGCGGGGAGGGCGCGGTGCTCGCCGGAGCGCCGGCAGGGCCGGCAGGAGGAGGTGCCGCTCGTGCGTTCCTTGCGGGCTGCGGGGCCGGCAAGGCTCGGGCAGCCTTTGCCGGGCGATTTGCCGGCTTGGGAGCAGGGCCGGCCGCCGGGCCAGCCGCCACCGCGACATAGGACGGCCTTGATGTGGCCGCCAGCGGTGGACGCATGATCCTTGCGGGCATGAGGCGATCCTCAATACCCGCGAACCTGGCGTCCAACATCTTGCCCACCCGGTCGATGACACTACGTGTCACCGCCTCTAGGTGAGTCTCCTCCGAGGCCGACGAGGCGGATGGAGCCGCCCGGACCCTCTCCAACTCGGAGTTTAGAGCCTCCGTATTCCTACGGAGGACTGCTACCTCCGCCCTCATCCTGTTGAGGTCAGCCTGCAATTGGAGCGTCTCCTCCGTGACGCTCCTTCGCGCGAGGCCCTCCACTGCCGTGCGCACGCACTCCACAGCCTCCTTGATGGCCTTTGTGCAGGTCCCCTTGATGTTCTTGGACTTGCGAATCACGTCCAAGACAACATCGAGGCCCTGCACGGCCTTCGTCTCGAGGACACTTGTGGTGTCCTCGGAAGTAGCGGACCTCTCACCAGAGGCCGCGATGATTTCGGCGCAGACTTGTCGCGCCTGCGCCATATCATCGGCTCTTAAGGCCAGCTCGTCGTCCTGCGCGAGATCAAGAGCCTCGCGCTCCTGCATCTGCCTTCTGGCGTCCGACGACAAAAGACGTGCGGCCACCGACGGGATCTTTGCTTGGGGAGGCTCGTTACTTGAGCTCTCCCCGCTCTCCCCCGAATCCACGCGGCGATCCCTTTTTGCGGGTCTCACCGCTGCCGCCGCCGCCGCCTTCGAGCTCGAGCTCGCGCCAGACGGACTGGCGTTCGACGGCCTTATTCCTGACGCGTCAGAAGTGTCTGACTCGTCAGAAACCTGCGCCGGAGGTTGGCCCTGAGAAGGGCCTTTTTTAAGGAAACGCCCTTTGGCGTCCCTAACTGGCAAGCCAGCAGACATGATATGTCACCTCTCTGTTCGCCCAAGTAAATCCGTGAACACTTGGTCACCTGCCTGCCACTCCGTTACGGTGGTCAGGTCAGGGTCCAGGGCGCACGACGAGGACGTGGTTGCACGGACCGGTTTAAAACACAACTTGGGGCACGCCCCAACCTAACCTTTTTTTTTTTTTTTTTTTTTTTTTTTTTTTGACCCTGGGAAAATACTTTATGTATCATCCTCCCGTGGGGGGACGGGAGGGATATGTGGGACTCTCCGGGAGAAGCCCGGCATACCCACTAAAAACCCAGGAGCACACCAGCGTCGCCATGTGAGGGGGTCTGGGAGACCGGTTGAACCTTTACGACCAGGACCCCCTCGGCTATGCCTGCCAGAGATGGCGGGCCATATTCACACCCTTCCTTGTGTTTGGAAGGGGTTTCGGGAACGGTCGTGTGCCAACCGTTCCCGTCCCGCGAAAGGTGAGTAGTGCAATGCGGATGCAGGCGCCCCCGCGCCTAGCACCCGCTACTCACCCCCGGGAGGGATAAGGCGGTTGTACTGCCGTCTTCTCCTTCCGACTCTTCGTCGTCGGAGCGCTGGAGCGAGGGCGTCTTCCTCTCGCTCACGCTCTGCCGCCTCCTTCTGCGATATTACGCATTCGCAGAAGGAGGCGACCGCCGCCCATGTTTCTTCGCTCCCCAACATTGCGCGTACTACGCAGGGGAGTGAGAGGTCTTGTCCGACCACCGCGACCAGGTTCAGGCGCGGCTCGGACCACGATGGGCACTCTTCGAGTGTGTGCCGCACCGTGTCCTCTGTCGCACCACAATGGTGGCACGACGGGTTCTCCCAACCTAACCTTTTTTTTTTTTTTTTTTTTTTTTTTTTGCCCGGGGAAAATGCCGTGCATACCCGGCCTCGCGGGGCCAAGGCCGGGTTATGTGGGGCTCGAACCCACTAAAAACCCCGGGGTGTGCCACTCACGCATGAGGGCGGGCCACAAGAACTGTACTTTCGCACTTCGTTCGCGACCCGCCCTGCGCCAGCCCGGCATGACGAAGCGCCGGGCTCCTTCTCCTGCGGGCGGCGCCCGCGCACACGCGGATGCCGCCCCCTCTCGGGGCGCTGCGACGTGGGCGACCGGTTGCTCCGACCGGCCGCCCCCTGCCCCACTAGCTACTAGGGAGGAGGAAGGAGGCGGGCATACCCGCGCCTCCTCCGTCCCGTTCGCCGTCTTCGCGTCGGATGCGAGAGGGGATCGTCCTCCTCTCGCGCTCCGACGCCTCCTTCTGCGACATGACTGCGTCGCAGAAGGAGACCATCGCCTCCCACGACCTTGGCCGCCGACCATAGCACTGACTACTCCCAACCTAACCTTTTTTTTTTTTTTTTTTTTTTTTTTTTTTTTTTTTTTTGACCCTGGGAAAATACTTTATGTATCATCCTCCCGTGGGGGGACGGGAGGGATATGTGGGACTCTCCGGGAGAAGCCCGGCATACCCACTAAAAACCCAGGAGCACACCAGCGTCGCCGTGTGAGGGGGTCTGGGAGACCGGATGAACCTTTACGACCAGGACCCCCTCGGCTATGCCTGCCAATGATATCATGGCGGGCCATATCACGCCCCTCCCTGTGTCGGGGAGGGGTCTCGGGAACGGTCGTGTGCCAACCGTTCCCGTCCCGCGAAAGGTGAATAGTGCAATGCGGATGTAGGCGCCCCGCGCCTACCACCCGCTATTCACCCCGGGAGGGAGAAGGCGGTTGTATTGCCGTCTTCTCCTACCGACTCTACGTCGTCGAAGCGCAGGGGCGAGGGCATCTTCCTCCCTCTCACGCTCTGCCGCCTCCTTTTGCGATATGACGCATTCGCAGAAGGAGGCCATCGCCGCCCATGTTTCCTCGCTCCCCAACATTGCGCGTACTACGCAGGGGAGTGAGAGGTCTAGTCCGACCGCCGCGACAAGGTTCTGACGCGGCTCGGACCACGATGGGCACTCTTCGAGTGTGTGCCGCACCGTGTCCTCTGTCGCACCACAATGATGGCACGACGGGTTCTCCTCCCGCCCGATGCGGTGCAGGTACGACCCAAAACAACCGTGACCTGTCATCACCTGCACCAGACGGAAAGGAGAGAAATCCGAATGGCCGCTCGAGCCAGGTCTGGAGGACCGGCCCGATTGCGTCCAACGTCCGTCGCCCAAAGACTGCAGCGGCGAGGTCGTCCGCCCAATGTAGGACGATGGCCTCCTTGGCCTCCTGCCGCACTGCTTCCCGGACCTCATGAGCCGGACGCTCTCCTCGCGCCCTCCGCTCCGCCGTCCACTCGTACACTCTGGCGAGCACCCACGCTTCGAGCTCCCAAGGGGGAGTGCCCGCCAGTGCGCATGCCGCCGCAAAACCACTGTGCGGTAGGCCCGCGCCACCCGCTGTGCGATAGCCCTTTGGGGCACGCGAAGGGCGGTGGCGTTCTCCCTCCTGCGCAGGGAGTCCGCCCAAACTGGGGCCCATAAAGGGCCATGCTACGGAGTATACCGGCATATAGACGCCGGCATCGCGCGCTGGGCCCTCCCAGGTTTGGCATGAGCCAGGACAGGGCGTTCGCCGTTTTTAAAAGGCGCTTGGATAGATCAGCGAAGTGCGGGCTGAAGCGCCACCTGCTGTCCAGGATGAGGCCCAGATATTTCATCTGGCTCACCACTGCGACCCTCTCGCCATTCACAAAGATGTGGGCGTCAGGAGGAGGACGCTGCCTCGGGCCGTGGAAAAACACGGCTTCGGTCTTATGCAGTGCGACCGTCAGTCCCAAACGGCGGATCCTATCAGCAACCAAGGAGCCACCCGCCGACGCCAGGCTGGCCGCCGTCGTAAAGCTCCCGCGGGCAGTGAGGAGAGTGTCGTCCGCGTAACAGATGACACTCGTCCCTCGGAGGAGCGTTCCCCGCAGGAGCCAGTCGAAGCCGACGTTCCATAGGAGGGGTCCTAACACCGACCCCTGCGGAACGCCGGTCTCCACGGCGTAGCGCCTCACCTCCCGTCTCGATCTACAAGGAGTACGGTCCTATCCTCCAAGTAGTTGGTCAGGAGGACCCGAAGGTATTGAGGCACTCCGTGGAATCGGAGCGCCTCTAGGATGGTGGAATGGGGGACGGAGTTGAATGCGTTGGCTATGTCGAACGACACAGCCAACAGTCCTTCCCCTTCTTCTACGGCCTCCTGAACCTGGCCCTTGAGGCGGGTTAAGGCGTCCACGGTCGACCGCTGAGCCCGAAAGCCGTACTGGGCGTCTGACAGATCCGGCCCCACACATGCCAAATGGCGGTTGAGGCGCGCAGCGATGATCCCCTCGAACATCTTGCCGACCTCATCGAGCAGAACGATGGGCCGATATGCCGAGGGGGAGTCCGCCGGGCGTCCCTGTTTGCGGAGCAAGCACAACTGCCCCTCCTTCCAAGGTTTCGGGAACCGCCCCGTTGCGAGACACGCGCTGAAGAGGTCCCGAAACCGTTCCTCCATTTGGGAGGCAGCGATGGCCACCACCCTTGCAGGGACGCCGTCTGGGCCGGGGGCAGTTTTCTTTGCCCGGAGGCGGACCAACGCCGTGTGGATCTCGCTGTCCGTGACAGCGGGGGCCTCTTCCTCCTCTTCCACTAGGGCCATCCCCGAGGGGGATTCATCGCTGGAGGGGAGAACTCGGCGTTCCTGCGCGGAAACAAGGAACGCACCACCTCATCCAGCAGCGAAGGCTCGAGGGTCTCTGTCACCGGGGGACCTGAGGGGCGCAATTTGTTTCGCGCCGCCTTATACGGTCTCCCGAATGGATCTCCGTCGAGGGACTCCAGCAGCTCGGCTCTCGCTGAGTCTTTGGCGGCACCGATAGCTGACTTGAGGGCCGTCTTTGCCGCCACGTACGCTTCGTACAGACGGTCCTCGTCAGTTTCGTCTCGGCGCCGCCGACGACGGCTCCGCGTGAACTGGCGTTTAGCCGCCATGCACGCTGCCCGCAGTTGCGCTAACTCCTCCGACCACCAATACACAGCGCGGTTTGGCGGTGGGCGACGAGACCGAGGCATGCTGGAGTTGCACACTTCGGTCAGAGACCCTCTCAGTTGGGACGCTGCGGCGTCGACGTCTGCATTCAGGACGGCAGGGGGCGAAAGCCAGTCCTGCAGGAACGCGGCCTCCTTTGCAGCCTCCCGGTCTAGGCGGGTGAGAGCCCACCGAGGAAAGGGGGATCGGGCCGACGATGTAGAGTTCCCCGACGGCTCTGGGTGGAGATTTCGAACCGCACGTATCGGTGGTCCGACAAGGTCTCCACCATGTCCACCCGCCAGTTCTCCACACGCGCGGCTAGCGATGGGGAGGCAAAGGTGACGTCCACTATAGACCCACCCTGCCGCCGCACGCATGTAGTAACTCTCCCCCTATTTAGAAGGGAGAGACCAGAGGAGGCTGCCCACGTCTCCAGCGCCCGCCCACGGGCGTCGGTAGCCGGGTTGCCCCACGTTTCCGACTTGGCATTTAGGTCCCCCAGCACAGAGACCTGTCGGGGCGTCAATCTGCCGACGACAGCCGCAAGGACTCCGAGAAAGTCCTCGAAGTCTTGCAGCGAACGGTTTGGGGAGAAATAAACGCCGACTACGGCTAAGTCCCCCCACGCGACGGCCACGTATCCGATCCTCTCTCTAAAGCGAGAGGGAGGAGAGTCTGACAAAGGCCGTGCCGCAACTGCCACGAGGCCGTCCCTGTCGCCAACCAACGGTCGGGGATTGAGTAGGGCTCAGCGACTACCGCGACGTCCACCAACCAATCTGCCATAGACTGCACCAGCAGGTCTTGAGCCGCTCTGCAGTGGTTGGTGTTGGCCTGTAGGATGCGATGACTGGGCCCCATTATTCAATCATCGCATCACCCTCATCGGCTTCCGCGACCGGTGTGTCGGTGGCGGTAGCTGCAGCTGCAGGTCGCCTTGGCACCTGCATTTTACCCTTCTTAGTGGGGGGATTGCACTTCCTCCCAGCCATCACGTGGTTCGCCGGGCGACCACTAGCGGCACAGACTGCACAGTGCGGCGTGACAGCATCACAGGATGCCGCCATGTGTCCTTGCTTCCCCGCGGTAGCAGGTGTTCGCCCTCTCCACCGTGGACGGACACATTGTGCGGGTGTGCCCTATGCCGAAACACTTAAAGCAGCGTAGGGGTCGCTCTTCAAGTGCCCGGACCACGGCTGAACTGAACCCAATCAGGAGCCGCCCCTTAGTTTTAACAAGGACGGCCTTGGCTGCAGTGACTGGACAGTCCACACGGGTTGTACCCAGGCCACGCCGGCCAGTCCTGATGACTCGGCCTTGCACCGACTCGACAGGGCAACCTCCTGCTGCTGCAATGGCCGCCACCACTTCTTCCTTGGAGACGGAGTCATCCAAGTTGGTGACCTCTAAAGTCGCGGACTTGACTGGCCTGGCAACCTTTGCCACGTCCGCGATGCCCTCGCGCAATTTTGTTGCGAAGAGATCCGCATTTTGCGAACCCGATGCCCCGGGAAACTCGAAAATTCGAGCTCCGGTTTGGGTTCGGCGGCAAGTAACGGCCGCAATCCCCAGCTGGGCGGGATCGGCATGGGCACGAGCCCGCGTTAATACGGACTCGTATGTTTCACCCCTTTCGGCGGCCTCGGGGGTGATGGTCACCGTAACCGCCGCCGTTTTGGGAGCCGCCAGTTTCCTCCCTTTTGCTGTGGGAACAGCAGGGGCCCTCTTGGCTGCGGAAGTAGCAGGGGCGGGCTTGGAGGCCGCTTTCCTTCCCTTCCCTCGCTTCACCACCTCCGTCCATGTTTCGGTGGGAGCAACGGCAGAAGACTCCAGCACGTCCCTTTCCGGACCCAGAGGAGCTGTTTGGGTCATTTCCGGCTCAGCTGCACTCGTGCTGGATGTAGGTGGAGCCGCCATCTTTGAGGTTTTGCCCCGTCCTTTGCCCTTAGGGGCTTTGGGGCCTGGGGCAGTCCGCTGGTGGTTGCAGCTACTGGCGGTGGCAGTGCTGCAGATTGCGCTCTGTCCGCCGCGAGTGGAGGGCGGATGCGCTTCTCCGGCAACAGCCGGTCCTCAATGCCCGCAAAACAGGCTCTGGTGAAGGCCCTTTCCTCCATTATAACCTTTCGGATTATATCCTCAAAGTTGGAGGAGGAGAAAGAGGAAGGGCCTGTAGCCGTCGCGTTGCTAGCGATGGAGCCGTGGCTTCAGCCAGCTTCTTATGAAGATCGCTGACCTCGGCTTGTAGGCGGTCCACCCGCGCCTGCAGCTGCCGCGACTCCTCCGTCGCCGTGCGCTGCACCAGCTCCGCTATAATGCCGTGCATGCTAGCAGCACGGCATTTAAGGGCCTTTTGGAAGGTCCCCTTGAGGTTCGAGGACTTAGAGGCGACCTCCACTATCTCCTCCTTGTCCTCCAACGCCATTTGTGCCAATTCGGCCACCGAATGGTCCGCGTACAGGACGTTGGACGCCCCGTAGCCGGCCCTGGACCTAGAAGCGCTTGTTGCGCGCTCTTTGGCAGCGACCTTCTCCTCCAGGTCCTTCTGTCCCTCCGCCCGTCTGGTTTGCGCCAGAGACGCCCTTAATTGGCGTTGTGCCTCATCGAGTCCCACGTCGTGGGCGCTCGATTTGGCCTTGACCTTTCGTTTGGTCTTGCCGAACGACTCCAAAGAGTCGTCCGACTCGAGCCTAACATACGCCCGCTTTAACTCATAGCGGCTGGTGGCCGCCTGCGACTCGGTTGTTGACTCCTCACAGTCCGACAACTCGTCCCCGACAAAACAAGCTAGCCGCAGATGGTGCGCGACTAGCCTCCGACAACGCGTCGTCGGTTTGGCCCTGAGAAGGGCCGTTTGGTTGGCCCTGAGAAGGGCCGTTGGGTTCGCCCTGAGAAGGGCGTTTTGTAAGGAAGCGCCCGTAGGCGTCCCGCAAAGGCTTCGACATTGAAACAGACGTATTCGTACTGCACCGCAAGGAAAATGTACGAATTCACAGCGCTCGTTAGCCGCCGGTCTGCCACTCCGTTACGGTGGTCAGACACGGCGTTGCCCGGGGATCACTACGAGGAAGTCAGCACTGTGGGGGGATCCCCCTCCCAACCTAACCTTTTTTTTTTTTTTTTTTTTTTTTTTTTTTTTTTTTTTTTTTTATGCCCGGGGAAAATGCCGTGCATACCCGGCCTCGCGGGGCCGTGGCCGGGTTATGTGGGGCTCGAACCCACTAAAAACCCCGGGGTGTGCCACTCACGCATGAGGGCGGGCCACAAGAACTGTACTTTCGCACTTCGTTCGCGACCCGCCCTGCGCCAGCCCGGCATGACGAAGCGCCGGGCTCCTTCTCCTGCGGGCGGCGCCCGCGCACACCGCGGATGCCGCCCCCTCTCGGGGCGCTGCGACGTGGGCTACCGGTTGCTCCGACCGGCCGCCCCCTGCCCCACTAGCTACTAGGGAGGAGGAAGGAGGCGGGCATACCCGCGCCTCCTCCGTCCCGTTCGCCGTCTTCGCGTCGGATGCGAGAGGGGATCGTCCTCCCTCTCGCGCTCCGACGCCTCCTTCTGCGACATGACTGCGTCGCAGAAGGAGACCATCGCCTCCCACGACCTCTGGCCGCCGACCATAGCACTGACTACGGCAGGCAGCGAGAGGTCGGCACCGACAACAGCCACCAGGCTCGCCCTCTCCGATGCCCACTGGGGGCACTCTGCCAGAGTGTGCTGCGCCGTATCTTCGACGCAGCCACACTCGTGGCAGACCGCCGTCGGCTCCCTCCCGGCAATACGGCACAGGTATTGACCGAAACACCCATGTCCGGTCAGCACCTGCACCAGCCGGAAGGTGAGCACCCCCCGTTTACGGTCCACCATTTCCGAAGATGCGGGCGGACCGCCTCACGAGCCTGACGCCCGCCGTGGGCGCCTGGAGGCGCCACTCCCACCGCACGGGAGGGCCCGTCGCGCCTCACGCCTCCACCGTCGACCACTTCGAACGGGGCGGCCCGACCGCAGGCCTGGTCTCCGCTTCCTCGCGTAGACGACCGCGGGACCTCCGCCTCGAGGTCCCACGGTGGAGACCCGGCCAAGAGGCAGGCCGCCTCGTGCCCACCGTACGGTACCCCCGTATGACCCGCTGCGCCATGACCCTCTGCGGGCGGCGCAGCTGGGCCCTGTTCTGGGCCGACAGTGCGTCGACCCAGATGGGGGCACCGTAGAGAGCCATGGAGCGCACCACCCCATATAGAGGCGGCGGCACCCCACATTCGGCCCTCCACGTTCGGCAGGAGACTTCGAGAGCGGCTGCCGTCCGATGAGTTTCGGGGCGAGCAGTCGAAAATGCTCCCGGAAGTCCCACGTCTGTCGAGGACGAGTCCAAGATACTTCATCCTGGACCCGACCTCGATCGCGGCTCCGTCCACCATAATGGTGGCCCCCGCTGGAGGCTTTTTTCGAGGCCCCGTAAAAGCACAGGGCCTCGGTCTTCTCCAGCGCCACCTTCAGGCCCAACCGCCGGACCCGTGCCACCCATTAGGGATCCGGCGGAGGCGAGCCGCGCCGCCTCCCGGTATTCCGCCCCCTTCGCTAGGATAGCGTATCGTCCGCATAGCAGACGACACGCACACCCGGGGGCAGACTCCCCCTCAGCGCCCAGTCGTAGCCGATGTTCCACAGGAGCGGTCCTAAGACCGAACCCTGTGGAACACCGCACTGAGCCTCCCTCCGCCGGACAACACCGTCCCCGCCCCGATACAGGACGCATCTGCCCCGCAGGTACGTCCCGATAACCTGGCGTATATAGAGAGGCACGGTGGTATCGCAGCGCCGCCTCTATACACGTGAAGGGCAGAGTGTTAAACGCATTGGCGATGTCAAGAGACACCGCCAACGCCACTCCGCCCTCGGCCACGCTCTCCTGCGCGAAGGCCTTCACACTGCCGATCGCGTCGATGGTGGAAAGGCCCCCGCGAAAGCCGAACTGGCACGCGGCCAGGTCCGGGCCACCAACGCCGAGATGCCGGATGATGCGGGTAGCGAGCACGCGCTCAAAAAGCTTACCCGCCTCATCCAGCAACACGATGGGGCGGTAGGCAGAGGGAGACTCTGCCGGGCGCCCGGCTTCTGAAGGAGGACAAGCCTGCCCTCCTTCAAATCTGAGGGAAACTCCCGGCGCGCAGACACGCGCTCAAGAGTCCCCTCAGGCGCTCCTCCAGCGGGCCCAGGGCGAGATCCCACACTCGCCCTGGGATGCCATCCGGTCCCGGAGCGGTCTTTTTAGACCGCATCCGGAGGACGGCGGCCCCTAGTTCCCCCTCGGTTACTGGGGGGACCTCTTCCTCCCGTACCTCCTCTTCCTCGGAGTCGGAGTCGGGGCCCATCGGGGGCGGTACGTGCTCCGCTCTGGTCGGGAACAAAGCGGACACCACTCCCTCCAGCAGCGCCGGCTGCAGGGACTCAACCACCGGCGGTCCTTGCCCCCGCATTTTGCCCCGTACGGAGCGGTAGGGTCGCCCCCACGGGTCCCTATCGAGGTGCGCGAGCATCTCCCCGCGCGCCGTCTTCTTGGCCCGGGATATTGCCATCTGCAGAGTCCTCCGCGCTTCGCGGTAGGACTCGTACAGTTCCCGGGCCACGTCCGCCTCCTGCACTCTCCGCCTGCGGTAATTGGTGTGCGCTCGACGCGCAGCTACGCAGGCTTGCCTGAGGCCTGCGAGCTCTTGCGACCACCAATATACCGCACGCTTCGTAGGACGACTCTTGACGCGGGGCATTGCGGAATCGCAGATACCCGTCATCGCACCTCGCAGGGCTACCGCCTCCTCCTCCAGGGTCCCCAGCTCCGCCGGCGCCGCAAACCACGCCTGGACGATGGCCGCCTCTTCGGCGACCTCTCGATCCAGGCGCGACAATGCCCACCTGGGGAAGGTGTCCCCGTTGAGCTGGCGAGTCCGCCCCCGTGGCTGCTGGAAGTGGAGATCTCAAATCGGATATATAGATGGTCCGAAAGGGTCTCCACCTCCTGCATCACCCGCCAGTTGCGAACGCGTGCTTCAACAGCGGGGGTGGCCAATGTCAAATCGACTATCGACCCCCCCGTCTGGCGCACGCATGTGTTCGCGGAGCCTCGGTTGCAGATACCGAGGCCCACCGCCGCTGCCCATTCCACAAGGACGTCGCCCCTGGCGTCCGTCGCCGGGGAACCCCAAGCCGTAGATTTGGCATTGAAGTCCCCCATCACGACCAGCTGCCTCGCATCTAGTCGCCGGATCGAGGCCTCCAAATGATCGAGGAAGACCTCGAACTCCGGTAGGTTCCGATTGGGAGAGAAGTAAACACCTATGAAGGTGATCTCCCCCCACACGGCCGCGACATATCCCGGACCCCTCTCTTTAAACGAGAGGGGTGGGGAACGCGGGGCCGCGGAACCTATGATCGCCACAGAGCCGTCACTGTCACCCACCCAATTCGGGCGGGTGGGGATGAAGTACGGCTCCGCGACCACGGCTACGTCGACCGACCACCCCGCCATGGTTTGTAGGAGCAAGTCCTGCGCACCGGAGCAGTGGTTCAGGTTCGCCTGAAGAAGGTTACAATTACGGACCCGATCCATGTTATTCCGTAATCATAACCTCCTGCGACGCCTCTAGTCGCACCGGCTCCGGAACAGCAGCGGTCCCGGCGGCCGAGGGCTTGGCGGCCGCGCGCTGCTTTCTGGGGGCGTTGCACCCCTTACCACCCACGAGGTGGTCCGCCGGCAACTTGGCGTGCGAGCAGAGCGGGCAGTGGGGGGCGCCGGAACACGACGCCGCATTATGCCCGGGCTGCCCGCAGCGGAAGCATAAACCGCTGCAGTCGACATGGGCGGAGCATTGCTGCCCCGTGTGCCCCTGTCCCATGCAGCGGTAGCACCGCATGGGGCGCGGCTCGAGCACCTGTACTCGGGCCGAGCTCCACCCCACTTGGAGGCGGCCTGCCGCCATAAGGGCCTTGGCCGCCACCACCGGACAGCTTGCCCAGACGGAGCCAGAACCCCTGGCCCCGACTGTTCTCCGACCCACTCGGACCTGGTCCGGAGGGCAGCTTGCCCTAGCGGCAATCGCCGCCCGGACGTCCGCCTCAGACGCGGAGTCGTCGAGGCCCACGATGCGCAGTTCTGCGCATTTCGTCGGCCGATTGACACGGACGCCGTCGTCGGCGAGTGCCGCCCTCAGGGAAGCCGCGAGCAGGTCTGCCTTCGGGCCGCTCTGCGCGCCGGGCAGCTCGATGATCCGAGCGCCAGTCACGGCCGTCCTGAACCGGCAGCCCCCAGTGATGCCGAGCTCCTCCAGGTTGACCCGCTCGCGCGCCTTTGTTAAGACGCTCGAGTAGGTCAACCCCGACTCGGCGGCCTCCGGTTGCAGGGTCAAGACCACCGCAGCAGATTTCGGCACGCGCAGCTTTGGTGCTTTTTTTCCGCCGCGGAGGCCCCGACGCGTTCGCGGCCGCCGACTTTTTGGTTTTCTTCTTCGGCTTCTTCTTCTTGCCTACAACCGTGGTCCACCCCTCTCCCGAGGAGGTGGTGGGACCAGCCGAACGCCGCGGGGAGGGCGCGGTGCTCGCCGGAGCGCCGGCAGGGCCGGCAGGAGGAGGTGCCGCTCGTGCGTTCCTTGCGGGCTGCGGGGCCGGCAAGGCTCGGGCAGCCTTTGCCGGGCGATTTGCCGGCTTGGGAGCAGGGCCGGCCGCCGGGCCAGCCGCCACCGCGACATAGGACGGCCTTGATGTGGCCGCCAGCGGTGGACGCATGATCCTTGCGGGCATGAGGCGATCCTCAATACCCGCGAACCTGGCGTCCAACATCTTGCCCACCCGGTCGATGACACTACGTGTCACCGCCTCTAGGTGAGTCTCCTCCGAGGCCGACGAGGCGGATGGAGCCGCCCGGACCCTCTCCAACTCGGAGTTTAGAGCCTCCGTATTCCTACGGAGGACTGCTACCTCCGCCCTCATCCTGTTGAGGTCAGCCTGCAATTGGAGCGTCTCCTCCGTGACGCTCCTTCGCGCGAGGCCCTCCACTGCCGTGCGCACGCACTCCACAGCCTCCTTGATGGCCTTTGTGCAGGTCCCCTTGATGTTCTTGGACTTGCGAATCACGTCCAAGACAACATCGAGGCCCTGCACGGCCTTCGTCTCGAGGACACTTGTGGTGTCCTCGGAAGTAGCGGACCTCTCACCAGAGGCCGCGATGATTTCGGCGCAGACTTGTCGCGCCTGCGCCATATCATCGGCTCTTAAGGCCAGCTCGTCGTCCTGCGCGAGATCAAGAGCCTCGCGCTCCTGCATCTGCCTTCTGGCGTCCGACAGACCAAAAGACGTGCGGCCACCCGACGGGATCTTTGCTTGGGGAGGCTCGTTACTTGAGCTCTCCCCGCTCTCCCCCGAATCCACGCGGCGATCCCTTTTTGCGGGTCTCACCGCTGCCGCCGCCGCCGCCTTCGAGCTCGAGCTCGCGCCAGACGGACTGGCGTTCGACGGCCTTATTCCTGACGCGTCAGAAGTGTCTGACTCGTCAGAAACCTGCGCCGGAGGTTGGCCCTGAGAAGGGCCTTTTTTAAGGAAACGCCCTTTGGCGTCCCTAACTGGCAAGCCAGCAGACATGATATGTCACCTCTCTGTTCGCCCCAAGTAAATCCGTGAACACTTGGTCACCTGCCTGCCACTCCGTTACGGTGGTCAGGTCAGGGTCCAGGGCGCACGACGAGGACGTGGTTGCACGGACCGGTTTAAAACACAACTTGGGGCACGCCCCAACCTAACCTTTTTTTTTTTTTTTTTTTTTTTTTTTTTTTTTTTTTTTTTTTTTTGACCCTGGGAAAATACTTTATGTATCATCCTCCCGTGGGGGGACGGGAGGGATATGTGGGACTCTCCGGGAGAAGCCCGGCATACCCACTAAAAACCCAGGAGCACACCAGCGTCGCCATGTGAGGGGGTCTGGGAGACCGGTTGAACCTTTACGACCAGGACCCCCTCGGCTATGCCTGCCAGAGATGGCGGGCCATATTCACACCCTTCCTTGTGTTTGGAAGGGGTTTCGGGAACGGTCGTGTGCCAACCGTTCCCGTCCCGCGAAAGGTGAGTAGTGCAATGCGGATGCAGGCGCCCCCGCGCCTAGCACCCGCTACTCACCCCCGGGAGGGATAAGGCGGTTGTACTGCCGTCTTCTCCTTCCGACTCTTCGTCGTCGGAGCGCTGGAGCGAGGGCGTCTTCCTCTCGCTCACGCTCTGCCGCCTCCTTCTGCGATATTACGCATTCGCAGAAGGAGGCGACCGCCGCCCATGTTTCTTCGCTCCCCAACATTGCGCGTACTACGCAGGGGAGTGAGAGGTCTTGTCCGACCACCGCGACCAGGTTCAGGCGCGGCTCGGACCACGATGGGCACTCTTCGAGTGTGTGCCGCACCGTGTCCTCTGTCGCACCACAATGGTGGCACGACGGGTTCTCCCAACCTAACCTAACCTAACCTAACCTAACCCAGTCTCGCGCCGGACACCGCCGCGGTCGGACGTGTGTTGCTCTGCGATAAAATCTGGAAAAATAAATTAGTTTTGTTCCGGTATTCGGTATTTTACGTGTTTGTGGACAATTTGTGAACGTGAGTGATCGTTAACTAAAATTCGATAAAGTGATTCTTTTAGTGATTGTTTTCAAGTGAAGTGGGTAAACGATTTTGGAAATTTAAACTGTGTATACCTTTCGATTTGAAGAAACCGACCCGGGATTTTCACTTAGTTGGACGGCCCGCGCTGAGACGCTTCTTCCGACATATCGCACGTCCCGCCATCACAAAAAAACATTCAAATTTCGACAGGGGAACCTTTTCTGGACCCAATAAATTTTTATCGTCGATTCGGATATCGTGGTTTCCGCCACGACTGACGTGTACTTTGGACATACATTCTATTTGAAAGTCCAATTTTAGCTTCAAACTGACAAATTTAAAACTGACAACTATTATTAATTTTGACAAATTATACCTGTTATTTATTTGACCCCCCTTTACAGGGTATATTTTAACGATTAATTAACATAGTCCTATTGACAACCCCTCTATACAGGGAAAATTAGTTTTAATTTAAGACGTTGAATCCCCACTTTACAGGGATTCAATACATATATTTGAAAGCCAGGTGCTCCACTTACTTTCCTCTCCCCCTACCACTATGTGCGACACCACTCCTGAATCGCCGGCCCCTCCTAATGCGGTTCGGAGGCTGTTTCCCGACATAGAGAAGCAGCCAAAGAAGCAGCGCAGCGCGGCCCTAGCAAATTGTGACCGGCACGACATGAACAAACCGCTTGAAAATGGGTCCCCTGGGCTCGCACCCTCTCCGAAATCCCCTCAGCCAGCTCCTAGATTTGAGAACCGGACGGTGGAGGCGCGACACTGGCTAAAACAGGCAAAGTTTCAACTGGGTCTTGCGAGAAACCTTAAGACGGAAATCAAGACCCAGGCGATACTAGCCATTGAGCGCCTCTACCAGCTGGTAAAGAAGTCCGAACACCAGAAACTCCCTGGGGTCGGAGGGGCTGCGGTGCAGGACTCAATGACGACGGCCCTGTGCTGGAAAGAATGGGCAGAAAGGAGGACGACCTTATTTTGAAAATAGCCGAGCACAGTAAGCTGCTTGAAGCGGCCACCGTGCAAATGGGGGATTTGAGGGCAGTTCTCATTGATCGGCGGAGTATGGATGCTGCTTCTGTCGCCGAGGGCCACAGCGGCAAGGGCGTAGAGCTTCTAGCTTCTTGCAGAGATGCAAGAGCTCAAGTCTGCAACCCGGGAGATCGGAAGACAGGTCTCCGAGATGAGGGCAGAAGCGCCCTCTTTTGCGGAAGTCCTGTCGAAACCGAAGAGTGCAGGGCGGGTTGCAAGACCGAAGCACTCTGTCGTTGTGTCCTCCGGCGATGCAATGGAGACCAGCGGCGATGTTGTGGGTCGGGTCCAGCGGGCGCTGAATGCGAAGGTGAGCGGTCTTCAGGTGGAAAAAGTCCGAAAAGTCAAGGACCAGAGGGTGGTGCTGAGCTGCGCCAGCAAGGAAGAACTGGAAAGGATGACGGCGCGGCTCCGCACTGACGGGCAGTTGCGGGTGGAAAACGCGCGTCAGCGGAATCCCCTTGTAATTGTCCGGGACCTTCTGGCCTACAACACTGACGAGGACATAAAGGCCGCTCTTAAGACGCAGAACGCGTGCCTGCTGGAGGGTCTGTCGGCCGAGGAGTCGGCCGTGACCATCAAGTACCGGAGGAAGGCGCGGAACTCTCTCGAGAACCACGTCGTCCTCCAGGTCTCGGCACGGCTGTGGGAGAGGCTGACCACGGCTGGCAGACTATATATCGACCTGCAGCAGGTAAGGGTATTTGACCAGACTCCGCTGGTCCAGTGTAGTCGGTGTTTGGCCTACGGGCATGGGCGAAAAAATTGCACAGAGGAAGTGGACCTGTGTAACCAGTGCGGGGGGCCTCACCTCCAGGCGAATTGCCCTAGATCCGCCGAAGGGGTGGGACCGCTTTGCATTAACTGCAAGAGAGACGGACAAGTTGACACAGGCCACTCTATTTTCGCCCAGGACTGCCCTGTCCGCAAAAAGTGGGACGCCTTGGCCCGAGCGGCCGTCAGTTATTGCTAAGGTGGATTTTGGCGTCCCACAGGCAGTCAAACTGGATCCAGGCACCGACACACATGTGAAAAGATTCCCCTACAGGATGATTAGGGTACGTTTGCGGGCGCCCGACGGTGGCAAGACATCATTTGCCGGTGGCATGGGTATACTGGGGGCACGTGGACGGGCGGCGAACAGCATGCCGGACGGAAATAAAAATGGCTCAGATCACAGCGGCGTGGAACTGAAGAAAATAAATGGCATTCATTTTCATAAGGAAAAGGACAAATTTATAATAAAAAGAAGAACCTCGCCGTTGCGGTCCAAATATCGAGGTATAAAGAATCCAGGGGTTGCCGCTGCTGGTCTTCGTGCGGCCCGCATGTGGTATCAAGAACTCCCGCTGTCGCCGCTGGATACCTGCAACAACCAATGCGACGTAATCGGAGACCAAACAAAAGCTGGGAACGGAGACGACGTCTTTCGCTTGACTAACACAGGTTCTGGCTGCTTAGACCATCTCGCCGGAAGTCCTACAAGGCCACGCAAACGTCTCTAAAAGACATGTTACACATGGTGGAGCGTTTGCGTGAACACGGCACGGCGACGACGGGAAGCGCCGAACCTCAATATAGCGTATCAAGCGAAGGGCAAAAAGTGGCGCTAGGTACAAATATTAAAGAATATTCTGACATTAGCGTCTAATATTATGTTATATGCTGTATCATTACTTGTATTCTATATGTATTTATTATAAACTAATAAAAATTATTTATTTATCTATCTATTTATATAAATAAAAATGGATCCCAGTGTAAATGCCGTAATATATCAAGTCAAATTAAGGTCTCTGATCATGTCAGAGGAGCACTTTGGCACAGCAGGAGGGTTTTTAGCCGGTAAGAGTCCGGCAGTACTCACTGTGTGTTGTGGCCGAGGGCGGAGTGGTGTTGGCGATGTCAAGAGACACCGCCAACACCACTCCGCCCTCGGCCACGCTCTCCTGCGCGAAGGCCTTCACACTGCCGATCGCGTCGATGGTGGAAAGGCCCCCGCGAAAGCCGAACTGGCACGCGGCCAGGTCCGGGCCACCAACGCCGAGATGCCGGATGATGCGGGTAGCGAGCACGCGCTCAAAAAGCTTACCCGCCTCATCCAGCAACACGATGGGGCGGTAGGCAGAGGGAGACTCTGCCGGGCGCCCCGGCTTCTGAAGGAGGACAAGCCTGCCCTCCTTCCAAATCTGAGGGAAACTCCCGGCGCGCAGACACGCGCTCAAGAGTCCCCTCAGGCGCTCCTCCAGCGGGCCCAGGGCGAGATCCCACACTCGCCCTGGGATGCCATCCGGTCCCGGAGCGGTCTTTTTAGACCGCATCCGGAGGACGGCGGCCCCTAGTTCCCCCTCGGTTACTGGGGGGACCTCTTCCTCCCGTACCTCCTCTTCCTCGGAGTCGGAGTCGGGGCCCATCGGGGGCGGTACGTGCTCCGCTCTGGTCGGGAACAAAGCGGACACCACTCCTCCAGCAGCGCCGGCTGCAGGGACTCAACCACCGGCGGTCCTTGCCCCCGCATTTTGCCCCGTACGGAGCGGTAGGGTCGCCCCCACGGGTCCCTATCGAGGTGCGCGAGCATCTCCCCGCGCGCCGTCTTCTTGGCCCGGGATATTGCCATCTGCAGAGTCCTCCGCGCTTCGCGGTAGGACTCGTACAGTTCCCGGGCCACGTCCGCCTCCTGCACTCTCCGCCTGCGGTAATTGGTGTGCGCTCGACGCGCAGCTACGCAGGCTTGCCTAAGGCCTGCGAGCTCTTGCGACCACCAATATACCGCACGCTTCGTAGGACGACTCTTGACGCGGGGCATTGCGGAATCGCAGATACCCGTCATCGCACCTCGCAGGGCTACCGCCTCCTCCTCCAGGGTCCCCAGCTCCGCCGGCGCCGCAAACCACGCCTGGACGATGGCCGCCTCTTCGGCGACCTCTCGATCCAGGCGCGACAATGCCCACCTGGGGAAGGTGTCCCCGTTAAGCTGGCGAGTCCGCCCCCGTGGCTGCTGGAAGTGGAGATCTCAAATCGGATATATAGATGGTCCGAAAGGGTCTCCACCTCCTGCATCACCCGCCAGTTGCGAACGCGTGCTTCAACAGCGGGGGTGGCCAATGTCAAATCGACTATCGACCCCCCCGTCTGGCGCACGCATGTGTTCGCGGAGCCTCGGTTGCAGATACCGAGGCCCACCGCCGCTGCCCATTCCACAAGGACGTCGCCCCTGGCGTCCGTCGCCGGGGAACCCCAAGCCGTAGATTTGGCATTGAAGTCCCCCATCACGACCAGCTGCCTCGCATCTAGTCGCCGGATCGAGGCCTCCAAATGATCGAGGAAGACCTCGAACTCCGGTAGGTTCCGATTGGGAGAGAAGTAAACACCTATGAAGGTGATCTCCCCCCACACGGCCGCGACATATCCCGGACCCCTCTCTTTAAACGAGAGGGGTGGGGAACGCGGGGCCGCGGAACCTATGATCGCCACAGAGCCGTCACTGTCACCCACCCAATTCGGGCGGGGGGGATGAAGTACGGCTCCGCGACCACGGCTACGTCGACCGACCACCCCGCCATGGTTTGTAGGAGCAAGTCCTGCGCACCGGAGCAGTGGTTCAGGTTCGCCTGAAGAAGGTTACAATTACGGACCCGATCCATGTTATTCCGTAATCATAACCTCCTGCGACGCCTCTAGTCGCACCGGCTCCGGAACAGCAGCGGTCCCGGCGGCCGAGGGCTTGGCGGCCGCGCGCTGCTTTCTGGGGGCGTTGCACCCCTTACCACCCACGAGGTGGTCCGCCGGCAACTTAGCGTGCGAGCAAAGCGGGCAGTGGGGGGCGCCGGAACACGACGCCGCATTATGCCCGGGCTGCCCGCAGCGGAAGCATAAACCGCTGCAGTCGACATGGGCGGAGCATTGCTGCCCCGTGTGCCCCTGTCCCATGCAGCGGTAGCACCGCATGGGGCGCGGCTCGAGCACCTGTACTCGGGCCGAGCTCCACCCCACTTGGAGGCGGCCTGCCGCCATAAGGGCCTTGGCCGCCACCACCGGACAGCTTGCCCAGACGGAGCCAGAACCCCTGGCCCCGACTGTTCTCCGACCCACTCGGACCTGGTCCGGAGGGCAGCTTGCCCTAGCGGCAATCGCCGCCCGGACGTCCGCCTCAGACGCGGAGTCGTCGAGGCCCACGATGCGCAGTTCTGCGCATTTCGTGGCCGATTGACACGGACGCCGTCGTCGGCGAGTGCCGCCCGCAGGGAAGCCGCGAGCAGGTCTGCCTTCGGGCCGCTCTGCGCGCCGGGCAGCTCGATGATCCGAGCGCCAGTCACGGCCGTCCTGAACCGGCAGCCCCCAGTGATGCCGAGCTCCTCCAGGTTGACCCGCTCGCGCGCCTTTGTTAAGACGCTCGAGTAGGTCAACCCCGACTCGGCGGCCTCCGGCTGCAGGGTCAAGACCACCGCAGTAGATTTCGGCACGCGCAGCTTTGGCGCTTTTTTCCGCCGCGGAGGCCCCGACGCGTTCGCGGCCGCCGACTTTTTTGATTTCTTCTTCGGCTTCCTCTTCTTGGCCCAACCGTGGTCCACCCCTCTCCCGAGGAGGTGGTGGGACCAGCCGAACGCCGCGGGGTGGGCGCGGTGCTCGCCGGAGCGCCGGCAGGGCCGGCAGGAGGAGGTGCCGCTCGTGCGTTCCTTGCGGGCTGCGGGGCTGGCATGGCTCGGGCAGCCTTTGCCGGGCGATTTGCCGGCTTGGGAGCAGGGCCGGCCGCCGGGCCAGCCGCCACCGCGACATAGGACGGCCTTGATGTGGCCGCCAGCGGTGGACGCATGATCCTTGCGGGCATGAGGCGATCCTCAATACCCGCGAACCTGGCGTCCAACATCTTGCCCACCCGGTCGATGACACTACGTGTCACCGCCTCTAGGTGAGTCTCCTCCGAGGCCGACGAGGCGGATGGAGCCGCCCGGACCCTCTCCAACTCGGAGTTTAGAGCCTCCGTATTCCTACGGAGGACTGCTACCTCCGCCCTCATCCTGTTGAGGTCAGCCTGCAATTGGAGCGTCTCCTCCGTGACGCTCCTTCGCGCGAGGCCCTCCACTGCCGTGCGCACGCACTCCACGGCCTCCTTAATGGCCTTTGTGCAGGTCCCCTTGATGTTCTTGGACTTGCGCAGCACTTCCAAGACAACGTCGAGGCCCTGCACGGCCTTCGTCTCGAGGACACTCGTGGTGTCCTCGGAAGTAGCGGACCTCTCACCGGAGGCCGCGATGATTTCGGCGCAGACTTGTCGCGCCTGCGCCATATCATCGGCTCTTAAGGCCAGCACGTCGTCCTGCGCGAGATCTAGAGCCTCGCGCTCCAGCATCTGCCTCCTGGCGTCCGACAGGCCAAAGGACGTGCGGCCGCCCGACGGGATCTTTGCTTGGGGAGGCTCGTTGCTAGAGCTCTCCCCGCTCTCCCCCGAATCCATGCGGCGATCCCTTTTTGCGGGTCTCACTGCTGCCGCCTTAGAGCTCGAGCTTGCGCCCGAGAGACTGGCGTCCAACACGTGCCTTGTTCCTGACGCGTCAGAAGCGTCTGACTCGTCAGAAACCTGCACCGGGGGTTGGCCCTGAGAAGGGCCTTTTTTAAGGAAACGCCCTTGGCGTCCCTAGCTGGCAAGCCAGCAGACATGATCTGTCACCTCTCTGTTCGCCCCAAGTAAATCCGTGAACACTTGGTCACCTGCCTGCCACTCCGTTACGGTGGTCAGGTCAGGGTCCAGGGCGCACGACGAGGACGTGGTTGCACGGACCGGTTTAAAACACAACTTGGGGCACGCCCCAACCTTTTTTTTTTTTTTTTTTTTTTTTTTTTCGCCCGGGGAAAATGCCGTGCATACCCGGCCTCGCGGGGCCGAGGCCGGGTTATGTGGGGCTCGAACCCACTAAAAACCCCGGGGTGTGCCACTCACGCATGGGCGGGCCACAAGAACTGTACTTTCGCACTTCGTTCGCGACCCGCCCTGCGCCAGCCCGGCATGACGAAGCGCCGGGCTCCTTCTCCTGCGGGCGGCGCCCGCGCACACCGCGGATGCCGCCCCCTCTCGGGGCGCTGCGACGTGGGCGACCGGTTGCTCCGACCGGCCGCCCCCTGCCCCACTAGCTACTAGGGAGGAGGAAGGAGGCGGGCATACCCGCGCCTCCTCCGTCCCGTTCGCCGTCTTCGCGTCGGATGCGAGAGGGGATCGTCCTCCCTCTCGCGCTCCGACGCCTCCTTCTGCGACATGACTGCGTCGCAGAAGGAGACCATCGCCTCCCACGACCTCTGGCCGCCGACCATAGCACTGACTACGGCAGGCAGCGAGAGGTCGGCACCGACAACAGCCACCAGGCTCGCCCTCTCCGATGCCCACTGGGGGCACTCTGCCAGAGTGTGCTGCGCCGTATCTTCGACGCAGCCACACTCGTGGCAGACCGCCGTCGGCTCCCTCCCGGCAATACGGCACAGGTATTGACCGAAACACCCATGTCCGGTCAGCACCTGCACCAGCCGGAAGGTGAGCACCCCCCGTTTACGGTCCACCCATTTCCGAAGATGCGGGCGGACCGCCTCCACGAGCCTGACGCCCGCCGTGGGCGCCTGGAGGCGCCACTCCCACCGCACGAGGAGGGCCCGTCGCGCCTCACGCCGCCACCGCTCGACCACTCGAACGGGGCGGCCCGACCGCAGGCCCTGGTCTCCGCCTTCCTCGCGTAGACGACCGCGAGGACCTCCGCCTCGAGGTCCCACGGTGGAGACCCGGCCAAGAGGCAGGCCGCCTCGTGCCCCACCGTACGGTACCCCCGTATGACCCGCTGCGCCATGACCCTCTGCGGGCGGCGCAGCTGGGCCCTGTTCTGGGCCGACAGTGCGTCGACCCAGATGGGGGCACCGTAGAGAGCCATGGAGCGCACCACCCCCATATAGAGGCGGCGGCACCCCACATTCGGCCCTCCCACGTTCGGCAGGAGACTTCCGAGAGCGGCTGCCGTCCCGATGAGTTTCGGGGCGAGAGCAGTCGAAAATGCTCCCGGAAGTCCCACCGTCTGTCGAGGACGAGTCCAAGATATTTCATCCTGGACCCGACCTCGATCGCGGCTCCGTCCACCATAATGGTGGCCCCCGCTGGAGGCTTTTTTCGAGGCCCGTAAAAGCACAGGGCCTCGGTCTTCTCCAGCGCCACCTTCAGGCCCAACCGCCGGACCCGTGCCACCACCATTAGGGATCCGGCGGAGGCGAGCCGCGCCGCCTCCCGGTATTCCGCCCCCTTCGCTAGGATAAGCGTATCGTCCGCATAGCAGACGACACGCACACCCGGGGGCAGACTCCCCCTCAGCGCCCAGTCGTAGCCGATGTTCCACAGGAGCGGTCCTAAGACCGAACCCTGTGGAACACCGCACTGAGCCTCCCTCCGCCGGACAACACCGTCCCCGCCCCGATACAGGACGCATCTGCCCCGCAGGTACGTCCCGATAACCTGGCGTATATAGAGAGGCACTCGGTGGTATCGCAGCGCCGCCTCTATACACGTGAAGGGCAGAGTGTTAAACGCATTGGCGATGTCAAGAGACACCGCCAACGCCACTCCGCCCTCGGCCACGCTCTCCTGCGCGAAGGCCTTCACACTGCCGATCGCGTCGATGGTGGAAAGGCCCCCGCGAAAGCCGAACTGGCACGCGGCCAGGTCCGGGCCACCAACGCCGAGATGCCGGATGATGCGGGTCGCGAGCACGCGCTCAAAAAGCTTACCCGCCTCATCCAGCAACACGATGGGGCGGTAGGCAGAGGGAGACTCTGCCGGGCGCCCCGGCTTCTGAAGGAGGACAAGCCTGCCCTCCTTCCAAATCTGAGGGAAACTCCCGGCGCGCAGACACGCGCTCAAGAGTCCCCTCAGGCGCTCCTCCAGCGGGCCCAGGGCGAGATCCCACACTCGCCCTGGGATGCCATCCGGTCCCGGAGCGGTCTTTTTAGACCGCATCCGGAGGACGGCGGCCCCAAGTTCCCCCTCGGTTACTGGGGGGACCTCTTCCTCCCGTACCTCCTCTTCCTCGGAGTCGGAGTCGGGGCCCATCGGGGGCGGTACGTGCTCCGCTCTGGTCGGGAACAAAGCGGACACCACTTCCTCCAGCAGCGCCGGCTGCAGGGACTCAACCACCGGCGGTCCTTGCCCCCGCATTTTGCCCCGTACAGAGCGGTAGGGTCGCCCCCACGGGTCCCTATCGAGGTGCGCGAGCATCTCCCCGCGCGCCGTCTTCTTGGCCCGGGATATTGCCATCTGCAGAGTCCTCCGCGCTTCGCGGTATGACTCGTACAGTTCCCGGGCCACGTCCGCCTCCTGCACTCTCCGCCTGCGGTAATTGGTGTGCGCTCGACGCGCAGCTACGCAGGCTTGCCTAAGGCCTGCGAGCTCCTGCGACCACCAATATACCGCACGCTTCGTAGGACGACTCTTGACGCGGGGCATTGCGGAATCGCAGATACCCGTCATCGCACCTCGCAGGGCTACCGCCTCCTCCTCCAGGGTCCCCAGCTCCGCCGGCGCCGCAAACCACGCCTGGACGATGGCCGCCTCTTCGGCGACCTCTCGATCCAGGCGCGACAATGCCCACCTGGGGAAGGTGTCCCCGTTGAGCTGGCGAGTCCGCCCCCCGTGGCTGCTGGAAGTGGAGATCTCAAATCGGATATATAGATGGTCCGAAAGGGTCTCCACCTCCTGCATCACCCGCCAGTTGCGAACGCGTGCTTCAACAGCGGGGGTGGCCAATGTCAAATCGACTATCGACCCCCCCGTCTGGCGCACGCATGTGTTCGCGGAGCCTCGGTTGCAGATACCGAGGCCCACCGCCGCTGCCCATTCCAAAAAGGACGTCGCCCCTGGCGTCCGTCGCCGGGGAACCCCAAGCCGTAGATTTGGCATTGAAGTCCCCCATCACGACCAGCTGCCTCGCATCTAGTCGCCGGATCGAGGCCTCCAAATGATCGAGGAAGACCTCGAACTCCGGTAGGTTCCGATTGGGAGAGAAGTAAACACCTATGAAGGTGATCTCCCCCCACACGGCCGCGACATATCCCGGACCCCTCTCTTTAAACGAGAGGGGTGGGGAACGCGGGGCCGCGGAACCTATGATCGCCACAGAGCCGTCACTGTCACCCACCCAATTCGGGCGGGTGGGGATGAAGTACGGCTCCGCGACCACGGCTACGTCGACCGACCACCCCGCCATGGTTTGTAGGAGCAAGTCCTGCGCACCGGAGCAGTGGTTCAGGTTCGCCTGAAGAAGGTTACAATTACGGACCCGATCCATGTTATTCCGTAATCATAACCTCCTGCGACGCCTCTAGTCGCACCGGCTCCGGAACAGCAGCGGTCCCGGCGGCCGAGGGCTTGGCGGCCGCGCGCTGCTTTCTGGGGGCGTTGCACCCCTTACCACCCACGAGGTGGTCCGCCGGCAACTTGGCGTGCGAGCAGAGCGGGCAGTGGGGGGCGCCGGAACACGACGCCGCATTATGCCCGGGCTGCCCGCAGCGGAAGCATAAACCGCTGCAGTCGACATGGGCGGAGCATTGCTGCCCCGTGTGCCCCTGTCCCATGCAGCGGTAGCACCGCATGGGGCGCGGCTCGAGCACCTGTACTCGGGCCGAGCTCCACCCCACTTGGAGGCGGCCTGCCGCCATAAGGGCCTTGGCCGCCACCACCGGACAGCTTGCCCAGACGGAGCCAGAACCCCTGGCCCCGACTGTTCTCCGACCCACTCGGACCTGGTCCGGAGGGCAGCTGCCCTAGCGGCAATCGCCGCCCGGACGTCCGCCTCAGACGCGGAGTCGTCGAGGCCCACGATGCGCAGTTCTGCGCATTTCGTGGGCCGATTGACACGGACGCCGTCGTCGGCGAGTGCCGCCCGCAGGGAAGCCGCGAGCAGGTCTGCCTTCGGGCCGCTCTGCGCGCCGGGCAGCTCGATGATCCGAGCGCCAGTCACGGCCGTCCTGAACCGGCAGCCCCCAGTGATGCCGAGCTCCTCCAGGTTGACCCGCTCGCGCGCCTTTGTTAAGACGCTCGAGTAGGTCAACCCCGACTCGGCGGCCTCCGGCTGCAGGGTCAAGACCACCGCAGCAGATTTCGGCACGCGCAGCTTTGGCGCTTTTTTTCCGCCGCGGAGGCCCCGACGCGTTCGCGGCCGCCGACTTTTTTGATTTCTTCTTCGGCTTCCTCTTCTTGGCCCCAACCGTGGTCCACCCCTCTCCCGAGGAGGTGGTGGGACCAGCCGAACGCCGCGGGGTGGGCGCGGTGCTCGCCGGAGCGCCGGCAGGGCCGGCAGGAGGAGGTGCCGCTCGTGCGTTCCTTGCGGGCTGCGGGGCTGGCATGGCTCGGGCAGCCTTTGCCGGGCGATTTGCCGGCTTGGGAGCAGGGCCGGCCGCCGGGCCAGCCGCCACCGCGACATAGGACGGCCTTGATGTGGCCGCCAGCGGTGGACGCATGATCCTTGCGGGCATGAGGCGATCCTCAATACCCGCGAACCTGGCGTCCAACATCTTGCCCACCCGGTCGATGACACTACGTGTCACCGCCTCTAGGTGAGTCTCCTCCGAGGCCGACGAGGCGGATGGAGCCGCCCGGACCCTCTCCAACTCGGAGTTTAGAGCCTCCGTATTCCTACGGAGGACTGCTACCTCCGCCCTCATCCTGTTGAGGTCAGCCTGCAATTGGAGCGTCTCCTCCGTGACGCTCCTTCGCGCGAGGCCCTCCACTGCCGTGCGCACGCACTCCACGGCCTCCTTAATGGCCTTTGTGCAGGTCCCCTTGATGTTCTTGGACTTGCGCAGCACTTCCAAGACAACGTCGAGGCCCTGCACGGCCTTCGTCTCGAGGACACTCGTGGTGTCCTCGGAAGTAGCGGACCTCTCACCGGAGGCCGCGATGATTTCGGCGCAGACTTGTCGCGCCTGCGCCATATCATCGGCTCTTAAGGCCAGCACGTCGTCCTGCGCGAGATCTAGAGCCTCGCGCTCCAGCATCTGCCTCCTGGCGTCCGACAGGCCAAAGGACGTGCGGCCGCCCGACGGGATCTTTGCTTGGGGAGGCTCGTTGCTAGAGCTCTCCCCGCTCTCCCCCGAATCCATGCGGCGATCCCTTTTTGCGGGTCTCACTGCTGCCGCCTTAGAGCTCGAGCTTGCGCCCGAGAGACTGGCGTCCAACACGTGCCTTGTTCCTGACGCGTCAGAAGCGTCTGACTCGTCAGAAACCTGCACCGGGGGTTGGCCCTGAGAAGGGCCTTTTTTAAGGAAACGCCCTTGGCGTCCCTAGCTGGCAAGCCAGCAGACATGATCTGTCACCTCTCTGTTCGCCCCAAGTAAATCCGTGAACACTTGGTCACCTGCCTGCCACTCCGTTACGGTGGTCAGGTCAGGGTCCAGGGCGCCCCAACCTAACCTAACCTAACCTAACCTTTTTTTTTTTTTTTTTTTTTTTTTTTTTTTTTTTTTTTTTTTTTTTTTTTTTTTTTTGACCCTGGGAAAATACTTTATGTATCATCCTCCCGTGGGGGGACGGGAGGGATATGTGGGACTCTCCGGGAGAAGCCCGGCATACCCACTAAAAACCCAGGAGCACACCAGCGTCGCCGTGTGAGGGGGTCTGGGAGACCGGGTGAACCTTTACGACCAGGACCCCCTCGGCTAGGCCTGCCAAAGATGGCGGGCCATATCACGCCCCTCCCTGTGTCAGGGAGGGGTCTCGGGAACAGTCGTGTGCCAACCGTTCCCGTCCCGCGAAAGGTGAATGGTGCAATGCGGATGTAGGCGCCCCCGCGCCTACCACCCGCTATTCACCCCCGGGAGGGAGAAGGCGGTTGTATTGCCGTCTTCTCCTACTGTACGGTCTTCAACTGTACATGCTTTTTGATGACACTGCAGTCGGTACGACTGCGCGTCATTTTTACCTAATTATAAATACACGGTTGCTACACACACGGACCAGTGTGCATTTTACAACAATACCACAAACTACTTAAGAGAAAGGAATAGTCAATATCGACGAACTAGTGTAACTATCAGTAATACAACTTTACTTCTTCAACTACAACTTCGTGTTCTTTTCTCTTCACACTCCAACAATTAACTACAATCTGCAAGTGTACGAACCGTACATTTTATGGTCCTTCGAGCCGGATTTCTCTGTGTGTGGTATATCTATATACGATAGCGAATCGGTTCAGCTGGTCTCCCAGAAGCGGGTCGCCCCAGTTGTATTGAGAAGGCGCACATATCGTACGTAGTGTACTACCATACGGAGTATCCCAACGCGACTATTGGAAGAGGTCGGCAAACTGCGGTCATCTTGTCGCTAACAACTGCTCACCTGTCGCCATCAACTACGTGACTACGAGCTATACCAACCGCATAAAACGCTCATTGGTCGCCGTCAACTACGCGACTACGAGCCACAACTACATCAACTAACTAGCAGTCATCTATCGACGTCAACTGTGTGAGTTACCCACCCACTATCAACTAAAGGTTATCGACATGGATAAATTGGAACTACAATCATCATGCTTTGATAATATCAAGACCTTGTGTACAAACTATCGCAAGGATTCTTCTTCCCGTAAAAACGGGGACTATCTGAACAAACGTTTGGCATCGCTGGAAAATCAATGGAAGGATTTCGACAGCAGGCATGTAACGTTAGTGCTAGAAGTAGAGGATAAAACTTTATTCTACTTCACGGAGGATGTTTACGGGAAAACAAAGGAGCTGTACTTGACAACTAAAACAGACATTCTGGACAGATTGTCAGACTTAGAGAAACCAAAACAAAACATAAGGTTTGACTTAAGTGGAACGTCAGCAGAAACCGAACTTCAAATCGACGATAACATTCAACTGTTAATGAACAAACAGGAGTGTAATTTTAACGCTCTATATCGCATAATAATGAAAATCAACAATGGCGCATCTATTTCTGAAAAGTGGGAATTAGATGATTATCTAAATACCTTGAAATCAAAATGGGAGCCTATTGATAAACTACACTGGGAAATTGATTTCAAAGTAAAAGGTTCCAATGAAAAATACAACAAAATGTTTGCGGATATCGAACAACAGTATGATGAGTTAAAGAAACGTCTTAACTCCAAAATTTGGGCAACGGTACACTACGAAAAATCTGCTCCCAAGATCGAAATTCCTGAATTTTCTGGCAACTACAGTCAGTGGATTTCATTCAAGGACTTATTTGTGGAGGCCATTCACAAGAATCCCATGATCAACAGCGCGCAAAAAATGCAGCATCTTAAAACCAAGCTGCGAGGGGAAGCTGAGCGACTAGTGCAACATCTGTCCATTAGCGCTGACAATTATAACTCTTGTTGGGACATTCTAAATCAGAGGTATGATAATCGTCGTCTCCAGTTTACATCCTTCATGAACAGCATGCTCAATCTTCCCACCATACAGCATCCAGACTCCGCTAACATAAAGAAAATGCATGACGTCGTTACCGAATGCTTGAATGGTATATCAAACATCGGTATTGATACGTCATCATGGGATCCAATTATTGTACATATTATGTCACAGAAGCTAGACTCAAAGACGCTGAGTGACTACATGAAGGAACTCCAAGATCATAGAGAGCTACAAAGTCTGCAAGATTTCCTGTACTTTCTTGAGACTCAATTTATGGCATATGAAACGATGAAATCTGCCAAGAAAGGATGTCAAACAACAACAACTGACAAACCTTCTCATTGGAAATTCAACAAACAAAACCCAATGAAAAAATTTAGCCTATACAATAAAACTAATAACTATCATGCAGGTCACAAAAAATGCCCACATTGCAACGAAAGTCACGTTTTAATGCAGTGTGACAAATTTCTAGAAATGGACTTTGGCAAACGAAGCGACACAGTTTCGAAACTACAGCTGTGCAAAAATTGTTTATTCAGCCACGGAAACGATGTGTGCAAATCTACAAAAACTTGTCGAGAATGCAATCTAAAACATCACACATTATTGCACAATCCAGACAAGAGAAACTCAGCTACATACAAGAGAAAAAACAATACTGAACAACCTGCGCCCCCATCTCAACAGCAAACTTCTAATCATATAACAAGTAATATGGAAGTTTTACTTACTACAGTACAAGTCAGAGTAAAATCTATTGATGGAACTTACGTCATTCTGCGAGCACTGCTAGATCAAGGGTCGCAAGTAAATCTCATCACTGAAAATGCTGCGCAACTGCTAAGACTTCCCCGTAAAAGGGTCAACGCGTGTGTAACTGGAATCGGAACGGCCTCTGGAGAATGCAAGGGACAAGTAAACTTTACCTGCACATCGATGCATTCCGATTACAACTTTACAACCCACGCACTCATTATGAGGAAGCTTACAAACAATTTACCAACGACAACTTTCGAGAAGGTTGAATGGCCACATTTGAAAAGCTTAAAACTTGCAGATCCAGAGTTTAATATCTCTCGCCAAATTGATCTCCTCTTAGGAGCTGAAGTATATTCAGAAATCATTCTGGATGGTGTCCTGAAAGGTAGTGACCAATCTCCTGTTGCACAACAAACGCAAATAGGGTGGATTTTGTGCGGGAAGATGAAAACTTTTAACTGCAATGTAACTAGACTCAATTTAGACGAGTTAACAAAATTTTGGGAAACGGAAGCCATACAACATTTTCAAGATACGCCCAGGAACGACAACTGCGAAAAATTTTATACAGAAAACGTGAAACGATCACAAGATGGGAAATACATCGTAAAAATGCCCTTCATTCAAAACTTTGAGGAAAAGCTGGGATTATCTAGATCAGTCGCCATATCACAATTCTTACAGTTGGAAAGGCGACTCGACAAAAATCAAAAACTTTCAGATATGTACAAGAAATTCATCAAGGAATATATCGATCTCGGTCACATGAAACTTTCGTCTCAGATATCAACCAATAGCTGCTATTTACCACATCACGGCGTGTTGCGGGAAAATTCGACCACAACTAAACTAAGAGTTGTATTTAATGCATCGCAAAAAACATCAAGTGGGTACAGCTTAAACAGCCTTATGGAAAAAGGGCCAAATCTGCAACAAGATATACAAGCTCTAATCCTGAAGTGGCGAACGTACAAATACGTTTTCACGGCGGACATCGAGAAGATGTATCGCTGTATATGGATGTCAGAAGAACAACAAGATCTCCAACGGATAATCTGGCGAGACTCCCGGACAAACCGCTTCGTGACTATCAACTATGCACCGTTACATATGGCACAAAGTGCGCACCTTGGCTCGCTGTACGCACTCTAAAACAGCTAGCCATGGATGACGGGAAACAACATCCAGCAGCAGCCGAAATACTGCAAACGGAATGTTACGTCGATGACGTCATAAGCGGCCACAACTGCATTCAAGAAGCGCAACGCGTACAGCAATCTTTGATTGAATTGCTGAGAGGTGGGGAATGAATTTACGCAAATGGACCAGCAATCACCAAGCCTTACTAGAAAACTTAAATGATGATCAAATTGCAAGTAAAAAATACTTTTGATTTTAAATCAGAAGAATCCAACAAAACATTAGGGCTAGGTTGGGACCCTAACAACGACATGTTTTACTTTAACTGGCCAATGAATCAAGCAAAAAATCTTACAAAGAGATCACTACTCTCAGAAATTTCAAAATTCTACGACCCACTGGGTTGGCTTTCCCCAATAACAGTCAAAGCCAAATTACTGTTTCAAACGCTTTGGATTAGTAAACTTGGTTGGGACGACAAGGTGCCGAGTGATATCGAAACAAAATGGAAAAAATTAAAAAACGAACTGCCGTACATCAAGAACATAAGGCTCAACAGATGGATCGGTGATACGAAGAAACGAGTAGAGCTACTTGGCTTCTGTGACGCAAGTGAGAAGGCGTATGCCTGTATAATCTACAGTCGGGTGATGAATGAAGAAGATCAACCAGCAATATCATTACTCGTCGCAAAAACAAGAGTGGCACCACTAACACAAAAAACAACATTGCCGAGACTCGAACTGTGTGGCGCCCAGTTGCTAGCTGACCTAATAGAAAAAACTAAAGAAGCGTTATCTGGGTTTGACATATCAGTGCAGGCTTGGTGTGATTCTCAAGTCGTTTTAGCGTGGATTCAAGGTGACGCATCAAGGTGGGAAACCTACGTAGCTAACAGAGTTGCTAGAATCAAACGCGTAATTCCTGCTTCTAAATGGCATTATGTGAAATCCGAAGAGAATCCAGCAGACTGTGCGTCAAGAGGACTACTGCCAAACAAACTCATGAGCTTCAGTTTGTGGTGGCAAGGCCCCGACTTTTTGTCGAAACAAAATTACTTTGAAAACATCTCTTTTACAACGAACATTGGTTGCATAAATCATACAAAAGTCAAGCTAAACACAGACCAATGTGATAATCAGGACAACTTAATAAGTAAATTATTGAATAAATATAGTTCATTGACTCGAGCGACCCGAGTCATAGCATGGATACAACGCATCATAATAAATATGCGCAGCAAAGCGAAATTGAAAACCGCATACTTAACATCAAGCGAGCTACGTACAGCGAATTCGAGCATCGTCATTCATGTGCAACGAACAGGGTTCAATTCCGAATTTTATCAACTTAAGAGGAATGAATCATTGTTAAAGAAAAGTTCGATTTTCAAACTAAATCCCTATTTGGATGAGGAAGGAATCATTCGTGTTGGAGGTCGTCTGAAGAACTCTAATCTGCCTACTGAAATGAAAAATCCGATAATCATACCACATACGGGCCGGTACACTCAACTGTTAATTGAGCAAGCACATGCACACACGCTGCATGGAGGCGCCAGACTAACGTTAGCTTATATTAGACAGCGATACTGGATTGTTGGTGGGAACGAGCAGTAAAGGCTATACTGCGTAGATGTGTCCGCTGCCACCGATTCAACAAAACAGATAACCACCAGCTAATGGGCGATCTACCAAGACAAAGGATTACCCGAGCCGGCCTTTCACGCACACAGGTGTGGACTTCTCCGGATACGTGGAGGTCAAACACAACAAGGGTAGAGGCGTCAAAACGTCGAAAGGGTATATAGCGGTATTTATATGTATGGCCACGAAAGCCGTGCATATTGAGCTAGTATCGGACCTTAGCACAGAAACCTTATAGCTGCTTTCCAAAGGCTATGTGCGAGGCGTGGGACACCAAAACATATGTACTCGGATTGTGGAACGAACTTCGTTGGAGCAGCAAAGGTACTCCGACAGGAATTTGAGTTATTCAAACAAGTATTATCACCGGAAATTTTCAGCGAGTTAGCAAAAATGGAAGTCGTGTGGCATTTTAATGCTCCAGCATGGCCTAACGCAGGCGGTCTATGGGAAGCCGCGGTTAAGTCAATGAAACATCATTTGCGACGCGTTTTAGGCAACCAGAAGCTGACCTATGAGGAGTTTGCTACACTTTTGGCAAAGATCGAAGCTTGCTTGAACTCACGGCCTCTGTGTCCTCTTACTGAAGATCCTGAAGAGTTTTACAATTGCCTTACTCCAGGACATTTTCTAACAGGGAGCTCGATACTATCAATGCCCCTATCCGATTACAATGACGTAAACAACATTGACTTACGTCATCGGTGGCGATTATGTGAACACATGTTTCATCAGTATTGGAAAAATTGGTCTAACGAATACTTAGCGACATTGCAAACACGCAACAAGTGGAATAAGCCCACAAGGAACATAAAAGAAGGGGATTTGGTACTGGTGAAAGAAGATAATCTTCCGCCTGGAAAATGGGCTATGGGACGAGTCTTGGAGACACATCCAGGCTCAGATGGCTACGTTCGAGTCACTACTATCAAGACTGAAGCAGGAACCATCAAGCGTCCTGTAGTCAAATTATCACCATTACCTTTGAATAACAAAATTCAAGCTGATCGAGACGACGAGAATAAGAGCAAGGAGTCTTTGAAAACAGAAAAAATCCAGCTGACGAAAGGAATCAAACATACAAACACTTCACTTTTAACCATATTACTGACTTTATTTACATTTGTATCCGGAACTTATGGTGCCATTGACATTGCGCCCAACGCATCATGTGCTCATATTACAAGGTTGGAACCGGAGCGCCCTGTTTATTATGACACAATCGGTGAAATGCAAATAGAACATGAGCAATGGAATCTAATTATGTATTACAATTTAACTGATTACTGGGAAGGAATTCGGCGCACTGAATCTTACTTCGCAAATTTGAAAAACACCTGCTACAAATTAAAACTACAACAGTGCAGAGCTTCAATGGACCAACTCGGTCATGAAATGGAATTGCTTAGCTATTACAACACAATCTTGATCAATCCGCATAAGCACCTCGGTAATCGTAAGAAACGAGGCTTAGTGGATGGAATCGGGTACGTAGCTGTGCGAGCCTGCAATAGCTCACACAAGAGGAATGTCAATAGAATGTCACGGGAAGATTAATTAGAGAGAGTTTGTCAAATAAATTATACGTCAATACAGGTTGAATGCTTTTAATGCACTGTCCAACATGCGCTTGTAAAAATGTACATATTAATTAGGCCGATGTGGCAATAACACTCGACAGTTAAAAATGCAAACAAACAAAAATATAATGAAAATGGCTTGTACATATTGCCAACAACGAAATACCGCCAAAATAAAAAAAAAAAATACAAAAGTAGATTAGTTAAAAATTAAGCCAATTACGATTAAGGTTCAGGTAAATTATCAAATTTAATTGTCTTGTTCATAGTGGGGGACGTAGCCCTATGTACACCGAGTCTTGAACCACTAATTTCGCGAGAGATTGACTTAGCGGTGTGTCGCGCACTCACACCACTTTCATTCACTGTATCACTCACTACACTGTCTTGACTCCGACTGATTGTCACAATTGACGATCCAGCTCCCTGGGCTGCCAGATGTTGCTGCTGCGGCGTGCGTATTGGTCTTGTTGTCCACCACTTCCTTCCGAATCTCAATATAGCATATGCCATGACAAATAGGACCAGCGGAACCAAAATTGAGTAGATAACTGTATAATGCGAGGTACCAGTCATACCGTCAATTCCTTGGAGGTTTTGTTGTTTCAATTCTTCTATTTGCCGCTTTATAGAGTTGTAAAGTTCATTGTGATTTTCTGTCCTCATTTCTATAGGATTTTGAAGAAATGAAGAATTCAAGATATTATTCAAGGCCGATATAGGCTGTGTTGTTGGTATGTCAATCAGCGGTTGCAGGAAAATTTTGTTGTGATAATCATGGTAGGCTTGTATGGTAAATGTGTCTCCTTTAATGAGACATCCTTGACCTACAGTAATTATACCATTGTCATGCAGTTGTTTTGTATCAAGACCACTGGGCATAAATGCGAATTCTGCACTCCCGGCAACATGAGTATAGCCACGCGCCCGGTGATTGTAACTTGATCCAGTTGTGTGAACATTGTCTGAGCTCTGTCCGACAAAATGAGTCATTATTATTATTGTACAGGCTTATTGCACATATTGACCTATCAAGGTGGACATTAAGTATGGGAATACTTTCGTAGCATATTAACATCTCGTTTAGATACCGTTTGCATGTTTGTAGGTCGGTCTCAGTCATGGGTATAACCATATCTTTTTTCATGTTCACTGCGATGTAGGGAGTAATGGGAATATTGTAGAGGATGCTGTCATTCACTTTTCGTGGCAGGGGGATTATTTTATTAAGTTCGAATAGGTTCTGACTTAATAATGGAATTTTGATTTCTATAATTAGGAATGCTTTTGTCACTTTTGCCCGCATTTGCATGAGACGATATAATTCCCTTTCATTATTGTGTGGTATTACTAATTCCCCTTGAAGTCGTCCAGCAATGAGATTGAGTTGATTTTGCAGTTCATCAGGTGATATTAAATGCATGTCAAGTCGCCCATGATGTATGTTTGTAACGGTCTCAAGTAAAGTGTCTTGAACTCTTCTTAAATTAGATAAAATGACATTAACTGAGAGTGCCATTGTTATAATTTGCAATTGATTATCTGTTACTATTCGCACGTTGTTAATCGCCGACGTCATATTATTTAAATATTCGTTAATGTACTGGAAGTGACTATTCATTATATCTTCATTACGTTTCAAGATGTTGTTTTCAGTTTCCAAAATAGAGGTCTGATTTCGTATCATCTTTAGTAAATGATCTTCATTATATTTGATCGACATAATATCTCTTTCGTACTTTTCCGCAAATTTGTCATCTAAAACCCCAAATAATGAGTTTGCAACATTACCTATAGCATTTATTAAGCCTCTCTTTACCCGTGTCTGACTTTTAGCCTGCAATAATTCATTGTAATAATTTATTTCATTCAGTTCATGCTCGAATTGCGATATAATCGGTTGAAACATTAATTCATCCTTTTCTACGCTTTTCAAATGCATAATGTAATTTTGGATGTCAGCCATGTTTTGCCAGTATTTTGTCATGTTGTAATAAACTATCATTTTCCATTGATCTTGAACAACTCTCATGTCAGCGACTTTGTCAAAATATAGAGTGTTGGTTGTATTAAAGACGGTGTTATTAAAACTGTGTTGCAGCGAAGGAACTATCAATGTCATGAACATTGTTAAGATAGCTACCAAGTAGTTAAGTTGTTTTGGTTTTCTTGTGTTACGTTTGGGCCTCCCCCCATGTTTAATATCATTTTTCTGTTCTGTGTCATTTGTAATAGCCTTACTCGTATCCGAATAAACCGGTAACGGTGTCAATTTGATAATAGGTCGTTTTAGGTATCCATTCTTTGTTTTTATTGTTACTACACGAACGCATCCATCTTTTCCTTCATGTACCTCTGTTATCTTCCCCATTGCCCATTTAGACGGTGGCATGTTGTCTTCATTGATCAAGACAATGTCATTAATTTGTAAGTTTGGCTTGGTTTGATACCATTTACAGCGTGTTTGTAGGCGGTGGAGATATTCTTTCGACCATTTGTCCCAAAATGACACGTGCATTTTCTGCATTAGCTGCCAACGCGTATGTGGGTTGATAGGTTCTTTCGGATTTTCTAGAGGCGTCGATAACAATGGACCCCCTATTAAAAAGTGTCCCGGAGTCAAAACCTCCTCTTCTACATTCTCTGTCAGGGCATATAGTGGCCTCGAGTTGACGCATGCTTCTATTTGCGCTAATAACGTGTAGAATTCATCAAATGTTAACTGTTGTTCTCCTATAATGCGTTTCAGGTGGTGTTTAACACTTTTTACAGCGGCCTCCCAAAGACCACCGGCACTTGGCCATGCTGGCGCATTGAAATGCCAAGTGACTCCCATACCACTGATGTCCTCTAAGAAATCGGTGTTGATGACGTTCAAAGCCTCCTTGTGCTGTCTGTTCAGTATTTTTGCTGCACCAACGAAATTAGTACCATTGTCAGAGTATACATGTCTAGGTACTCCACGACGTGCACACATTCGTTTGAAGGCCGCCAAAAATGACATAGTGGTCAAATCTGTCACTAATTCTATGTGTATAGCCTTCGTTGCAAAGCAGACGAAGACGGCTATATACCCTTTGATGGTTTTAATACCTCGCCCTTTATTCGCCTTTATATTCACAAAACCAGTAAAGTCCACGCCGGTGTGCGTAAAGGGGCGGGAGGGTGTCACTCTAGGCTCTGGCAGATTACCCATAAGTTGATGTGGAGTTTGAGGACTGTGACGTCTGCATTGAATACATTGGCGAATCCTCTTTTTCACGGCTCTAGTCCCCGAGATAATCCAATAATTATATCGAGTATAGGCTAATGTCAGGTTAGCACCGCCATGTAGGGTAGCTTTATGCGCTTCATCAATGATAAGTTGAGTTAAGTGAGAATCGTTTGGCAGTAGAATGGGATGTTTTCTGTCATATGTCAATTTAGAGTGTTGCAATCTCCCACCAACTCGTAAAATTCCAAATTTATCTAAAAACGGATTTAATGTCAACAGCGTGCTTTTAGAGGAGATAGATTTACCCTTTAGAATACTATTTATAGCTTCGCTAAAGTGTTGGACTTGTACAGCTTTAATTATGCTGTGTAAGGCTGATCTCATTTCACTTGCACTTAAGTGCGCACATGGTTTATTATTGTTACGTCGCGTGTGCTGTATGAATCGTGATATCCAACACATGATCCTCACTCCTCGTGTCAAATTACTACATTTATTTAATAATTCAATTATAATAGACGGCGTAATTAATTGCAGTGTACATACTGATTTAGCATTTTTAACTTCAATATTGGGTGGCTCAATTGGTGGTACTTCAGCACAGATCTCTTTCTCATTCTTCAGCCAGGACGGTCCTTCCCACCACAGTTGGTTATATAATACTTGCGATGGGTGTAATCCCCTGGTAGCGCAATCTGCTGCATTTTCCTCCGATTTGACATGTCGCCAACGAGAAGCAGGTAGAATATTAATTATTTCCCGAACACGATTTGCGACATACGTTTTCCACCTCGACGGATCACCTTGTAGCCATCCCAATACTACCATGGAATCTGTCCATCCACAAACGTCGACTGTCATATTTTCTGGCAACGATACTTTTATCTTGTTTAATAACTTTGTCAATAAAACTGCAGCGCAAAGCTCTAAACGGGGGAGCGTTAAGGGCTTTTTGACTGGTGCAAGTTTTGTTTTTGCAGCCAGTAATCTCAGAAATATTTTACCCTTGTCATCCATTGTCCTAGTATACACCGCACAAGCCATGGCCTTCTCCGAAGCGTCAGAAAATCCATGCAGCTGGATAGATTTTTCTGTATTTCCTATCCATCTAGGTATTTCAAACTTCTCTATCTTCCTTAAATCATTCCGTAATTTACTCCACTCTTGTTTTATGTTCGCGGGAATCTCATCATCCCATGCTATTCCCGTAGACCAAAGTTGCTGAAATAAAATCTTCAATTTGATTGTAATAGGTGCGAGCCAACCAAGTGGATCAAATAACTTAGACATATCGGATAGCATCATCCGCTTGGTGTATTTGTCATTTGTAGTGTAATTTATTTTGTTGTCAAATGTGAATGAATCCGACGTTGGATCCCATTTAAGTCCTAGGGTTTTAGTTGAGTGTGCACATTTGAAATCGATGTTAGTCATACTCAATTGATCTGAATGTAAATGACTAAGTAGCTCAGGCGTGTTACTAGACCATTTACGCAGATTTATTCCTGCTCCTTTTAACATATCAATCAACTCCATTTGCGTTTGTTTTGCAATGTCAATATTATTATTTCCTGCCAATAAATCATCCACGTAAACATTTTTCAGCACAATGTTTGCGGCTAACGGGTATTTGTCTTTCTCGTCTTCAGCTATTTGCTTTAATGTTCTTAAGGCTAAAAAAGGTGCTGCCTTAGTGCCGTATGTTAATGTGCATAGCTGATATTCTTCTAAACATTTGCCATTTTTCCAGACAATTTTTTGGAGATGTTGGTCATTTTCATGAACTGCGATCATTCTGTACATTTTCTCACAGTCAGCAACGTACACATATCTGAAGGTTCGCCAGTTGATCAATAGTCCTTGGATATCATTATGTAATTTCGGGCCACATTCCATCAAATCATTCAAACTATAACCTGACTTTGTTTTGGATGAGGCATTAAAAACCACACGTAATTTCGTTGTCGTGGAGTCTTCTTTGTGTATGTCATGGTGGGGTAAAAAGCAATGAGGTTCCCTTTTCTCCACGCATTTCTTCATGTGTCCTAGGGCTATATACTCGTTGATAAACTTATAGTAGTCTTCGTGCAATTTCACATTCTTTTGTAACCTAGTGTCTAAATGGTTTAACTGAGCAACGGCCTTTGCTTTGGATGATCCGAGATGCTGTTCAAAATTTTCTATCATCGGATAGCGCACTTCATATTTTCCATTTGGTAATCTTCTTGTGGTTGACGTATAGAAATCTTCGCACCACTGCTCTCTATCAGTTAATGCATTCTTCTCCATCACCTCCTCCATCTCCCAAAATCTTGACATATCCTCATTATTGTTCACAACAACATGACAGTTGAAGCTTGTCAGACGTGTATTTCCGGATAAAATCCACCCAATTCTTGTCTGTTGCGCTATAGGTTCTTGGGTTGATCCTCGTAATAATCCACTCATAATTATCTCAGAGTAGACTTTCACGTCGAGTAGAATGTCAATAGGACCTGAAATGTAATATTCGGGATCCGCTAATTGAAGGTTTTGTATATGAGGATAGTTTTTCTTCGTAAATGATGCATTGGGGAGATTGTTAATAACTTTTGTCATTATGAGAGCTTCTGTTTCAAATTCGTATTCATCATAGATAGATTTACACTCAAGTACCAACATGCCCTTGCCTTTTTTAGGGGTGACGCCTACACCACAAACCGATGCATTAATGTGTTGACGGCGAAGACCCAATCGTTGCGCTGCATTCTCTGTGATAAGGGTGATCTGTGACCCTTGATCCAAGAGTGCGCGGAAGGTTATGTAGGTACCATCTGAGGCCTTTACCTTAATTTTTACTGTTGTTAATAATATTTCGTCATTCTCATTGTCAACGTGATTTGCATTTTTGTTTACGGGGCGGGATGACGAAACCGAGGTTGATGGCATCAATGTTTCACTAAAAGCGTCATGTAGCAGCGTATTATGCTGTTTATTACAAATTTTGCAGCGTTTGTTGGAATTGCAGATTCCTTTTTCATGTCGATAAAGACAATTTTTGCAAATATCATATTGTGAAATGGAATTTAGTTTGGTTTCCGGTGGCATACTTGCAAACTTGTGGCATTGATACAGCGCGTGATCAATATTGCAGAATGGACATTTGTCACGTTTATAATTGGTATAATATGCCCTGGAAAAATTATGTTTATGAGATGCATTTTGATCTCTTTTGTCACTTTTGTCAGACGGTGTCACGTGTTTTCGGTACTTATGCACCAAGTCTTCTCTTTTGCGAATAGGTTCTAATGCAGTAAACTTGAGTTCTAAAAATGAGAGGAACTCTTCTATTTTTGCTAACTCACGCGGATTTTTTCTTTGTTCTTGATAATCTTGATAAGTTTCACTGTCAAGTTTCTTCGTTAACAGGTGTACTAACAGTGGACCCCAAGTTGTCATTTCCACTCCTAGATTTTGGATGGCGTGCAAGCATTCTTTGCTTACATCATGCAATTTCTTTATCTCGAATGCTGTTTGTTTTTGAACAGTTGGTTGATTCAGAAAAACTTCGATTTGTTTAGTGAATAGTAGTTGTTTGTTGTTATATCGTTGACATAAAATATCCCATGCGGTATCATAATTATCTGTCGAGATATGGAGATGTTGAATGAGTCTTTCAGCTTCACCTTTCAACTTACTTTTTAAATGTTGCATCTTTTGGGATTTAGTCAGTGTATGATTATGATGAATAGTCTCTTTGTATAGATCTAAGAATGTCGGCCAATCAGTATAATTTCCTGAAAATATAGGGATGTTCATTTTAGGTGTAGAATCTTTAAGGTGCGCAGTAGATGATAATTTCCGATTGAGACTTCTCTTGATCTCTCTGTATTTCATCTCATGCTCGTTGTACTCATCTTCATACGCCAGGTCTGGCTCCTCCAGTAAGTTGTCAATTTTCCAATGCAATTTGTCAATAAATTCCCAACGTGTTTGTAAGCTACGAAGTTCATCTTCTAATTCCCATTTCTCTTCTATTCCCTCTACATCACAGAACTGAACTTGCCTACTAAGGGCTTTAAAATTCGTTCGCTGTTGGCTGATTAGGCTACTCAATTTAGAAGATTCGGGTGCATCTTCATCAGATTCCTTAATTTCGGACGGTTTTGGCATCTTAAATGTCGCCACATTGAGTCTTATTCCCTCGTAGTACTTCAGAGTTTGCTCATACAGATTCCTCACGAAATATTCATGGGACTCGTCTTTAAATGTCAATAACTGATCATGATTAAATTGGAAATCTTCCCACAATTTATCCAATCTCTCTAATTTCTTAATAAGGTATTCAGTAGTCTTCCTACTGGATGGATCCTTTTTAAAGTTAATATTTTCACGTTCAAGACTTTTGATGAGCGCCTGCTGGTTATTAAATAGAGCCTCCATGTTTCGTCAAAAGGTCCAGAGTCTAATATAACGGAACAGTCTTACCTGGATGCAGCTGTCACTTACGTCACCTCTACTTGCGGAAAGTTGCGCCAAGCTGTATTCTGCACAGTACGCTGTTGGCACCAGACGACGTTGTTCCTTGTAGCTAATGATCACTTGTCACTCGTGTAATGCAGGGGCTCGTGTTGAACGTAATGTCACTTTACACAGATTGTCACAAGTTGTCTCAGAAAAGCGGGTTAGTTTCCCACTGGCCACACTATTTGCAACGCAAAAAAAAAAATGATTGTCACTGTCCAATTGTCACGTGGCACGATTGAATGCACTGTAATTCACTGTCACTGATAAAATGACTTTCTGGCTTTTGTATAAAAGCGCGACGAAAAGTCATATATCCGGCTCGAAGGACCAAACTGTGCGAGCCTGCAATAGCTCACACAAGAGGAATGTCAATAGAATGTCACGGGAAGATTAATTAGAGAGAGTTTGTCAAATAAATTATACGTCAATACAGGTTGAATGCTTTTAATGCACTGTCCAACATGCGCTTGTAAAAATGTACATATTAATTAGGCCGATGTGGCAATAACACTCGACAGTTAAAAATGCAAACAAACAAAAATATAATGAAAATGGCTTGTACAGTAGCCAACAGTCTGTTTGGGATACTGGATCAACGCTTCGCCGAAAAATATAAGAACGACATTCAGTCTCTAATGAAAACTATCTTCTGGATTTGATTAAAAACCAAACATCTATTGTAGAACTGGAAAATCAAGTCTTGAAGAAAAGCGAAAACAACATCAAGCGGCAGTTTGACATAATCGACAGCTTCGTCAACCAAACTAACTTGAATTTAGCTTCTATTGAAACGGAAATGCAAATAATATCTGCTACGACTTACATCAATTCAGCATCCTTGACAGCGTATCTACTGATTAACAGCCTGCGGACGTTTCAAGAATTACTGTTTAACACTCTTACCAACGTATACCGAGGACACATAGATGTCCATTTAATCAGTCCCATGCGTTTAATTCAGCAACTAGGGGAGATATCTGGAAACCTTCCGAAGACTGTGGCATTTCCAATTAAAAACTACAGGGAAAATATTAAAGATCTCTATAAACTGATTAATGTAAAAGCACGGGTTACCGAAAATTTTTTCCTTTTCGAAGCACACATACCACTGGTATCCAACGAAGATTATGTCATGTATAAACCAATACCGTTACCCGTAAAAACAGCTAGACAAGCCACCTATGTTCAAATATCAACAAAGTACATCGCTGTTAATCTTAAACAAAATATTTACATATCGATGACCGAGTTGATTTCCAACATTGTATACAGCAAAGGTCAACTAACTTCCTGTGCAGAAAAACCTTACCGACCTACAACTTGCATAACAACAACGCTCCATGCGAAGCAAAATTGCTGTCGCACCACAATACCACGCCTTGTGACGTAGAGCGGGGGGCTTGTAAAGACGCATGGATCGAGTTACATTCACCGAACAGCTGGTTAGTGATATGTTGTAATACGTGTCCATTACGGGCGATATGCAACGATGACATCACATCATACACTCTGTCGTCATCAAGCCTAGTGACGTTATCACAGGGATGCGTACTACAGTCAAAGGATTTAACTATCTATGCCCATCGTCAGTACAATAGTCAAATAAGTATAGACTATAAATTGACACCGGCTCTCTTCGATACGTCCATAAACCGGCTAGTTAATCTGAAGTACCGCTATGCTCCAAACACGCTTCAGTCTACAGATCTGGAAATCACGAAGATTGAAGACAAAATCAAACAGCAGAAGGAAAATGAAGCTCTACCAAGTACGATTTTAACACACGATGTCCATCTATACGCGATCAGTTACATTCTGTTGGCGTCAGCCATCGTGGCGGTACTTGTGGTGGTTTGGAGGAAGCTTTGCCCCGCTGTTGTAAGAAAAGGCACAAAACTTCAACTACAGGACAACCGCAGCAGCATAACGATATTGAACTGCAAATTATGCGTAAGAGGAATTACGACGACCAAAAAGAAACAGCATCGCCAAGCAAGGAAACCGGCGTGGAGGCTCACTCTGAGACACGTCGCCAACAACGCCTGAAAACCGGAACTAAGAATATAGCCTTCAGCTTCGACTAATTAATAATATTTTTTTTGCTTTGTAATGGCTTTTCCTTCTCTCTTTAGTTACTTTTATCTCTCTGGGGTTGCCAAGATGTACGGTCTTCAACTGTACATGCTTTTTGATGACACTGCAGTCGGTACGACTGCGCGTCATTTTTACCTAATTATAAATACACGGTTGCTACACACACGGACCAGTGTGCATTTTACAACAATACCACAAACTACTTAAGAGAAAGGAATAGTCAATATCGACGAACTAGTGTAACTATCAGTAATACAACTTTACTTCTTCAACTACAACTTCGTGTTCTTTTCTCTTCACACTCCAACAATTAACTACAATCTGCAAGTGTACGAACCGTACACCTACCGACTCTACGTCGTCGAAGCGCAGGGGCGAGGGTATCTTCCTCCCTCTCACGCTCTGCCGCCTCCTTTTGCGATATGACGCATTCGCAGAAGGAGGCCATCGCCGCCCATGTTTCCTCGCTCCCCAACATTGCGCGTACTACGCAGGGGAGTGAGAGGTCTTGTCCGACCGCCGCGACAAGGTTCTGACGCGGCTCGGACCACGATGGGCACTCTTCGAGTGTGTGCCGCACCGTGTCCTCTGTCGCACCACAATGATGGCACGACGGGTTCTCCTCCCGCCCGATGCGGTGCAGGTACGACCCAAAACAACCGTGACCTGTCATCACCTGCACCAGACGGAAGGAGAGAAATCCGAATGGCCGCTCGAGCCAGGTCTGGAGGACCGGCCCGATTGCATCCAACGTCCGTCGCCCAAAGACTGCAGCGGCGAGATCGTCCGCCCAATGTAGGACGATGGCCTCCTTGGCCTCCTGCCGCACTGCTTCCCGGACCTCATGAGCCGGGCGCTCTCCTCGCGCCCTCCGCTCCGCCGTCCACTCGTACACTCTGGCGAGCACCCACGCTTCGAGCTCCCAAGGGGGAGTTCCCGCCAGTGCGCACGCCGCCGCAAAACCCACTGTGCGGTAGGCCCGCGCCACCCGCTGTGCGATAGCCCTTTGGGGCACGCGAAGGGCGGTGGTGTTCTCCCCTCCTGCGCAGGGAGTCCGCCCAAACTGGAGCCCCATAAAGGGCCATGCTCCGTAGTATGCCGGCGTATAGACGCCGGCATCGCGCACTGGGCCCTCCCAGGTTTGGCATGAGCCACGAGAGGGCGTTCGCCGTCTTTAGGAGGCGCTTCGACAGATCGGCGAAGTGGGGGCCGAAGCGCCATCTGCTGTCTAGGATGAGACCCAGATATCTCATCTGACCCTCCACTGCAATTCTCTCGCCATCCACAAATATGTGGGCCTCAGGAGGAGGGCGCTGCCTCGGTCCGTGGAAGAACACGGCTTCGGTCTTGTGCAGCGCCACTGTCAGCCCCAAACGGCGGATCCTGTCGGCAACCAAGGAGCCACCCGCCGACGCCAGGCTGGCCGCCGTCGTGAAGGTCCCACGGGCAGTGAGGAGAGTGTCGTCTGCGTAGCAGATGACACTCGTCCTGTGAAGGAGCGTTCCCCGCAGGAGCCAGTCGAAGCCGACGTTCCATAGGAGGGGTCCTAACACCGACCCCTGCGGAACGCCGGTCTCCACAGCGTAGCGCCGAACCTCCCCGTTTCTATTTGCAAGGAGTACGGTCCTATCCTCCAAGTAGTTGGTCAGGAGGACCCGAAGGTATTGAGGCACTCCGTGGAATCGGAGCGCCTCTAGGATGGTGGAATGGGGGACGGAGTTGAATGCGTTGGCTATGTCGAACGACACAGCCAACAGTCCTTCCCCTTCTTCTACGGCCTCCTGAACCTGGCCCTTGAGGCGGGTTAAGGCGTCCACGGTCGACCGCTGAGCCCGAAAGCCGTACTGGGCGTCTGACAAATCCGGCCCCACACATGCCAAATGGCGGTGAGGCGAGCAGCGATGATCCCCTCGAACATTTTGCCGACCTCATCGAGCAGAACGATGGGCCGGTATGCCGAGGGGGAGTCAGCCGGACGTCCCTGTTTGCGGAGCAGACACAACTGCCCCTCCTTCCAAGGTTTCGGGAACCGCCCCGTTGCGAGACACGCGCTGAAGAGGTCCCGAAACCGCTCCTCCATTTGGGAGGCAGCAATGACCACCACCCTTGCAGGGACGCCGTCCGGGCCGGGGGCAGTTTTCTTTGCCCGGAGGCGGACCAAGGCCGTGTGGATCTCGCTGTCCGTGACAGCGGGAGCCTGTTCCTCCTCTTCCGCTAGGGCCCTCCCCCGAGGGGGATTCATTACTGGAGGGGAAAACTCTTCGTTCCTGCGCGGAAATAGGGAGCGTACCACCTCATCCAGCAGGGGAGGCTCGAGGGTCTCTGTCACCGGGGGACCTGAGGGGCGCAATTTGTTTCGCGCCGCCTTATACGGTCTCCCGAATGGATCGCCGTCGAGGGACTCCAGCAGCTCGGCTCTCGCTAAATCTTTGGCGGCACCGATAGCTGACTTGAGGGCCGTCTTTGCCGCCACGTACGCTTCGTACAGACGGTCCTCGTCAGTTTCGTCTCGGCGCCGCCGACGGCGGCTCCGCGTGAACTGGCGTTTAGCCGCCATGCACGCTGCCCGCAGTTGCGCCAACTCCTCCGACCACCAATACACAGCGCGGTTTGGAGGTGGGCGACGAGACCGAGGCATGCTGGAGTTGCACACTTCGGTCAGAGACCCTCTTAGTTGAGACGCTGCGGCGTCGACATCTGCATTCAGGACGGCAGGGGGAAAGCCAGTCCTGCAGGAACGCGGCCTCCTTTGCAGCCTCCCGGTCTAGGCGGGTGAGAGCCCACCGAGGAAAGGGGGATCGGGCCGACGATGTAGAGTTCCCCCGACGGCTCTGGGTGGAGATTTCGAACCGCACGTATCGGTGGTCCGACAAGGTCTCCACCATGTCCACCCGCCAGTTCTCCACACGCGCGGCTAGCGATGGGGATGCAAAGGTGACGTCCACTATGGACCCACCCTGCCGCCGCACGCATGTTTGAACTCTCCCCCTATTTAGAAGGGAGAGACCAGAGGAGGCTGCCCACGCCTCGAGCGCCCGCCCACGGGCGTCGGTAGCCGGGTTGCCCCACGTCTCCGACTTGGCGTTGAGGTCCCCCAGCACAGAGACCTGTTGGAGCGTCATTCTTCCGACAACTGCCGCAAGGACTCCGAGGAAGTCCTCGAAGTCTTGCAAAGAGCGATTTGGGGAGAAATAAACACCCACTAGGGCTAATTCCCCCCACGCGGCAGCCACGTATCCCGATCCTCTCTCTATAAGTGAGAGGGGAGGAGAGTCGGTCAAAGGCCGTGCCGCAACTGCTACGAGGCCGTCCCTGTCGCCCAACCAACGGTCGGGGATTGAATAGGGCTCAGCGACTACCGCGACGTCCACCAACCAATCTGCCATAGACTGCACCAGCAGGTCTTGGGCCGCTCTGCAGTGGTTGGTGTTGGCCTGTAGGATGCGATGACTGGGCCCCATTATTCAATCATCGCATCACCCTCATCGGCTTCCGCGACCGGTGTGTCGGTGGCGGTAGCAGCAGCAGCAGGTCGCCTTGGCACCTGCATTTTACCCTTCTTGGGGGGGGGATTGCACTTCCTCCCAGCCATTACGTGGTTCGCCGGGCGACCACTAGCGGCACAGACCGCACAGTGCGGCGTGACCGCATCACAGGATGCCGCCATGTGCCCTTGCTTTCCGCAGCGGTAGCAGGTGTCCGCCCTCTCCACCGTGGACGGACACATTGTGCGGGTGTGCCCTATGCCGAAACACTTAAAGCAGCGTAGGGGTCGCTCTTCAAGTGCCCGGACCACGGCTGAGCTGAACCCAATCAGGAGCCGCCCCTTAGTTTTAACAAGGACGGCCTTGGCTGCAGTGACTGGACAGTCCACACGGGTTGTGCCCAGGCCACGCCGGCCAGTCCTGATGACTCGGCCTTGCACCGACTCGACAGGGCAACCTCCTGCTGCTGCAATGGCCGCCACCACTTCTTCCTTGGAGACGGAGTCATCCAAGTTGGTGACCTCTAAAGTCGCGGACTTGACTGGCCTGGCGACCTTTGCCACGTCCGCGATGCCCCGCGCAATTTTGTTGCGAAGAGATCCGCATTTTGCGAACCCGATGCCCCGGGAAACTCGAAAATTCGAGCTCCGGTTTGGGTTCGGCGGCAAGTGACGGCCGCAATCCCCAGCTGGGTGGGATCGGCATGGGCACGAGCCCGCGTTAATACGGACTCGTATGTTTCGCCCCTTTCGGCGGCCTCGGGGGTGATGGTCACCGTAACCGCCGCCGTTTTGGGAGCCGCCAGTTTCCTCCCTTTTGCTGTGGGAACAGCAGGGGCCCTCTTGGCTGCGGAAGTAGCAGGGCGGGCTTGGAGGCCGCTTTCCTTCCTTCCCTCGCTTCACTACCTCCGTCCATGTCTCGGTGGGAGCTACGACTGAAGACTCCAGTACGTCACTTTCCCGACCCAGAGGAGCTGTTTGGGTCGTTTCCGGCTCAGCTATACTTGCGCTGGATGTAGTTTGAGCCGCCGGCTTTGTGGTCTTGCCCCGTCCTTTGCCTTAGAAGGCTTTGGGGCCTGGGGCAGTCCGCTGGTGGTTGCAGCTACTGGCGGTGGCAATGCTGCAGATTGCGCTCTGTCCGCCGCGAGTGGAGGGCGGATGCGCTTCTCCGGCAACAGCCGGTCCTCAATGCCGCAAAGCAGGCTCTGGTGAAGGCCCTTTCCTCCATTATAACCTTCCGGATTATATCCTCAAGGTTGGACGAGGAGTAAGAGGAAGGGCCTGTTGCCACCGCGTTGCTGGCCGATGGAGCTGTGGCTTCAGCCAGTTTTTTGTGGAGGTCGCTGACCTCAGCTTGAAGGCGATCGACCCGCGCCTGCAGTTGCCGCGACTCCTCCGTCGCCGTGCGCTGCACCAGCTCCGCGATAATGCCGTGCATGCTGGCAGCACGACATTTGAGGGCTTTCTGGAAGGTCCCTTTCAAGTTTGAGGACTTAGAGGCGACCTCCACTATCTCCTCCTTGTCCTCCAACGCCATTTGTGCCAATTCAGCAACCGAATGGTCCGCGTACAGGACGTTGGACGCCCCGTAGCCGGCCCTGGACCTCGTGGCGCTTGTTGCGCGCTCTTTGGCAGCGACCTTCTCCTCCAGGTCCTTCTGCCCCTCCAGTCGTCTGGCTTGGGCCAGAGACGCCCTCAGTTGGCGTTGAGCCTCATCGAGCCCCACGTCGTGGGCACTGGATTTGGCCTTCACCTTCCGTTTAGTCTTACCGAACGACTCCAATGAGTCGTCCGACTCGAGCCTTACGTAGGCCCGCTTTAGTTCATAGCGGCTGGTGGCCGCCTGCGACTCAGTTGTGGACTCCTCACAGTCCGACAACTCGTCCGCCCGACAAAACAAGCTAGCCGCAGATGGTGCGCGGCTAGCGTCCGACAACATGTCGGTTTGGCCCTGAGAAGGGCCGTTTGATTGGCCCTGAGAAGGACCGTTGGGTTCGCCCTGAGAAGGGCGTTTTGACAGGAAGCGCCCGGAGGCGTCCCGCAGAGGCTTCGACATAGGCGAAGACGACATATTCGCACAAAACCGCAAAAGAAGACGTACGAATTCACAGCGCTCGTTAGCCGCCGGTCTGCCACTCCGTTACGGTGGTCAGACACGGCGTTGCCCGGGGATCACTACGAGGAAGTCAGCACTGTGGGGGGATCCCCAACCTAACCTAACCTAACCTAACCTAACCTAACCTAACCTAACCTAACCTAACCTAACCTAACCAGTCTGAGTCCAACCGCGCTCGTGATAGCCACGTTTTCGTGACGCTCCGCATTAAAAATTTCTTATAAGTGGCTTTTCTGTTCTTACATTGACGTGTTGCATATCAAAATTTGCATAAATTGAAGGCGCATGCGCCAGTGTAATCTGTTTTATTATTCGAGTTTCCTGTGAAAAGTTATAATCAAAAAAGTGGACAATTACATGTGTTTTGAAACTTCTATGCGTGACTGCGCTCTAGTGGAGGGTTTTTGCCCCAGTTTTACTTACTTAATTTGTGAAGCCTATCTGGCGGCTTCTATTGATACCTCCAACACAATTTTCGGCCATAAGGTTGTGGAGAAAATTGAAGAAAACTAAAATTCTAACCTGCAAATTGGTCTACGTGCTCATCGATCTGGATGTTCTCGGGCGCTGTTGATTTGGGTGATGAAGGAAGGTCCTCTCACAAGCAGAACGCCGTCTTAACTGGAATTTTACCTCAAGTACGGACAAAGATATTTTCTTTTTAATTATTAAACTTTGGACCCTTGTACTGAAAAATTTTCAGGCAAGGTATATACTTGTTTTAATTGATCCTGCTGCGCGCTAACTTGCTCAGAAGATTCGCCGTATAAACACAATTTTATCAACAATATTTCATCTAATACAGAGAAAATCGAATTATTTTCAGTATTTCAGCGATAACTTAATTTGTATTTAAAATTTTTTAAACTTTTTATTCTACATTTATAGCTCTCAATTTTCTCTAAATTTACAAATTTTTCCCAAAAATTTTCGACGACTTTTACCAGAAATAATAATATTTTAGTGAAATTCCTTATTAAAATTGAAATACATAGATATAAAAATAATTTGATAGCAGGATTGGCTCTAGAGGCCCTTTTGCGACTTATTTAAACCCAAACTTGAGCCCAATAGCTCTAAAATCAAAAAATATAGACTTTTTCACCAGTTTGGTTCTTCGGGTTAAAAACTTCAACTTGACTTTCCTCCGAAGCTATTGGACATAGAAATCTCAGACTTCCACATTTGCCAGTAAAAATTACACGGCAACATTAATTTTAAGTTTTCAGGTGTTTTCAGGAACTGAAAATTTTCAGCCCTGAAAATAAAATTATTGGATAGAGGACATTGAATCGAGCATAGAACTCGAAACCGCATCTTTCTGGGACAAACGGTTGCGGAGTTATAGTCACTTTAAGTTGACATTTGACATCTGGGCGGCCATTTTGAAAATCTTTCAATCGTCATAGCTCCGCTGCCGGTGGTCGTACAGACTTGCGAATTTCACAGCGGTAATTCTGGGGATAATCTCTATCTTACCTACTAGGTTAAAAGCGCGTTGAAGCTGAAAATTTTCAGGAGCCTGAAAATCAAATTACGTGACGGAGCGGGACGATCCAAGCTAAACAAGCCCAAGCTCGGGTGATTTGCGGTCTGTGGGGGCTGAGTTATATCGGTTCGGAGTTTGACTTTGACAGTTCTAGAACTGTCAAACCAGATTTCGAGATCGGATAGCTCTGGAACCGGTGATCGTAGAGATCTCGGGTTTCTTCTCAGTGTATCAGCTGGATCTTCCCTACCCTACCCGCGCCATTTTCAGGACCTTTCAGGACCTGAAATTTTTAGACCTGAAACCTGTCCCACGCGCTAGATCTCGTCGAGCCCGTTCAGGGAAGCCCGAACACGGTGGTATTCGGGTGAACGGTTCCGGAGGAAACCACTGTTTTACGAAAGCTGGGCGCAAATTTGAGCCGACCACCAGAATTTTCGGCCGGGTTATCTTGGAAACCTCTTGGTCTGAGGTAGCCGTGTTTGGGCTCGTTGAAGAGGGCTCGGGGAGACCTGTTCAGTGGTGGACTGAAACTGACTCTACGTAGAGTCAAAAAATTACTTTATAAAAATCTGGACGTAGTAGGGTTCCTGTGGACTCCCTGACATCTGACCTAGGTCTGGCACCTAGTAAATAGTTGAACGTAGCTATAGTTAGCTTTAATTGAATATTGTATTTTATCTAATAAGTCTTCTCACTCTCTTTTGTTCTCTGATATTTCCTTCTTCGTATCATATTGACTATTATACACCTTGACAATTTGATCCCCCCTTTACAGGGATTCAAACACTTTATTTAACTGACGAAGAAACCCCTGAGCCAGTATGTTTGTCAGTGTTAGGACCCCAGCTGCCAAGACGGCAAGGTCCCATAGCACGGATGACTCCCCAGCTAATCCGGGGATGGTGGACCCCGCCCCGACAAACGTTAGGCGCAGTGTTGGGGAGTGGGAAGCGGGACGTGATCCGCTTCCTACCTCTCAGCCTAAAACCGGGAAAATCGGAGCTTCTGGAAAGCTGTCTCCACACGTGACGATTCCGCCCAAGTCGGGTCGGACGGTGGCTTCTCCATCAGAAACAAAAAAAGGGAGCCGAAACCCGCCTGTCGGCGTAGAGTCAACCCCACATGACTCGAGCACAGAAGCTGGCGACCGCGTCAAGGACGCCAGGTCGTGGCTCCATAAAGCCAAAAGCTGTCCGGCCGACTCAAAAACATAAGGACAGACCTGAAAAACGGCATAAACCAGGCAGTGACGAAGCTATATGGACTGGTGTGCGAAGCGGAAAATGCGAGGAAGCAGCAAATAGGAAATGTACCACAGCCCGTGTCATGCCAGGTGCCTGTATGTACCACGGCTATAGACGCTTTGACTGCAAAATGCCACGAGCTGGCGAATGGCATCGAGGAACACAAAGTCCAAATGCAGAAAAATGCCGAAGAAATGAGAAGCCTAAAAGCCGTTCTAGAAACTGATCGAACGGCCCGGGGGCGCGACAGCTATGCGGAGGTAGTGACACGTGCCTGTGACGCGGAGGTCGCCTACCGGGGCGTGCGACGCTGCACTCCGTGGTGGTTTCGTCCACGGAAGAAACAGAAACAGGCGAAGAAATAATGGAGAAGGTCAGAAAAGCGGTCGACGCAAAGGAGGGGTGGGTTCGGGTCGAAAGAGTCCGGAAAGCCAGGACCGAAAGGTCATTATGGGATGTAGTAGCACGGAGGAGAGGTCCAAGTTGAAGGAGAGGCTACAGACTGCTGGAACTAACCTCGTCGTCGAAGAGGTGTCAAATAGGGATCCGCTCATACTTATAAGGGATGTACTCCAGGTCCATAGTGATGCGGAGATCCTTTTGGCTCTCCGAAACCAAAACAAAGAGATCTTCCGTGACCTCGGCGACGAGGAGGCAAGGATGACTGTGAAGTACCGCAGAAAGGCGCGAAATCCGCACACTGGCCATGTCGTTCTCAGCGTTTCACCCGCTATCTGGAGAAGGGCAACTGGGGCGGGAAGGCTCAGAGTCGACCTACAAATAGTACGGGTCGAAGACCAATCCCCTTTGGTGCAGTGCACTCGCTGCTTGGGCTACGGGCACAGCAAGAGGTTCTGTAAAGAGCCGGCAGACCTCTGTGGCCACTGCGGTGGGCTGCACCACAGCGCGGAATGCCCGGATAAGCGACTCGGCGAGGAGCCTTCTTGCGTCAACTGCACAAGAGCAAAGATAGGCCCCTGCGCTCACAACGCCTTCAGCGCTGAATGCCCTGTCCGCCGGAGATGGGACGCGTTGGCTAGAGCTTCCACGGCCTATTGCTAAGGGCGTCCCGGAGAGTAACTACAGTTGCAAAATTATTCAGGCGAATCTCCAGCGAAGCCAACTGGCAACCGACGAGCTCCTCCTTGAAGCTGGCAAAGAAAACGCTGCCGTCGCATTGCTCCAGGAACCCTATGTCGGCGGGTCGAAAAGGGTTAAAAGTTACCGCGGCGTAAGGATCTACCAGACATCTCAAACCGAAGAAAGGGTCGTCAAAGCGGCGATCGTCGTCTTTAACCAGACACTAGATGTCGTACAATACCCAACTCACCACCCCAACATCGTCGTGGTGGGAATTCATACGAGAGCCTGGAGGATCACGCTGGTCTCTTGTTACTTCGAGCCTGACCTGCCGATGGAACCATACCTGGCGCATATCAAAATGATAGAACAGTTCGTCGGTTTGAGAAGCCTCATCATCGGCGGTGATGCCAATGCCAAGAGTATCTGGTGGGGCAGCCCTAATGAAGATGCAAGAGGAGAGCAGTTGTGTGGAGCTCTGAACGAGTTGGGCCTGCAGATAATGAATGAGGGCGACTGCCCGACCTTCGACACCATCAGGGGAGGCATCAGGTACAGCAGCCATGTGGACATAACGGCCTGCTCTACTGACTTGCTGGGCCTAGTCAATGGATGGCATGTGCGTGAGAATCTCACGAGTTCGCACCACAACGGTATCGTATTTGAGATCAATCTCGAAAAGTCGACTGGCACCGACATACATAGGACCACTACTAAATTTACAACACGTAAAGTTAAATGGAGTCAGTTTCGCGAGAAACTGACCCAAACCATGGCAGAAAGACAAACAAACGTAGAAAATGTTAACAAATTAGATAGCACTAAGAAATTAGACGAAGAAATTATTAAATACACAAATGTAATAAGTTCAGTATGTTCGGAAACGATGCCTATAAAGAAAAACAAAGAAAGACTCACTGTGCCGTGGTGGACTGAGGAACTCGCAGAGATGAAGAAGCACGTAGCTACCAGAAGACGCAGGATCAGGAACGCAGCGCCGGTGCGTAGAACTCTAGTCGTCAATCTGTACCTGGCAGAAAAAGATAAGTACATGAAGGCCGTTAAGAATGCACAAACCGAGAGCTGGAAGGAGTTTTGTGGGAAGCAGAATAGGGAGGGGGTCTGGGAAGGAATTTACCGGGTAATGAGGATGACGGAAAAAAGGAGGAAGACGTACCCTACACATAGGAAATAAAGTCCTGGATGCGAGGGGCTCGGTGGAACTGTTGGCCGAAACGTTTTACCGGAGGATAATGAGGACAGCGACGACTCAGACCATCGCCGAATACGACAACAGGCGGGATCAGTAAACGCGTGTGGTGATGGTGAGCAGCATGACCCACCGTTTACTCTAAGCGAGCTCCAGAGGTCCATGTCGTCCTTTAATCCGAAGAAAGCACCGGGCGCCGACGGCTTCACTGCAGACATCTGCTCTCAGGCTATACTCTGCGACCCTGGCTACTTCCTGTCGCTACTAAATCGATGCTTGGCTCACCACCACTTCCCGAAAACCTGGAAGGAGGCAACGGTGGTCGTGCTAAGAAAGCCAGGCAAAGACACATATACCGTACCCAAGTCTTACAGGCCCATTGGTCTCTTGCCTGTCTTGGGGAAAGTATATGAAAAATGCTGATCGCTCGACTCAAGTTCCACCTATTGCCGAGGATTAGTACTCACCAATACGGATTCATGCCCCAAAGGAGCACCGAGGACTCCCTCTTTACCTTGGTAAAGTATATCCGCGCCAAGCTGGAGAGGAAGAAAGTCACCGTTCTTGTGTCGTTGGATATAGAGGGGGCCTTCGACAGCGCATGGTGGCCTGCGATCAGGGTCCGTTTGGCAGAGGAAAAGTGCCCGATCAACTTGAGACGAGTGATGGACAGCTATCTCAGTGGCAGAGAGGTGACTGTCAGGTATGCGGGGGCCGAGAGCAGACGAAAAACTTCAAAGGGGTGCGTCCAGGGATCCATTGGCGGTCCCATCCTCTGGAATCTCCTTTTGGACCCACTCCTAAAGCAGTTAGAAGCTAGAGGCGATTATTGCCAGGCCTTCGCAGACGACGTTGTGATGCTTTTCGACGGTGATACAGCCCTGGAGATCGAGCAAAAGGCCAATGCCGCTCTCGAACATGTGCGGGTGTGGGGTGTCAGAAATAAGCTCAAATTCGCACCGCACAAAACTAGTGCGATGGTTATCACGCGGAAGCTGAAGTACGACACTCCACGCCTGACCATGGGCGGGATCGACATTGGGATGTCAAAAGAGGTGAAGATCCTGGGGTTGACGATCGACGCCGGCCTCACCTTCAACTCCCACGTTGCCGGTGCATGTAAAAAAGCAATTGCGATTTACAAGCACCTAGCCAGATCCGCGCGTGTGAGTTGGGGACTGCACCCGGAGGTCGTGCGTTCGATCTACACCGCCGCCGTCGAACCGATAATGCTGTACGCCGCGAGTGCATGGGCGCCAGCCGTGAACAAACTGGGGATAAGAAAACAGCTGAACGCGGTGCAAAGAGGCTTCGCTCAGAAGCTCTGCAGAGCCCACCGCACGGTCTCCCTGCACTCGGCTCTCCTGCTGGCAGGGATACTCCCCCTCGATCTTCGAGTGCGTGAAGCTGCTTCATTGTACGAAGCAAAGAGGGGGGTGCCCCACCCAGCTTTGGGGGATAGGGAGATAGAAAGGATGACACGTGCGGTGGACTTTCCCCACCCAGCCGAACAAGAAACTATAAAGTTCAACAGCTTGGTAGACGAGGAACAATATAATCACCACGCCTCGAACTACGACGTGCGAATCTTCACGGACGGCAGTAAGATCGAGGGCAAAGTCGGTGCGGCGCTATCTTTGTGGGATAGCGCGTCCGAAATTAAATCAAAAAAAAAAAACTTGTGCTGCCGTCCTACTGTACCGTCTACCAAGCCGAACTGCTAGCACTACAGAGAGCGGCCGGGGAAGCGCTTAGCAGCGACAAAACCGCGTTCGGCATTTTCAGTGACTCGATGGCGGCGCTGCAAACTGTCGCCAACCCTGCCTCCCCCATCCGCTTGCAGTGGAAACAAGGAGCGCCCTACGCTGCTGCGCCATCCAGAACAAGAGCGTTTCCTTGTTCTGGATAAAAGCCCACGCAGGCCTGGAAGGAAACGAAAGGGCCGATTACCTGGCGAAGGAGGCAGCGCTGCGATCGAAGAGGAGACCGGATTATGACCGATGCCCCGTCTCATTCGTCAGATGGAAAATCCGTACGGATACAGTCGGCGAGTGGGACGAGAGGTATAGATCCGGCAACACCGCCTCCGTCACAAAAATATTCTTCCCCAGTGCGGCCGCGGCGTATAGCATTGTCAATAAAATAGAAATAAGTAGCATCACCACCCAGTTGTTTACCGGGCACGGCGGATTCTCCGAATACTTGTATCGTTTTAAGATTAAGGGGAATCCGTCGTGTCCATGTGACCCCGCGGAGGAGGAGACTGTCCCGCATGTAATGTTTAGCTGTCCAATGTACATGAAAGAGAGATTTGAGACCGAGCAGATGCTGCAGGGACAAAAAATTGGTCCTCATAACATTGGGAAACTGCTGGCAAACCGACAAAGTAGAGGTGTGGTAATGGATTTTTGTAGACATGTGGCGAAGAGGGTAATAGCAAAGAATAAAATGTAGATTAAGTAAAGCCCGCTTCCCCACATATGGCAATATGTGCTAAAAGGAAGCGAGCCAGTATGTAGATATATTAGTAATTATGTATGATGTTATGTATGTACTACGTAAGATAGAATGTAAGAAAAGAAAAAAGTAAAGTTATGTAGAAAAAAAAAAAAAAAAAAAAAAAAAAAAAAAATTGTGCCGCACATGAACAAAATTGTATATTGTCTACTTTACTCATAAGTGATTAAGCTACTGTAGTAATGAAAGTACACCATTGTAAATATTGACCTTGACAACGTCAGGGGTTTCTGAAATCAGCAGGAGGGTTTTTAGCCGGTAAGAGTCCGGCAGTACTCACACTTCCCTACTCGTGGGGAGGTGTGAGTCTCCATGAGGATTTTCCCTCCTGCTGCATAAAAAAAAAAAAAAAAAAAAAACCTAACCTAACCTTTTTTTTTTTTTTTTTTTTTTTTTTTTTTTGACCCTGGGAAAATACTTTATGCATCATCCTCCCGTGGGGGGACGGGAGGGATATGTGGGACTCTCCGGGAGAAGCCCGGCATACCCACTAAAAACCCAGGAGCACACCAGCGTCGCCATGTGAGGGGGGTCTGGGAGACCGGGTGAACCTTTACGACCAGGACCCCCTCGGCTAGGCCTACCAGAGATGGCGGGCCATATCACGCCCCTCCCTGTGTCGGGGAGGGGTCTCGGGAAGGGTCGTGTGCCAACCGTTCCCGTCCCGCGAAAGGTGAATAGTGCAATGCGGATGTAGGCGCCCCCGCGCCTACCACCCGCTATTCACCCCCGGGAGGGAGAAGGCGGTTGTATTGCCGTCTTCTCCTACCAACTCTTCGTCGTCGAAGCGCAGGGGCGAGGGCATCTTCCTCCCTCTCACGCTCTGCCGCCTCCTTTTGCGATATGACGCATTCGCAGAAGGAGGCCATCGCCGCCCATGTTTCCTCGCTCCCCAACATTGCGCGTACTACGCAGGGGAGTGAGAGGTCTAGTCCGACCGCCGCGACAAGGTTCTGACGTGGCTCGGACCACGATGGGCACTCTTCGAGTGTGTGCCGCACCGTGTCCTCTGTCGCACCGCAATGATGGCACGACGGGTTTTCCTCCCGCCCGATGCGGTGCAGGTACGACCCAAAACAACCGTGACCTGTCATCACCTGCACCAGACGGAAGGAGAGAAATCCGAACGGCCGCTCGAGCCAGGTCTGGAGGACCGGCCCGATAGCGTCCAGCGTCCGTCGACCAAAGACTGCAGCGGCGAGGTCGTCCGCCCAATGTAGGACGATGGCCTACATTGGGCTAACCTAACCTAACCTTTTTTTTTTTTTTTTTTTTTCGCCCGGGGAAAATGCCGTGCATACCCGGCCTCGCGGGGCCGAGGCCGGGTTATGTGGGGCTCGAACCCACTAAAAACCCCGGGGTGTGCCACTCACGCATGAGGGCGGGCCACAAGAACTGTTCTTTCGCACTTCGTTCGCGACCCGCCCTGCGCCAGCCCGGCATGACGAAGCGCCGGGCTCCTTCTCCTGCGGGCGGCGCCCGCGCACACCGCGGATGCCGCCCCCTCTCGGGGCGCTGCGACGTGGGCGACCGGTTGCTCCGACCGGCCGCCCCTGCCCCACTAGCTACTAGGGAGGAGGAAGGAGGCGGGCATACCCGCGCCTCCTCCGTCCCGTTCGCCGTCTTCGCGTCGGATGCGAGAGGGGATCGTCCTCCCTCTCGCGCTCCGACGCCTCCTTCTGCGACATGACTGCGTCGCAGAAGGAGACCATCGCCTCCCACGACCTCTGGCCGCCGACCATAGCACTGACTACGGCAGGCAGCGAGAGGTCGGCACCGACAACAGCCACCAGGCTCGCCCTCTCCGATGCCCACTGGGGGCACTCTGCCAGAGTGTGCTGCGCCGTATCTTCGACGCAGCCACACTCGTGGCAGACCGCCGTCGGCTCCCTCCCGGCAATACGGCACAGGTATTGACCGAAACACCCATGTCCGGTCAGCACCTGCACCAGCCGGAAGGTGAGCACCCCCGTTTACGGTCCACCCATTTCCGAAGATGCGGGCGGACCGCCTCCACGAGCCTGACGCCCGCCGTGGGCGCCTGGAGGCGCCACTCCCACCGCACGAGGAGGGCCCGTCGCGCCTCACGCCGCCACCGAACCTTTTTTTTTTTTTTTTTTTTTTTTTTCGCCCGGGGAAAATGCCGTGCATACCCGGCCTCGCGGGGCCAAGGCCGGGTTATGTGGGGCACGAACCCACTAAAAACCCCGGGGTGTGCCACTCACGCATGAGGGCGGGCCACAAGAACTGTTCTTTCGCACTTCGTTCGCGACCCGCCCTGCGCCAGCCCGGCATGACGAAGCGCCGGGCTCCTTCTCCTGCGGGCGGCGCCCGCGCACACCGCGGATGCCGCCCCCTCTCGGGGCGCTGCGACGTGGGCGACCGGTTGCTCCGACCGGCCGCCCCTGCCCCACTAGCTACTAGGGAGGAGGAAGGAGGCGGGCATACCCGCGCCTCCTCCGTCCCGTTCGCCGTCTTCGCGTCGGATGCGAGAGGGGATCGTCCTCCCTCTCGCGCTCCGACGCCTCCTTCTGCGACATGACTGCGTCGCAGAAGGAGACCATCGCCTCCCACGGCCTCTGGCCGCCGACCATAGCACTGACTACGGCAGGCAGCGAGAGGTCGGCACCGACAACAGCCACCAGGCTCGCCCTCTCCGATGCCCACTGGGGGCACTCTGCCAGAGTGTGCTGCGCCGTATCTTCGACGCAGCCACACTCGTGGCAGACCGCCGTCGGCTCCCTCCCGGCAATTCGGCACAGGTATTGACCGAAACACCCATGTCCGGTCAGCACCTGCACCAGCCGGAAGGTGAGCACCCCCCGTTTACGGTCCACCCATTTCCGAAGATGCGGGCGGACCGCCTCCACGAGCCTGACGCCCGCCGTGGGCGCCTGGAGGCGCCACTCCCACCGCACGAGGAGTGCCCGTCGCGCCTCACGCCGCCACCGCTCGACCACTTCGAACGGGGCGGCCCGACCGCAGGCCCTGGTCTCCGCCTTCCTCGCGTAGACGACCGCGAGGACCTCCGCCTCGAGGTCCCACGGTGGAGACCCGGCCAAGAGGCAGGCCGCCTCGTGCCCCACCGTACGGTACCCCCGTATGACCCGCTGCGCCATGACCCTCTGCGGGCGGCGCAGCTGGGCCCTGTTCTGGGCCGACAATGCGTCGACCCAACGCCGCCACCGAACCTAACCTTTTTTTTTTTTTTTTTTTTTTTTTTTTTTTTTTTTTTTTTTTTTTTTTTTTTGACCCTGGGAAAATACTTTATGTATCATCCTCCCGTGGGGGGACGGGAGGGATATGTGGGACTCTCCGGGAGAAGCCCGGCATACCCACTAAAAACCCAGGAGCACACCAGCGTCGCCATGTGAGGGGGGGTCTGGGAGACCGGATGAACCTTTACGACCAGGACCCCCTCGGCTATGCCTGCCAATGATATGATGGCGGGCCATATCACGCCCATCCCTGTGTTGGGGAGGGGTCTCGGGAACGGTTGTGTGCTAACCGCTCCCGTCCCGCGAAAGGTGAATAGTGCAATGCGGGTGTAGGCGCCCCCGCGCCTAGCACCCGCTATTCACCCCGGGAGGGAGAAGGCGGTTGTACTGCCGTCTTCTCCTACCAAGTCTGCGCCGTCGGAGCGCTGGAGCGAGGGCGTCTTCCTCTCGCTCGCGCTCTGCTGCCTCCTTTTGCAAAATTACGCATTCGCAGAAGGAGGCCACTGCCGCCCATGCTTCTTCGCTTCCCAGCATTGCGTGTACCACGCAGGGGAGCGAGAGGTTTCGTCCAATAACCGCGATCAGGGTCTGACGCGGTTCGGACCACGATGGGCACTCTTCGAGTGTGTGCCGCACCGTGTCCTCTGTCGCACCACAATGGTGGCACGACGGGTTCTCCTCCCGCCCGATGCGGTGCAGGTACGACCCAAAACAACCATGTCCTGTCATCACTTGCACCAGACGGAAGGAGAGAAAGCCGAACGGCCGCTCGAGCCAGGTCTGGAGGACCGCGCCCGATTGCGTCCAGCGTCCGTCGCCCAAAGACCGCAGCAGCGAGGTCGTCCGCCCAATGCAGGACGATGGCCTCCTTGGCCTCCTGCCGCACCGTTTCCCGGACCTCATGAGCCGGGCGCTCACCTCGCGCCCGCCGCTCCGCTGTCCATTCATATACTCTGGCGAGCACCCACGCTTCGAGCTCCCAAGGGGGAGTGCCCGCCAGTGCGCACGCCGCCGCAAAGCCCACTGTGCGGTAGGCCCGCGCCACCCGCTGGGCGATAGCCCTTTGGGGCACGCGAAGGGCGGTAGCGTTCTCCCTCCTGCGCAGGGAGTCCGCCCAAACTGGAGCCCCATAAAGGGCCATGCTCCGGAGTATGCCGGCATATAGATGCCGGCATCGCGCGCTGGGCCCTCCCAGGTTTGGCATGAGCCACGACAGGGCGTTCGCCGTTTTTAAAAGGCGCTTGGACAGATCAGCGAAGTGCGGGCTGAAGCGCCACCTGCTGTCCAGGATGAGGCCCAGATATTTCATCTGGCTCACCACTGCGACCCTCTCGCCATCCACAAAGATGTGGGCGTCAGGAGGAGGACGCTGCCTCGGGCCGTGGAAAAACACGGCTTCGGTCTTATGCAGTGCGACCGTCAGTCCCAAACGGCGGATCCTATCGGCAACCAGGGAGCCGCCTGCCGATGCCAAGCTGGCCGCCGTCGTGAAGCTCCCGCGGGCAGTGAGGAGAGTGTCGTCCGCATAGCAAATAACGCTCGTCCCTCGGAGGAGCGTTCCCCGCAGAAGCCAGTCGAAGCCGACGTTCCATAGGAGGGGTCCTAACACCGACCCCTGCGGAACGCCGGTATCCACAGCGTAGCGCCTCACCTCCGCGTCTCGATCTACAAGGAGGACGGACCTATCCTCCAAGTAGTTGGTCAGGAGGACCCGAAGGTATTGAGGCACTCCGTGGAATCGGAGCGCCTCTAGGATGGTGGAATGGGGGACGGAGTTGAATGCGTTGGCTATGTCGAACGACACAGCCAACAGTCCTTCCCCTTCTTCTACGGCCTCCTGAACCTGGCCCTTGAGGCGGGTTAAGGCGTCCACGGTCGACCGCTGAGCCCGAAAGCCGTACTGGGCGTCTGACAAATCCGGCCCCACACATGCCAAATGGCGGTTGAGGCGAGCAGCGATGATCCCCTCGAACATTTTGCCGACCTCATCGAGCAGAACGATGGGCCGGTATGCCGAGGGGGAGTCAGCCGGACGTCCCTGTTTGCGGAGCAGACACAACTGCCCCTCCTTCCAAGGTTTCGGGAACCGCCCCGTTGCGAGACACGCGCTGAAGAGGTCCCGAAACCGCTCCTCCATTTGGAGGCAGCAATGACCACCACCCTTGCAGGGACGCCGTCCGGGCCGGGGGCAGTTTTCTTTGCCCGGAGGCGGACCAAGGCCGTGTGGATCTCGCTATCCGTGACAGCGGGAGCCTGTTCCTCCTCTTCCGCTAGGGCCCTCCCCCGAGGGGGATTCATTACTGGAGGGGAAAACTCTTCGTTCCTGCGCGGAAATAGGGAGCGTACCACCTCATCCAGCAGGGGAGGCTCGAGGGTCTCTGTCACCGGGGGACCTGAGGGGCGCAATTTGTTTCGCGCCGCCTTATACGGTCTCCCGAATGGATCGCCGTCGAGGGACTCCAGCAGCTCGGCTCTCGCTGAGTCTTTGGCGGCACCGATAGCTGACTTGAGGGCCGTCTTTGCCGCCACGTACGCTTCGTACAGACGGTCCTCGTTAGTTTCGTCTCGGCGCCCCGCGCCGCGACGACTTCGCGTGAACTGGCGTTTAGCTGCCATGCACGCTGTCCGCAGCTGTGCCAACTCCTCCGACCACCAATACACGGCGCGGTTTGGAGGTGGGCGGCGAGACCGAGGCATGCTGGAGTTGCACACTTCGGTCAGAGACCCTCTTAGTTGAGACGCTGCGGCGTCGACATCTGCATTCAGGACGGCAGGGGGCGAAAGCCAGTCCTGCAGGAACGCGGCCTCCTTTGCAGCCTCCCGGTCTAGGCGGGTGAGAGCCCACCGAGGAAAGGGGGATCGGGCCGACGATGTAGAGTTCCCCCGACGGCTCTGGGTGGAGATTTCGAACCGCACGTATCGGTGGTCCGACAAGGTCTCCACCATGTCCACCCGCCAGTTCTCCACACGCGCGGCTAGCGATGGGGATGCAAAGGTGACGTCCACTATGGACCCACCCTGCCGCCGCACGCATGTTTGAACTCTCCCCCTATTTAGAAGGGAGAGACCAGAGGAGGCTGCCCACGCCTCGAGCGCCCGCCCACGGGCGTCGGTAGCCGGGTTGCCCCACGTCTCCGACTTGGCGTTGAGGTCCCCCAGCACAGAGACCTGTTGGAGCGTCATCTGCCGACAACTGCCGCAAGGACTCCGAGGAAGTCCTCGAAGTCTTGCAAAGAGCGATTTGGGGAAAATAAACACCCACTAGGGCTAATTCCCCCCACGCGGCAGCCACGTATCCCGATCCTCTCTCTATAAGTGAGAGGGGAGGAGAGTCGGTCAAAGGCCGTGCCGCAACTGCTACGAGGCCGTCCCTGTCGCCCAACCAACGGTCAGGGATTGAATAGGGCTCAGCGACTACCGCGACGTCCACCAACCAATCTGCCATAGACTGCACCAGCAGGTCTTGGGCCGCTCTGCAGTGGTTGGTGTTGGCCTGTAGGATGCGATGACTGGGCCCCATTATTCAATCATCGCATCACCCTCATCGGCTTCCGCGACCGGTGTGTCGGTGGCGGTAGCAGCAGCAGCAGGTCGCCTTGGCACCTGCATTTTACCCTTCTTGGTGGGGGATTGCACTTCCTCCCAGCCATTACGTGGTTCGCCGGGCGACCACTAGCGGCACAGACCGCACAGTGCGGCGTGACCGCATCACAGGATGCCGCCATGTGCCCTTGCTTTCCGCAGCGGTAGCAGGTGTCCGCCCTCTCCACCGTGGACGGACACATTGTGCGGGTGTGCCCTATGCCGAAACACTTAAAGCAGCGTAGGGGTCGCTCTTCAAGTGCCCGGACCACGGCTGAGCTGAACCCAATCAGGAGCCGCCCCTTAGTTTTAACAAGGACGGCCTTGGCTGCAGTGACTGGACAGTCCACACGGGTTGTGCCCAGGCCACGCCGGCCAGTCCTGATGACTCGGCCTTGCACCGACTCGACAGGGCAACCTCCTGCTGCTGCAATGGCCGCCACCACTTCTTCCTTGGAGACGGAGTCATCCAAGTTGGTGACCTCTAAAGTCGCGGACTTGACTGGCCTGGCGACCTTTGCCACGTCCGCGATGCCCTCGCGCAATTTTGTTGCGAAGAGATCCGCATTTTGCGAACCCGATGCCCCGGGAAACTCGAAAATTCGAGCTCCGGTTTGGGTTCGGCGGCAAGTGACGGCCGCAATCCCCAGCTGGGTGGGATCGGCATGGGCACGAGCCCGCGTTAATACGGACTCGTATGTTTCGCCCCTTTCGGCGGCCTCGGGGGTGATGGTCACCGTAACCGCCGCCGTTTTGGGAGCCGCCAGTTTCCTCCCTTTTGCTGTGGGAACAGCAGGGGCCCTCTTGGCTGCGGAAGTAGCAGGGGCGGGCTTGGAGGCCGCTTTCCTTCCCTTCCCTCGCTTCACTACCTCCGTCCATGTCTCGGTGGGAGCTACGACTGAAGACTCCAGTACGTCACTTTCCCGACCCAGAGGAGCTGTTTGGGTCGTTTCCGGCTCAGCTATACTTGCGCTGGATGTAGTTTGAGCCGCCGGCTTTGTGGTCTTGCCCCGTCCTTTGCCCTTAGAAGGCTTTGGGGCCTGGGCAGTCCGCTGGTGGTTGCAGCTACTGGCGGTGGCAGTGCTGCAGATTGCGCTCTGTCCGCCGCGAGTGGAGGGCGGATGCGCTTCTCCGGCAACAGCCGGTCCTCAATGCCCGCAAAGCAGGCTCTGGTGAAGGCCCTTTCCTCCATTATAACCTTCCGGATTATATCCTCAAGGTTGGACGAGGAGTAAGAGGAAGGGCCTGTTGCCACCGCGTTGCTGGCCGATGGAGCTGTGGCTTCAGCCAGTTTTTTGTGGAGGTCGCTGACCTCAGCTTGAAGGCGATCGACCCGCGCCTGCAGTTGCCGCGACTCCTCCGTCGCCGTGCGCTGCACCAGCTCCGCGATAATGCCGTGCATGCTGGCAGCACGACATTTGAGGGCTTTCTGGAAGGTCCCTTTCAAGTTTGAGGACTTAGAGGCGACCTCCACTATCTCCTCCTTGTCCTCCAACGCCATTTGTGCCAATTCAGCAACCGAATGGTCCGCGTACAGGACGTTGGACGCCCCGTAGCCGGCCCTGGACCTCGTGGCGCTTGTTGCGCGCTCTTTGGCAGCGACCTTCTCCTCCAGGTCCTTCTGCCCCTCCAGTCGTCTGGCTTGGGCCAGAGACGCCCTCAGTTGGCGTTGAGCCTCATCGAGCCCCACGTCGTGGGCACTGGATTTGGCCTTCACCTTCCGTTTAGTCTTACCGAACGACTCCAATGAGTCGTCCGACTCGAGCCTTACGTAGGCCCGCTTTAGTTCATAGCGGCTGGTGGCCGCCTGCGACTCAGTTGTGGACTCCTCACAGTCCGACAACTCGTCCGCCCGACAAAACAAGCTAGCCGCAGATGGTGCGCGGCTAGCGTCCGACAACATGTCGGTTTGGCCCTGAGAAGGGCCGTTTGATTGGCCCTGAGAAGGGCCGTTGGGTTCGCCCTGAGAAGGGCGTTTTGACAGGAAGCGCCCGGAGGCGTCCCGCAAAGGCTTCGACATTGAAACAGACGTATTCGTACTGCACCGCAGGGAAAGTGTACGAATTCACAGCGCTCGTTAGCCGCCGGTCTGCCACTCCGTTACGGTGGTCAGACACGGCGTTGCCCGGGGATCACTACGAGGAAGTCAGCACTGTGGGGGGATCCCCCCACCGAACCTAACCTAACCTAACCTAACCTAACCTAACCAAAATATTTCGATACACTCGAAATATTTTTGAAACCAAACAACCGATTTCGGAGCAGTTTTCAGTTTTTACCATCTCCTCTAAGCTCCCAATAACCATTTCGGTACTTTTCACAGTCGAGGGCTCAACCCCCGAACTAATTTCCACCCCTAAAGTTACTTTGGACCAAAATATTTCATTCGAAAATTTTTAACTTTTTTCATATTTGACCTAGGGCGACAAAATTTTTAATACAGCTTCAGCAACTTATAATCTACGATTTGGATAGGTTTTTGACTCAATAACTCCAGACGTTTCGCGAAAAATCCTCGCAATTGACCAAAATTTGGTGAAAAAACTCCGGCCCGCGCCGAGACGCTTCTCCCGACGTATCGCACGCCCCGATCGGATAACAAAAATTTTCAAAATTTGCCCTTCCGCCCGCCCTTATACTATATATAAGGAAAGGGACAACGAAGAGCTTTCCAGACTCAAAAAATTTTTATTTCTGTACATGACAGAGGATCCATAGAGGACCAAAAATTTCTGGATTTCCGCCCTGTCCGGCTTATCGTTTGGACTGGGGATTCATTTTAAATCACGATTTTGACTCATTTTATATATTTCTGTGTTGACCACTCACTGACATCATAATCCCCCATCTACAGGGATTCTTCTTTTATTATTTCTATTACGTTGACGAAGAAACTCCTTGGCCAGCATGTTTGTTAGTGTCAGGAGTCCCGCCCCAAAGGCGACGAGGTCCCAGAGCACGGATGAGCCTTCAGTAAGGCGCAGCGTCGGTGAGTGGGAGGCGGGACGCGGTGACCCGCCACTGGCTTCCCAACCCAAAGCTGACGCACCCGAATCAAGAGGCTCTGGAAGGTCCGCATCGACTATAAAGGTCTCTTCCAAACCCGGACGAATTATTACCTCGCCTCCGGAAAATAAAAAAGTAAACCGGGACTCAACAAACGACCGTGACACCGGCTCGAGGGACTCGGGCATGGAAACAGGCGACCGGGTGAAGGACGCTAGGCTCTGGCTCCAGAGAGCCAAAAGCTACCTGGCAGACTCCCGAAATTTACGTACAGACCTGAAAACCGGAATTAACCAGGCTATAACAAAGCTGTATAGGGTTGGTATGTGAGGCAGAAAGTGCAATAAGACAGGAACCTGCTGGAAGCGCATCACAACCCACGATCCACCTCACGCCCCCAACGGCTCCGGCTGCTGATACCGTAGTTCTTGATGCCCTGACAGCAAAACTCCAAGAGTTGGCTTTGGGTATTGAGGAACACAAAACCATGATCCAAAAGAATTCGGAGGAAATGGGAAAGTTGAGGGATGCCCTCGAAACAGAGCGAACCACCCGTGAACGGGACAGTTACGCGGATGTGGCGGCGCGCGCCTGCGACGTGGGAAGACGCGTACCGGAGCGCGCGACGCTTCACTCCGTGGTCGTCTCGTCCACGGAAGAGACAGAAACTGGAGAGGAGATCCTGGAAAAGGTTCGAAAGGCTGTAGACGCGAAAGAGGGCTGGATACAGGTGGAGAAAGTCAGAAAGGCCAGAGACCGAAAGGTCATAATGGGATGTAAGAGCAGGGAGGAACGGTCCAAACTGAGGGAAAGGCTAAAAGCGGCTCGTGGGGACCTCATTGTGGAGGAGGTCACGAATAAGGATCCCCTCTTGCTCGTGAGGGAAGTCCTGGAAATCCACAGTGACGCGGAAATTCTTATGGCCCTCCGAAACCAAAATCGGGAGGTCTTTGGTGGCCTGAGCGAAGAGGAAGCGAGGATGACTGTAAAATATCGCAGGAAAGCGCGAAACCCGCACACAAGACACGTCATCCTCAGCGTATCACCCACAGTTTGGAGGAGGGTGATTGGAGCGGGGAGGCTTCGAGTCGACCTGCAAATGGTACGGGTCGAAGATCAGTCCCCTTTGGTGCAGTGCACTCGCTGCTTGGGCTACGGGCATGGCAGGAGATTCTGTAAAGAAGCGGCAGACCTCTGTAGCCACTGCGGTGGGCTGCATCATAGCGCGGAATGCCCGGATAAGCAGCTCGGCGAGGGGCCTTCATGCGTAAATTGCACGAGGGCTGGTTTTGGGGCCTGCGGGCACAATGCCTTCAGTAGCGATTGCCCCGTCCGCCGTAGATGGGATGCATTGGCTAGGGCTTCCACAGCGTATTGCTGAGGGCCCCCCGGAGAGAACCCACCGATACAACTTCATTCAGACAAACCTCTAACGCAACCGGCTGGCGACAGACGAACTCCTCATAGAAGCTAGCAGGGATGACGCTACCATCGCGCTGCTACAGGAACCGTACGTGGGTGGGTCGAGAAGGATGAAGACATACCGGGGAGCGAGGGTCTTCCAAGTACCTGAAACCCAAGAGGGAACTGTCAAAGCGGCTATCGTCGTCCTCGATCAATCGCTAGATGTCATGCAGTACCCGCAGCTTACCACTCATAACATCGTCGTGGTGGGGATTTGCACGAGGGCTTGGAGCATTACACTGGTCTCGTTCTATTTTGAGCCCGACCTGCCCATGGAGCCATATCTGGCGCACATGAGGAGGGTAAAACAAGTCGTTGGCACAAAAAACCTCATCGTGGGAGGAGACGCCAACGCGAAGAGTATCTGGTGGGGTAGCCCAAATGAGGATAAAAGGGGGGAGCAACTGTGTGGACTCTTAAACGAGCTGGGTCTGCAGATCCTCAATAATGGTGACAGCCCAACCTTCGACACCGTTAGAGGGGGCGTCAGGTATAGCAGCCACGTGGACGTAACGGCCTGCTCTACTGATCTACTGAACCTGGTCAACGGTTGGCACGTGCGAGAAAATCTCACGAGCTCGGACCACAACGGCATCGTTTTCAAGATTGACCTCGAAAAGTCAACTGGGACGGACATACACAGAACTACAAGAATTTACAACACACGGAAAGTAAGATGGGACCAGTTTCGCGAGAAATTGGCTCAAAAAATGAAGGACAAAAATCACACAGCCAAGAAAACATCCTCACAATAAACAACCAAGACGAAATAGACACAGAAGTAAATAGATACACACAAACAATGACCCAAGTATGTTCCGAAACCATGCGAAAAAAGAAGACGAGAGAGCGACTTGCCGTGCCGTGGTGGTCCGAAGAGCTTGCAGAGCTGAAAAAACAAGTAACAACCAGTAGACGTAGGATCAGGAACGCAGCGCCGGTCCGGAGAACACATGTTGTCGCTCTATACCTGTCAGAAAAGGAAAAATATGAGGAGGCAGTCAGAAAGGCACAGACGGACAGTTGGAGGGAATTTTGTGGAAAACAGAATGGGGAAGGGGTATGGGAGGGGATCTATCGGGTAATGAGGATGACAGAAAAAAGGGAGGAAGATGTGCTTCTACACAAAGGAGATGAAGTCCTGGACGCGAGGGGCTCTGTTGAGCTGTTGGCCGAAACCTTTTACCCGGAGGATCGCGAGGACAGCGACAATGTGGACCATCGCCGACTACGTCAACAGGCGGAATTGGTAAACGCGTATGGTCATGGTGAGCAGCATGACCCACCGTTTACCCTAAGCGAGCTCCAAAGGTCTATGTTGTCGTTTAACCCAAAGAAGGCACCGGGCGCCGACGGCTTCACGGCAGATATCTGTTGCCAGGCTATACTCTGCGATCCCAGCTACTTCCTGTCACTGTTGAACCTATGCCTGGCTCACCACCACTTCCCGAAAATCTGGAAAGAGACGACGGTGGTTGTACTGAGAAAGCCAGGCAAAGACACGTACACCACACCCAAGTCCTACAGGCCGATTGGGCTCTTGCCTGTCTTGGGGAAAGTCTACGAAAAGATGCTGGTTGCTCGTCTGAAGTTCCACTTATTGCCGAGGATTAGTACTCGCCAATACGGATTCATGCCCCAAAAAAGCACTGAAGACTCCCTCTTCACCTTAGTGAAGTATATCCGCGGCAAGCTAGAGGAAAAGAAAATTGTTGTACTTGTATCGCTGGATATAGAGGGAGCATTCGACAGCGCATGGTGGCCGGCGATCAGAGTCCGATTGGCAGAGGAAAAGTGCCCAATCAACTTGAGGCGGGTAATAGATAGCTACCTCAGTGGCAGGGAGGTGGCAGTCAGATACGCGGGAGCCGAGAGCAGACGCCGAACCTCGAAGGGGTGCGTCCAGGGTTCAATCGGTGGTCCTATTCTGTGGAATCTTCTCCTGGACCCGCTCCTGAGACAGCTGGAAGTCAGAGGCGACTATTGCCAGGCCTTCGCGGATGACGTGGTGATGATTTTTGACGGTGGTACAGCCCTGGAAATCGAACGACAAGCCAATGCCGCTCTCGAGCATGTGCGTGCGTGGGGTGTCAGAAACAAGCTGAAATTTGCACCGCACAAAACCAATGCCATGGTAATCACGCGAAGACTGAAGTACGACACCCCACGCCTGACCATGGGCGGGATCGACATTGGAATGTCAAAAGAGGTGAAGATCCTGGGGTTGACGATCGACGCCGGCCTCACCTTCAACTCCCACGTCGCTGGTGCTTGTAAAAAAGCTATTGCAATTTACAAGCGCCTAGCCAGATCTGCGCGGGTGAGCTGGGGACTGCATCCGGAGGTCGTGCGTTCGATCTACACCGCCGCTGTCGAACCGATGGTGCTGTACGCCGCGAGTGTATGGGCGCCAGCCGTGGACAAACTGGGGATAAAGAAGCAACTGAACGTGGTGCAGAGAGGCTTCGCTCAAAAGCTCTGCAGAGTCCATCGCACGGTCTCACTGCACTCGGCTCTCCTGCTGGCTGGGATACTCCCCCTCGATCTTCGAGTTCGTGAAGCTGCTTCATTGTACGAAGCAAAGAGGGGGGTGCCCCATCCAGCTTTGGGGGATAGGGAGATAGAGAAGATGACACGTGCGGTGGACTTTCCTCACCCGGCCGAGCAGGAAACGTTGGAGTTCAACAGCTTGGTGGACGAGGAACAATACAACAACCACGCCTCGAACTACGACGTGCGAAATTTCACGGACGGCAGCAAGATCGAGGGCAAAGTCGGTGCAGCGCTATCTTTGTGGGATAGCGCAGCCGAAAAAACAACTAAAAAACTTGTACTGCCGTCTACTGTACCGTCTACCAAGCAGAACTGCTGGCACTACAGAGAGCGGCCGGGGAGGCGCTAAATAGCGAAAAAACCACGTTCGGCATTTTCAGTGACTCGATGGCAGCGCTGCAAACCATCGTCAGCCCTACCTCCCCCCATCCCCTAGCAGTGGAAACAAGAAACGCTCTACGCCACTGTGCCATGCAGAACAAGAACGTTTCCTTGTTCTGGATAAAAGCCCACGCAGGTTTGGAGGGAAATGAAAGGGCCGACTGCTTGGCGAAGGAGGCAGCGCTGCGATCGAAGAGGAGGCCGGACTATGACCGATGCCCCGTCTCATTCGTCAGATGGAGAATCCGTATGGACACTGTCAGCGAGTGGGACGCTAGGTATAGATCCGGAAACACTGCCTCCGTCACGAAAATATTCTTCCCCAGTGCAGCCGCGGCGTATAGCAGCATCAAGAAAATTGAAACGAGCAGCATCACCACCCAGTTGTTTACCGGGCACGGCGGATTCTCCGAATACTTGTACCGTTTCAAAATTAAGGGGAATCCGTCGTGTCTATGCGACCCCGCTGAGGAGGAGACTGTCCCTCACGTCGTATTCCACTGTCCGATGTATGCAAAAGAGAGGTTTGAGACCGAGCAACTACTGCAAGGGCAAAAAATTACCCAAAATGACATCTCCAGCCTGGAGATGTCATTTTGGGTAATTTTTGACGAATAGGAAAACCAGACTAAAGACGCTAGATTACTGCAAATATGTAGTGAATAGAGTGACGGATAGAAATAAAGTTTAGCTTAAGAAAACCAGGCTTACCCATATATGCAAATATGTGAAGGTAAGCTACAAACATAACTAGAGTAGAAGTAAAAATATATAATAAAATAATAGTAATTTAGTGGTCGTTTTCAATATAGTAGAAGAAATTAGGTGACATACAGCAGAACAATATATTCATATAAAAACCAGAGGTAAAAATACAAACTAACAAATTGCTACGATGAAAAGTCTGTACAAAAGTAATAAATAATTTAAGACTACATATTTTAGAAATTAAATTGAAACTGAAAGAAATTAAAGAGACATGAAAAACACTGGCCTTGACCACGTCAGGGGTTTCTGAAAACAGCAGGAGGGGTTTTAGCCGGTAAGAGTCCGGCAGTACTCACACCTCCCTATTCGTGGGGAGGTGTGAGTCTCCATGAGGATTTCCCCTCCTGCTGTATAAAAAAAAAAAAAAAAAATTGTTCAACCAAAATATTTCATCTCGTTTTTCATTCAAAACTTTAAATTATTTCAGGAAACCGACCCGGGATTTTCACTCGGTTGGACGGCCCGCGCCGAGACGCTTCTCCCGACATATCGCACGCCCCGATCGGATCTCAAAAATTTTCAAATTTTGCAGCAGTAAATGCAGCAGAATATGTGATGAAGGGAAGCGAACAAACATTACTAAGCTTAAGTAAAAATTAATAATGTTATAGAAATTAAGTGGTCATTTAAATATAGTAAATGCAATTAGGTAATATACAGCAGCAACAAAAATACAGTAACATAAAAACCCAAGCTATAAATATAAACAAACAATGTACGAGTTGTAGTAGTTAACTCCGTACATTGATTTGTAGTGAAGATGAAGTTGATGTAGTGTAGAGAAACAAGTTTCACCCAGTTGCACTAAGTAGTTAGTTTATTGCAATCAAATTACAATATGAATGAAAGGCGATTATTTCTCTCAGTTGTTGATAGCTACCAAGTTATAAGTTGACTATATTTTAATTCGTTAATCACGTTGTTTTATTGCGCTAAATTGTACGCGCGTCTTTAGCCTAAAGTAGGTTGCCGCGTAAACAAAAAAAAATGTGCGGTTGTGAAACCGTACATATTGGCAACCGCCAAAAGAAGCTGCAATGAGTTAAAAGAGAAAGAAACGCCTGTACAAAGTCAAAGTAAAAGTAAAAGTAAAAGTAATAAATTAAAATAAACATGAAATAAAGAACATAAAAGTCCACGAGAAAAAAAATAAGTTAAATAAAGAGATTAATGTAAACTACTAACAGTTAATCAAAAGTAAAGGCAGGGTTGGCTCGTTGTCCTTGGGGCTGACCATGGTAGTCGTCCGAGGGCGCCTGCTGGATTACTTCTCTGGCAGTTTCCCGTCGAGATCCCATTGGTTGAAGTTCGATGTCCTCATGCGTTCGCGTTCTAGTTGTTTTCTTTGGAAATCGCTTCCTGAGCAGTGTGCAATACTTCCTTGAAATGATCCATAGGAAAGTGATGACAGCAATTGTTAGTAAAAAGTAACAAATTGCATATTGGTGAACATCATGATCCGAGATCGTTGATGGTAGTTTCGGCTCGTTCTCTTGTTGGAAGCGCAGCCTTTTGTCAATCTCCTCGAAGTCGTTTTTCTTAAGCTTGAAGAGTTCGTGTGGCGAGTTGTGGAGTGTAGTGTTAACTATTTTGTTAATCGGTGAATTTAGGTTCGGCACGTGCATGTCATAGTTAACGTCGAGGTTGCTGTTGTATCGATTGTGCGAAGTGATGGTAAGTTCTTTTGACTGCAGTACGCATCCTTGACTTAAAGTTACAATAGCCGCTGATGTGATAGTTTGCGATATTACGTCGTTTTCACAAACAGTACGTAATTCGCACCTTCCGCAACAAACAACCAGCCAGCTGTTCAATTCTTGTAACTTGATCCAAGATTCCTCGCATGACACGCTATGGACGTCACAAGGTGACGTAGTTGTACGATGTCCCAGTAGTTTTGCTTCGCAAGGTGCTTTCTTGTTTTGTAAGTTGAAAACTGGCATATTTGCGCTACAAATAAAGTTGTTATTTTGTTTAGTGACGCATTGCTTAAAGTCTTTGTCTCTTAGTGAGATATAAGAGTTCTTTTCAAAGTTGACGGCAATGTATTCTGAAGATAACTGCATCAATTTGTAATTCGACTCCGTCTTGAATGGTATAGCGATAGCCCGGTAGTAAGTGAAGTCATCATTCGAAGTTAATGGAATGTGAACTTCGAACATGAAGTAGTTCTTCGTTATTCGTGCTTTCACATAGAGCAACTTGTAGAGTTCCTTGATATCTTCTCTGATATTTTCTGTTGGTAATGATAGAGTCTTGGGTAGTCTGCCAGATATGTCTTCCAGTTGGTTTATAAGGCTGACCGGTGATATCAAGTGCACGTCCATATGTCCACTGTAAACATTAGTTAACGTGTTCAGGAGCATTGTTTGAATTTCCTTGAGATTCCGTAAAAGTAGTGATGCCGTGAGCGAAGCGGAGTTGAAATAGCTTGTGGCCATCATTATTTGTATTTCAGTTTCAATACTGCCTAGATTCGCCTTGGTTTCTTCCATGAAGTGTTCAATCATCTTGCATTGGAGCTTGATGTTTTCGTCATTTTTCTTCAGTACGTCATTTTGTAATTGCTTGATGGATGTTTGGTTTTTTGCAAGTTCACGCAAGTAGTTTTCATTTTTTTGTATGGCGTTTATGTCATTGTGATATTTGTCAGCAAACCTTTGGTCTAAGATACCAAATAAGCTGTTAGCTATCATGCCTACTCCGTCAATCAAGCCGCGTTTTTTGCGCATAGATAAATGCTTGTGTGGAGCCAGCAGCATTGTGTTGTAAAAGTTCAGCAGTTCCATCTCGTGAGCAAGTTGGTCGGTCGTAGCCTGGCAATAGCTTTGATGGATCTTTTGGCAAAGGTCATTTACACCGTTGATATAATTTTCAATGTGTTGAACGCCCTGCCAATAGTTTGTCAAGTTGTAATACGTAAGCAAAGTCCATTCATCGTGAATGAGTTCTATTTTGCCTATGGTGTCATAATAAATCGGTCGCTCGTTTTCAAGGTAGGTAATTTGAGTGTTCGACCTTAGTTGCGAACCATATGATCCATTCACAAATATCAACATTGTAAATAGAAATATTAAAATGTTTGTAAGACATTTTCTTCCCCATTGTTTTGTTGTGGTAGGTCTCTCATGCTTTTGTTGGTCCGCTATACATGCTTCATAATTTTCATTGCAGTTTGCATCGATTGGTAGCACCGATAGTTTTACTATAGGACGTTTAATGACACCGTTTTGGGTTTTCAGCGTGACCACTCGAACATATCCGTCTGTTCCAGGGTGAAGTTCTAGCACCCGTCCTATGGCCCATTTCCCTGGTGGTAAATTGTTGTCCCGTACTAGTACAATATCCCCTTGCTGAGGTTTTTCTTGGGATTGTTCCACTTGCTTCGCGTTTGTAATTGAGTAAGATAGTCGCTTGACCAATTCTTCCAAAATTGTTGGTACATGTGTTCAGCTAATTGCCATCGCCGTCGGAGGTCTATGTTGTCTTCATTAGTGTGGTTACTCCGTGGCAAGGACATTGTTGGACCTCCCGTTAAAAAGTGACCTGGGGTCAGGTAGTTATAAAATTCTTCGGGATCTTCCGTCAGTTGGCAAAGTGGTCTGGAGTTCATGCACGCTTCTATCTTCGCAAGCAGGGTGGCAAATTCCTCGTACGTCAGTTTTTGATCTCCCAACACCCGACGAAGATGATATTTCATCGACTTTACTGCTGCTTCCCATAGTCCACCAGCAGTTGGCCAGGCGGGTGCATTAAAATGCCATTGTACTCCCATGTCTGCGATGTTATTGAAGAAGCTTGGCGACAGGATTTGCTTGAAGTCTTCAAATTCCTTCTGAAGCAACTTTGCTGCGCCTACGAAATTCGTACCACAATCCGAGTAGACGTGACCTGGTGTACCGCGCCTGGAGCACATTCTCTGGAAGGCTTCGATGAAAGTTTCCGTACTCAAATCAGATGCAAGTTCGATGTGCACCGCCTTAGTCACCATGCATATGAATATGCATATGTAACCCTTGGAAGTTCGAACTCCTCTCCCTTTGTTGAGTTTAACTTCGACGTGTCCTGTGAAGTCAACTCCCGTGTGGGTAAACGGACGTGAAGGTGTTACTCGTTGTGGAGGTAGTTCTCCCATGAGTTGGTTTGACTCTGTTGGGTTGTAGCGATGACAGCGCACGCAGCGCCGTAGTTCAGCTTTCACCGCTCTATTACCGCCAACGATCCAGTATCGTTGCCGAATGTGCGCTAATGTTAGTCTGGCGCCTCCGTGTAACGTCGTTAAGTGGGCTTGACGGATCACCAATTCAGTTAGTCGTCCACCCTTAGGTAGAATGATTGGATTCTTCATCTCAAATGGTAAACTGGAATGATTTAGTCGGCCCCCTACTCGTATCAATCCGTTGTTGTCCATATAAGGTTTAAGTTTAAAAATGTTACTTTTGCTAGAAACCATTTCTTTCTTCATGAGTTGTTTATATTCTTGCATAATTTCCGTTTGCTGCACATATTTTATTATTTGTTCATTAGTATTGTTTAATTCGCACAAAGTTAGGCATCCGGTGTCACGTATCGTGTTATTACGTGCGTTGCGAATAAATCGTTGTACCCATGCTAATATTCTGATTACCTTGGTCAATGAACTGTAATTAGTTAATAAGTTGTGAATACAACGATTGACCTCTTTGTTGTTACTGGAGTTCGATTTCGTCTGGCAAATGCTGCCTATATTTGTTGTAAAAGTGCATGTAAAATTTTCATCATGCTCTTTTTCTTGGAAGGTGTTCAGGAATGTGGGCCCTTCCCACCACAGACTGAATGTTTTTAGTTTAGTTGGTAGCAATCCTCTTGATGCACAGTCTGCAGGATTTTCTTGCGACTTCACATAACGCCATTGCTGGGCTGGTATGATTTGTCTTATTTTTGTAACTCGATTGGCAACGTATTTTTCCCTCTTAGATATATCCCCCTGTATCCATGCCAGGACCACTTGGGAATCGCACCAAACGCTTGTAGTAATTTTGAAGTCAATTAGTGCTTCGCTGATCTTTTTGATGAGTTGTGCTAGTAGATTCGCGCCATTAAGCTCAAGTTTCGGTAATGTGATCGTTTGTGATAACGGTGCCACTCTTGTTTTCGCAGCAAGTAATGTGATTATTGGCTTGTTATGTTCATCTCAGCTGTAAACTACGCAAGAGTAAGCCTTCTCGCTGGCGTCACAGAATCCAAACAGTTCGATGTTTTGGTTCGTTGACCCAATCCAGCGCTTGATTTTCAGGTGTTTTACATTGGGAATATCAGCTCTTAGTTTCAGCCACTTATTCGTTATATGTGACGGTAACTGGTCATCCCACCCGAGTTTATTGAGCCACACTTCTTGAAATATTATCTTCGCCGCAATAGTTATGGGTGATAGCCAACCCAAAGGGTCATAAAGTTGTGAAATTTCCGAAAGTAGTCGCCTTTTTGTCATTTCCGGTCGACCATTTTCTTCATATTTCCAGTTAAGAATAAAAGTGTCGGCATGCGGATTCCATCCTAGGCCTAAAGTTTTCGTAGATTCCTCTTGCTTGAAGTTAAAAGTGTTTCTGGGTGAGATCTGATCCTCACTTAAGTTTTCTAATAATGCTTGATCATTGCTGGACCACTTGCGTAGGTTCATCCCGGCTCCCTTAAATATGTTGATAAGCGATGTCTGGAGTTCCTGGGCCGCTTCCAGTGAGTTGTGGCCGCTTATGACGTCATCGACGTATGTTTCATTCAATAGCACCTTGGCGGCCGTGGGGAATTTATAGCCATCATCGTAAGCTAGTTGTTTGATGGTTCTCATGGCTAGCCACGGCGCGCACTTAGTTCCATAAGTTATGGTGCATAGTTGATATTCTTGCAGTTTCTCTGACGGCGTAGTTCGCCATATAATTTTCTGCAAATGTTGTTGATCTTCAGACAGCCATATACATCGGTACATTTTCTCGATGTCAGCTGTAAAGGCGTATTTGTAAGTTCTCCATTTTGTGATAAGTTCTTGGATATCTCTTTGTAGATTGGGGCCCTTTTCTTGTAGACAGTTTAGGCTGTATCCCGACTTAGTTTTCTGAGAAGCATTGAAGACGACTCTGAGTTTCGTGGTCGTTGACTCTTCACGGAGTACTCCATGATGAGGTAAAAAACATTCGATAGTTGAAGATGTCATAGGTTTTGCTGGTTTCATATGGCCTAACTTTAGGTATTCCCAAAGGAACTCCTTGTATAGCATTTCAAGGCGGCCATTTCTTTTAAACCTTTTTTCTAACTGCAGCAATTGTGATACTGCGATCGTTTTCGATGTTCCGATCTTATTTTCATAATCTGAATGTAAAGGCATCTTCACAATGTATCTTCCATCTGAACCACGGCGGGTAGTTTCTTTGTAGTATGTTTCACACCGATCGTCTTGAAGTTGATCCGAGTTTGTTTTGGTGACGTCTTCACATTCCCAAAACTTGGTTATATCAGTCAAGTCTAGTAGTGTGACGTGACAGTTTAAAGTTTCTAGTTTTCCACACAAAATCCATCCCAGCTGTGTTTGTTGAGCAACGGGTGACCTTGGTGCTCCTTTTAATATTCCATCTAGTATTATCTCAGCGTAAACGTCAGCTCCAAGTAGTAAGTCAATAGACCTTGAAATGTTAAATTCAGGGTCCGCTAGTTTTAAGTTTTGCAAATGCGTCCAGTGTGATCGTTCGAATGTGTTATTCGGTAGTTTATTAATTAGTTTTTTCATAATCAATGCTTCAGTGTTGAAAGTATATTCGGAATGGATTGATTTGCATGTTATGTTAAGGCGGCCTTTACAATCGCCTGATACACTTCCAACTCCAGATATCTTCGCTGTTAGTTTGTTTCTTGGCAGCTTAAGCAATTGCGCTGCATTTTCCGTAATTAAGTTCACTTGTGAGCCTTGATCTAAAAGCGCACGAAGAGTTACATAAGTCCCATCTACCGTTTCGACCTTGATTTGGACGGTTGTCAGTAGTGTCTCCATCTCGCTGGCAGATAGGTGATTTGAGCTTGGTGTTTCAGTTTCCCTCGAAGGTCGTTGACCTGAACGTTGGTTCTCATTGCTCGTTGAAAGTGTATTTTTATTAGAATTGTTGTAATGCAAAAGCGTATGGTGCTTCATATTACATTCCTTACAAGTTTTTGTAGAGTTGCAAGTTTTGCTTTCGTGAGTGAACAAACAGTTTTTGCATAATCGCAATTTCGCAACTATGTTGTTTCGTTGTTTTATATCCGAGTCAATAAACTGTTGACATCGCATTAAAACATGACTGTTCTTACACAGAGGGCATTGTCCGTATGAAGTATGATAAGTCTTTGGAATCCACTTCTTATGGTCGAAGTTTTTTCGAGTTCCGTGTTTTTCAGTTCCAGCCGACTTCTCCGAAATTTGTATATCTTTCTTTGAAGTTTTCATGGTTTCAAACGCCATGAATTGGTTTTCTAAGTACGTCATAAATTCCTGTAGTGAGGGAACCTCTCTACTATCATGTAATTTCTTTATGTATTCATTGTAGCTCCCACTGTCTAGTTTCTGCGACATCAGATGGGCAATCATGGGATCCCAACTTGCTACATCAAGCCCAATGTTTGTTAAACCATTTAGACATTCCGTGGTTACGTCATGCAGCTTCTTTAAGTTGTAAGCATCTGGCTTCTGTATGACAGGCAACTGCATCATAGTGTTTACGTACGATGAGAATTGTAGTCGACGGTTGTCGTACCGTTGAGTTAGTATCTCCCAACATGAAGTGTAGTTGTCAGCACAAATGCTTAAGTGTTGCACCAGCCTTTCTGCTTCACCTTTCAGCTTAGTCTTCAGATGCTGCATTTTTTGAGCATTGTTTAGTGTCGGGTTTTTATGTATGGTTTCCAGGAATAGGTCTTTGAATGAAATCCATTTGCTGTAGTGTCCTGAGAATTCTGGAATCTCAATTCTTGGTGCTGAACGTTGATGATGAGCTGTGGACCACATCTTGCTTTTCAGTTGTTTTCGGATTTCGTCATATCTGTCTTCCATGTTGTTGAACTTGTCATAATATGTGTGGTTTGAACCTTTCAGTAAAGCTTCCAGTTCCCAATGAGTGTTGTCAATAGTTTCCCATTTTGACTTCAAGATTGACAAGTGATCGTCAAGTTCCCATTTTTCAGCTAAAGCATCAAAATCAATTTTTGCCATAGCCCGATCGATGGCCTTGAAGTTGCATTCCTGTTTAGTCAACAATGCCTTTGTTTTCTCATCAGGTTCTCCTTTTGACAAGTCCGATAAGTCGAATTTGACACTATCTTCAATTGTTTGAGACAGTTTTAAAATGTCTGCTTTTGTTGTTTCGTACATTAATTTTGTCTTCCCGTAGACATCTTCGACAAAATAGTTAATGTTTCGGTCTTCAATTTCTTGCATGAGCAATGTATGCCGTGCATTGAAATCCATCCATTGAGCTTCTAAAGAGGACAGCCGCTTGTTCAAGTATTCTGCTGTTTTTCTGGTTTTGCTATCCTTGTTATAATTAGTGCATAATGTTTTGATGTTTTCAAAACATGTTGATTGTAGTGACAGCTTATTCATCTTGATTATAGATGACGTTTTCTTGATGTTCAAGTTAGTTTTGAAGTGACTCGTAGTAGTTCTTCAATAGTTGTAGTTAGTTGCAGCAGTTGAAAGCTCTTCTAGTAGTCGAAGGTTCTCACTGCTCCAGAAGTTGTAGTTGGTTCCGATACTCAATGTGCCTGTCCTCTGGTTAGATATATGCGCCTTCTCAATCCAACTGGGGCGACCCGCTTGTGGGAGACCAGCTGAACCGATTCGCTACCGTACCCAGAGACACAAACACACTAAGATACGAATCCGGCTCGAAGGACCATTAAATGTACGAGTTGTAGTAGTTAACTCCGTACATTGATTTGTAGTGAAGATGAAGTTGATGTAGTGTAGAGAAACAAGTTTCACCCAGTTGCACTAAGTAGTTAGTTTATTGCAATCAAATTACAATATGAATGAAAGGCGATTATTTCTCTCAGTTGTTGATAGCTACCAAGTTATAAGTTGACTATATTTTAATTCGTTAATCACGTTGTTTTATTGCGCTAAATTGTACGCGCGTCTTTAGCCTAAAGTAGGTTGCCGCGTAAACAAAAAAAAATGTGCGGTTGTGAAACCGTACAAACAAACTGCCACGATTAAAAATCTGTACAAAATAATACATAAATTAAGACTACATATACAAATTAAATAACTATTCTGTCCAAAATTAACGACATGAAAAACACTGGCCTTGACCACGTCAGGGGTTTCTGAAAACAGCAGGATGGGTTTTAGCCGGTAAGAGTCCGGCAGTACTCACACCTCCCTACTCGTGGGGAGGTGTGAGTCTCCATGAGGATTTCCCCTCCTGCTGTAAAAAAAAAACCTAACCTAACCTTTTTTTTTTTAATATGGGGAAATCCTCATGGACTGCCTCCGCCTGGGGAAAGGCGGAGGGGTGTGCCGGACTCTTACCGGCTAAAACCACCCCAGTGTCTCCTCGCACGTGCGTGCGGGGCCGCGGGAGTCCAAATTCATCCGCAGCCCCGCATTACAGTGCCGGCCACTATGTCAGGGCCCCGTCACCTGTACGGAGCAGTGCACCACGTGCATCGCCTCAACAGCGCACGCCGACACCCGCGCGCGCCTTCGACTCGGGTCTTTGAAGTCGGGGAGGACTTCCCCAAGTCCTTCGCCCCTGGACCCATTTATGGGGGCCGGAAGAGGGCGTTGTCGGCCCTTCTCCTACGCCCGGTTCGCCTTCTGCGGTTGGGAAAGGAAGTCAGTAAGATCTCCCTCTCCCGTTCCGCAGTTTCCTTCTGCGACATCACATCCTCGCAGAAAGACACCACCGCGTCCCACGACTCTGCGCTGTCCACCATAACCTAACCTAACCTAACCTCCTTACCTATTCCCCTCTTGCTGTATAAACAAACAAAATAAAAAACCTAAGCGAGCATGGGTGACTCTCCTTCCGACCGTCCCGCGCGCGCCTCAAAGAGCATCAGACTGTAGGTAACTGTACGAATTATATCATTTATTTACGTCTTCAAATAAAATTAAAAACTAACACAATTACATTAACAAATCTATACACACACACACACACGCGTAAAGTGTCGGACAGACACCACTATCAAACTAGACATGGAAATAGATTAAGTCAGCCAATTTCGAGATTGGCGAAAGTAAGTAAGTCGTTCATGGGATTCTGTATTAAATGTTATAATAAGATACCAGGCGACATACAACACCTAAATGAATCAAAATTTAAATTATGTATAAAGAAAACCTTATGTAGACAAGCGTATTACAAACTTAATGATTATATAGTTGATAAAAATGCTTGGATACAGGCTAGTCCGGCTCCACAGGATAACAAAAAACACTGATGTTTTAATGAAATTGTAAATAATACAGCCATTTTGCTAAATTGTATATTGTTTAACTTAGATAACCATTGTGAATGTGAGAGCCCTGTAATTAACTTAATATTAAATTAGACTAGTAGAATGCATTTGTGTCAGCGTGGAGTTGTCATGCTCACTCAAAGGTCTCATTGGCGGTGGCGCGTGCAGTGGATCGCTCGATTCCCTACAATATGGTTGATTTGGGCGGTACTGGTGTACGTGTCATGTTCGTGAATGGGCGCCGTCAACTGGGACTGGTCAGCTCCAGACTGTATTATTTATTGTTTTTAAGGTTATTTTCTTTTTCAATCACTTTGACTGGATTTTAGTGTTACATTGTTCTCGCACAATCCAAACAGCAAACTATGTAACTAGAGAATTGTATTGTGAACCTGATTGAAAAAGAGTAACCTATGGAGTTTCTTGCTCGTTCTTCTCCATAGGAATCTACACCTTGGAATGAGCAAATAGCTTCACTTCTAATTTTATTATTGACGTTCAAAAGTGCCTTTCTGGTCTAATTGAAATAAATGATTTTGACTTTGACTTTGACTTTGACACGCCTACATACATTTATATACATATTTACATTTTGTACGGAATACATAATACTCCCTTACCAGTTGGTCGATAAAAATTCCATCGATAGTCGATAATTGTAAAACTATCGACCAAGCCCTCATCACTAATTACCTATATAGTTATAACTATCGATACCTATCTACCGATGATCGCCTACCGATGCGTGTGCGCATATCTGTCAAACCAGTCTTGCCGAGATTTTGCTACGACGCGCATAGATAATTCTTTATCTTGCTTAACGCTGTAAAAACTACACTAAGTAATTCTATCGCAAATATCTTCTATCTGTTCCTTATTACTTCTAATACTGACTGTCTTCTCGCCATCTACGTGCTATGCTTATTTATGTGCTTCTGACTTTCCTACTGTACCTTCTGTACTACGTGTGTCGAACCCATCGAATAAACTTGGTGATACGTGAGTCGAACTTTTATTTATACCACGAAATACCCGACACCAGACTAAACTACTTAAGACTACTCATCTAACAACCAAAAGACCACCACGGATGGGGACAAAAAAAAAGGAGCACCTTCTCAAACAAGGGTTTTTGAATTTGGTTGAAAGGAGTATGGGCCAGCCAAGAAATATCTCATAATACCGATTTATAATAAAGGAAGTCTTACAATTTTTATGCGAGTTCCATTGTAAATTATTATGTTTTCGGCTTCGGCAGTCGCCTCGTCGCGGATCACGAAATGCTGCTCATGAATATGCTGCTTATGCCTCTAGCATTGCTTGAAACTAGTCGACTTCCTCGTCAAATTATTACGTAAGTAAGCCGAAAACATAATAATTTATTGAGGATGTCTCTATTGTGATGAACGTCAAATAAAATCGACAATAATTAGTCTAAATAATAATGAATTAATGACTAATTAGTCACCGATAACATACGTTCTTGTACGGGTATGATATACGTGCCGACACCAAACACAAGCTCTTTGACTCATGGGCTGCAGTGTGGGTAGGCACTTCTACACTTAAAGGCGCCTACTATGCAAGTGTCCAGCCGGCGACGACGATGATGACTTCAGTCTCCTCACCTATCAGTTAGTGAGTAAGCTATAAGTACGTATGACAAATAATAGTTATTTTTTGCTTTTTAGTTTTAGTTTTTAGTGTTTGAAGTCGGTTTTATAAACGCAGTTTTTTATTTTTATGTCAGGAACAGGTAAAATGAAACAGAAAAAGAAGAAATTATTAATTTATTAGATTCTCGAAAAAATTCAAAAATACACCGATCGTTTGCAATTAATCACAATTGAAAACCCTAGATGCTATAGTAAAAATGTATATCGACAGGCACCATCTCAAGCCGCACACACGCTACAGCGGCGGCCGAGCGGAGCGAAAAAGTTTCGTCTACGAAAATTATTGTCGATCTAGCGACAGGCAGCGGCGGCTACAACGGAGCCGGAGTGCCGTCGGGCTCTGGCCGCGTGCGGTAGCGGGGCGCGGGCGGCCGCGCCGGCGCCGGCACTAGCAGCGCCAGCGGCTCGGGCGGTGACGGCGGCGCTGAGCTGGCGCCCCGCCCGGGACCCTGCGCCGCCGCTGCCGCCAGGGTGTCGCCGCGCTCCAGCGACCACTGCCGCCGCAGTGGACGACGCCCGTTCCCCAAGCACCTGCCAACCCCACGAAACACCAGTTTCCTCATATACATTACATATTATATGACAGCCTCGTTGGCCAAGTCTCGCATTTGTGCGACTAGTGATTGTGGCAAATAGTAATATTTGTACTCCTTAAACGGCATAGTTAATGTGTCTAATCTCGTTATTTTGTAAAGCTTGATACCCACCTATAGCGAGAGTATTGCACGCTGTGGTCGGCGGCGGGGGTGGTGGGGGTGGTGGGGTTGGCGACGGCGGCGACGGCGGCGAGGGTGGGCGGCGGGGCCGCGCCAGTCGGCAGGGCCGCGCCGGGCGGCGGGCTGCTGTCCGCCGACACCGCGCCCGAGCGCTGCCACGCTGCAACCACACACAGGCTGACCAGGGCCGCACGACGCACGCACGACACACGCACGGCGCACGCACGACGCACGCACTACGCACGCGGAGCTCACCTTGTCTGTCCGGAGTGCCGGTGGGGTCGGACCGCTGCCGCTCGACCCCGGCTCGCGCCGCTGCTGGTGGCGAGTGATCCGGTCCTGGAGACTCGCACTCATTTTCACCGTCTACTTCAAACAGAACCTCTTCAGACCTGTATGCAATGTGTAGCTTCCTATTATTTAATTAAAGGCATGCGCACGAAACATATTATAGTAAACTACGTACAGACAGTTTGTAGTGTCCCCTCTATTATCATAATCTTTGTATCCTAATAGTGTATAAGTTAATTATATTTCATTAATAAAACACAGTATATTCTCAGCAGTCATTCGTTTCACTTCGTTCCCTTACGCCTACCGTACATGGCGACCCTGCCAAAAGAAGGCGTCATACGAGTGTCGCGTATGTGATACCTATCGCGCAGAAGTCTGAACTGTTTTGGTATAAGAATGTAAAACAATAAGTGAACTTTAGTTGTTACCAAGATGAACAATTTAGACTCAATCGTAGTACACTTGAGTGCTGTCGTATACATCGAAAATTGTCAATATGGGATCCTCAAAGTCAAAATATGAAGAAAAAGTTGTCGTCCAAAACGCGATCGGTGGGTCCAACCAGGCATCATTTGAGGAAATAAAGTTTCATCTAAGCACCGCTAGCATAATTCTGACGGTAATCGCATTGGTTCTGGGAGTTGGTCTACTTGCTTTCCTGTACCGAATGTATAGGAAGTGTCATAGGCGCTGGATGCAGCAGGAAATACATCGGCAAAACCTGCGCTCTTCCATTTTTCGTCGCGGCCGCCGTGATGCAAAAAGCGAGGACATCGTATGACGGTGCAACATAATCTACGGCATCAGTGAAGTAAAAATGTGAAAAAAAAATAGTGATGTGCGGGTAAAATAAAAGTGAAATAATTACGTCAAAAAAAAAGGAAGTGAAAGTGCAGTGCAGATAAGTGCGTATTAAATAATTCTTACTTGCAAAATCGGGTAGGACTACTGACTATATTCCTCTCTAGTGGACGCTAAGTTATAAAAAACTAATTTAGTGGACTCTAAGATATAAAAACCAAATGTAATAATAATATAATGTGTGTGTTATGATCTGTAAGTTTTATACTCCATGTGACAGCAATGCTTGGTAAGTTATGATTTTACAATTAAAGGAATTGTATGATAAACTGAAAATTATAAAGACTTATTTGATTAAAATTGGTCCTAAAAGGCGTCAAGGACAAATTGTTATTAATAAGTTAGAGGAGGCAAAAATATTTTATAGCGAGTATTCGTTACTTATAATTGAATTAAACAAAGATATAAAGGAAGGAAGATTATCTACCCAGGACACCGATTTAGTTATCAAATTGTCCTCCGATTTTCAGTCCTTGTATACTGACAGAGTTTCTATGTACAAAAAATAAATCTAGCGATTTTAAAGATATTTTTTCTGATATGACCGAAACTAATGTAAACATGGCGGAAACATTCAATTTAAAAACTGCTTTGTCCTTACTTGCTCAAATGAATGACGATGAATTTAATACTAAACAACTGATTGATAACATTGAATACTATGCGTCTGTATTGGAAAAGGATGAATGTAAGCATAAATTGATTCAGTTTGTATTAAAAGGCAGATTGTCACAAGGTGCAAAATTGAAACTAAAGTGTAGTTATTCAACTGTAACTGATTTGATCAATGATATGCGGAAAGAGCTTTTGCCCCAAAAATCAGCCCCTGCCATACAAGATAAATTGCAAAAATGTAGACAAAATAATTTAAATATTCAGGATTATGGTAAGGAAATTACCGAGATGTTTGTGGAGCTGACGATTGCGCAATCCAATGGAAATTCAGATTGTTACAACATTTTAAAACCTCTAAACGAAAAAGTATGCCATTAAAAAATTCGCCGATGGGTTGCGTAATCGCAGGCTTAGTACTGTCATTACATCCAGGAATTACACCTCGTTGAAAGACGCAATCCAGGCTGCAATGGAGGAGGATATCGGGTCTGCTTCCACAGCTGGTGAAGTATTAGGTATGTCCCATCAAAAATTATAATAAACCTACCAGTCATAATTTTTCTTCCCCTAGAAGGCAAAATTACCATCGTGGAGGTCAGCACTTTAATAGCAGAGTGTTTTCGCAGCGAACTAATTATAATCCTAATTTTAGAGGTCAAAATCAAGTCCCTATGTCTGTTTCTCGACCAGTACGAAGACCCTGGCAGAATAGAGGTATGTATAATAATAATAACCGTCGTGGAAATAGGTGGATTCGCAATCAACATATGCGCGTAATAACTGAAACGGAAAATAATAGCAATGTTGCGGAAAATAAGTTTTTTCGAGGCTAATAATTTTATCTTAACTACTAGTAGTAATTGTTGCATCAGATTATCTCTAAACAACGTGATTCATTCTTGGTTACTTGATACGGGCGCTACCATTTCGGCTCTTAAATATAAACATGCACTCGAGCATAATCTTCCAATCCATAATGAGAAGATTATTATAAATGGAATTGGTGGCAAAGTCCATGCAATTGGATACACCTATCTACAATTACGAAGTGATGATAAATTATTTAGGCACAAATTTTATGTTTTTGATTCGCTACCATGTAAGGCAAGCGGTATCATCGGCCAAGATTTTTTAAACACGTATAGTGCGATTATTGATTTAAAGAACGATTATTTAACATTAGTAGTAGGAAATAACATAAAATGTAATTTGCGTATACAACGTAATGATAAATACATCTGGAATGTAGCCCCCAGATGTGAATCAATTCATTATATTAAAACTAATTATACTGAAGAATGCGTAGTAATTTGTAAGGAATTATGCGAAGGTCTTTATTTAGCTAGTTCTATAGTCAAACCTTTAAATGGTTTAATACCAATAAGAATACTAAATACTACCGAAAATACGTTAACATTAGAAAATATTGAACCAGAAGTTCACAAACTAAGCGATTACTCGATATGTACATTCAATAAGCCTAATAGCAACGCAAATAGGGTAAAGCAATTATTTTCTTTATTGAAATTGGGACACTTAAATGAGGAGGAACAAATTTCTATTGAGAACTTATGTGCTAAATATTCGGATATATTTTATTTACAAGGTGATAAGTTGTCAACCACGGATATTTATGAACACACTATTACTTTAAAACAAAACGTTAGTCCGGTATTTACGAAACCATATCGTTTACCTCACTCACAAAAACAAGAAATTAAGTCTCAAATTGACAAATTACTACAAGAAAATATAATAGAAAAATGCAATAGCAGTTGGTCAAGTCCATTACTCTTAGTACCGAAAAAGTCCGATGATAGTGGTAAAAAGAAATTAAGATTAGTGATAGATTACCGGAAATTGAATAATTTAATCGAAGATGACAAATTTCCACTACCTAATATGTCTGAAATATTAGACGCATTGGCAGGTAGTGTATATTTCAGTCATTTAGATTTATATAATGGGTTTTATAATGTTAAATTACATAAAGACAGTAGAAAATACACCGCATTTGACTCGGGACAATACCAAATGGTGAGGATGCCTATGGGACTGAAAACAAGTCCCGGATCGTTCTCACGCATGATGAATATGGCCATGTCGGGTCTTACCTACGAAAAATGTTTTGTTTACATGGATGATCTAATTATTTATGGTTTTTCATTAGATAACCACAACAAAAACTTACAAGATGTTTTTGAACGTCTTCGTAAGGTGAACTTGAAATTGAACCCGCAGAAATGCGATTTTCTAAAGAAACAGATATTATATTTAGGACATGTAGTCTCTGATAAAGGAATACTACCGGATCCGTCAAAAATTGAAGTAGTTAGAAATTACCCACAGCCCAAAACTACCGATGAGGTCAAGAGATTTACAGCCTTTGTAAATTATTATAGGAAGTTTGTTCCAAATTTTGCCGAGAAAGCTAGCCCATTAAATAGATTATGTAAGAAAAATATTCGTTTTAAGTGGGACGATCAATGTCAAAAAGCATTTGAAACTCTAAAAGAAAGTATTACTTCACCACCTGTCTTAGCTTACCCGGATTTTTCCCCAAATAATCAGTTTATAATTCAAACAGACGCGTCAAACCACGCGATCGGTGCCGTGATGATGAATAAAAATATGAGACCCGTTGCGTTTGCCAGTAGGAGTCTAAATAAAGCGGAGAAAAATTATCCAACTATAGAAAAGGAACTTTTGGCAATTGTTTGGGCGGTCAAACACTTTCGACCCTATTTATACGGTAAAGAATTCAAAATTCAAACTGATCATAGGCCTCTAGTTTATTTGTTTAATATGAGGGATCCGTCGAGCCGGCTGATGAAGTTTCGGCTATTATTAGAAGAATACAACTTTAGTATCGAGTATGTAAAAGGTACAGATAATGCAGCTGCAGATGCTTTGTCTCGTATCAACATACAAGATTTAAAGGAAATGTCTAATAAAATAATAAATGTCATGACAAGAGCGCAAAAGAGAAAGATAGCGCAAACTATGCCAGATCCTTCGGCTAATATCGACTTTACCGACGATTGGTCTGATCAACCAAAAGTCGTAGAGGCGCATATTAAACCTAAGGACCACATAGAATTAGTATTTATTGAAAAAAGGAAATTAAACTCAATAAAACAATTAAATGACGTACGTTTTGAAACTAAAACATTTTGTTATGTTCCTGATAGGAACTCAATTTATATTAAATATATGGATTCTCAATCGCAAATTACCCCAGCGGAATTTGTGAGAGAACTTGATGAAGCATGCTTAAAAAATGGAATTAATGAACTATATTTTGTAATGACTAAAAGAAATAATGTTTTCGTGGAAAAATTATTAAATGAAGTAAAAATATACGGAAGTGCTACTATGCCTAGGTTATGTATATTAAAGGACATTATTAGAATAGAAAATAAAGATGATCAAAAGGTAATATTGAATGACTTCCATCTCCTGCCCACAAGTGGCCACGCGGGTATGAGACGGATGTTATCTAATATTAAAAAATATTATTTTTGGCCAGGATTAGAAAAAGATGTGATTAATTTTGTAAAACGCTGTGACAAATGCCAGCGACATAAGTATTCGACATACGTAAAAGAGCCTATGGTAATAACGTCAACCGCAAACACTGCCTTTGAAAAAATATATTTGGATATCGTTGGTCCATTAGAGCGAGATAATAATAATTATTCATATATTTTGACTCTACAGTGCGAACTTTCAAAATACGTTGAAGCTTATCCACTTATTTCTAAAAGCACAACAGAGGTAGCTAGAACTCTAGTAAATAATTTTATATTGCGATATGGAATTCCGAAGGAGATCGCAACCGATAGAGGAGCAGAATTCATGTCTTCAACCATGAATGAGGTATGTAAACTTTTACACATTACAAAAACTAATTCACCGCCTATCACCACCAGTCAATAGGTGCTTTAGAAAATTCGCATAAACACCTTGGTTCCTTCCTCAGAATTCAATGTGATAACCATCCCGAAATGTGGAGTCAATGGCTTCCATTTTGGTGCTTTTCCTTCAACACGTCCGTGCATAGTGAAACAAAATTTACACCGTATGAGCTTGTTTTTGGGAAGAAATGCTCTCTCCCTAGTAATTTGTTAAGTAATATAATAGATCCCCTATACACTTTTGATAACTACCCTTTAGAACTCAAGTTTCGTTTGCAATTGGCACAAAAGGAGGCTAGAGAAAATTTACTATCTAGTAAAATTAAAAGAAAAGAAATATACGATAAAAATATGAATCCAGTTGTGTATAAACCAAATGATCTGATTCTTGTTAAAAATGAGGTTGGAAACAAATTAAATTGTATTTATTCTGGACCATATGTTGTGATAAAAGATATGTCACCGAATGTTGAAATTATGCGAAATAATAAGCCCGATGTAATACACAAAAACCGAACTAAATTGTATCACTCTAGTTAAGTAATCATAATTATCATGTATTGTACGTTATCTATGGTATGCAAGAAAAATGCTAATATAATAAGCATTTTCCTTTTTTTTTCAGGGGGGAGGTGTAGTGTCCCCTCTATTATCATAATCTTTGTATCCTAATAGTGTATAAGTTAATTATATTTCATTAATAAAACACAGTATATTCTCAGCAGTCATTCGTTTCACTTCGTTCCCTTACGCCTACCGTACAAGTTCGAACCACATTGTCATGAAAATGTTATTCATAATAAACCTTACCATCCGTGGAGCTGTGCCAACTGGATCACTAACGACTACTTTACAACTGCAAAGCTACCTTTTTTTAAGGGGGACAAATCATCGAATTACTTCTGGGGGAGTGGGGGAGTATCAGACTCTTACTGATTAAAAACCACCCCGTTCCTACCCCTGTACTTCGAGCCGGAGCCCCGGCAACCCGTTAAGTTCTTCGCAGCTCCGCATCGGCATCAGCCCTATTGGGCCCCATCCGTGGTGGTCTGATGGCTCCTTGAGGCGCGCGCGTAACGCGACGCGCCGTACGCTCGGGTCTGGTTCTAATCGACGCGTCCCGCCTCCTCCTTAACTAGCATGACTGCTTCGCAAAAGGAGGAGACGGCATCTCAAAGCTATCATTGGCTCGGACTTTATTTAAGTTAATCACACAAATTTAACCTATTCGGAGTCCTTTTCTGCTAGCCGTAAAATCATACTTATATTTTTTTATATATATTTGATGGGCCTACGCTTGACCACTATCTCACCTGGTGGTAAGCGATGATGCGGTCTACGATGGAGCACGTCGTTCCATAAGCAACCTATTCACTCGGGACTTGAAGACACCCAGGTCATACCCTTCAGGAAATACAGACTCTGGCAAAGAATTCCACTCTTTAGCAGTACGTACAAGGAAACTTGATGCGAAGCGCTTCGTGCGTGTGGGTGGGACGTCTACCATGAATGATAATTTATGTTGTAATCAGAAATGTTTCATTTTGACTATTTTACAGTAATATGTAAACCAAAACTATTTTTTATCACAATTCCTCAAGGGCTGTCTCACCCCAGACCGACCCATACTACATATTTATTTTGTGTTCTTTATCTTTCCTTTCACACTTTGACAAATTATGTCGGAAGAGTCATGAGCACAAAACTTCAATTGACCACGAAACGGAAGTAGATGGCGCACCTTGACAGAATCTAGTGAGGAGAAATAACATCTACTGAAGAGGAGGGAGACCTCGTGACATTATTAACCGACTTCAAAAAAGGAGGTTCTTCGTTTGACCTGTATGTATATTTGTGTGCGATTACCTCGCAATCGGCTGAACCAATTCTGATGCGGTTTTCAGAAAAGTGTTTGCTACACTGAGGAGGAGGCTTCGTATACTTATTAGTTAATCGACTTCAAAAAACAGTCGGTTTTTTTTTAATTTATATTGCTGTTTCGTTCGTGGGCGCACTTAAACCCAAAAAATTCATTTGTAATATGAGTACAAGTTAAGTAAAAGAATTAAAGTAAAATGGAAACTTACTGCAATGGGGGCGGCGTGGGCAGTGGCTTATCGAACCCGTCCTTGCCCAGCAGCCAGTACGTGTGCATGGCGCCCTTCCCCTTGACCATGGTGAGGCCGCGCGACCGCAGCCGGTAGCCGCCGGCCGCCGTCAGTCGCTCCGCCGTCGTGGCCGACACCTGGATGCGCCACGCCGCGCCTGCAACAACCACACCGTCACCGAGTCGCCGAGCGCAGGGTCGCGCGGGTGCGGGCGGTGGCTGACCAGTGGATTCCATGCGCGAGGCCGTGTTGACGGTGTCGCCGAAGAGACAGTAACGCGGCATGGTGAGGCCCACGACGGCGGCGCAGCACGGGCCGGTGTGCAAGCCAATGCGCAGGTGCAGCGGCGTGTCGGGCAGGTGGCGCAGGCGGAAGCGGCCCGCCAGGTGCAGCAGGTGCAGCGCCATGGTGGCCACGGACTCCGCGTGGTCGCGCGTGCGCACGGGCAGGCCGCCCACCACCATGTACGCGTCGCCGATGGTCTCCACCTGCATACGTTGGGCCTCACTAATACACTCGTAAAGGGAAAGAAGTAAAATTACTTCTAATTAATTGTAGCTAAGCAAAAAATGTGAATAAAGCAGTGAGAGATAAGTTCGCTTTATAACCGTACACTAATAATAATAATTGCGTGTGAGTGGTAGGAGCACCTTGTAGACGCGGTACTGCTCGATGGCGGCGTCGAAAGTGGTGTAGAGGTCATTGAGTAAGTCCACCACCTGCACCGGCGTTGAGCGCGCCGCCAACGCCGTGAAGCCCACGATGTCACTGAAGTAGATGGACACTTCAGAGAACTCCTCCGGCTCCACGCGCGACCCCAGCAATAGGCGCTCAGCCACTGACCTGCCGCGAGGAATCATACATACATACGTCGGTACACACTCACTACACATACACACCCACCGCGACACCTGCTTCGCTTACCTAGGTAGCATCCTATTTAGTAATTGTTCGGTCTTCTTCTTCTCCATATCGAGCTGCTCGGTCCGTTCCTTGATCAGTTCTTCTAGATTATTACTATATTTCTCCAACATTTCAAACATGGAATCGACTATGTTAACCTTTCTGAAAACGAAAACAGTATGTATAGTATTCCTACATAATGCAGATGTTTATGTATCCTTGTAGCAGGCACAAGTGTCAAAGTGGAGTACCTGCCGCGGTGCAGATGTCGAAAGATGTCGTGCAGGCGATGGAAGTCAGGGCGAAGGTCGGGCGCCTCGCTCCAGCACTGGCGCATGACGCTGACGGCGTCTGGCGGCGCTGCGCCCATGGACACGGAGGGCCGAATCAGCGGCGGTGGCCGGGACACCTTCTCCACGATCTCTGCAAACAGTGGCAGTACTGTCAGCATGACGCCTGTCCATCCGGACAAGGAATGGGTCGGCCGCTACCTTCGGGCGTGAGAGCCAGCATGCAGTATGGCTCGCCGCGCACGATGACCTCTTGCATGATGATAGCAAATGCGAACACGTCGCCGGGCTGGGAGCCGCGACCCGCGCCGTTGCTCTCGCGCAGGAGCTCCGGGGCCGTCCAAAGAAGATCTGAACATTATAATGTCACGAGTAGCTCGTCTTGGTGAATACAGAAACTTTTAAATACTACGCAGCAGGCTCGGGTGTAGACCCGGAAGGTGGAAGCAGCACTGAAATCTAAGTATCTACTGTTATTTAAAAAGATAAGAAAAAAGTAACACATATTAGTTACACGTGAAGAGCGTGTAAGTAATGTAAGAAGTGACCAACGATAAAAATAAATATGATCTGTTGGAATGTTCGCACGCACCTCGCGCGGAGCGGTGCGGGTGCGGCAGGGCTTGCGCGTGGAAGAATGCCGGCAGGCCGTAGTCCGTGACTCGCAGCACCCAGCGCGAGTCCACCACACAGTTGCGCGACGTGAGTCGGCCGTGCAGGCGCAGTGGAGACGCGTGCAAATAGCGCATGCCCTTCACCAAGTCCGTGAGCAGCGACAGGCGGAACGTCCAGTCTAGCTTGATGTCGTCCGCCACCAGCACGTCTTCCAGAGAGCCGCGCCCGCACTGGTCGAATACTAGAGCCGGCCTCAGCTCACACAGACACCCTGGAAACGCATGCACCATTCTCACTTACCACTTCGTTTTACTTATAGGTACGTAAATATCGAAGGATAAGTAAATTCCTGAAGAAGTTTTTTGTGTTAAATAACTTACCAATGAAAGGATTTAGGTTTTCGTGACGCAGGTTCTGCATCACCAGCAACACGTCTGTCGCTTTTCGTTTGAGTTCCAGTCCCGCTGTCGCCGGTAAGTACTTGACGTGCACCACGTCCCCCTGAGAAGCGCAGCACAGGGTATGGCTGGCAGATAGTAACAAAGACAAAGTACAAGGTTGACGAAGTGGAGCTGTACCTAAAGTACCTTGTATCGTATGCGACGGTCGACGGCAACGCGGTTGACGCTGCACGTAGACGAAGGCGCGGAAGGCGCACGAGGCGCGACGCAAGGCGGTTGCTTGAGTAGATCAGGGCGCTCGAGCTCTGGGCCACCAAACTCGTGCAACTGCTGCAGCCAACATGAAAGCATGGTCTCCATTCCCTCACCCACACGACGCCGCTCGTCCACCGGGAAACTAAAGTCGGAGGGAGTAAGTACGGCGTCACGGCGCCGGCGCCGGCGACGGCGGCGAGTAGCTAACCAGCGCAATAGCAGCGCAGTACTAGCGGCCAGAGCCAGTGCACCACAGGCCGCCACCGCCGACAGCGCCGCGGCGCCGGTGCTCTCGCGGGCCGCGCCTGCTCCCCCCGCGGTCCCTGCAGCTCCCGCCGAGCTCCAGCTATCCAGGGCCACCGTCACGTTCACAAGCTGCACGGAATTTATTTGCTCGTACGACAGCTCTAGGGACCGAGACACCGTAGTGGCCAGCACAGCTGCATGAGTCCAATGTGGAGATGTTTTGTTCTGCTTTTCATATAAATGAAAATTTATATTTATGTCTTCTTTTTGTGCTTTTTTGGCAATCGAATCAATTTTAATAGCTTTGAGTAGTTCATCATAAATCATTGTTTCATCTGAATATGAGCGTTTTGTTAACTGGTCATCGGTAAGGAGCAACAAGCGACGAAAGAAGGAGATTTGGATTTGAGGCAAATAAGATTGAACTCGATCCGAGTCAAGGTCCGGTCCGGGCTCCCCTGTGGACACACGCTGCCACTTTTCGAGCTCGATCTCAGTAACTGAGTGCTTACTTTCCAGCACCTGTTGTTTGATTAAAGACCTTTCTCCATTTTCTTTCGATCTTAGCTGAACGGAGTCAGTATCGATTTTACGATGGCCTATATATTTTATTACTGGCTGATTGAGCAATCTTGTTTCTGTTGAAATGTTCTCTAGCTTATTTGAAGACAGATTTGTACTGAGATCGTTCATCGTTATCTCTTCAGACTGCGAATGCCTTTTACTTCTCGTTTTTAAGAATTCGCTTAAAACTAAAGTAATATTGCTTGTTGGCGTCGCATTATTAACATCTTTCATCGCAGTGCGTCGCGTCTCGGTGACAGAACGTGATGCGCTGTCACACTCCTCCACGTGTACTAACAGCGCCGCGGGGCCTGCTCCGTCTGCCTCATGAGTCACTGCAGCTGCCGCCGGTGTCCCAGTACCACGATCGGTACATAGGATTACAACTAAAACAACATAATGCACTGTAGGATATTCTAGTGGCCATGCCGGCCGGTTACAAGCCATGCTGGCCGGTTACGAGAATTAAATATTGTTATGTTTATGTTTCAATGATATCTAACCATCGGGTTGACGCTCTAGTTCTTCTGGTGACAGTTTGGATCGACGTACTGCGAGGCCGGCGACGGCTAGCGCGCGCGCCACCTCCAACAGCGCGGCCTCGCACTCGGATGTGGGCGCCGCCGGCGGCACTAGTGCTAGCCTCCAGCGCAGGCGCGCTGCCAGTCGCGCAACCGCCACGCCGCGCGCTTCCGCGGCCGCGCAGCGCGTCATCACCGGTCGTTGCAGCGCGCGCGCTGCCGCGCCCAGCGCGCCACATACGTGGGCACCGAGGCAGCCTGAGCCCACCACTGAGCCGCCCTCGCTCAGCGCCGCGAGCGCTTGCTTCGTCATCGAAGCTCTCCATTCGGGTCCACAGGTATCTGACCGAGAACACTCGTATGAATACATTGCTGAGAGGTAACGACAGCGACAGGGCTCTGGATGAACACTTCTTACATCTCACCTTCATAGCTTAAGAGATGCACACGGTACTGGGTGAACAGAAAGCGCGCTGGTTCATAGTCGAATAATCGACTCTCGTTGAAGGCGGCGAGGAGTGGCCCGTGGCAGGCAGCTCGTAGCAATAGCGCGAGCGGCGGTAGGGTTGCGGGGGGCGCTGAACTCGCAGCCGCGGTGGTGGAGAGGGCGGCCAGTAGCGGCAGGAGCGCTCGCATGGCGCGCCCTCACGTGACGTCCGCCATGCGGCCGCTGCCGAGCGCTCGTCCGCTCCGCTGGCTCGCTCGGCTGGCTGCACAGGATCAAACGATACCTCGCCAGTCGCCCCGTACCTGATACGGTTATAAAATAGATCGATAACATCTTACGCTAGCAAAACATACTAATAACATAAATAAGTAGGTGCTAGTTCTTATTATAAGCAATGGAGTAATGTTGCAAGGTAGTTTCGTAATCAGTATGAGTTGTAAATCAAATTACCTACAAACTGAAAACGGCAAACTCAGTCCCTCTCTAGGAACATAACAGTCAGTAAACAAACCACCATTTAATTATTATTATTAAATGATTTTATTTAGCTTGCCCCGTTACTTAGTTTGGGGCAAAAGTACTTAATTGGAATTTTTCTGACGATAAATCGATTTCATATGCCGTAGGTACACTCTTGATGGCTATACAATAATATTATATTATAACTTACAATATTGTATGAATAGTGGCATTAAGCGCCGTAATGTGCACCTCTGCCTACCCCTTCGGGGATAAAAGGCGATGTAACTTATAATATATACTAGGAAGCGTGCTGTCCTTATCACTAATTTTATTGTAATCTAGCGAGTCCGCCCTTACCGAGTACTGATCAAAAAAATAATTTTCGACACACATCTGTATAACGTAGGTAGCCGATACAATCGTAAATAAAATAAATTATTAAAACAAATTAAAAACCCAACTGTAAAAAAGTAATAAAACAAGTTCGGTTTAGAAGCATAGTAAGTAATTAAAACAAATACCTAGTCCAATCCTTTTTATTTTTGACCCTAGATATTTTTTTTAGTTATTGAAGTACGTCTGGAAGACGGATGTTTAGGTTTTATCTAAAATTTAAAAAGGGACATTACACTCTACCAAGTAGTTATAGACAGTCCCTCACTACCCCTACCATTATTAGATTGGTCCCCTGACTTGGGGGTAACAGAAGGAGAGTTAGACCGAGCTTCGCGCAGATTAATTGCGCGAAACACCGAGCCTAGCCCGGTTGGTGTCCCTGACCGTGCATAGGTGTTGGCTCTTGGTGCTCTGGGGGACCGTCTGAGGCGGTTGTTCAACACCTGTCTTCAGTCAGGCGTGTTCCCCATCCGTTGGAAGGAAGCTGGGTCAGTCCTCTTAAAAAAGCAAGGCAGGTACGCGGCGCCGCCAGCCTTAACTCCCTACCCTGGAAGGTAATGGAGGCTCTTGTTCATCACAAGAGTCCTTCCTATTTGCAGAATATTGTGGGGGCTTATTTGTGTGGCCAGCACATTCGCTATGTGGGCCGGGATGGTAGCGTTCAGCTGAGGTGTCCTTTATTGTGGAACCTCGCTTACTATCCGGTCCTGGATGTCGAACTTCCCGCTGGTTTGCATGTCATTTGCTACGTAGATGACAGTTGGTAATGACCAATGGGAGTACCTTTGAGGACACTATCCGGCCTTCAGAGCTCGGGGTGGCAAAAGTCGTGGTTTCAATATGCGGGGCTCTATGGTTACGTTGGTTGGTTGGTATAATTTATGAGCTGCCGAGGACCAGGGAACTGCGCAGTTCGTCAGTCTACGTTGGAGATGCGCAAGTTCAGGTTGGGCGATACATAAAGTATTTAGGCCTAACCTTGGATGGTCGGTGGGGCTTCGAAGAGCATTTCAAACGCCTGGTCTTTCAAGTCGAGAAGGCAGTGGGTGCTGTGCACAGACTGCTACCTAATATTGGGGGACCTCGAGAAGAAGTTAGCGGCTCTATGCGGGTGTCGTGCTATCGATGGTCCTTTATGGGGCGCCTGTTTGGTCAGACCGACTGTCAGGCGCCCGACGCTGTAGAGCGAAAATTTATCGTTTGCAACGGAAAATGGCCACCCGCATCGCACGAGGATACCGTACGGTGTCTGTTCTAAAATATTTTTAAAATAAAACTATTTTAGTAAATATATCGTGATTTATATGTGAACGCCTCTGAGACGTAGTGTTTGAATTAGGCTTCAAGGGTTAAAATTAACATCATGTGGCATAATCCGCATCAGGGGGCCAGTCAGTATTCACATTACTATCAGTGTTTCCCAATGCCCTTTACAGAAACATAATGATGGAGGCACACTTAATTATTGGGAAATATGTTTTGAGGCTAGCAAAACTAAAATAACTCAGGCGGTTCAGCGGGTTCAGTATTATGATCGTGGCACATCTAGCGATGCCTTAGCTTGGATCTACCACTAGTGCATAACATCAAGCAGCAGTGCCCGCTCAGCCCAATGTGAGGTTCTCAAAGATCCTCGTTGACTATAACAAACCATACCTGAATGTCATTCGGTTCTTTTTGTCTTTATTTTATTAAAAAATACAATACTTTATTAATTTTAAACCGATTGCGCTGAGACTTTGCGTGCATAAAGCTATTATGACGTAGGCATTTGATATCCATAAAGGGATAAAATAGGGGATGAAAGTTTGTATAAATCTTCTTTGGTTTTCCACTGATGAACTGGAAATTAAAGATTAGAGCTACTATGATGAAGGAGTTCGCTTCAATATGATTTTGATGATTTAATTAAATAGGGTAGGACTCGGAAAAAGATGTCCGAGAGTTTTCAACTGGGAAACAGGAACTATGCGTTAAAGAGCCGGGGCTTTCAATTATTTCGGTGAAATTTAGTATAAAAATAGTTTACGACCCATACATACCTCTTTCGCTTCATAAAATAAATTCCTTTCACAATAAATATAACTTATGTACTTAATCGATCCTGACGACATTTAATACAGCCGTAAAATATACCTCGGAAAAGACAAATTCTGTCAGAACTCATTATTCTGCGCGGAGGACGTTGCGGGCAACAGCTAGTCTACATTATTATTTATTATTATTAATAGTATAAAGAGGAAAGATTTAATTTTTAGTTTGTTTGAATTGAATAGGCTCCGAAACTACGGGACCGATCTGAAAAATTGTTTTACCGTAGGAGTCCTACATAATCCATGATGAACATAGGCCATATTTAATAAAAGAAAAAAAAAGAATAGTGTGAAAATTTCGATAATGTAACCTATTTAAAAAAACTACCAAAAACTCCCTATATTGCTTAAGCTTTAACTGCCAATAGAAATCTCATCAGAATCAGAAATTTCGAATAAAAAATTTGAACTTAATTAACTGATTACATTTTATTCATGGACTAGCTCTATCCACGGATTCGCTCGCGCTCTTTTAAAGTATTGACGGCAGGTTCACAAAGGATAAAAAAGGCTTGGTGCCCGATGTTTTGCTGGTCACAAATATGATACTAATTTTAGGTTTCTTGTAAATTACGAAATGCTCCATACAAACTTCTAGCCCCTGTTTTGGGGAAGTGGTGGGTTAGAAAGAAACAAAATGTAGCCTGTGCTACTTTCAATCTCTCAACAATCTCCACTCAATAAAACAATCACGTGAATTTCTACTAAAACAAACACACACACAAAATTATAATATTAAGTATATATTTCTGTTATCTGACATATTGTTGACAAGTGAGTGTCATGCCAATGGATCATTACCAATTTATGTTTTTTTTTATCATGATATAACATTAGGGTACGCAAAGAGGCTGAATAGTGAATATTAATATTATTAACCACTGAACCTATTGGATTGAAATTCGGTTCTAAATGAGTGTGCCACTGGAAAAGACGTATTATTGTTCTGTCCCGGACTTTGGCTGACTATGGCTTAAGCCGGTAAACGAGCAGACGTATCACCTGATGGTATGCAATCAGCGTCGCCCATGGACACCTGGAACACCAGAGGCGTTACAAGTGCATTACCGGCCTTTTAGGGAAATAGGAGTTTGAGGATCGTTGAGGATTCAGGAATTGGGAAGATTGGGGACGGGGAGGGTAAATGGGCCTCCGGTAACTTCACTCACACGACGAAACACAACGCAAGCGTTGCTTCACGTCGGTTTTCTGTGAGGCCGTGGTATCACTCCGGTCGAGCCGGCCCATTCGTGCCGAAGCATGGCTCTCCCACACTTGGAATCCCACGGGACAGAAACTATGCGTTAACACTTCCGGACTCTCTATCGCTTAAACCACTGAACCTATTTTAGTGCAATTCGGTACCAGATCATTGTCATTAACCTTGGAATAGTCTAACAGTCGTAGAATAATCATTTTTGTTTATGATGTCAGTAAAATACGAACTACACGATTCTACGACGTTCTTATATTTCTGTTATAATAATAGGTAAACATCATTCTGACAGATCTAACAATACATATAAAGCAATTTAGGGCCGATTTTTCAATTATCAATTAATTCCTAACTAAGTATAGAATTAACTAAATTAAGGTTTTACTATTGAAGAATTGTCAAATATTCAAAGTTAGTTAAAATATATCTGGCATTGGAAACATCGGCTCTAAAAGAAAAATGACCTAGTGAATGCAATTTATAATTTATTTAAAAATACGTTTGACCTAACGTTCAGCTCATTAGCTAGCTTAAAATTATCCAATAGGTATGAATGATTTAAAGAAACTGTCAAGTTACAAATCTCGTTATTTAGTTATGAAAAATAAATAATGATACATAAATGCCTACGTTAAAACTTACAGCACTGACACTGATTTACTTTATTTCACAAACGACGATCATAAACAACACTTGACAATGTAGGTGTAATGTACAATATACAAGTTAGAGGTTGAAGTGCACATATCGTATGAGCTTCATTTCCGTGTTGTGAATGTCGCGCGTAGCACGAGCTGACGAGAGCGCGACACAGGCGACAGCGCGCGTCCGACACGGCAGCGGCAGCGGCGCTCCGGCGCGGAGTGCGGCGCGCTGCGAGCACTCGCGGCGGCGGGCGGCGGACGGCGAGCTCGTGCCGCGCATGCGCCGCCGCGCCAGACGGGCCGGCTCCCGGGCTCACGGCTCCGGCTGGCCACTACCACCGCCGTAACGATCGAGAGCCCGCGCCTGCCGCCGGCTCGGCTACCGGGTTTGGGTGCCAAACTGCCGCCGGCTGTTTTAACTTATTCTTACAATGATGCAACTTAGATAACGAACAACGGATATAATAAGCAATGTTGCTCGAGCAAACTGTCCGAGCAGGCGCTATGTCAAGCCAAGGCTGGTACTGTGGTTTATTCCCCATTCCCCGTATTTATCATCATCATCAGCCTGTAACTGCCCCACTGCTGAGTAAAGACTTCTTCTCACACGGAGAAGGAATAAATATTAATCACCAATAATCACCATTTTTTTAATTACAATTGTTGAGGCACGGGTTCGGGTTGTAAATAAAAGATAACGTATACCTATATAAATCTTGCAGACTATCCTATGCTTGCTCAAAGCGGATTTCTAACTTGTAGTTTCAAATTATAAGTCAAGGTTTCTTTACGATATTTTCCTAGACCCAATGTCAGTAGTGTATAAATAAATACACTAAGAAAGAACCGTCAGCCCCTTGCTTGCGGGTTCGTGTGTAGGGCACAGCCGCCACTGTCGCCACCGAGCGTATGGCGAACACATCACATAGGTACAAAAGTTTGCGCATTTCCATCTTATAGCTAGTCCCCCCAATACAATTTTTAATTATAAAGATTACTTATTACCTATTAAAATATTTCAAACATAAACGAAGTAGTTATTTTTACTTACCTAGTTTATGTATATGTTACCGGCCAAACCCGATTTCAGGAAAAACTAGTTTTGCCTAGGCTAAACTAGTTCTTGCTATACGCGTTAGGATGAACTAGTATAGCCTAGTTCAAACTAATTTGTCCTAAGACCGATAGGATAAACCAGTTTAGGCTAGGACAAACTAGTTGATCCTGATATAAATAGGCGCACTCTAGGATAAACTGGTATGGCCTAGTCTAAACATTCTAATATAGGTATCTAGAAAGTCAAAATAAATAGATAAATTAAATTAAATACTCCGTAATTGGTAAAATAATCATTTTTATTAAACTATAATGATTCGTCGTTAAAACTTATGGTTAATTGGTAATACAAACTATAACAAATAATAAGTGTTTTTTAAAAGAAGCAATAATTATTTAAAGGTTAATAATTTAAAATCGGGCATAATTCCAGACTCCGTGCTACTACTGAGATTTTGTTTTTAAAAACCTAATAAGTAATACTATGCCCGATCCGGGAATCGAACCCGAGACCCCTTGCCCGGCAGTCGCATTTGCTACCACTTGGCTAACGAGGCAGTCAACCTGTTTTTTAATAAACGCAATAATCATACTACGACTATGCCATACCAGTTTATCCTAGAATGTGCGTATTTATATCAGGATCAACTAGTTTGCCCTAGCCTAAACTGGTTTATCCTATTGGGCTCAGGACAAATTAGTTTGAACTAGGCTATACTAGTTCATCCTAATGCGTATAGGAAGAATTAGTTTGGCCTAGGCAAAACTAGTTTGTCCTGAAATCGGGTTTGGCCGGTAACATATATACAAAATTTCCATTTCGTGTTGATATTCGACATTGATGTGGGTCGGTGTTTGGCCATTATCTCGCCTACTAGGAAGCGACGATGCGGCCTACGATGGAGCACGCCTGCTGATAAGCAACCTATATTACCTAAGTGTGGGAGAGCCATGCTTCGGCACGAATGGGCCGGCTCGACCGGAGTGATACCACGGCCTCACAGAAAACCAACGTGAAGCAACCCTTGCGCTGTGTTTCGTCGTTTGAGTGAGGTTACCGGAGGCCCAATTACCCTCCTCTTCCCCAATCTCCCCAATTCCTGAATCCCCAACGATCCTCAAACGCCTATAACGCACTTGTAACGCCTCTGGTGTTTCAGGTGTCCATAGGCGACGCCGATTGCTTACCATCAGGTGATTCGTCTGATCGTTTACCGGCTTATGCCATAAAAAATATTATGTTATGTTTACCCACATATAAATTTAATGGTCCATAGCGATGTTTACAACTGTTTAGGCTCTCCACCGCAGTCCAGGCACATGGACCACGTAAAGGCACAATACCCTTCTATTTCCCGGTGGTTAATAAAACCTGGCCTGTTAAAAATGAATTGTCTACAAATAACTATTCTGTTGACACTTTCCAGAAACCGTTTTTTCATAAGGAAATATAGCATGTACTATTTGACACCAAACAAAGTGCATGAACTTGACCTAGCCCTTGACGAATTGCACACGTCGCATGAACATGTCATTGCCGTGTGCTTGACGGAGCATTGTATTGTCGGGGGTGAGGAGCAATATCTTAAAGTAAATAATTTTCATTTATCTTCTATTTATTCTCGGCAAATGCAACGGAGAGGGGCACTTGTATTAAGAAATGATTTGCAGGGGTTTCAGTTGCGGGCCATTAATGAACTGAGTATTGAAAAACATTTTGAAATTTGTTGCTTAGAAGTCACACAATTGAAACTTATAATTATTTGTATTTACAGAACACCAAACTCTAATATAAATGGAGTTACCCACCTGCTCCATGAATCAGGTAGTTCCACTGAGCCCAAAAATTATAGACCAATCACATGTTTACCAACGTTTTATAAACTTCTTACATCCATTTTGAGAACAAAAATAACAAAACATTAAAAAAAATTCCATCATGTCTGTGTCTCAAAATGGATGTAGGGAGGGGTCTCGTGGAACTAAGGAGCTACTCCTCACTGATGGTTGTTAGCAAACAGGTTCGTCATTCCCGAAAAGATTTGTATACCTGCTGGATAGACTACAAAAAAGCATATGATTCTGTGCCACATACATGGCTCCTGAAGGTGCTGGAGTTGTATAAAATAGATGCAAGTTTACGCGCCTTCTTGGAGTCATGTATGAGGCAGAGGAGCACCGTGCTTTGCTATCAGGGATGTAGACAAATCCAAGGGAATGAAGAACCTGTAAGGATATAGTACGAGGAATATTCCAGGGTGACAGCCTGAGCCCACTATGGTTCTTCTTGGCCTTAAATCCTCTAAGTACTCTATTGGAGGATTCAGGGCTAGGCTATCCTTTGCGGAGAAGGTGTTTACTTATATCCCACTTACTTTACATGGATGACCTCAAGTTGTTTACTCCCAACAAGAAACAACTGAAGGAACTACTGAATATAACTGAAAAATTTAGTAGTTCCATTAGCATGAAGTTTGAAGTGAGAGAGAGAGACAAGTGTACGGTCATGCATGTAAAGCGAGGAGGGATTGTGGAATCTGAGGCGATGGTGGTCCCTGATGAGGCCGAGGATGCTGGTTGGCTGCGACTTGACTACCGCTCAGCGGAGAAGTTATGAATGAGAGGGATGGCGATACGGATGATGCTGATCTGCTCCGTGAAGTGAAGGTTGCTTCCAATCACGCCGGGGTCACCACTTTAAAGAACAGAGTGTATAGTTCCCTAAGATCGGAAAAGGAGGATCCTCCGACCAGGCGAGGTGATCGTGCCTGGCGGGCTTTCTGCCCAACAGTTGTTCTTTGGGATTTTCTATCCGTGTTTATTCGCTTGTAAACTTTGCATGTGCGATGTAGGATTCTTGTGACGTCATCCGTTGACATGTGGCATGCGTCGCCACAATACGATGTGTGTGAAATAAAACAGAAAGAAATATCGTGGAAAAAATAGATTATATTATTTTACAGAAATACATTTTGTGCACACTTGTGAGGTTTACTATTAACATTTGACTGTTGTCTTCACAAGGCACTAATGACAGTGATACATGATACATGTTTGTGTACTTACATGGCTAATATCTTATTTTAAACCATAAAGCATCAGCGTCAGTGCTGTTGTTGCGCCAGACTCTCGATCTGAGGACGGTCCAGGCGCAAGGCGGCGCGGCCCTCAGTGACACGCAGGTCACGCGCTCCCAGCCGCGAATAAAAAGCGAGCGCCTGAGCGTTCTCCTCCAGCACGTGCCAATCCACACGGTGCACGCCTTCCTGCACCGCCATCTGCAACGAGAGGCACGCACTCAGCGGTCTGCCTACCAGCCAACCAACAACCAGCCGGGGCAAGCGCAGCACATACCCGGCAGAGCTCGTGCAGCAGATACATGCCGACGCCGCGTCGCCGCGCGCTCGGTTGCACGTACAGGTCCTCCACGTAGAACGCGCGCCGCGTCCACGAGGAGTAGGCGCGGTTGCAGAGGGCGTGCCCCACCACCTCGCCGCCGCACTCCGCTATCAGGCCGAAGAACCATGACGGATTAGCTTCAAACCCGTCTTCGATCAGATCTACAACATCACCAGTTTTGAAATCATAACTAGCACTCAACGTCTACTTCAAAGTGCAAAACAAAGGGACGATGACGAATTACCTACTGCTCTTGACATAACTAATAGCCAGTCGAAAACGACATTATCTATACTTAAAACAAATCTGTAGAGAGGTCAATTCTGTACATGAAATATATTTCCAAAATAACTATCAGGGAATGATTAGTGATCGATACCAGTTAATGCAAAAAATGCAATCAGTAAAATTTTTGTCTGTATGTCTGTATGTTCCTTATAGAAACAAAAACTGCTCGACGGATTTTAACGAAACTTGGTACAATTATTCTTCATACTCCTGGGGAGGTTATAGTATATATATATGTCGCGGAGAATCTAACGGGGAATCGGGGCTCCGGCTCGACGTGCAGGAGAAGGAACGGGGTGGTTTTTAGTCAGTAAGAGTCTGACACTCCCTTCCGCCTCACCCAGGCGGGAGCATTCATTCGATGATTTGCCCCCCTTAAAAAAAAAGTATATATATATATATATTTAGTTATACTTTCTATCACGCTACAATCAATAAGATCAGAGCAGTGAAGGGAAATGTTGGGAAAACGGGAGAAGTTACTCCATTTCGCGTGTGCAGCCTTATTGGTTAAAGCTACATAGAAATCATGTATGACGGAAATGTTCTACATAAAATTATCTAAAAAATATTCCATGACAGCATATCGTCGGGGATAGTGCAAATCCGCGGAACTCGCATTGAACAATTCCATGTATCTGACAAATGTAGCTTCTTATATCTTAAGTATTCGCGAAAAAATCCCCCAAATTATCAATTGGCTGCCACACCGCCTTGACACGAGTTCATTTTGTATATTTTCAATATGTAAAATTAAGCTTTAAACTGTCAAACACCAAGCGGTCACCGGTGACCGCAACCTATTGTTCTTTAATTGTGTCTATAAATACGGTACTCGACGAGTTAAATTCATTGAATTAATAAATCATTAAACTTTAACCTTCCCCTGTAAAATAAAAACTGCGTTTAAAAAACCGACTTCAAAAACCGAAAACTAATAACAAACAAAAAGTCAATACTAAAAAGCAAAAAATAACTATTATTAGTACTGATAGGTTACCCACCCACTGATAGGTAAGAAGTCGGTGCCATAAGTTCCATACAAAATTATTCATTAAAACCTTAATAGGTATCTAATTCACAATTTTGTGGACATTAAGTTATATCATTATGATATGAGCTTATGGCACCGACTTCTAACCTATCAGTGGGTGGGTAACCTATCAGTACTAATAATAGTTATTTTTTGCTTTTTAGTATTGACTTTTTGTTTGTTATTAGTTTTCGGTTTTTAAAGTCGGTTTTTTAAACGCAGTTTTTATTTTATTATTTTACCATTTTCAATGTAAAGCTACATATACCCGTTTTGTTACTTATAATATACATAGGTGCAAAGTCCTCATCAATACAAATTAATCAAGCCCAAACTCACGGTAGTTACTGTATACCGTTGAGGAGTTCCCTTAACAATTACACTTCTTCATCATCAGACCCTTAATGACAGCCCCACTCTGTCTAGGTGTAAAGTCCTCATCAATACAAATTAATTAAGCCCAAACACAAGGTAGTTAATATAAACCACTGAGGAGTTCCCTCGACTGTCTGTCGGCTCCATCATCAGGTCGACTCCAGACCCTTATTAAATTGTAGTGTTTAAAATTCGTAATTGAAAAACATAATAGACGCATTACTCCTCCATAGAATTTTCGAAAGTTTCCCTCGGTTTCCCTAGGATCCCATCATCAGATCCTGACTTCATGGAAATGGGATGGAGATGGATGGATGGAGATGCAATGACAGCGAGCGCAATTAACGTTAACAACGTGTTTTACTTTTACAAAATGTATCTAACAGGATTTTGTTCACACTTCAACTCTATGTTAAAAAAATGTGGGAGTTTCTTGTTAACGCTCATACTATACCTATATCCTGTTTAATTACTGAGAATGTATGATATACTGTCACGTTATGGTATAGTAACGGGGTTTATTGATGAAAAAATAATGATTAAATTAGTTATTTCAGAAGGTGCCACAAGTGCACTCACCGGCGACGGAGAGCTGCGGCCCATGCGGCATTCCCTCGAACTCCGCAAGTTCCTGCAACACGTCATCACATCGTGTACAAGTACAAAACAATGCTCTTGGCGGGTTCCAGTGCAGGCACAACACAGTCGAGAAATACATTTGGTTCACACATGTAATGTGTGGCGCATCGACCGACACAATGGTTTTAGGGATTTGGGAGGTCATTAGTGTTTCTGTTGTAATGATAAGTTCAGTTGACAAAAATTGCAGCTGGAAACCACATATTGATAAAATTGTTGCAAAAATTGATCGTTTTGTATATGTACTAAAAAGGATTCGACAAACAACAAATCATCAGACGACAATGCTTGCGTATCATGGCTATGTATCGTCCGTACTTCGTTACGGTATAATAATTTGGGGGAACTCAGTGGAGGTTGATAGAGTCTTTAAATCCCAAAAAAAAAGCATTCGAGCAATCTGTGGAGCTCATTTTTTAGACAGCTGTAAACCACTGTTTCAAAAATTAAATATCCTACCTTTACCATGTCTATACATTTTTGAAATATGTACTTTTGTAAAAAGAAATTACATTCTATTTGAAACTCTGGAAGACAGACCAAATAGCCGAACACGGCATAAAGACAGACTTCGTTTACCACGAATAAAATTAAAATTATTTAAGAAAAATGTATATTGTATGTCCATAATCATTTATAATAAATTACCAAATAGTTTACAAGAATTACCATTGACATTATTTAAGAAAATGCTTTTTAAACTTTTGCTATCCAAGTGTTACTATAGTATTAAGGACTATTTAGAAGATAAGACGATAGAATCTTGATAGTGTAATTTTAATAATAAATTTGCACGCCATATACGGCAGGATACGCTGGAAAAAAAATTTACTGTAACACCTTTTGTACCGTATTTTAGCAAATAAACATTTTTGATTTGATTTGATTTGATTTGATAAAATAACACAAGTTCTGAACAAATTATTAATTAAAGTTTTAATATATACCGTTTATTAAGCTGCATACAATTTCATTACAGGTGATTCCTGTGATCACTAAGTAATATTTCGTTATGAGTGCGTGGCACACAATTCTTACACCGGCTAGCAGTGGTTCGGTAACCTATCAGAACAGTGTCACGTTGACAGATCTGTTGATCGGACGTCTCAAAAATATTTTAAATTTTCTCAACATTAAATAAATATCTTATGTAGAATTGTGTTGATAAATATTTCTAAAACTAAGTTTTATTGATCACACGTGCGGCAGGAGTGCGCCGGTTCATTCGGCCACTCGGCATTATAAGTAAACAATGGAAGATAATGATAGTGCATCGTCATGTGGTGAGCGCGAATCAATGATTTACAATCCATGCACGCGTAATGATAATGATGAGAATGAAGATGTAGATAAAGTGTGTCGTGATGAATTGGCGAGAGCTGAAAAGAGACAGAGAGAGGATAGTACTGGAGATGAATATAGTTGGACCCAAATAAAAGGCAAGAAAAAGACACGTCATGACTATTTTAGTAAACTGCACAATGAGAATTATGAAGTGTATATATCACACAAAGATCCTCTGCCTAAGCAATTCGCATTGGCACGTATTTTGAAAGAAAATAATATCGTCAAGATAAGTCAGGTCAAATATTTAAGCCCTTATAAAATTAGATTGCAATTTGAATGTGAGTTAGCTATGAATAATTTATGTACTTGCGAAAAGCTTATAGAAAAAGGCTGGAGAATTCAGAAAGCTATGCAACTTTCACTAAGCTATGGGCTGATTAAAAATGTTGATCTTGACCTGTCAGATGAAGAAATACAGCAAAACATTTCATGCCCTGCTCCTGCTAAATTGTTATCGGTCAGAAGATTAAACCGCCGCAATACGAATGTGGATGGCGGGTGGTGTCCCAGTGAAACACTTCGACTTTGTTTTGAAGGTGACTTTTTACCGGCATTCGTTAGTGTTTGTGATATTAAATAAAAGTGTTGCCCTATGTTCACCAAGTTTCGCAATGCTCCTTGTGTTGGAAGTTAGGTCATAGTCGAAAAATGTGTCAATCAAAGAAAGTTGTGTGTCCAAAATGTGGGGGCCCTCATCAAAATTGTGAGACTGTTCGATTTGTTTGTGTGAATTGTAAAGGCAACCATATTTCGTTGAGCAAAACCTGCCCGGCCTATAAGAAAGAGCGAAGGATTAGAGAGATTATGTCTGAGTTTGGCTGTACTTACAGGAAAGCCTTGGAATGCTATACTTCTCCTAAAAGTCAAGATGTACTCGATTCTGTCGCTCCAGTGCAGCCACCCTTAGCCATGAGCTCTATGGACCTTTTCCCTTCCCTTAGCCAGAAGTCATTGCAGATTAACCCAGAACCAGCGTTTCGTTCTACGTATGCCGAAGTAGTTCAATCTAAGGCTACCGTTCACCCATCAAAAGAATTGTTTAGTTCACCTGTTAAATCCCATAATAAATTAAAACTTAATAAAGAACAATCCTCGAAAGAGAGAAAGCGTGATGTTAATGAAGACTGGATGTACTGGAATTCTGAGCCAGATGACTCTAGTCCACTCCCGGGTAATAACGAAGAGGATGATAAAAACAATCAGGGCCCTTCTTTTAATGAATTACTGGCTAGAATAAAGGAAATTATTTTCCTTAAGCAATCCAACCTTACAACTAAAGTGAAATCTATAATACAATTGTGCTTAGAATGGTTGGTATTGATAATAGTCAACTTTGTATCCGAATGGCCGATGATGAAAGTATTGTGGAACTTGATGAATATCCAGCGTGATGGCTAACACGATTTCATATAATGTACTTCAGTGGAACGCCCAAAGTATAAGACCTAAGTTACTGTCGTTTTGTGAGATTTTAAATCAAGAAAAAGTACATATTGCTGCGATAAGTGAAACATGGCTCGAACCGGTTAGTAATTTTAATATCAGCGGTTACAATGTTTATAGGTCGGATCGAGATGACTCATACGGTGGAGTAGCTATTTTTTTACATAATAGTATCAAATCACAACAAAAACAGGTTCGACTCAACAATGCAGGTATCGAGATTATATGCGTTCAATTATTTAACTCGTCGAGTACCGGTTTTATAGACACAATTAAAGAACAATAGGTCGCGGTCACCGGTGACCGCTTGGTGTTTGACAGTTTAATTGTAAACCTTTCGAATACGTGATCGCTGTTTACTGTCCATCCAGGATTGTTACAAATCGTCAGGATTGGGATAGTATATTGTCTATATGGTCACATAATGCAATTATACTAGGGGACTTCAATGCACACCATACCACTTGGTCATATAAAAATGATCACAGAGGTAATCTCATTTATGACGCGCTAATGGACAGTAACTTTTTCGTGCTGAACGACGGAACTCATACACGTATTCGTTTAGTTGATAACAACTTGCAACAATCGGCCCCTGACTTATCATTGATTTCCAATGATATTGCATTGGGAGTTAATTGGACCGTTTTAAACGAAAATTTAGGTAGTGACCATTTAATAATTAAAATATCATCCCAGTTGTCATCTCACGTCCCTCCTATATCTAAAAGGAATTTCCGAAAAGCTGATTGGGTTGCTTATAAAAGTCATTTAGAAAAAGAATTTCATGATTTTATCCTTCCAAGTGACCCACAAAAAGGTTACGATTCATTTGTTAATACCATCAATGATGCCGCGGATCTTTCTATCCCATATTTTAAATTGAATCAAAACCCTACTTCTAAATTTATCTCCAAAGCGTACTGGACATCAGAACTTTCTCATGCTGTAGCACAACGTAGGCTGGCATTGTCCAAGTTCAGGCGTAATCCTACTGTACAGAACATGGATATTCTTAAAAGTCGTATTCATTCTGCTCAAAGACTTATAAGAATAGCTAAAAGGTCACATTGGCAGGAATTTTGCACCTCGATCGATCACAATACTTCTTCCAGTGAAATGTGGCGTAAATTGAAATGGATCAAAGGTTATCGCTCGCAAAGACAATTTGTAGATGTTATTGGTGCAACTAATTTACTCAATTCTCTTACACCAGATTATGCGTTCCCATTATGTCCCACTCTTTATCAAAGTAATTCCATAATAGAATGTGAAATCTCTATCCAGGAGCTAAATAAATGTATTAAAAATAAGGATACATCTCCTGGATGTGATGATATTTCATATTCGATGGTTAAACACTTACCTGATGCAGGTAAGCAGGTATTACTTAAATTATTTAATTTTTTTTTAATGAATAGTTTTGTTCCTTCGCAGTGGCTTGACATTGGTATCATACCTATTCCGAAACCAGGTCGAGACATTAATAGTGCATCAGGATTGCGTCCCATTTCCCTTTTATCGTGTATTTGCAAGACATTTCATTATATTATATTACGTCGCTTGGAGTGGTTTGTTGAAAAACAAAATATTTTTTCTACAAACACAGTAGGCTTCCGTAGAGGTAAGTCATGTTTGGATGGTTTAAGTAACTTAATAACCTTCATTCAGTCAGGTTTTTCTGCGGGGTATTTAACGATGGGTTGTTTTTTAGATATCGATAATGCTTACAATAATGTAAACCATACAGCCTTAATTGATATTTTGAACAATCTTCGAGTAGGACCACTTATTTGTAATTATTTATGGAATTTCTTACACCAAAGAGTATTAAAAATTAAATCCGGGAATATTTATATTAATAGATGCGCTGGTATAGGCTTGTCACAGGGAGATCCTTTATCGCCTCTACTATTTAATATTTTAACGTTAAATATATGTACACAAATTCAGAATGATGACGTTTGCATAACACAGTATGCTGATGACTTCGCGATATATTTGCAATGCTCATCGATTAGTGAGGGTCAAACTAAATGCAGTGTGCACTTAATTTAATGGATAGATTGCTGTCACATTCTGGCTTGCAAGTTTCTCCTTTAAAAAGCAAAATTTGCTTATTTAATAGAGGTTTCCGTAGGATAGTGTTCGACGTTCTTCTTAATGGTACTCAATTACAACTTGTAGATAATGTTAAATACTTGGGTCTCTGGCTAGACAGGGGGCTGCGATGGAATAAACACATTAATGAATTGTGTGAAAGAGTTACCAAGTTGATAAACATCTTTAAGATCTTGGTAGGATCGGCATGGGGTCACCCCAAGCACCTAAGGCGCTTATATATAGCACTGATTCGTAGCCGTATAGACTTTGGTAGCTTCTTATACGACAATAGCGCCAACACACATCTAATTAAATTAGATAGGTTGCAAAATATTTGTTTACGGTTGATAGGTGGGTACATCAAAAGCACCCCAATTCATGTGATGGAAGCCGAGTTATTTTTATCCCCTTTATTTGTTAGACGTCGTTTTTTAGCAGGGAAATTTTATTTGAAAAGTAAGAGTTTTAAGTCTCCGTTAGTTAAGTCGATCGACAATTTACATACTTATAGTCGCAATCGTTTCTGGAGGAATAAAAAAATACCTCTTCTAGTGTCTACACATGATGCTTTAAAGCAAGAACACGTGTATACAAGTGACAGTGTTGGTTTATTCTCTATGGATACATGGGGCAGCAATATGGACTTATCGAACATTAAAACTACTTTAGAACATATAGACAAACCAAAGAAAATCATATAATAGCTATAACTTAAAATCAATCTGTTGCAAGTCTTTAACTTCGTTTATTCAGAATATCATTGTGTATATACAGACGGTTCAAGAAGGGATAATTTTTACGGTGCAGCATTTTTTTGATTCACAATTAGGTATAAGCTTCAAATTACGCATTTTATCGAAGCTATCAATTATGCACATAGAATTAATTGCCATTGCGGAAGCTTTGTCGTATATTCAATCCTTAGACGGTGACCGGTTTGTTATCTTTTGTGATTCAAAGAGTGCTCTTTTTCACCTAATTCATTCAAGTTTATCTGTACGAGGGCTTCCACTGGCGTACAGTATTTTAAGATCTATTTTGAACTTAGGGCCAAAGGCAAAAGTATTGTGATACAATGGATCCCTTCCCACATTGGATTGGAGGGTAATGAGGAAGCTGATCGGTTGGCTAATGAAGCGGGATCTGACGGGGAGGTTTATACTTGTGCTCTGTGGCATACTGAACTTCTGCCTTTAGTAAGAGAAAGTTGCTATAAAGTATGGTCAGAATACTTTGACAAAGGTCACTTACTAAAGGCATTTGGTATAAAACAATACAACCGACGCTTCCTCGTGCCCTCTGGTTCGGTGAAGGCGGGTTGAGTAGACAAGATATCGTCACAGCTTTAAGGCTCCGATCTGGACACATGCCTCTTAATAGTTTCGGATTCATGATGCGTAAAGTCGAATCACCAAATTGTGCTGTATGTGATGTTGTAGAGGATGTGCAACACATTTTGTATGAGTGTCGACGTATTGAGTCTCAGAGGAATCAGGTTTTTAGTTTTAAGTGCCTTAATATTGGTTTTTATAACAGTGTTTTAGCGTCACCATTGTCATCCGACGCTAAAAAATTGTATAGTTTAATTAATTTGTGTTTGAGCTTAAGGGATAGTTAAACCTACAAAAGGTTTAGCTGCTTTATTTTTTGTATTTAATTTTGTATCCTATAATAGGGCTGACATTTTCCTCTACGGAAAAAAGCCCTTCTTATTAAATAAAGATTAAAAAAAAAAAAAAAAAAAACCTATCAGAAGAAAGAAACAAAGAAAGAAAAAACATTTATTAGACACACACGATTATAAAAAATAAAAATACAGATATATAAACAAAATACTAATAATAAACTTAAATGAAAAGACATAAGAACAAAAAAAACATCACAGTGTAGGTAGTAACAAAATAAAAATTGGTTGCCTGTAAAGTCGGTATACGGGCGAAAGTTTTACGTGACAACGACTTTGAGTGGTAAAATATTATGTCTGTCTCTCTCGCTCTGAGGCGGGCTAACCATGCCCGAGTGGAAGGGACGCGTGCCTCTCACTCGCTCTCATTGTGAGCGCATAACGTGAGCGGAGCGTAACGCAGTTTCTTGAAGTGTCACCCGGCAAATCAATTTATAAGACGTTGTCACGTCAAAATACAATAAAACAAAATTTTGAATATACAAAAAAAAATCAAAGAACAAAATAATAATTTGCGCGTGCTCATGCCAAAAGGGCCTCCACCTCAGCATATAGTTGGACGGTTCAGCCAAACGCAGATTTTCAGGTGGCACCCTGCAGTGACTCACGGACGGCGGTACCACCCCTCAATAAGAATAGAAAATAAAGATGAAATTATATAAATAATATAAATTTTGCTGAATATGTGTGTGTGTGTGTATGTGTGAAAAATATAGATAGTATATGTATATATATACATACAAACAAAATGTAAATATGCAATTATAAGAGGTAGTCACTTTCTATGTTTACTCTTTTTTTTAATCAATTGAGGATTATTACACACTTTCGATTGTCAAACCAGACAGGCACTATTTCAGTGACAACTCTGCTGAGCTCTGATTCATTCTGACGCGTGTCGCGTACCCACAAAGAAACAGCCGCCAGCCACTGGCCACAGGACACAAAAACGCCAGCATAGTTTACGAGTGGCGGAATGATCTCAATTAAAACACAATTATTAAAATAATGGCAAAGAACATTAAAACAATGTTCACACGGTGAGCGCCCAAACAACACGCAAAGACTTCCAAGTTGACATATAAAAGTAAGTAAAATTTGATTATATTGGAACAATAAACTGAAATTAGATAAAAGAATTGTCAATATTAATGTCGTTAAATTTAAATTTATCAGAAACATATTTGGCAAATTTTTCATTCAATAAAAAAATTCTATGTGACTGAGCGTGTCAATTGAAACGAAAGGTTTATGGGTAAAAGATAGCTGACCTCCCAAATCCCTGAAAAAAATGTGTCGATTCATGCGCCAAACACCCTGTATATACACCGTGAATTTTATTTCATTTTCGTCGCGAAGTAAAATGGTTCTTTCTCGGTAACACAATAGTTTTACAAAGAAATAAAATGTTTAAAACAAAAAAACATTTCAAAAAGTAAACTTCGAAAGTGCATACAAACTCATAGTAAGTACATACATAATCAAAACATCACGCCATGTACTTCTCGAAGAGCCATTTCTTCTTTATTTTCTCTTATTTTCATTTTCATTGTTTATTTAAATATTTTTTTTTGTTTTACTTTATACATAATGTATCGAATGTACTCCTATAGAAAGTGGTTTAATACCGCGGGACGAAAACGAAATTTTCACGGTATATCAACGACCTCGGAAACGGTTCCAAGATTTTCTTGAAATTTTGTATTAAGGGGGTTTCGGAGGCGATCAATCGCTCTAGCTAGGTTCAGAAAATATCATCATTTATTAAAAAAAAACACCGTGCTAAACGGTCATCCAGGTAATTTACCTTTAACACTATCTAACATTTAAATATTGTCTTCATTCTCATGAAGGTACTAAAGACAGTTAAAGACACCCCATTTTACGGTAATATAATTATTATTTATGATGTAGCTCAATTAATTAACATACTTTTTATTGCTTTGTTGGCAACACTAAGTATCTAGTAGACAGTTGTTTGTGATTTAGAGCTGGCGTGTGCAGAAAAAAACATGGCGAGCGCTGTGGGAGTAGCGAGCAGTGTGCGACACCCACCTGTATCATGTCGAGCACGCGCGGCATGTCGTGGCGCGTGGCGAGCCGCACTACCACGGGCGCCGAGTCCCGCCGCCGCCGCCGCCGCCGCCGCCGCTCGCTGACGTTACAGACATGGCGTCCGCTCAGCAACGCTGCGTGCCTCACACTGGCTGTCAATGTCACTCTCACAATATCGTCGGCCAACAACAGATTGCTCACAAAGTCACGATCATGTGTCTAATGCATAGAGTAGAGTAATATGTCTAATCTATGAGTATACGTCACTATTGCTATAATAGATTTTAAATTAATGTAGGTGTAAATATTAATTCCAATATCTTTGGCATTCCTATTATTTTAATGAACACTAAAAGCAAATTACTCCAGTGAACCGCTAACAATACGAATTATGTGTTACTGACTCAAATGAATAATCAAACGAGTAATAGTGACATTGTTGTGAAGCCGGGACGGATCGTTCTTCATATTTCTTTAATAAAATTCTGAACTTTAGGCTCACTCGTGACATCTGTGTGTTGGAGTCCGTACTAGGTTAATCTCCAAGCCCCGATATTACTATCATTATTCAAAAGATGGCGTTGCAAGTATTCTCCACCTCCACCGTCGAGTATGTAAATTAATGCCTCACTTCCGACTAATATTCTAGCGAAAATAATGTTTGTTACCTCCTAACGCTTGCATTAAGCATCATTATAATTGGCGTAGTTTAGAGTACGGAGTATGACATAGGCTATCTTTCGTCCTAAAAAATTCATGATGACAAAGTAACGGGTGAAGACTACAAAATGTGTCAGTAGATTATATGTATAATATTTAAAGTATTAATCTAGGTATTCTTGTATTTTTGTATAGGATACAGGTGGCAAACAAGCAGCCTCATCACCTTGTTCTGAGGAGATAAATCATCAAATGTTTTCCCCACCTTGGGTGAGGCGAGAGGGAGTGTCAGAATTCTACTGGCTGGTGAAAACCACACCACTCCTACTCCTGCTCCCGGCAGCGATCTGATGACTGGGATGTGGGCCAAGTGTTTGCAATTCACGACTACCAAGAAATGGTTCCCGGTTGATTCCCAGCTTGAGAAAGGGATCCCAACTGTTGCTTTAATAACATTACTTTCTGTTTCTGAACCGAATTTCTTTAATTTTTCTTTGTTATCATAAACCGTCAGTAAGATTGAATTATCTCTGTACCAACTGCTTTACTTTGGGAAAGGATGTAATTTTTAAACGAACCAAATATTCCAAATCAATTTTGATTCTCCTTACTTTATGTGACACTATCTACTGAAAAATAATTACTGTACATGCAAGTTCCACCAAAAGTTGGCGCATTTAATGAGTAAGTATTATAAATTGGTACACCATTTTCCACATTATTTTTTAAAAACAGCATAAAAAAATATCATCGTCAATTTGTATCTCGATTTACTATTTATTCTAGTATAACCAACCCAAGCGTATTTTAAAACCTCGTAGGAAAACATCGTGAGGAAATCTAATTATAAGTTTAAGCAACGCATTGAACAGGCGTGGTTTTGCTCAAACCTTCTCCGTGTGAGAAGAGGCCCTTGGTCAGCAGTGGCCAGTTATAGGCTGTTGATGTACACAACGCATTTTTATAAGATATAAGTACATGATGGAATTTCTTCCTGTAGACCTGATACAGGACACGTAATTGAAACACTGTGTCTTGTGTTTGTAACAAAAGTATGTAAAATTAACGAAAACAAAAAAGCGACTTAAAGTTAAACAAAACAACTTTTAATTTACAATGACTTAATATGTGTTATCAACGAAAACCTACACCGTGTTCCAGTCTTTTAACTCTTGTTGCTACAATTATTTATTTTATCGTCTGTACTTTTGCTTACGTTATCCTGAATAGTGTTTCAGTATTATGGAATAATAGATTTTACACTAACTGCTTTAGTTTAGAAAAGAATACAATGTTTGATGAACCAAGTATTCTCAATACAATTTTCACCTTATAGTTTAAGTGATTGTACTGAAACAATTGTACTGCGTGGCTTAAGCCAGCCACTACTTAATGGCTTTCAGCAAAGTTGGCACATTTAATAAGGATTCTAAAATGGTATACCACACCCAACATTATTTCTTAATTACGACACAAAAATACATTTTTTAACGAAAACCCCGCTTCGAACAATTTATTTGGACTTACTAAAATGTATTCTAGTATTTCCTAGCGCATCTAAACACCTCGTATGCACTAGGTAACACTTTGCACGCGACATGACGTCATCATTCTGTTGCTGATGTTGCTAAACATGTTGGAAATCCGCAAGGGTCTCTACAATAACATCGTTCGTCTGCTCATCATTAACTCGCAGCATTCGTCGGCAGAATTGTTGCTAGAGAAGCACATGCTGTGGATCACATCTCACTATAGAACATTTGATGTTTAATACCATAATGGTAATGTGTCGTAAAATCAAGTAGACGTAGCAGCGAGCGGCGCGATGTCGGCGCGGCTGCATCGTGTACACAGCATGGTGTTGCGGAGGTGACACGGTGGTGGCCTAGTGTACGCGAGGCCGTTTAACCAACTCATTCGACAAAAAAAAATTGAAGTCGAAGCATTTATTTCAATCAAACCATAATTTGGTACTTTTGAAACGTCAACAAATACAAAATAAATAATAGTCTGTCAGTCAATCCAACATTGCAAAATGTAGATTCGAAGGTAGAAGAATGAGCAAGAAACTCCATTCGTTACTCTTTTTAAAAAAGAGTTGGAGGATCCTCTAATGATCTAATGAGGCTACGTGATGCTGACTGGTGGGTTACTGTTACTGAAAACTTTAACGAACGGAATATGATGCATGGCATGTTACTTGTTTCCTTGCAATTGGAGTTGCACATCAAATATTATTTAGAGACACGTCATGCACGAACTTTTCCTCTAGCGACAACGAAATCATAAGTAGACCGATAATGTGGTTATTAAAAGATCTACTGTTGGCTATTTCAGAATCCTTATTAAATGTGCCAACTGTGGTGAAATTAGCAGCAGCAAAAAAAACTTAAAATTGTGTAATAAATGTATATTTTTTTTTTGTTAAAGTAAGGTGAATGATTTATTAAGAACACTTGGTTCGTCAAAAACCGACATTCTTTTTCAAAATAAAACAGTTGGTTCAGATTTTATGATTAAATAATATTGAAGCACTGTTCAGGGATATGTAAGCAAAGATACAGATGGAACAGTAAAGAATTGTAGCAACAATAGTCAAAAGACTGGCACAGGGTGTACTTTTTCGTTTTATAATATTTCTCTGATAACTGTAGGAACCTTGCCGGTCACCTGGTGCCATTTGATCGTCGACTTCAGGGACACCCTGTGTATGTCGGAGATGGGAGATATTTCACATTTGATGTCGGTTTGCCGTTTATGGAGCAGAAGGGTCGGCAAATAATATGCGTGTTCTTGGTTCGAGGTTTATTGAACGACGTGAACTTAAACAGTAACTTAACCTAATGTGCCTAAGACTAACTAAGACTATTGTGCCTACACGCTACATCGGTAAATGGAGAATACCAGTTCTAATGTCAGGAATATCATGTGGGCGTTATGACGTAGGTAGCAATAACATAATAAAGTCTTCGATATGAAATCATTGTTCATACGTATTTCTGTATATTGCACTTTAACTTCAATCAAGCTACCGATGGGGCCGGTATTTTCTACTAACAAACCGACCGCATTGGGCCGCTGCTGCACTGCTGCAGAAGTGACGAGCACGCCGCACAGTCGATAAAATAAATCATTGACTCCAGCGAGCGCCGAGGGGGGCTAGCGTTTTTTGATTGCGCCATATTTACCTATGAAATTGCCGTTCTGCAGTACTGGCCATTTCAAATGAAAATAATTTTTGTTTGGCTAAGAAATCTAATTTCAAATTAATTTTATTTTATAAACATGACTTATTTCCAAACATGGTCCTTTTTTTATTGATTATTGTTATATTTTCATTTCGATCTTTTTTATCATCATCATCATGCATACGTTAAAACTCGAGTAACCATAGTATATGCGTACCGTGGTGGCAACGCGGCACAAACCAACATACGTTTGCTCGCTTTCGTGAGTTTCAATGGGTGCCACACGAATTCAATGTTCGCCAGCGTGAAGTACGCGTCGAGTCGAGATGTGCCTCTTGATTCGCATTGTCGTTTAGGCAACAGAGAGTATAGTTTTCCCTAAAATCGGAAAAGGGGAATCCTCCGACCAGGCGAGGTGATCGTGGCTGGCGTTCTTCCTAGCATTTGTTTATTGGGATTTTCTATCCGCGTTAATTCGCATGTAAACTTTATATGTGCGATGTAGGGTTTTGTGACGTCATTCGAAGTTTGTTTCATTGATAGTCTATGTGCGTGAACTGTCATTTGACATATGACATCTGTCGCCACATCACTCCCTCCCAAGACCGGAGGTGACTTGGGATGAGCGGTGCCAGAACCAGTGTAAAATGTCCCTAGTTTCAGTGAGCCGGAACTATGGCGCTGATTGCCCAATGAGTCGGGTGAGCGGTGCAGTGCGATACTTCAGTGAGTTGGAGAAATGAGCTTGCAGTGTCCCACGGTGCGTCGGGGAATAGATGCTACGAGAATAGGTGCGTAGTGGCTGACGTCAGCGTTGACGGGAAGAGATGTCCTTCAGAACCGTGTGCAAACGTGCTGTGCGTAGACACTGGCGAGACCGTATGGAAGAACCAGGCTGCACATCTTCGTTGCAGGCGATAGTGGCCCCTGATGAGGCCGAGGGTGCTGGTTGGCTGCAACTTGATTACCGCTCAGCGGAGAAGTGATGGATGAGAGGGATGGCGGCGACGAGTATGACGGTGCCGACCGAGCTGCTGCTCCGTGAAGTGAAGGTTGCTTCCGATAACGTCGGGGTCACCACTTTATGGAACAGAGAGAACAGGCGAGATGATCGTGCCTGTTACATTTCGTAGTCATCTCTCCGTCCCCGACTGGGGGCGCGAGGTCACGCGATCCAGGCCGATGCCTGTTTCGGCGGTATCTGGTCGCTGCCTGCGACTGCAGGCGAAGGGTTGGAGTATTCGGACCCCTAGCGAAACCCGATGCAGTGTCAGGAGTTGTCTTGCGCCGTTATGAGCCGCGCTCTAGCCAGGTGGGCCCGGCGAGCTACGGCTGTTGGCGGCGCGGGGTCGAGTCCAGTGGGGGCGGAGTCTCTACCAACTCGCCTATAGTGGCGAGCAGGAGACTCACGCAGCGTCCGAAAATCCCAACAGTTGTGTGTTGGGATTTTCTATGCATGTTAATTCGCATGTAAATTTTACATGTGCGATCTAGGATTTCGTGACGTTATCCGTTGAATCGTTTTTTTATATGTGTATATGCGTGAGTTGTATTTGACGTGTGACATGTGTCGCCTTAGTTATTTTTTTTTTTGTTTTATTTGATGGGCCGACGTTTGCCCCTATCTCGCCTGGTGTAAGCTATGATTCGGTCTACGTTGGAGCACGTCGTCCCATAAGCAACTTAAGTTTTCCCTTACCCTTTAGGAAATACAGACTCTGGCAAAGAATCTATTCCTTACCAGTAAACATAAGGAAGCTTGATGCGAAGCGTTTCGTGCGTGTGGGTGGGACATCTACCATGAATCGGTAACGCTTCGCCGATTGCCTTGTGGTACAATGATGGAAAGGACTGCGATGAAAAATGGTTTGTTTTTGATGACTGCAAGCGGTCAGCAAGTTAATTGGATCCTGGTTCAGCACCTAAACAACGCCCTAAACAAAAACTTATCTCTAGAAAAGTGATGGTCACCGTTTAGTAGATTAGCGCAGGTGTGATTTATCACAGCTTCTTACCAAACGGGGTGAGCATTACTGCAGATGTGTACTGTGAAGAATCAGTCCTTCATCAAAGAGGGAGATCACCAGACCTTACACCTACAAACAAAAATTTATTTGTAATTTTTAGTAAAAAAGAAAAATATACATATGTGCAACTTAAAATACTCCAAAAATAATAGAGAAATTGAAATAAAGGACAACTAAAAATGACTAGTTACAGATATCATCAAAAAATTCGTCGGCATCGACGTCAATTATAAGGAATGTACCCAGACGGGTGGCAGCATTGCCACGTTGTATGGTAATGCTTAACCTCTGGCCTAGAAACAGACCGGCCCTCTGGTTGCGAGATACGTCGACCAGACCTAATGTCTCAACCCCAAACGGCTCAAAGATATAATTACCAGCAAGGTTGTCATACTTGCGCCGCTTGAGGTTTTCTGTAGTGGCAGCTGCCGAAACAGCACAAACCGCCGATACTGGAAGGTGAGAAGATGTAAGGGTGTCGACGCAGTGCGTCCCACACCAAAAAGCTTCCCAACCTCCAGGTCATAATGGACATACCGTCAGGTCTCTTACCATGTTCGCGTGCCGAGCCCTTTGGTTCCAAAACAGATGGCACTCCGGCGATGACAAGAGCTCGACGGATAATGTGGTTAATGCTGGCGTATCGGGCTATCAGCAGCGTATTCTGCAGCACGATAGGGCGTGGTGATGCGGAATAACAAGGTGCAACTAGACGGAAACAAGCAACAAGCCGAAAAGTTGAGTTTCATTAATTGGATAACATCTTGGCAGGAAAAAAAATCAATTCCCAAGACACTAAATGCCTTTAAAGAATCTGTTGCCTCCCGCCCAGCTGATTTCTTTAAGAAGGGCATCAATAAACTGCCACTGCGCTGGTAAAGATGCATTGAATGTATGGGTGATTACTTCGATTAATACAAATAAAAAATAAATTACAAAAATTCGTTTCAATTTTTTCACACAAATGGCAATTTCATAGGTTCAAAATGAATATACACTACCTGTTTCCTGCGATTACGTCCGCGTAAAATAACCCATCTGCCAGAATTTGGGTCTTTCAAGCGTAAAATGTAGATACTTTATGGTGAGGAGTATCCAAGTCACGGCCACGTGTATGTTCGTATGTTCTACGATTTTGTGTAGTTTTCGAGTTTTAATGTTTTTAATGATTTCTTTCGTAATTTTCACCTAACACCACTTTTCGATTTGATCTCATTCTGTTGGACGTGTCTGGTTCAGTTGTTTTGTGATAACTGACAGAATTTACTTAGAATTTGTTCAGAAGTTCGAAATTACGATTCGTACTTGGTACACATAAATTACTGTCTTAATCTTAGGGACAGAAACATTTACTTGATACTTTGAAAATTTCAGTCAAAATCAAAATATTTAGGCTCGAATGCAATGACCACGGAAGTACGCGACATGAACAAACGCTTGTTAAGTTTCTTTTAAAAACGTTACCCCACAGTAGGATTTTCTCCTGTGCGGTGGGTGCGTTTACAAACACACAATTTCACATACACATAACAGCCAGATCCAAAACCACAATAATTTGTGGGTCGCACAAAAGTTGCTCATGCGAGACTAGAACCCGCTACCCGGCACGGCAGCCAGTTGCCCTGCCACCGCACTAGCCGTACAGTCTCGTCTGGTGTTGCGGGTGTCCCTGGGCAATCAATAGGTGGAGTGTGTACAACCGAATTATCTGTGGAAGCAACCGTTTTTGGTCTGTTCCATGTTGGTCCTCCTGTCTCGTAGAAATACTATGTAATAATTTACATAATATTAATAAAACAAGCTTCAAATTATTACGACTTACGTGTCACGAAATTGCTCTATGCTACAGAAGCTCACAAGGCTTCGTGTGTCTTCGTTTAGACAAGAAATAGGTTTTAAAGCTCCTTAATTCAAGTATGTTAAGACATTCAACAGAACGACGGTAAGATCGAAACTCGCTGTCAGAAGCACACTTGTCGATATGTCCTCAAAGCTCTTGTTGAGCTTTACAATAGTCGATGTAGCCACTGCCGTCGGGGTCTAGTGGGTGAGGCGGGCTGGCGGCGCTGGCGGCGCTGGCGGCGCTGGCGGCACTGGCGGCCGGGGTCAGACGTGTCGCGGCGACGTCTTCGTTGCGTAAGCAGGCAGTGGGCGCGGGGCGCGGGCGGGGGCGGGGCGCGCCGCGGCGGGCGCGCTGGCCGGCGGACTCGCGCGCTATCACCGGCCGCGCGCACGCGCACCTCGCTCTCGCGCGCTCGTAGCGCTGCTGTCCGCGGTGATGCTGTGCCACGCGCGCCAGGCGGCCGCGCTCTGACTGCCCTCCACACGCCCTGTGCGCCGGGCGCCCTGTACCTGCCACTGGACTGACTGCACAATGGCCACTACAAAGAACGAGTATCACTTTGGTGAGTCTAGCGTTAGCGCCTGAACCGTTTTTACTGCATACGAGATATCTTCTAAATAAGTGCATTTGAATTTGACTAAAATCAGTGTACTTAAAAATCGGTGCTACCTAATCGAAACATAAAGCTAAATAACAAATTAGAGCGCCTTACACCTGTATGTGTACATACCTCTATAAAAAAATTAAAGTTGTTATTTGACAATCAATTAATTAGCATCATCGCTACACAAACTTATTGAACGACACACTTACAGCATGCCCAGCCGATATACTCAATTTTTTAAACTTGTGTAACCTAAAATAATGTTATATACAAGAATATCAACAATAGAGGTGTAAGTGATGTGACGCAGGCTGGGTCTTAGCCAAACATTTTATAATGAGTAACATCATACCAGTTCAGACACTCCTGTATACTAATGGTAATATCGGCTCCCTATTGCGAAGACTCCGTGGTATTTCAGGCTCAACAACAATAGTCGCACTTGATAGTGCTTGCCCTTCAAGATTCAACTTGTAAGTTTTTGATTCGGCGAAGTGTTAACCAGATTTAGCTGAATGTCAGTTGTCCATGAAGCGACCGCTCCCTGCACTCTGGTACCTGACGGTTGATGATGACACCACATTCTTCTCGTCTTCCGTTGACTTGTCGGCAGTCGTAACGTAGTACGTGTTATGTCCAATCTGTCTGAGACGCCTGTCTAATCGTTACTTTGAATCAGGCGAAAAGCACTGAAACTTATAGTATCGACCATTAACACATCACCTCCTCCCAGATGTCTTGAGTGCGTTGTCCACAGAACGCTCTCCAGTTCTAGACAGCAGTAGGGAAAAAAGAGTAACGGGTCAGTAGTGATGAATAGTATTAAATATTTCGACTCGATTCACTGGAAGAAAACGCCTGGGTGTCCAGGACCACCCGGAGAACTCGGTGGAGCATAGAAGTGATCGGCAACAGCAACCTCTCGCTTCCTCTGGGAAAAATCTGAGGGCAACCGAGAAGGAAGCGGAGCACGTGAGGGCAAGATATTCCTCAGGCTGATGCCTAACCAGTAGGTACAGGGTGCTTTTTAGTTAGTAATAGTTTAACACTCCCAATCGGTTCACCCAAGGCCACGCGACATTTAAATTTATCCCCTCAAAAAAAAAATGTTGCTGGCCACCACAGAGGATTCCCCACAGTTTGTGATAGTTTTGCTGCCTGCAGTTCTGACTCGGGTCCTTAAACTCAAGGAACAAGGAAGGGCAGAGAATATTGAGAACGAATGTAACTATATTGATCATGTAAAAAACAAAACTCGGCGAAATGCCTCCACGTTTTGCGGAGATAAGAGATGTTGACAGACGCATTTTTAACAGTTTTCTCTTGTCTTAGGGAACTCAATTGATAATAATATTTTAAGGCTTATTTACACCACCGAAGATTGGAATAGACTTAACGTAGTATAATAGTAGCATCGAAACTTTATAACACACAAATTAAATGCGAGCCAAAAAATTGAAAGTGCGTCTTCGGTGTAATCTCCGTGCATTCTCTTTTTACTGGTGCCGTCTGTGGAATCTACTGGAAGTGGCGCGAACAGCCATTCAGTCATTCGTCGTGAGTCGAAATTGACGATTCCACTCCGTTCCATTCAGTGGCGGTGTAAATTGAAGTTAATTCATAATTGAATCATAATAAGATGGACGAGAATAGTACAGTACCCGAGGCCCTGCCCCGGACTGCTGGGGTGCACCTGGGCTCACTCGACATTTCACAGTTTTTAACCGACTTCAAGAAAAGGAGGTTCTCAGTATGTATGTACATATGTATGTATGTATGTATACATGTATGAATGTATGTATGTACATTTGAGCGCGATTATCTTGCGATTTACTGAACCGATATATTGATGCGATTTTCAGAAAAAAAATTCTTACACTTAGGAGAAGTTTTGTTAATACCTATGGGTGAAGTGTCAAATATCCAAAATGATTTCTCTGACGCTGGGACAATCAGCCCACGTAATGACATTATATCAAAATATAAGAAAAGCGATGGAAAAAGAAATAAACATTACCTAATGAAGCAATCGTGACTTGCATTTTGTGTAGGACTGGGCGACAGATACCTACGAGTCAATCAAGTTACATATGTAAGTAAAATATTGTATAGTATGTGCAGCCTTATCACGAAATCGCAATTCTTTGTTTAGATCTAGCCTAGGTTCATGACGTAGGTACTAAGTTGAACGCGCGAGTGCCGCTGCACTCGAACCGTTGCATGCACTGCATGTGGCGACGCGCCGTTTTGAATCGTGCTGCGCGGGCATAGAGTCGCAGTCGCCGTGCGCCCCCCGCGGACTTCCTACCATTAAGCTCGCGCTGTTCCTTATCGCTGAGCATTCGAACACCATTTTTATATGGCGTGCACCAGTTGGAGTTCACGAAGCTGGCTCGAGCTCGCTCGGAGCGAGGTCGTTCGCCGCGAAGGCCGCTGGCGAGTCCTGGTCGGAAGCAAGAAGCGGCGCGAGACACGCGGGAGTCGCAGCAGTTTATCTGGCAGCGATTAGATAAAGGCGGGTATGCGCGGCAGTAGGCTCGCACGCGGGCCGCGCGCTGCCCGCCGCGCCGCGCGCTGCTTCCTTGTTATTGTTAGCGAGTGTTGACCGCCTCCGTCGCCACGGTGCTTTACACTAACTCTTATTGTTATTTCACTGCGATTGAGGTAATTTTCAAGTAAATAGCACCCGATGAATTGGGCCACATCAGAATAATAAAGTAATGATTTAATTATCCACTTCCGGCCCAATATGTGTGGTGCGAGGTGAGAGGTGCTGCTCAATGTGCATGCGCCCGCGCACGGAGCTTCCGTTACTCAGCGATAACGTGTTGCATGCGCACATTTTCATTGAACCGTGTCTCCAGCGAGTGCTGCAGTGCAGTCTCAGTCAGTGCGGTGCAGCCCGCCGCCTGCGGTGTGCACCGTGGCCTACATACGATACAAGGAACACTCGAAGACTTGTTTGTATGTAGAACTACTTCAGCGATTTAAAAAACATATCAGATCTAACACTATCGACCATTTTTTTAGGTTTACCTACCGCTGTTTGCCTATTTTGATATACCCTAATATTATTTGCCATAACAGTAACCAGCCATAATATTATACGACGTAATATTCATTTGCCCGACTCTTATTTGTTATATTAGTCACGTGCTAGAAACTTAGTTTCCCATAAAGTCACTATAACATCATTTGTCATAATCGTTGTAAGCCCTAATTATCGCATTCCATAATTATCATAATTATGCCATAACATCATTTGCCAACGACATTGGATATGTAACGGTTGTCAGGAGGAACTGAATGCAATCGGGACTTCAGAGCACTCCGACTCGGAGACGTCGCGATTGTCGCGCAGCCTATTGACGTGACATCGCCGCGAAGTACCCCTCTGTGGTTCAAAAATAGCAGAGCTTTCCTCGGTATGTTCACGTGGCTAACGCGCAATTTTTTGTTAATTTAGGATGTCTTGCGATAGTATGTCATAAATATGTCTTTTATGGTAAACAAAACATTCGGGCAAATGAAATTCGGAATACGATGATTATGGTGTATAAACTTCGTTGATGCGGTCCCACGTGGGAGGTGGCCGCCATCAGCTCGTCTGTAGGATGATGATGATTTGATGCTCATATTTTGATAACTTAACAACAGAAGCGTAATAAGTAGCACTTAAGAGAAATCCCATCAGCATAAGTTCCCACGAACACATTACAATGTACGTACACACACCAAAACATATAATATTACAATGAGCCTAAAATTTATTAGAGGGGATTCAGACACTTGTCACTCACCAGACCTCAGTCAATTTGGTAACTGCAAGGTTGACGAAGTGGTTAGGCCACTGGCTGTGTGCAACTTGTCGCGGGTTCGATTCCCATAGGGAACTATTTTTTGTTTGATAGAACAAAATTATAATTGTTTTCAAAAATATAACAGTAGGCGCGCGACATCGCCGCGACCGTGCATTCTGCTCATGAGGAAGAACCCCTCTGTGGTTCGAACTAGTAGAGCTTTTTTCAGTATAGTAGTAACCCGCGATTTTAGTTAATATGACATGTGAATCTTCCGTGAGGTACCCCACTGGACCCCAGCATAACTTTTTTCTCCATGAACCAATTTAACCGTGTCAATAGCAAACAACTATCCTTCATTCACGAGCTAATTGATGTGGGTATCATCAATCGGCCTGTTCTCCTTTGGTATGTAAACTAGTTTTTAGTAAACAAACGACAAAAATCTCAAAACTTGGAACCCACTCGTTAATCTCTCTAAAATGGTGAACAGACGATTTTGTTTTAGTTCGTTTATTTAGTTTACGAGTAAAAATAAAACAGGGTTCTTACTAAAACAAAATGTATTTCATATTTAAAAAAAACTCTCAGATCTTTCTTTACGGAATAAAAATGAGACTTCATGTAGAACTAAGTTTCAAATCAAATCAAAAATTTTCAATTTTATCAATATGTGGTTTCCAGCTGCAATTTTTGTCAACTGTTATACCTAAAAATACACAATTATCCACAGTAGTTAGGTGAGACTTTTTGTATTGGATGTCTAGATTATTTATTGTATTTAATTTGTGTCCGTTCTAACCCTACATACGCAGACCTAAATCTTTAAGCCCTGATTGTACACTTCAGTTGCGAGATATTACAGCCGTAGCTCGTAGCACGTAGCCCGTAGCGCGTAGCACGGTTTTCCCGTTATTAATGTGGTTGGCGTGCAAACCATGCATATAGACCAAAGTGAAAGTTTATAAGAATTTTTGCGTAACCGATTCCCTACATGGCTTTTACACACCAACTATAGTCCATCTGTTTAGGTAATTAACTAAAGGTAAACAAAGAAAACCACGTGACACAGAGATACTTAACCTACTATTACTTCAAATATTTCTCGTGTTTTAATTTTAACTAAATTCACTTTGAAATCGTTCATTTGTCACACACACACATACAAGTACAAATGCCTAAATCGTACAAGAGCCTAGCCTATGGGTCTATTTCATTATCATGTTTAAATAGAAACTATTCTGAATCTGATGTACGGATTTCTTTCTTGTACGGATATGAGTCTTTGGGCCAAGTTTCTTCAATATATTTGAACACATTAATTACAAACGATGTATACCTAAACTTAAATAACTTAATAACAAAAACAAAACAAAGAAACAAGATAAATTCAACAAAATAGGAACGCGAGCGCAAACGACGAGAGAGCTGTCAATGGCGCCTGATTAACCGACTAAACGTAATACACGCTACTTTCATTGTCGCGCTACATCTTAGTTGTACTGTTTAATTTGACAACATTATTTTGCTTCGTTCTTAAAGAAGGGTTTTGGATACCTGGGATTTTAGGCTCTTTATGGTGTCTATTGTAATGAAATATTATATTATTTAATAAATGTTATTAAATTAATATCCTTAAGCAGATATATATAATATTTACTAAGAAATAAGTGAAAAGGAACAGAAACATAACATTTAATAGAGAAAACTGTTGTAAAAAGGGAAACAAATTTATTTTCTTATGAAGTATTTTGAATCATGGAAATGTCAACTATAAAGAACTCTTTTTATGGTTTGTTTATAAATAGTTAACTACCTAAACAGACGGAGTATAGATTATTAGCAAGAAAACCGTGCTACGCGCTACGAGCTACGAGCTACACGCTACGAGCTACGAGCTACACGCTACGAGCTACGAGCTACACGCTACGGCTTGCGGTTATTGTATTTCTGACTTAATTGTAAAATTAGGGCCTTTATGTTGGGTTAGAAACTTAGCTGTACATGAAATCTGGTAACTGTTTGCCAGTATGCTTTTTTATGAGAGAAATCGGCAATTAGTAGACAGATCACCTGATGGTAAGCAATTGGCGCCGCCCATGGGCACCCAAAACACCAGGGGTGTTACAAGTGCATTGCCGGCCTTTTGGGGGTTTGGAACTTAAGATTGTTGAGGAGTCGGGGATTGGGGAAATTGGAAAGGGGGGTAATTGGGCCTCAGGGAAGATTACTCACACGACGAAACGCAACACGTCGGTTTTCTGTAGGGCCGTGGTATCATCCGTGCCGAAGCTTGCCTCACAGTTATAAATAATTATGGTCTTGGATTGGCAACATTTTACATAATTTTTAAACGGTTTTATAAACTTATTTCCTTCAGAGAGTCTCCACACTCTATAGCTCACTGAACCGCCTTCAGTTGGGGAACCAGTTGTGTGGGCAACTAGTTCATTGGCGAGAAGGAAGGCAGGCATTATGGACAGTGGCCAATGTTCACATCAAGACCGCATATCATTAGTACATTTGCCGAACCGTATTAATGCCGCTCATTGTATTGAACTGCTTTCTTTGCCCTATGTAGACATTATCTTGAATCACTTTGAGACATGATTCTTCAAGAACATTTACATTCGCATCCATAAGTAATGTGAGAACATCTTCATAGAATATTATCGTGACGAATGTATTCACCAAATCATTAATGGGTAAACATGACATAATCAATCGATACAGATGACTAAGTCCAGCCGGTGCAGACTGTTACTGGAGGAACTCGAACGGTAGCATATTTGTGTAGCGTGCGGCGGGGTCATGCAGACACTCAGCGCTTGGACATGTCGCCAGTGTTTCTGTACGGCCTCCAGAACGGAACCTATCTTTCTCATAGTCTGTTATGTTTCTGATTTATATGCATTACGTACGTAGGTATATGTATATTGCTATCTACTAGGTTTATTAGATTAGGTACTTTTACTTGGTGTTGTAGAAATATTATTAGAACTAAATTAAAGAATAAACATAAATTGAAACGTACTGAGCACAGCTCATCCAGGGGCAATTTAAAACTTATTACTTAATCATGAATACAAAATTTATCGGTGTGATGATATCAGTTTGTGAGTTGTGTCTGTCAATGTAAATATCGTTGCGTAGGGGGCGGGCGGGGCGCGCGGGGCACGCGGGGCGCGGGGCGGGGCGCGGGCCGCGATAAGCAGCGCCCTCGGCGACCCCGGAGCTCCCCGGTCGGCGCTCGCCTACCCGTCCGCGGACGTGCTGCGCGCGCTTGGAAATCGCGAACGTATCATTACGTGCCATTCATCTTAATCTCCGATAGACATCGACGTCGCATCGGACTGTACGATTGCGCCAGTCGGCGTTATTCACCGTATTCGTGTAGGTTCCTAGTAAAAGACAAGCCTGCGACTGCAAGGCATATGTTGAGTCTGCTTCTATCTACATCTACTTCTTCTGAGCATACTATTAATGATAGCACGCACCTCTACCAAACCAAGTTCACGAGCCAGAAGCCCAGCAAACAGTAACATCGCGAATATCGTCACAGAGTGAGACGTGGACTTCATGGAGCGGTGACATGACGTGTGTAGATACTTACCATTCTGTTACTTACACGTACGTATACATGTAGTAGGTACCTAGAGCTACACCCGTCGCTAGGCAGTGCTCACTAGTCGACTAAACATTCGTGGTGGCCAAGTGACAGACTGACAAATCAGACAATGCTCGACGAAACAATTGGTCTCCTTGGGGAATATAGGATTACAATTTACATAACATAACATCACGCCTTTTATCCCCGAAGGGGTAGGCAGAGGTGCACGTTACGGCGCCTAATGCCACTGTACAATGTAACATCCACTGTTCACTATTTATGTTATTTATAAGTCCCATGTTATTGGGGGTGAGCCCTTTGCCAATTTAGCCATATACCTGCCACAATTCCAAATTCCGTGCTACAAGTGAACATTTTAAAAGACCCCAGTAATACTTTCAATTTCTATGAATACAGAAAAATTAGGGTCTTTTATACACGTACTAGGTAAAACATCACAGTTACAGTCAGCCTACATATGTATGTATGTATGTATGTCCGACGCGATGTTACAGCTTCACGTTTGAGACGTGAGATAACGTTCCGCGGTTGATACAGTCGCACCTCGCACGACGTGTCCTCGTAGCTCTCGCTCATCACACGGACTGACGGACCCATGAGTTCTCTCTCTCGACTCGATATAAGTATGTGACAACACCTAATTGGTTTCCGACAGGTTTAAAGCTATTGTTGCTGTGAGTAATGTTAGCGTCATTAAACAGACAGCTCGGCGTGCAGCCTGCTACTGCACCGGTGTGTTTGTGTACAATTTGTTTGTAACTTGGACCCGCGTACAACATTTTGTTGTACTAGACGGGACAGTGACCATGCACCGACCTATTAAGGAGGTACCTACATATACCTACTGATAGGCACATCTTTGAGAGACTTGTAAAGCAGAGCCTAGTTACGTCACAAGTAAACCGTGAACACAGTTGAATATGGTGGGAGTGTTTGGAGCTGCAGACAGTGGAGTGGCCACTCAGTCTGTGTTTACTACTTGTGCACGTCCATGTCCAGGGCGCTGGCGCTAGGCGGAGTGTTGCGAGGTGTCGCGTGGTGTCGCGTGGTGGTCGCGGTCATCATGACACGACAGCGTGGACAGTAAGCTTGTGACGGCTGCGTGTGGATCATTAAATTATTTTTACTGTCGCTTGTATGGCAGCAGGCGGGCGCGGAGGGGTCGGCGGAGCGCGGGCGGCGGGGGGGAGGGGCTGCGCTGATAACGTTGAACCGCCGACCTCCGGCCTCTGCGCTTAAAAAGTATTAATATCACCATTTATTTAAATGTCCACCCCACTCCCGTGTCTCCCCGCGCACTACACGCACACTACCACAGCAAGCGCGAGTTGAACCAATAATAAATATAATACCTACTACTCATTAGGCAATAACTAGTATATGTATTGACATTGTTTTATTTAAACAAGCTTAACAACAATCCAACCCGAGGAGTGATTTCATGAGGTGTCGCTTCATGCGAGTGAGGTCAGCATCAGTATCTGTATCAGCTTCGTAGCAGGTAGCAGTTCTTCTATATCCTAGCTTTCAATCAATGTATACATCGGCACTGAATATTAATCAAAGGAGAATGCCCAAACACCCAGAGTCGATTAAAATCATTGATGCGCCATTTAACAGATCATTAGTCTGCGGCATTAAGTTCACCCATTGTACAATAAGTAATACATAAATAAGTAAGAGATCAAAAATACGAGATTTACAAGATTTCCAAGATTAAACATACTTACATCATCATAACACGATGTGATTCTGTTGAAGCAACCAGTACAAACTGACTGCTCAATCTACGCAACCATAATAAACGCGAGTTCATGATAAGATGGACATATTTTTTATTACTTGGTGATGCTTTCATCGAAAACAATTATTGAATTTGGGAATACTATGTATAAATTCTACGTTACTATATATACATTTTTAATCGATTCTGGGTTTTTGCTCCATACGTTCTTAGGTATTGTCTTTTCACATGTGTTATAATTATGTACTTATTGCATCATAAAATTAATATTGAAAAGGTTTACCGATCGATTTCGATCGTGCTGTTCAGTCTGATTATCTAAATACAGTGAAGGAACAGAGAGTGCAGTCGTGCTTCTTTAATATATTGTGCTGGGCCCGATAGGACGGCGGACCGACATGACGTCAGCCGCAGGACCAATGGCTTTTTTTTTAAGGGGGGAAAATCATCGAATGACTGCTCTCGCCTGGATGAGGCGGGAGGGAGTGTAAGACTCTTACTGACTAAAAACCACCCCGTTCTTCTCCTACACTTCGAGCCGGAGCCCCGGTTACCCGTTAGGTTCTCCGCGACAAGGACCAATGGCTTAACGTGCTTTTCAAGACACGGGGTTGAAACACCTTTGATTTTCCTAACTCTCAGCTGACAATAATGGTCGGTAATAAGAGAAATTAATTACCACTTCGCACGTGTCTTGGAAATCGAACTGCGACACGATGCACAGCAGCCGGCTACCCAGCTACCGTGCAGCATCAACACATAGATTGTGTATCGATATTGAGGACCGTCAGATAGTCACATATCGTCACACGTGTGAATACATACTTAACAACACCACGCCTTTTAATCCCAAGGAGGTAGGCAGAGGTGCACATTACGGCACTTATGTACAATGTAACACCCGCATTTCACTATTTATCTTGTAATTATGAGTCCCATGTAATAGGGGGTAAGCATATTGCCATTTACCGGGCACAATTCCAGACTCCGTGCTACTATTGCGATTTTTTTTAAAACCCAGTATAATACTTTGCCCGACCCTGGAAACAAACGCGAGACTCATTGCCCGGTAGTTGTACATGCGACCACTCGGCCAACGAAGCGGTCAGGCAGTTACACAGTGAATCTAAACGCATTGTTTCAGCTGATTGTCTCGTCGGTCGTGGTCTCCACTCCGATCGAGCCAGTCTATTAGTGCCGAAGCATGGCTCTCCCACACTTACCTATAATTTATATACATTTAATTATGTAACGTGAATATTATTAGTTTATTCATCAACGGTACGTAACAAATATGTTGCGCGCGACTCCGGGAAACTGGAGTCCTTCTCCTGCAGGCACCCATTACGTATCTCTCGCACGCAACACGTGGTGGCCGCGCTTAGTCACGCGTTCCCCGTCTGCAAATTGCAACAGCCATTAAATAGGAAGTAGATAGCAGCCAGTGAGGACCATTGCTGAAGTTCTCTTGACTAAGTACGAGTGTGGCGCACAAGGGGTGCATTCCGCCGGGTTAGTCACGAGGAACGTCACCGGCGCCGCCGCCCTCCGCCCCCCGCCCCACTCCCCCCGCCCTGCCTCCTCTAGTGCAGTATGTCGCGGTACAAGACTGTGGTTCCTGTAGCTATTGCTTAATTGTTTTGTGGCACATTTAATTTTATGGAATCCCGAAGTGCAGTAATGTAGTTGTTTCATTATACCTGGCATGAGACATACTAAATTAATTATTATGTTTTTCAGTTTGCTTACATAATGATTTGACGAGTAACTCGACTGGTTTCAAGCCATGCTAGAGGCTCATATTTATGAGCAGCATTTCGCGACCCGCGACGCGGCGACTGTCGCGCTGCTACTCAAAGTAGTCGCGCATGCATATATGAGCCTCTAGCATGGCTTCGTCAAATAATAACGTGAGTAAGACGAACAACATAATAATTAGTTGCTTAATGACTACCAATTACTAATTTCTTACTAGTAGTTACAAATTATATTTCTATGTAAGTAGTAGTGTTTACGCTCAAATATTTGACAATTAAGGTGCAAACAGTATCGAAGCAGTCACCTAGTTAACGTAAACGAGCGACAATTACTTATTATTTAAAACAAATACGTATCGGTGCTCTGTACGATATATGTAAAGGATAACATTAATATCACACACAAAACATGAAACTAAGCACAGAATAATATAAGCAGTAGTGACACATTACTGGAGGGGGGGGGGACCGTCACATGTCTGCGCTGAAATGGCACTGTACATACACTGCAGCATGTACTACGTAGGACCTTGTCTTACTATTCTATTGACTCCATGCACGGGACCCGCGGATGATATTATGTTATGATGGACGATATTAGATTATGAGCAAAAATCATAAGGAACATAAATTCAATAAAAAAAATAACACGCAACAGCGACTCCCGCGGCCTGCGCTGCAGACATTGCGTGCTGTATAGGTACAACACAGACGGCCTCTCTACGCCCTCCACCCTCCAGGATGAGTCAGCGCTCTGGGAATTTGCCAAAGTGTCGCAATCACCTTCGGCATCGCAGGCACGAGCTAGTACGTTCATGTGTCATAGCTGTGCTTACCTGCGAGTGCCGACACAAGGAGTCACTGCCTTCATTTACTCGCTTCCTTACGTGTGAGGGACGGTCCTACTTACACTCTGTTATATGTGAATTGAATTCAATGTACATTTTTTAAAGCTTTATTTTATAAGTAGGGCTTTTTCCTTTATGTACATATATTTAATATGACAGATTTATAAAAAGATGTGTGAAAATCTTTTGTCAACTCCTTAAATAAGGTGTTTCCTTTAGGGAACAGAGAGTATAGTTCCCTAAGATCGGAAAAGGAGGATCCTCCGACCAGGCGAGGTGATCGTGCCTGGCGGGCTTTCTGCCCAACAGTTGTTCGTTGGGATTTTCTATCTGTGTTTATTCGTTTGTAAACTTTGCATGTGCGATGTAGGATTCTTGTGACATCATCCGTTGACATGTGGCATGCGTCGCCACATCACTCCCTCCCAAGACCGGAGGTCGATCCCGCTGAGACTGCTGTCGATGCTTGAGATGAGTGGCGCCAGAGCCAGTGTAGAACGTCCCTAGTTCCAGTGGGTCGGAACCGTGCCGCTGAGTGCCCAGTGAGTCGGGTCAGCGGTGCAGGGTGAAACTTCCAGTGAGTCGGAGAGATGCGTTCGCAGAGTCCCACGGTGAGTCGGGGAAGAGATGCTGCGAGGGTAGGTGCGTAGTGGCCGGCATCTGCGTTGACGGGAGGAGATGTCCTTCAGAACCGTGTGCAGAAGTGCTGTGCCTAGACGCTGGTGAGGCCGTAGGGAAGAACCAGGCTGCACAACTTCGTTGCAGGTAATGGTGGTCCCTGATGAGGCCGAGGATGCTGGTTGGCTGCGACTTGGTTACCGCTCAGCGGAGAAGTGATGAATGAGAGGGATGGCGATACGGATGACGGTGCTAATCTGCTCCGTGAAGTGAAGGTTGTTTCCAATCACGTCGGGGTCACCACTTTAGGGAACAGTGAGTATAGTTCCCTAAGATCGGAAAAGGAGGATCCTCTGACCAGGCGAGGTGATCGTGCCTGGCGGGCTTTCTGCCCAACCGTTGTTCGTTGGGATTTTCTATCCGTGTTTATTCGCTTGTAAACTTTGCATGTGCGATGTAGGATTCTTGTGACGTCATCCGTTGACATGTGGCATGCGTCGCCACATCACTCCCTCCCAAGACCGGAGGTCGATTCCGCTGAGACTGCTGTCGATGCTTGAGATGAGCGGTGCCAGAGCCAGTGTAGAACGTCCCTAGTTCCAGTGGGTCGGAACCGTGCCGCTGAGTGCCCAGTGAGTCGGGTCAGCGGTGCAGGGTGAAACTCCAGTGAGTCGGAGAGATACGTTCGCAGTGTCCCACGGTGAGTCGGGGAAGAGATGCTGCGAGGGTAGGTGCGTAGTGGCCGGCATCTGCGTTGACGGGAGGAGATGTCCTTCAGAACCGCGTGCAGAAGTGCTGTGCCTAGACGCTGGTGAGGCCGTAGGGAAGAACCAGGCTGCACAACTTCGTTGCAGGTAATGGTGGTCCCTGATGAGGCCGAGGATGCTGGTTGGCTGCGACTTGGTTACCGCTCAGCGGAGAAGTGATGAATGAGAGGGATGGCGATACGGATGACGGTGCTAATCTGCTCCGTGAAGTGAAGGTTGTTTCCAATCACGTCGGGGTCACCACTTTAGGGAACAGTGAGTATAGTTCCCTAAGATCGGAAAAGGAGGATCCTCTGACCAGGCGAGGTGATCGTGCCTGGCGGGCTTTCTGCCCAACCGTTGTTCGTTGGGATTTTCTATCTGTGTTTATTCGTTTGTAAACTTTGCCTGTGCGATGTAGGATTCTTGTGACGTCATCCGTTGACATGTGGCATGCGTCGCCACATTCCCAACTACCTAGTCAAATTCATTATTTATTTCTAGACGTCTAAGACAAATAGTTTTGTACGATAGAATACGTAATGACGTATTCACATAATTCTCGTCAAACTAATGACAATCAGGAATAAAGTGTTTCCAGAACTGTTAAATGATTGCCAGCGGTTGACTGCCAAATGATAACAGTCACAGACCTCGACTTGCAGAAATAAACTAACTCTTGTTATTTTACCACTAAGACGTTCAAAATCCTGATGAATCCCCTTCGTCTGCGGAAGGAAGCCAACTAAAGCAATACAGTTACAATAAAATGGAACCGACTTCAGACATTAACATTATTTATAGTATGTAACATTATGCCATTCTGTCACTTAACCGAGTCTACCAAATGGCGGTTTTGTCTCTACAATAGCTATAGGTAACTAAGTAGGACAAGAGAGCAATGTGCGATGTATGATTGTTTCACGTCGCGTCTGTGTGGCGGTAACTATCATTCGACATCCAAGCGTGGTGACTGGGTGTGCATATTGCTAACTTAGGGCTACCAGAGTGAAGGACTCAGCTCTACATGATATGATGACTTTGTGTCAGTATATCTGTGTATAATACCGGATCGTATACCGCACCGGCGCCGCTGGGTCTCGTCTTGGCAAACATTTTGTATATATTGATGGTTACGTTAGTGGTAGTGAGTAGCGGCTCCCACGGCCTTCCAGGAAGCGGGCGGCGCGGCGCCGCGCGGACAATACGCGCCCGACCTCAGTAACTACCTCATTAACGTAGTCTTTACCTACAGGCTACAGGCTACAGGCTACAGGCCTACCTACATTGTGGCCGCCTGGGACTGACTCGTGTGTCACTACTACTACCTATGTCTAAATACCTACCTCTATTACCTAACTAGGACGCCGTACTCTGAGTCACATCTTAAGTAGCTCGTTCGCAGATACAGGCAAACACTAACTGGCCATACAATCTATAAACTTGCATATTTTGTAAAATTAAGATAAAATAAATAATAAAAATATACAGAATGCTAACATATTTCTAGTTCGAAAATATCGAATTTAGTAACTCACATATGTAAAAAATTCCGAACAATTGACTATCTATTGCTGCATGGTCCACTCCGTCCCTACTGAAACTACTAACTAAAGTAACTGAACGAATGCACCTACAGATTAAGTGTTCAGCGGAGTTTGTTCAGCGCTGGTCAGTGAACGATATTACATTAAAAATGTATCGATACTTAGCTACAGTAATGTGGTGGCGTTTGTATATGCTACAGGTACTAGGTAGTGCAAAGTGAAGCGCTACTGACACAGCTCAATTGACTGACATCAACTGTATGAGTATAGTCAACTGTATATTTGTTTATGCTAGTCTGTAAGGGATATATCTATGGACCATAGTTGCCTGATAATAAAGGTTTAAATAAATAGTAATATCCTGCCAGGGATTTGCTGATAGGGAAATGATTCTTAAATATTTTTGTTTTGTCAGTTTTATTTGATTAAAGCATATCAGCACCATAAACATGGAGAACTCAAGAAATTAACAGTTTTGTACAAAAGTCATACTGTGATGTATACATTCTATTTAACACCACACCTACCTAGCATCCACACCGGGGTGGCGGGCGATGCCAACTATATACGGCCTGTACCGTAGCGTACCCATAGCGCGGAGTCGGAACGGGGTGTTAAATTAAATCAGTAGAGTCATACTCCCGGGTGAGGTGAGTTTCCTACCTCACAAAAAAAATACCATCCAATATAAAGACATGAAAGTAGTCGGTTGCCGAGCCACCGCACTAACCGTGCAGTATTGATAAATCTGCCGATCGATTTCGATCACGATGGCCAGTCTGTCTAACAGCCCACTACGCAGGAGGTATCAATATGATAGTGCACAAGTGTGTGCGCAAGGTGCACTCTCTGTTCCCTCACTCTCTGGACCCCACCGGACGACAGACCGACACGACCGGAGAGAGATGTATTAATGCTGACTTGTGACGTAACAATACCTGCGTGCAGGTTGCTGTCAGTCTGTCAGTATGCGTCAGGGCGCTCCGAGGTATTTCATTCTGTAGCTATTGGTACTGTACTCACTGCGTACCTAGTTGCTTGTGGCGTGTACCATGCGGCCATGGCTTAACTTATAGCAGAACTTATGTATAACATATAACAGGGCATAAGGACAGAAGCAAAAATGCTTTCTATTGCTGTTGGAAGAATTGGTGTGATACATTTACTGATACCTAAACGGTAGACAATATGATCTAATGTCTCCCCGATTGAGTTCTTGCCAGGACTAAGCTGTCGATCAACCGAGTGAGAGCTGTAAGTGCTATTACTTTGAGACCTTTTTATTCGTATAATTGTCAGTAATAACACGATGTAAAGTTCTAGACTCGTCTCTCATTACGATGGCACAAACAACAGTACCTGCGACCGCGCTGTACTTGGCAACGGTCCGTGGACCGTGCCAGCAGTGACATGTGTCAGTTGTGGTCGTGTGTTTGTATAGGGCAGATAATGTTCAACAACAATGCTCCCCGCGGCCGGCCACTACTAGCGGTGCAGCAATCAGTTAACGATGATGGCTCGTTACGAGTTGTTTATTTATGTTAGCGCGGCGCCCCGGGGTGCCGGGCCCGGGACAGACATGTCACAACAATTTTTTACATGTTGCATGTGTTCGCGGAAACTTGGGAGTTATAAAAAGCTGTCAGCTCAGCAATTTACAGCACTTTACTGCTAATACGATATTTATTGATTCCCGGGAGACGGCAACCGGATGATTTGTGACCGCCAGCCGTGCACATGTTCCCGGAGGAGCGCATCCAGCGTGTGTAGCGGCGAGCGAGTGAGCGCGCACGTAGTGCCGGGCCCAGGTGTGGCGCGGACTGGCCGGCTCGGTGGTAGCGTAGGTCGGGAGATGTTGTGTGATAAGACGCGGAGGCGGCGGCGCACGTGCTGATAGCGGCTTATCTCCCGCGCCGCGCACGCGCACAGCTGATCGCGTACACAACCTGCGCCCGCCGCCTCGCGCGCACCTCGCCGCCTGCACCCGAGCACACCCGCGAGCTATCATTAACATCATCGAACCTTTATTGATTCCGTTTCACAGACCGCTAATGTCAGCTGTGTTAACCGTAAATTCTATTGCAATAGTTACATTCTTCAATGCTGCTAATCAGCTAGTAATAAATATTACTATTTACATTGTGTGATAATTTTATTCGAAGCGAAGTGGCTGTGGAATAGCGACACAAGCTACAATAGTACGACGTACCAACGTCGCGTCGTGGATCCGTTAATTGTTAATAACGTTATATTAAAGTCGTTAGAAATATAAAAATGTTAAAGTCAATTTTGTGAGTAGATTTAATCATGCATAGATAGGTAACAAAATAGATTTCGTTGGCTGTTAATTTTACTTTTAAAGTATGTAAATCTTTTTTATTTATTTTTCTTTAGAATACGTTACTTCACCCTTGGGTTCTCTCTCATGTCGTAAGTGTGTTTACAATAAATAACTCTGCGTCTCCTACTCAGAGGACACTCCGTCCCAATTTCAAAAATAGTCAAAAAAATGTAAGTGAATAAAGGGGCGGGCTCGGGGTGTGCGCGCGTGGCGGGGATGATGCGCGTGCGCAGCGTCGGGTGGCGGGCGGCGGCCGGCGGCGGCAGTCTGCGCAGTGCGAGCGCCGCGGCCAGTAGTCCCGCAGTGACGCGTGAGTGACACACAGCGCACACAGCGCGCACAGCATGCTGCACGAGTCGTGGCCAGCGGGCTGGCACAAGACGGAGTCCTTCGAGCTGGACGCGCTGTTCGCCGAAGTAAACAACAACTGTTCCAAAGGTGAGGTCGTTACAGTGTGGTTGTGTGCGCCCGCCTCGTCTGGTGTACCGCAGTGCCTACTTTCGTTGGTTTCACGTTTTGAATTATGTTTATTCATAAATACTTGCACGTTTGAGCTATAATTATTGTCGTTCGCGATTCTTCAATAAGGAGTCTATTGAAGGTGAAGACTGAACAACTGGCCAGACGGCCGACATGTCGGTAAATATTGGTGCAAACGATGCATGAGTGCGTCGTGTCGTGAGGTGCTCGTATCGTCGTGATTCGTGAATACTCCTGTACCAGCCAAGTTTACTTTTACTACAATAATGTACACAATTATTATGTATAATTAAGTTATGGTTATATTAATGGAAGTAATGGCGAAGTCGTTAGTTAATAAGTGCTATTTTCTCCTGGATTACGTTTACACTGAAGTCACATCACTTACACTGCCTGTGTTATTGTATCTGTTGACATTGTTATTGTTATTTTAAACATTTCAGTTACGATGAGGATTAATTCTACTGAAGTAATTATTTAGATACTATAAAACCAAACGTTGTTACGTTGCCTTCACGTGCGTATTGATAATATTAATAATTTCAGCTTAATACAAGATACTCGAATGTGCATATGTTTATATTAGAACTTTCGCGAGACATACTAAGTATGTATATACTTAGTATGTCTCGCGAAAGTTTTCGTATGAAAACATAATAAAATGCATACTTGGAAAATAATTATGATATTTTGTTCATGCGTAGTGGAGGTAAATACTGTGGTCCTACACACCCACATACCACCTACATGTCAATGTCGGGACGGACAACATACATTTACTTACGTACAAGTTTATTATTACTCCAATGCTGCTACGATATAAGTAGGTACCGACACAATAGCATTGTGTGCGACAACTTCAATGTCGGGCAGTACAGTTACAGCTCGCAAGTTAGTAATAAACGCCAGCGCCACCAGTCGTCCATCAGCAGTCAGTCAGTCAGTAATGCAGTGTGCAGTACATTGTGAACCGTGACTACCGCGCGAGTAGCGGCGCGGGGCGGGCGACTGGCGGGCCCCTGATGCTTTCTATCTATTCGGATGATCACAAATAAAGCGGTGGTGTCAGTGAGCGCCAATCGGATCACAGTACTCTGCGCATGTGTGAATAGTAGCGACTAGCGAGTAACGAGGTGTGCGTGTGCGCAGAAGGCGAGGCGGAGTGCGGCGCGGAGGGCAGCGGCGGGGACGCGGAGAGCCCGCCCCCCCTGCCAGCGTTCGGCTACGCCCACGGCGCGCTGTCGCCGTCCCACTCGCGCAGCTACCAGGAGCTGCGGCCGGCCGCGGCACACGCGCGCGACATGCAGGCCTACGCGCACCTCGAGGAGGTGTTCAAGCCCGGCACGCCGGCCGCGCCCGGCTCCACGGACGGCGTCTACCTGCGCCGCAGCAGCCCCGACCTCAGCCCCTCGCCCGAGCGCCGCGACGACTTCCGCGCGCACTACGAGCCCTACACGCCCGCGCCCGCGCCGCCGGCCTACTCCCACGACCACCACCATCACGTCGACGGGTGAGTACTTGCACCATATTATATTACTGCACTCACCACTCACTCCATCACAGCCGGACCACCACTAATTGTATTACACATTACGTGACGTCGTTTGTCGAACCTCACCTCGGTCGCATCCTATTTTTAGTTTTATTTACAACTTAGTAGTTAGGTACCTAGCTATATGCGATCATAATACCGTAAATACGTATACTCAAATGCTTATAATTTGTACACAACGTATTGAATATTTCAGGGTAATTTCAGTATTTAAAAAGGCAATAAAATGAAAGTGTAGATAGGTGAGGGTAATAATATGTGTAGTAAATAACTTACACAATAAATATAATTCATCTTAGATACTGAATACTATTCCACACACTTGTAATCTAGTACAATCTTTGAATGAAACTATACATACGTGTAAGTACGTGCGTAGGCTTACATACATAAATATAAGTACAACATTCCACTCTGCCCCACGCGTTAAGTTAAGCTGTTGCCAGCAACAGTATTTGCAAGCAGTGATAATTGGACGAAAGCGATCAAAGAAAATGTAACAATGAGACACGTCCAGCTCGGACAGCTACATGAAGCTGTCGGGGTACTGTAGTGTCTGTGTGTCTCACACCCAGGGCCCCAACAGTACCGTCTTGTACTTACATCATCGGTGGAAACAATGTCATAATGTAAGCCATACAGTGGCGGGTTAACATGTACGTGTGATGTTGTCAGTTCGTTGTTAGTTAAGTTGTTAATGTCGTTGGCTGGTAGACTCGAGGTACCTAATTAGTAACATTGTGTTCATTGTAAACTATTCGTTAAGTCCAGTCACCAGTCCAAGTAGTCTTCTCCCGTGTCTCGTTCACCGCCAACTCGAACAGTCCTGATTAGTCAGCCAGTGTAAGTAGTGACAGTAAGTTGTTACCAGAACCAGGGGGGCTTGAATCCAATTCCGATTGGTCGAAATTGGTTTTGTGAAATTTCGTACTCTTGAGTTGCAATATTAGAACCCATTGTATCCGTATTGCCTGGATATTTAATGAACTCCATGGTGTTGACTCTGAATGTTATTTAAACATCTGCGAAAGGGGTTGTATAGTTTTGACATGAATAATGATTGAGATTTTATTGGATTGAAATTGAATTGACATTGAGATTGGTTTCGTAGAGTTCGCGTGAGAGTAAACACCCTAGCCGCGGAGAACCTAACGGGTAACCGGGGCTCCGGCTCGACGTGCAGGAGAAGGAACGGGGTGTTTTTAGTCAGTAAGATTCTGACACTCCCTTCCGCCTCATCCAGGCGGTAGCAGTCATTCGATGATTTTCCCCCTTAAAAAAAAGCACCCTGACCCGGGCGTACAGCGCGTCTTCCTCCACGCGCGCCTCACAGTGCCATCAGACCACCACAGATGAGGCCCAGTAGGGCTGATGCCCGATACGGAGCCGCGGTAGATTTAAAGGGTCGCCGGAGTTTCGGCTCGAAGACCATTTAAGTAATTGCATCAACATTTTCAGAGAGTTCCCCGAAAATGATTGTACATATAATTAAATAGTTCTTAATGCCTCTAGGGGCGCATGTGTAGGTACTTAGGATACGGAGGTCTCTGGCTACCTACTATAAGATAGTTCGTTATCTTTGTACTATCGATAGTAGTGTAACCTACCTACTTAGTTAATAAAGACTCCGTGCCCAAGGAAATTTAGAAAATGTATCAGATAGCTCGGCTCCTCTGATCAACGACACTGTCTCGCATAAGTACAAACATGCCGCGACGCTGTTAGTGCTGCGGAACACCAAGTTGCACGAGCTACTGAGTGGCGGCGTGTGGGCAGTCCAGCTGTTGCGCAGCGCTGAGGGTGTCGGCACGTCCGGGGCACGTGCGCGGTACGTGCGCGCGCGCCGCTTGCGACACGAGCCAGCATTCCGACGTGCCCGCGTCACACCACCGAACACATCGCCAGACACTCAATGGAAAACTCCACAGAGTGTGTGCAATACGCTGTTTCTCTTGTAAAAGTGCGTTGCAGTATGTAGCAATAGCTCGTTTGCAACCCCAGCTCGGGCCGGGCGCCCGGCGCTGCCCGCGCTCGCACTGGGCCGGTTGGCGCGGGAGTCGGTGCCGCGATAACGCCGCGGTGGCGGGCTGCGGTCGCCGCTAACTGCTCTTAATTTATTTATAACTGTTTAATTTGCTACAATTACACAGCGATGCCTCCGAAACTCGTTGATATTCATAGTACTAATGAAACTTGTTTGTTGGGAGGTACCTCAACCTGGCTGAATAATTACCTTTACACTTATCTAGTCGAGTAACAAATATTTGACTACCTATTTAAAGCGAAATACCTAGTTTAAATATTTTCACTTCGAAAACAAAGGAGTTAAGTAAGTAAGTAGGTACTTATGTAATATATTGTAATGTCAATTCGAGCGAGTCTTACCTACACATAGGTACACACTACAGTACTTACAGCTTCCTTACATTTACCGAGCAATTGCTAAATCATCATCATCAGCCCGTAGGTAGGTACCTATTGCTGAAAAAAGGCCTCTGTCACATGGGACCATGTCACAGATACGTTTTCGTCGTGGGTCACAGTTGTAACCACGTGTCGCGGTGAAACATAACTGCAAAGGTACATGTCACTTGGGTGAAATAATAATTTCCAAGTACTTAACAAAAAGACTGTCCCTTGATGGCTCCCCGACCACAAAAGTAGAATAAACCTATTATTACACGATTCGGTTAAACGTCGATGACAATTTGTGGAATCTACGATGTGGCCACGCAACCACGACACATCTGACTCCTCCTGCTCTTTCCCACGTTACTTGAAGTTGGTTTTCGTTCTAATTATCATTGGTCACGCAGTCTATCTGCCATTCCGGTTGCTCAGCTGCCGCAACAATCATGCAGTCCATTGATACTGAGACGCCATGCTACCAGCGCAGCGCAGCCTGCGAGTACAGCACGCCGTGCGCCAGCCGCACCGCCTGCCAGGATGTGGGCGTCCGGTGTCGAGCTGGTGACGTCATGCGCGACTCGCGGGGTACTTACTTGTACAAATATACAAGCACTAGCTTTTGCCCGCGGCTTTGCCTGCATTTCCGTAGGATAAAAGTATACAGACCACAACTTAATATCTTCTGATCCAAGACAGACCATACTCTGTCTCTGTTCCAAATTTCATTCCGGTCCCTTCAGCGGTTTTGAAGTGATTGAGTGACAAACAAACGCACAAACACACAAACTTTCACATTATGTATAATACATTAATGTCAGCAAGGTTTGTACCTGACTTCTTACACACTTTATCATGCATGTAACAGCGTACACGTGTACCTACATTAGGTATAATTAATTTTAATTCATCTAATTCACTTCAAATCTTCTCTGTACTCTTTTTAAAAGAGGTCGACTCAAAATGTAAAGGTTCCTGCTGCACCTATTCCTAGGTCCCAAATAGCACAGAATATAAACCATAAGTTACTTAACCATGCTTAAAACGTTCCAACTTGAAAAGCTTAATCAAAGAATCGGCGACATTGATTACTCACCATCAGATGTTATAGTGAAGAAACTGCAAAATTTGGATATTTAATTTTGGCGTCGCTGAATCGCGATATAATACCAGTATTTTACTATCTTGGGTTACTTTATTACATTTTTATTAGGGATTTCAATGTTATTAAATGTAATATAGACTAAAGCCTGTTTAGAAAAGATGCAGCTTTCTAATTGTAAAAAAAAATCGCTCGAGTAGTTTTTGTGTGAAAACGTTACAAACTGTATAATATATTATTAGTAGATACAGATAGATGATGGAAGACGTGTGACGTAGAGATATTTATGTAAATCACAATTATTTTACCGTTTTACATTATTGTAGTCTCATCTCATCATACCCCCAGACAGCTGGCAAAGCGCCACCGCTTTATGATCGATGGCTGGAAGTGGGTAAGGTGTCTTCCAAGGCCCGATTGAATAAGTTGCTTATGGTTTAGGCGTGTTCCATCACTTCCATCATTAGCCGCATCATCGCTTACCATCAGGAAAAGAAATGTCTATAATTTACAGAAGGTTGGGACGGGCTTTTTTACGGCTGGAGGTGGACCTTCAGGAGTGTGATCTCAGGCAATATGAACGTAACACTATGTTTTTTGTTTAAAAGCAAAAAGTATATGTTAGATAATTTATTTGTTTCATCAGGTGTAGTTAGTTTATTATACGGACCTTGTGGAATTTAAACGTTTAGGCGTTTTTTCCCTACCTATTATTGGATACATATATCCCAGCTCACACATAGGACCACCATAGTACACCACTTAGTTATAGTCATGTGGTGCTTGGCGACTTGGCTCCTTGTGCCTTCTGGCGTCATCCTATCTCCTACTTTAAACTCATCGATAGGAGTGGAGGGAGGAAACTATTTCCTTTTTTTCTTCTTCTCTATTAATATCTTCTGATCCAAGACAGTTGTTCATGTCCTTGGCACGCGCTGGACTTTAGTGTTCCGGTGTTTCTATGGTCGTGTCTAGTCTTTTTCTAAAGGAAGAAAATCATCGAATGACTTCTCCCGCCTAGTTGAGGCGAGAGGGAGTATCAGACTCTTACTGACTAAAAACTCGGCTCGACGTGCAGGATAAGGAACGGCAACCCCGGCAATCTGTTAAGTTCTCCGCGGCTCCGAATGGTTGTGCCTAGTCTACATGTCTAGTGTATGTACTACGATAGGTATCATTAAGCCGAATCTGTACGCTATGTTATTAAGAAATGAGTGGAAACACGATTGTTTTGGCCCGCATAGAGCGCGTCGTAGCTGAGTCCCTCAGTCCCTCAGTGCGTACACGAGTACGTTTGTAACATTAGAGAGAGCCGGATTGTGCGTTTCGTTGAGCGCTTTCTGCGAACAAGCAATGCTATCGTTCACTTCCTGCGGTGCGCGCGCGCCGCCATTGTGCGCAACGACACTTAACCTAGTGAGAGCGAGGCGCGCGCCCCCCGCGGCCCGCGCCCCCTGTATCCCGCGCCCCCGTGCTCACCCGCGCTAACAATATTGTGTTTGTCGATCCGCACTCTGGGATTAATTTATGGCAACCACTCTAACAGCAAAAGTAAACTCGCCCTCCCAACGCAGTCGATTGCTTGTGCAAATACGCATGGTCTCATTCTCGGGTATTTGCACTCCACAACATTTTTTGTACGCGCTAGGGTCGGGATAAAGTCGCGGGTCCCCTCGAGCAAGGCCCGGGCGGAAGCGCTGAGCCTGTAGCCTCGCAGTCGCATAGCATTGTTAGCAGATAGCTCGTCGTGCAGTCCCACCACACAACACTGTCTTCTCTGTCAAAGAGGACGGTGGTTTACGTGTTGGAAACCGAAATGTCAGCACAGTGGTGGCCGCGGAGGGTGTCGGGTGACGAGTGCGTGGGTGCCGCGCGCCGCCGCGTGAGAACATCTCCGCCTGAAGGCTCCACACTCGTATCTCGCCAACTATATTATGTCGCGCCGCGTCGTCGTACTCTTACACACACACACACACACACACACACACACACACACACACACACACACACACACACACACTACTAGCGCGAGCGTGCATAGCGCGGCAGTTTTATTATTGACTTGTTCTGTTTGAAAATAATTAATATCGTTAGGCATGTTTGCGTTTTCCTCCAATATTCAAGTTTGTTTATTGTTACCAATTAGTATAAGGAAAATCCCACTGTAAGCGGTTAACGACAATCGTCTAACTCTATTATTACTTTGTAAACCTACTTAAATATTTATTTACTTGTAATACTAGCTAAGTAGGTACTTATTTCTGTATGCAGCACGCTGGAAGCATTGCGGTTGCCGCACCGCTCTCAGCTAATGGCAAATTAAGGCACAAACACATTTAAAGGTTATTAACACAACTACATTTTTGTATTCGTTACTGTAACTACGTTATTAACTACCAGCGTATTTTGTGTGATGGTGCAGTAGTGTAAATGTCGGAAGTCTTATGCTCGTCGCTCACTGCCCACGTACCCGCGCTGTGACATTGACGAGTTGACATGTACTAATTACCTCAGTCAGATACACTAATGACATTTTGTAAATGGCCTGAACTCGCTGCGGACTGACGAGACTACCTCGTGTTTCAGGCCGAGACCTCGCTAGTGCAATGCGGGCTGCGCGTGCGCCGGCGCTCGCAAGGTATTTGTCGGAGCGACACTTTTTGTGGTCGTCCCCTTCTAATGCGCCATTTTACACGTTTTAAGGGTTCTCGGAGCTTTACCAAATTTGTACACATTATTTTTTGTGGCTGTTGAGAGACGGTTTAAGTGTCTCGAATGAGTTATTTGTATAGGTCTTTAACGTTCCGGTGCGGGATTAGGCCGATGATGCACAAACAACGTCGGGCTCGGTCCGACACGTCTCGCACACCTCGGCCCCACGTGTGCCGGCGCGGCTCGTGGCGCGTGCGACGGGATGCGGGCTACAAGCTCCGGCACTCGCTCACTCAGCCATTACCACATGCTGGTAGTATCGCGCCTCAGTACCACTGCCACGGACGTCACTATACATCACATGTGTGTATCTGGCCGTGTCCAGCTACTGAGCTACAGTAATACTCTATGGTGACAGCGTAATGAGCTAGCTACTGCTCCTTAGTAGGTGAACCGTGTAAGTGGGCATAGTATCGTAATAGTGCGAGGCGGCGCGGTCGCTACACTTCCGCGTTCTCCGGTACGTGGCCACTGGCGGCCGCCGCAGCCACGTCACACGTACATACTGCAGGCACTCGGGGCCGCTCCATATCCGTCGCGTTGTTGCTCTCGTTAAGGTTTATCTCAGGGAGATGTGTCACTATACCTTTGTCTCTGGACTCTGGTACAGCAGCGGACACGTGACTGTCGCTTCCGAATGGACATGGACATTGGAACAATGGGCTGTCTGGTATTGTAAATGTGATCGAAACACAGCGTGTGTGGAAGCCCGCGCCAGCGTCGCGTAATGAATGCAAGCGGGTCGAGGGCGGCGCGGCGCACGCGCGATAACGCACACTTACTTCCGAGACGTTCCGAGCCATTAGCCGCAGTGCGCTCTACTTAACAGCTACACGCTCGGTACTAGTCGGCACTAGTCGGTACTCAGTGTTCTCTAACGAAGGTAAAATGTTCAATACTAGCGACCGGAGCCGGCAGCCGTGTAATGTGCCACCGACGACCGAGTTGCTTACCAACGCGACGTCGAAATAGTCGCCTTCGAACACGAACGATTTATGTATATGTGTGCCTACATAACTACACTCATGTAAATGTGTTTTCTAAAGCAGAATAAACAAATAAATAAAAGGAGTAGGACATGTATGGAAGTTACTCACGTAGGTATAGAAATTGAGAATGTGAATTCCTTGTTACGCCCCAGTTTTGTGAGCTTATGAGTGTTATAGACTTTTATATATATATATATGTAATATATGTCTGTATGAGTCGAGTCTGTATGAACGCGACTTGCTTATAAGTATAAAACAACTTGAATAAAAATTGGACTCGTTTTTACATGACGTAGGTAAGGATCATACCTAATTAATTACATATTTGATCGTTTGCATTACATCTAGCGCTGGAACGCTGGAACATAGACCGAGTCGCAAATCTCTTTCATCATTGGAAAGCTTAAGGAAGCTCTACGTTTTGGGGTCACCTGGCATATTGTAATTGATATCCTGACTTTATAGGATCAAGAACGGGATCTACTAGAGAGAATTCTTCTAAACTCTACGCAGACGTAACCACGGGCGGAAAGTTGTCGGTCCTTAACATATTACTTAAAACTTATAGAAAGTACAAGAAAGCGTACGCGTTCTTCGATGCTTTTACTCAAATTTTAAAGTTTTTATTGCGTTATAACTTATAACCTACTCGCTAGCTTTCCACCCGCAGCTTCATCTGCGTGATCGAAGGAAAAAGTTAGTATCCTATATTACTGTCACACCTATCTACCTCCAAACATGTGACGTCATTCACTCGTGAAATTATTTACAAAACGTTCCGTTGCAACGCTAAACGTGCTTTGTTTATTGAACAAAAATACATCTTGTCAATTGAAATGTCAAGCGAGATAATTTATCTTTTACTAGCTACCTGCTGGAATATGCATGGATACATGCATTCATATTCCTTAAGAATCATTCTATCTATTGAAGGAAACAGCATCAAAATCCGTTGCGTGCGTAGTGTTAAAGATCTAAGCATACATAGGAACAGACAGACGGCGGATAGCGACTTTGTTTTATACTATGTAGTGATGTAGAATATTTCTGTCATTTATGACACAAGACAATATATCCGAGGAATGCAAGTATCGCGAGGTGGGGGCTCAAGCGAGATTTCACGTGATTACAAATTACAACCCCGCGAGATCTTGCCAATGTCGAGATCTCGCAAGATGGCAGTTTTGTGTGTGTTTTTGCAAATATCCATCTTATTGTTTGACTAATATTGTAAATGCGGTCAGTTTGCTCAATACGGCAACACGGCTGAAAGATCGCGTTGAAACTTGGGATAGGGATAGACTACGGCCTGGAATAACACGGAGGACACTTCTCACCCCACGACAACGCGGGCACAGACGGAGGGGGAAGACACTTTTTTAAATAATTTTTAAGTAGTGTACTACTTCCACTTTGACGCATGTAACTATCAAATGACAGCTAAAACAAACATCTAGTCGTCTATTATATCATCAAACAAAATCCTTAAGCAAAGCAATCTCGTTAATTTCGTGTAATCTCGTCCATTTTTCGATCGAGATTAATCTCTCCAAAAATGGACGAGATACGTAATCGTCAATATTATTTAATATCAGTCGGCTGCGTCACGTTCTGTTATTGCTGTTGATCAATTGGTTCGGACGGAAGATTTTGGTGATAGTAAAGACAATGCTCTTTAATTATCTCATCGTGTTTATCTGAGCAGTCTAGTTTAATTATGTGCTAGTGGAAACTACTCTACATTGTCATATAAAATAGGTTTATTTAAGTGCTGAAGAACAATAAAAATAAAGGAAATAGGAAGTTATTTTTTGTTTTTTAAAAAACGTTGCCCCACACTAGCATTCTCTCCTGTGTCATAGTGCGTTTACAAACATACAAGTTTACATACAGTCAGATACACATGACACCCAGACCCGGAACAACAATTTGTGGATCACACAAAGAGTTGCTCTGTGCGGGAATTGAACCCGCTACACGCCGCTATAGAGCCGTTAACCATCTACCGCACCAACCGTGCAGTCAATATGTCTTATATATATACAATTTTGTAGAATTTGTTCCATTAGCCTGTAACATGGGCGAGTTCAAGCTCTGATGTATAGATTCGTGTTGAGTCATCCATCACATATTTATTTTGCAGTGGCGGAGGGGGTAGCGGAGGGGGAGGAGTCTATTCACGCTGCGCATACGCAGCTGGTTCACCATACTTCGGTAACGGTGCCGAGATTAGCACGCAACCGCAGATCTGGACATCTAGTGCAGGTACAGTGAGACACAGCTCGGTGTCAAGTGGCCGTCTACGGGACGCTGTCGGTGTACTATGATGTAACATGTGAGTCTACCTTGCAGGAGGATCCCCCAGCTACGGCGGCGGCGGCGGCGTGGTGCTGGGTGAGGAGTACGCGGAGGGGGGCGGCCAGGAGGGCGCGGGGGGAGGCTCGCTGCCAGCCTTCAGCGCGCGCTTCGGAGGCGCCTTCGCGTGCGCCACCTCGCGCCCCAACACCGTGTACGGCACCAGCACTCTCACCGCGCCGCCGTACTCGCACCAGGTCAGCTTGGACTCTAGAGTGATACACCCCTACTCCTGTCCACGGACTGTTACCCGCAACATAATATATATCCTACATACGACCTGCACCAACAAGCCGCTTCATCTGTTTCCAGGAGGTTTGGAACTTGGAGAGCAGTCGACGACCACAAATGTCTGCAGCTGCCAGTCTGTCTGCCAGTAAGTCGTACATCACATACTTTTCTCGCAGAACTTGAATGATATCTGAATATTTGTACTGATCTCTAATTCTCTTTATTAAAATGCATTACATAAAATAAACAAAAAGGACGTAATTAGGTATTTAATGACTTAGGCTCGCATCTGCGACCGACCCGCAGACACCTACTAGAGTTGGCGATAAACACATGGTGACTAAACAACACAATGATTGTGTCGCGTGTTGAAGTTCACTCGGAATGATTCACAAGCCGCTAGGCTTACAATGTGTATACACAATACTTCCTAATATAAAAATACATCAAGCCGTTTGTACCTCCTGGAAAGGGAGATTCGTCGTCAACTTTGAGCAGTTTAGTACACATTATGGAAACCAATGTACAAAAATAGGAAAGGTAGACATTAAACCTGTCCAAATGTCCATAGCTTCAGGATCAGCATCGGCGCTTGACGCTGCCATATTGTCTATAGTCCAATAATTCAGTCAGTCCAAGCAGTTACACAGGACCGTCGAACAAGTTCCATACTTAGTAGGTACATAAACACAATATATCATCAACCACCTTTACATCAAAATCAAAGGTACTTATTCCATATGTTTAGGAACGAGTGCTGCCGCACTATATAATTAAAGAGTGAATCTATTTCTGAGTAATTCGAGTCTTTTAGTCTAATTCTTTTAGATTCAGGCAAAGACCCAGTCCACGGTCTGCGCTGATGCTTCTTGATCGACAGTCACAATATATCACACTTACCTTTGCGCAAGAAACGACAAAACATGAATATAATTCGTGCTGAAAGTGTTCTGGGGAATAAAACTAACAGCAGAAATCGAATAACGGCTTCAGGCTATTTCTCGTTGGATGAATAACTTCAATAAACTGTTCCCCTTCATGTGGATGTGTACAGTTACCCGCGTCGCACGTCGGCGTCAACAAACATAGCGGCGATAAAAAATTAGAAGTTTTGATGTTCAGATACGATCATAGATAGCAAAAGAGGGGTTCAGTTTCGGGCCGGGGAGGGGGTGGAGGGGACCGGGGGGAGGTGTCGTGTCATGTTTTTGTGGCAGGCTGGCAGGTCACGCAGCGATAGCCCGGCCCGCGTTACAGCGCCCGCGGTACTCGTACTGCTGCGCCCGCGCATCTCCTAAACTTCCGCCATGTTTTTATACATGAACCGATAGATAAGTATTCCCAAAAAATAAGAGACTATAAACACAGTTCCGACAATATTTACGAGCGTTCGCGTGACGGCCCGTGTCATAATTTAGAGAGGCCACTTAAACCTTCATCCGTCCTCGCGGTACAACGATCTCGACTTTATTACTGTTTTGTGACCCTTCAACTTCATATTATTTCTCTGAATAGACTTTGATGAAAAAATACTTCAACCTGTTCATGACTATACTTAGAAAAGATAGAATTTTGTGCGCGCGTACACGTTATATTTGAATCACATTGTAATAGAAAGACATTAATTGTTATACTCGATTAAGGGTACAGTGTATGTATATGTAGATATGTACGTGTGTGTAATGGTGTAGTGATAGAATGTACATTTTTGTATTCCTCAACTAGGGTTGCCACCCGTACTTTATAATAAAGTATTGTACGTTACTTAAGGTAATTGTACTCTATACTTTATAAGAATAATAAAGTACACAAAAATACTTCTCCATGCCGGGACAACCGACAGACTGACATTGTTATATTAAATGATTTTACTTATCTAAACCGAACAAATGACACGTGTTGCTCTGCAACGACTGGACTGCTGGCCATCAGTATTACAAATAATTAACTTAATTATAATTATAATATTCGCAAATTGTAGGTGAAAATGTAGCACGATTCAACACTAATACTTACTCTGTTATTGAACGAAAATTAAAGTTAAAATATTATTAATTTACTTACACCTTTTTAGCAAGCTGTCCAGCTTGTCTACTACTTTCGAAACCAAAGATTCATGGCGGTGTTTGAACCGTCGCCGTCGTTCTAGGATTGTGACGACGTGAATGGACTGTCGCACACTAATACGAAGGGACTTTCTTGAAATTCTATCAATAAATCATCGTCGTGGGGCTGTAGGACTCTGCCCAAGGTATTGAACATTCTCAAAATCCCACTTCCTAAGCTGTGTTTCAATATTGTAGTACATTTATAAATAACTATAACATTGTCGCTTTGTATTATTCACGGAGTCGAGGTCATTATTTGGATGACGACTGTTTTAATATTAACAATAACATTCCTGTTTTCCGTGACTTGGACATCTAAACCAACACGTTAAAGAAAACACGGCGCGGCGAGTAGAGCGGCACCGTGTTACAGTAGCGGTCTCGCGAACAAGCTCCATACAGCACTTGTCTAATTAGTACTTTAGTATTGTTCGCGGTTTTCCTGCTGAGTGCAGCCGAGCCATTGATAGAGGCTCGCTGGAGCCGGCGCCCTCGTAAACCAACGACACAGTCGCGCCGCGCGCCGCTCCGACTGTTTGCATAGGTCGCACCAAAAAAGCCATGTCTTGTTTTAAAATGAAGTCGTTCTTTTTAAGCACATTAAAATCGCATTCCGTAAATGGTATCGGATAAGGCACGTGCCGCGCAAACAGTCGCGCGTCCGGCCGCAGCCGAGTCTTCTGCTATCGCTACAAACAAAGCGGGCACAAAAAACAATCGTCGACCACGTACAGGCCGCGGCCTGTCTCCGCATATTTGCTGACTGACACTAATGTGCGGTGTTATCACGCGCGCGCCGCCAGATGGAGCCTTATCGCAGCAGGACCAGCGCAGCGCCTTCCGAGTTCCGACACTACCATTAGGACATAGCTGGCCAGTGACGTCACACGCGACCCTTCCAAGCCGCTACAAACATACCAGACCATGTAACTAACCAAAGCAAACTGAAATATACAAGAAACAAGAGAAAAAAATATGAAAGAAATAAAGGACAAACGTAATAAAATGAAAAACTGAATACTTCAGTCTTTTCAGGAAGTACTTGGTATCACCCGAGGAAGATTTTGATTAGTGTCGCTAGCTGCTGCTATTGTTCCAGTCAAGAAGAAAAATGTTACGTGAACTAGATTAGTTCCTAGGTCGCATTCAGCAGCATTCGCACATCACGCAAACTCAAACAACAAGGACCCAAGTAAACACGTTGGTATGAAGGAGCACACAGTTAAAATAGTTAGAGTCGGAATGAGGTCCGCTTGCTTTAATGGCATATTGTAGTGCAGGCGTCGCTCGGACCGTGAGTACAGTCAGCTGCAGCCGCGAGCGACCCGTGCCCGCGCACCTACTGCACCGCTGATTGACTGTACTCAGGTACTACTTGGTACATAGTACGTAGTCTGCAGTTAAATCTTGTTCTGTGTGTTGACTCGTATATCAATAAGTATAGCGATAACGTAACGAGTGTGCGCGCTGGCTGCTCTGCGCCTGCGCACATGGCCGGGCTCTCGTTACAAACACCAATATAATGACCGGCTAATGACATCTATGTTTATGCTTATTGCGAGTAATCGGAACCGCGCCATTCATTCCAGCCAAATGTCTGTCGAGTGGTGTGCGTGCGCGATGTGTAACTGTAGCGCTGTGGACCACGTGTCACGTGACGGACGTGGGCATGTGTTGCGGCGCGGATGTGTAACGGTCGTAGATTCCATTGAAACTGTACGCCCGACATCGACGCGACCTTTGTTGCGTTGTTGGGAGCTGGACGCTGGCCCCAGTGCGATCCATGTGCTGCCTGGACTAGTACACGTACAGCTCCACAGCCCGCCTTGCACTCATCGTTTTCTGGTTGAATGTCGAGCAGTCGATACATTCTCTACCTTATTGGAGTTCATTGCGTTGCATTGCTAGTATTACCTATTTGAATTGCATTTTCTATTCCGATTCCTTGTTTTTATAATACCCATGTTCTACTATGTAGATAAATAGAATATGTTTGTCAAACTTAGTTCACATTGCGTGATATATGCTCGCCAAAAGGGCTTGGCATGAAACGATAGTAAGAGATAGTATGTCCATTATGACCTGGAAGTTGGGAAGCTCTTTGGTGTGGGACGCACTGCGTCGACACCCTTACATCTTCTCACCTTCCAGTATCGGCGGTTTGTGCTGGTTCGGAAGCTGCACTACAAAAACCGCAAGCGGCGCAAGTATAATAACACGGAAGTATTAAAAATGATATATATGATAACAACCTTACTGGTTATTATCTTTTTGAGCCGTTTGGGGTTGAATCATTAGGTCCGCGGGGTTCGAATGCCCATACTATATTTAAGAATATGTAAAATGCCTGGTCGACGTATCTCGCGACCAGAGGGTTGGTCTGTTCTTCGGTCAGAGTAGGATGGGCAGTGTATATAGGGAAGAGTATATTGAGAAGGTATCGTAATGAAATCTTTGTAATTTCAATATTTAATTTTTAAGTACAATATTCAATAATTAATTTAGTTATTTTATTTATTTTACTTTATTCAGGACACAAACAGTGTCAACAAATACATTATTACAATATAATTTGATACAGACATACTCGGAGTTCCATAAGTACATAAAAATGGACAAAGTTTTTGCTAGAAAATTAGCTTCTGAGCATGTATACTAAAAATGTACGCGTGTAAAATAACTGCGGTATGATTTCTTTACTAGCGCTGAGTATATTACTGCTTAATTTTAGATTTATACAAATTGCATTTAAACTGGTGTTAAATATGTATAGTTCATTCAATTTAGTTTTATAAGTGCTAACACTGTGCTTGAAAAAGTTGTTACTTGTGTACCTATATTGTTTTATGAGAGGGTACTGAACACAATGTTCTTATATTATAGTCACCTAATTAATTTTAACCCGATTCTTGAAAGAAGGTTATCTTTGGGTTTTGTCTCAAGAACACTTCGTCCGATGTTCACATTTTGTTGGTAATCCTTTGCTCGGAGTTATAAAACAGCTCGCTGCTCTTTCTAAACAATATAATTACGTGTACAATATGTATGTGTACGCTACACGCACACACGTACACTAGTAGCCACACAACGGATCATAGAACTGAGATGTCTTGCACTGAATATGTTGCTATATTGTTTTGACTGTGGAACGTGTTGTTTATAAATGTGTTCTCTTATTCATTGAGTCTAACCAGAAAAGATTGAACTATTGTTTACCCGACTGCAAAAACATTTTTTTTTTCTAAACACATTAAGCAGAGTACCTATCATATCAAGGGGAGGGAGTGGGGACGTGGGGTCATGTATAGCGATGTCAAAAATGTATATGACTTGTTATTGTGACCAGTTTTTATTTCAATAAATCCATAATGAAAAAAAAATCGTTCGATCGGAGTTATTAGATTCGTTTGATCGAGTGGCTAGCCCTGCAATAATAAACTACTGCCGTCATATTACACCCAAACACGGAACAACACTGTCGACCACACTAATAAATTGTTCCGTTCTGGAATATATCTCATGACACTACTCGCAGTAGCCGGGCAGCTTGGCCATATCTCCCACCACATCTTATAGGTAGGTGACTTCACGTCACCGCCCTGTAGTTTCATGAATAAATATATAGATGTTACCTTTCGGAAAATGTATATTTTAGGATTTTCTGAGTTAGGGATATATGTTCTTAACTAGATATGTTTGTATATTTAGTAAGCCCGTGCCAGTGACAATGTTTATTATTCTTGTACGGCCAATGTTTATTGAGAAAGTATCGAGCGAGAAGTGGTTCGGTCGCCGCGTGTAGTGGTCGCGGGCTCGAGGAAGCAATGGTGGTAGTGGAACAATGGTCGGTCAGATGTCGGGTCGCCGCGGCCGGTCGGCGGCCGAGGTGTGACGTCACGCGTCCTTGCGTCGCAGCGCTGCTGTGTCAGCTCGCGCGCGCACGTGCGCACACGCGCATCTCTCGCTGAGTCACCAGCGCGCAGCGGCAGTACCGGGTACTGTCTGTACTGTCACTGCCAAGGTCGCGGCACGTTCATATATTCTGTTGTTTTCTTTAGAGTCACACCTACTGTCCGTACTTACTTATGTACTACTAGCCATCCAATAGTGTAGGCACATACATACGGATACTATTGGATGAACAAAATGTGTTCACGTAGTTGTGTAGAGCAGACAGCACATACATAATAAACAACATTTTTCATTCGGTTTTTTAAGCACTACAATTAAATAATAATCTGGCGCCGATTTGAATTTGATCTAAAGATGGAGCCGAGGACATTGGACCTTATACAGCTTGATTATATTGTATCGATGAGGTAAAGTCTCATCGACCTAGTCTTATTTATTTTATTTATAATGATGGTTGTGACAGTCGTTAGGGCTCCTCCCCATTGACGCATTACCCTCCTCCAAGTTGGTCAGTGGTGGAGAACATCATCATCTGTAGTACCATTCGTTTCTTTTTGTTCGCCTCATCGTTATCGTTGTGCTGACGTATACAACAGCCGGTCTGTAATCGTGATGTTGGCCGTTATGCAGAAATGTTCGCATTAATGACATCATACGTTGTGCAATGACGTTATCAGGTCGCTGGTGGCTGGTTACTGGTTTGGCAAATGACAAGTATTGTCAGCCAACGTGGCCATACTGTGGCTGGTTGTTTGGGTACTTTACCTCTCGACTGCGATGAAACTTTATGTTGTAGTAAAATGTTGTTTTTATATTTTATTGAATAATCTGCAGTGCGGCCTAAGCCTGATATTAATCGTGTCTATGCTTATGTGTAGTCTCTGTAGTACTCTGTAGAAAACTATTCAGTGTTGCTCAACTAGGTCAGTCTATTTACCGCTTAGAAGGTATGTAGAATGTAGAATAGCAATAGTATTATATGTATGTACTTTGCACGAGCAGAATATACTACAATATCAAATACTAAATAAAATAAAGTAAGCTAGGAGTACTTACTCTGGCGGGTTAAATATATTAGATGTAAGATCAGCAGAATGTTTGACCTCCGAATGGGAGACGTTGTTCTAGTTGTCCTGTGTGTGTGAGAGTAGTAAGGTTTGGACGCTCGGCAGTCGGCAGTCGCAGGTGCGAGTGACTTGTAACTAGCGTGTGTTGCGCAGTCGACATGGCGGCGGAGTTTTTCACGGAGGGGCGCGAGTGTGTGAACTGCGGCGCCATCCACACGCCGCTGTGGCGGCGCGACGGCACCGGCCACTACCTGTGCAACGCGTGCGGCCTCTACAACAAGATGAACGGCATGAACCGGCCGCTGAAGCAGCCGCGGCGGCTGGTACGTCAGCGCCTCGCCGCGCCCCACGCGCCCCCGCACGACGTACGCAACATGTGCTCACTAACCCCGCGTATCCCGCCCCGCGCCCCCGCGCCCGTGAGATCCGCGCCCGCCGAGCGTCCACTCCTACTGCTCGTTTGCGCTCCGCTCAGCGCTCAGTCACCCTTGTTCTGGTTGCAGTGGCCGCGGAGGGGGCCCCGCCGGGCGCGGATTTCTACAAGGGCTTCCTGTTTAACGGCATGGCGACGTCGCACGCGCACGCGCTGCCCGCGCCCGCGCCGCTCGCGCACCCCGCGCACCAGCCCTCCACCCCCTCTGACTACAAACAGAAGAAAGGGGTACGTGCCCCGCCCCACTGCCCCGCCCCACACCCCGACCTGCACCCTCACCTAACGCCCGCCCACTAACATCCATCGCTTCTCTATCTAACATCACCGTTATAATTTTGTACTTGGTCATGCATGCAATGTCAATAGTAGTAATGTGCTGACGGTAGCGACAGTAGAGTAGAAGAAGTAACGAGGCACTTGTGGCACACAGATGGGCACGAAGCGGCCGGGCATGTCGTGCACCAACTGCCAGACGACGACGACGTCGCTGTGGCGCCGCAACTCGCTCGGCGAGACTGTGTGCAACGCGTGCGGCCTCTACTACAAGCTGCACAACATCAACCGACCGCTCGCCATGAAGAAGGACTCCATACAGGTACGGTACATGACTATTGCGACCTGCCTAGAAAGTTATCAAAAATGTCTTAAATCATTTCAGTTATACATACAGTTTTATTTTAGTTATATTTACATAAAAAAGTTAAATATGCCATTAATCTACTTAAATATTGGTACGTTCATGTTCTACCGACCCACGATGAATATGTAACTACCTATTCGTGTTCTTCTAATATTTGAAATCGAAGTTTCAAATATAATTTATGTATTTTTCAGACTCGAAAGAGGAAACCCAAAAACAGTATAAAAGCAGAACGAAGTATAAAGGCAGCAGTGCAACGCACCGTCACGTCGGGAGTGAAGATAGAGAACTTGTGTGAGTACCCACAGGCGCGGCCTAAGTACTGCTACACAATGGTATGTGCGCCACATACCATTGTGTAGCAGTACTTAGAGTTTTCCAAAACGATACTACTCAATCTTATTAGGATAGGCCTAGACTTCATACTCGGTAGGCAGTCCGTCTATTGAATCTTAAACATGTGAGTCTCTTACTAACCGACACTTAGTTCTGAGTTCGGAATAATCACGTGTAAAGATGAGATTAGATAAAAGTGTCAAAATGTGAAAAACAAAATATGTAGGTTGTCAAAATTTGCATTATGTATGCACCAAGAAGACTATGTGATATGCGTTAAACTTGTTTATGTGTATGCCTGAAACACGCGCTAAACATTTTTGAACAAATACGCATAAAAAAGATAATTGAGAGAATGACTTGGAGTCTTCGGTGTAATTTTTGGTGGAAAGTATTTGATAACAAACTTTAAACTCTGGCTTTGAGCACAACGTTGTCTTTCTATTAAAAATAGTTTAGTTTTTTTTGTTGTATAGTCACTTCGCCATATTAATACCGTGATAGAAGAAGTTCTTAAGTCCTCATGAATAGATTACAATCCACATGATAACGATTTATAGAATTAATTATCGACTTACTTCTAATCGTTCGTACTGATCAAATGAGTTGCGTACTTGCGTAGTCAGATCGTTACGACATATTGTTTTAGTTACCCCGACAGGGTAGGCAGGGATGCACATCTGCAACATAACACTTACTTTCCAGACCTTGTGCTATTGTTAAGAATTTTCGCTTTCCTGAACCGAAAATCAAACCCGAGTTCTATGTTATATATTTCATATTAAGTCATAATATTCTTTAATTCGTGGTGTACGGTCAATCTCTCATTTCATTCTGTATCTATCATTATATAAATGTTTTATTGGAATATTGGTTTTCTATCTCTTACGCCAATATGATATGAAAATTGTTTTGCAGTTACGTTCAAAATGCAGTTACACGAATTGTAGTATTCCGGAACCTAATAAATAATGAGGCGGCGCATCAGAGATACATGGAGGTTACACAACAGTAAACTAAAACACATTGCAGTTCGTGTACCTGTAAAAAATAGATGCGTAGGGTTACCCGATCTCATGCTATACAATGCTACGCAGTGCTCGTAGTACCACGCATTGCTACGTTGTGCTACGCATTGCTACGCTGTGCTACGCATTGGTACGCTGTGCTACGCATTGGTACGCTGTGCTACGCATTGGTACGCTGTGCTACGTAGTGCTACGCAAGTCGAGGTGTCGTCTTCGGTTCCATCCAGTTGTATTCCATAGTCATAACGTCACGTTGCTGTTAGTAAAAGTCCAAAGATAAACCAATCGAAATACCTACCGAGAGAATTATACATCACACTTAAATATAAATGCAAAAACGTTTAGTGAGTTTGTGTGTATTTAGTTAGGAAAATTTAAACCAAAAACATCTGTTTCGTTGGTTAGGGAGTAGTTCGATTATTGAGTCGGGCAAAATAATTATTAAAGTTAAGTCTGATTTCAGTGCGAAGTTTGGAATGATTCGTGATTATGTAGCATGGAATGGTATTTAAGGTGTAAATTATGTGTTGGATAGATGCCATAATATTATGATTATTTATTTCGTTGATCGCGCGATAATAGAACCAGCAACATATTGTTAATTTGTGTTAGTAGGCAGTAGGTACACGTGACAATCGAAGTAGTAGATATAACGACCGCAGGAAAATTACCATTTTCCCTTTTCAGTTCCCTTCACAGTCATACATGTTTGTTGAGACAGCACAGGTCGTGCAGCAGCATAGTGTGCCTGCGCAGGGTTTGTGTTAGACGTGCAGTAGCTAATGAATGTCGTGTGCCGCAGTGGAGAGCGGGGCGGGCGCGGGCAGCGGCGGCGCGCGCTCCCCGCTGGCGCTGAACTACTACGTGCAGCACGCGCTGAAGGTGGAGGAGCCGCCGCCCGCGCACGCGCACGCCGCGCCGGCGCAGCACGCGCACGCGCACGCACACGCACGCGCACACACACGCGCACGCCGCGCTGTACGACGAGGAGTACCGGCGCGCGGCCGACGAGCGCCTGGAGCGGCCCACCGTCGTGTCCATGGGCAGCTGAGCCGCGAGGCCGGCGCCGCACTTATAGAATCTCACTTGTCTAGATACGTTACGTTACTTAGTACATAGCGCACACTCGCACTCTTAGCTCGAAGTGAGTGTACCGACTGCAGCGGTCAGTCGTGTGTTCCCACTGTTACCAAATAATAATGATGTAATAATAAGCGATGAGACTGTATCTGCTGAATTATTCCCGGCGTTCCTAGCGCTGCATTCCTAGGTAGATATAGATAGCTTCTTATTTACATATAATTATATTATATAGTGTTCTGAAGAGGCTGTATTGAATGTTTCGTAAGTAAATTTTATTTTATGTTGATCTATACAATTTATATTTTTATAAATATTTAGCAGAGGTGTGTACTGACACGGCGGTTTATTTAAGTCGACATTTCAACGCAAATATCGGCTTGAGTATTGTGCATAATACGAGCCGTGTCAGAACGCACCGAGCGCTAGCCGACATTAATGTTGCTTAGGCATATAATCGTTAACTCCATGACTTCGACAAGCATTCCATGAATGATCTGACACACACAGGCCACGCCACGTTCACGCCACGTCCACGCCACGTCACGTTCACGTCTGCCTGCATTCGCACGCCGGCGTGCCTCTCGTGGTACCTCACGCAACCCAAATATGAAATATTAGCTTTTGCCTGCGACTTCGTTCACACAAACAGGTGCATCTCGTTCTCGTAGTGATTCCAGTTTACAAAACAAATTTGTTGTTCCGTCCATTAATTCCGGAGATTAATTATTAGCGTGTCCAAATGCAAACAGACAAACTGATATTTTTCGATTTTTTCTAACTGTATCTCTATCGCCCTACTTTTTTATTGGAAAATCTTTTATGTGTAGACGCTTTTTCGACTGTTCTATAATGTACTGATAATATAAAGAAGTTTTATTTTTATTGTAATGAAATGAAAGTGTTCCTACTGGCATTCACATTGTGTAAAGTTTCGCATATGGGCCGTGGTAGTAGTATGTGTGTGTGTGTGTGTGTGTGTGTCTGGTACTGAAGTAAGTGACCGCGGGGCCGCGGCCACTGCCCGGCCTCTAGTAACGCAAAGATCTGAAGTACCTCTCTACCGCATTAATCCGAATTATAATATAATAATAGTGTTTAAATGAATTACTTATTTGTAATTATGTTTTTATATAATGTCGACTATTGTTGCATGTTGATAGAAAGTAATATATAATAATAAAGTTGAAGTAGCTATATGTTGAAGTGTGGCTGTCCGTCGGTGTACGTACAAGGTCTGGCGCGCTTGCGCAGTCGCCAAATGTTACAGTTTCAATACATAATGTAAGTGTAATGATGTGATGTTATAGATATTTATGCGTTGACGGAGAGTCCTAGTTAAGTCTCATGTATCTGTGTAAATATTATGTAAGTGACAACAAGTACACCTTGGATTAAAGGTCAATCGAAACTGACGACTACTTTCATTCAGTGCCCCGCACTCCCGCACTCCCGCAGTCCTACGGTTCCTCCTCCCTACTAGTCCCTACTCCCGCACCGACAGGCTCGTCTCGTCTCATCTGTAATATAACAGTATTTATTTAAGTAAACAGTATTTAATGTTGACTACTTCAATCTCTTCGTACTAAGTTTTGTAATATTTTAATGGACTTTACAAGTCTGAGAATGAAGGAACGTAGGGCATTTGTGTGCAGATATTTTGTAACTTGTATAAATACACATGTAGCGAGTGCGTTGTTTAGTGTGCGCATGCTCAATAGGTGCTCGTCACCACGTCCCTATCCACAATTTGTTGTTCGTAACGTCGAGTCGGTAAGTAGTACATACAATGTAGGTACCTACAATATTGTTTGCTAACTTCGGCTAACGCGTGGAGTACGTGACAAAATATAGAACGCACACATGTACACATACTTACAGGGAGCGACTGCGACGAGTGCTTCAGGGGGCGCGGGGACAGGGGGGGTGATACACTGAAACAATATGGCGGCTTATCAGCGAGCATCGCGTCACGTGCGTGTCTCCCCGCGCACTCCGCCCGCGCCCCCGCGACACCGCTCTTTATTAGCTTTTCACGGAAAATATTCGACGAAAAAAACAACTGATAAGATCGCGATGAGGTCGAGCGGCGCCCATCAATAATCCGTCGATGTATCGGCTATCAGATCCGGAGCGGGGATTACGGCGACCTACCTACCGAGCGGCACTGCGACACCGCCGCATCGAGCACCGCGCCAGGTCTCGGGGCGGGCGCCGTGCCGACTGTAATGAGCAGCATATGCGTGCTCTCCTAATCAAATCTCTAGGCCTTCTATCTGATAATTACTCGGTATCGGGGATGGTATCGCGGTATCTCGGCTCCAGATACGAGGCTCCTGCGGGGCGCGCGGCCGCGGGGTGTCACTGCGCCGGCACTCGGCGACGTTCCCTACAAATATTTGCCCGCGCTCGTCGCTCGGCGCTTGTTTGCCGACGTTATCACGTCACGCGAACACACCCAGGCGTCCCCTCGCTTGCACAACGCGCGGCCCGAGCCTCGCAGCCGGCCGCGGCACTCGGTGTCAGTACAGTACCCTGGTATTACATAGTCTCCACTTCATGCAGTACTGGCAGTGCCGGCATTGTCCGGCGACGTACCGGCCCGGACGCGGCACGCGTGCATCGCGGCGGCTCGCATGCACGCTTGTACTATGTAGTAACAACAGCTGTTCAGCTAGATACAGTATCTGTTAGATACGATTATCAAAACTTTAAGATAACCGGTCTCACATTAGCGCCTAGTTAAGATAAACGAGATAACAATTTGCATATCTAAAGAAAGGCGCGATACTAAGTGGTGTATCAATGGGGTCGATGCACTGTACACACACACTAGATACGAGTATCGCACCTCCCATGGAAGTATGTGTAATTAGATTAGAGGGCGGCGGGCACGGACGCGCTCCTCTGCCGAGCTCCCGTGTCGCAAGCAGCCCACATACTGACACATTGTGCAACTCTCATCTTCTCAACACAACCGCGACTCACTTCCTACAATTGTTTCAAGATTCCGTTACAAAATAGACTACAAGTAAAGTAACAAATGTTCAGTAAGTTCAGTTTCAGTGTCTGCAGTCAGCCGAGCTCGTCGATTGCTTCAACTACCTCTATGAAACCTGAACTGTACCAATATTGTACGTAACAAATGAATTCGACTTAAACAAAACACCATCAAGGTTCATATCATTCGACGTAATATCATGAACCTACATACATATAATAATAATGTATCCATTATTCAATATCATCATCAGCATCATCACCAGTCGCCTGTATGTGCACACTGCTGAGCAAGTCTCTTCACACACGGAGAAGGTTTTAGCACTGACCAACGGTTGCTCAATGTGTGTAATCCAAACAGTAATACAAATTGACTTCAAACTTCTAATTTCACATTATATGTCTGGGTTTCCTTACATTGTTTTCTTTCACCGTATGTCAGTAGTGAGTGCTAAATAATAATCTTAGAAAGTAGGTACATATCACTCTGAAAAGTTGCATTAAGTACTTGCCAGGTTTGAGAAGCAGCGCCCTCATGCATAAAAAGCCTTAAGCTCCCGACCACCCGATTCCACCATACAATGCTAATGGAGGAGGCTGCTTTTATATACATAAATACGTAAGTATCTACAGGATAGTGCAGAAATACAATAAGTAGCAGTTGTGATGAGGTCGCTAGTGACAAAGTGCGGTCTGTAGTGTTCGTGCTCCAGTTAGTGGCCGAGCAACGCCAGGCGGCGTGAGAACCCGCTGCTATCTGCCAGCTACATTGACGAGTCCGTGACAGGTGCGATAGCGTGTCTGCACGACACTGCCCTAAGCAGTAATACTAGATTATGATGACAATACCCATTGCCTATTGCCCATGCTACATACATAGCCATTCGTATTACAAAATTGACAAATCTTGTGTCATTCAAAACCTTTATACCTATCCGTATAAGTGTGAAGGAAATAATACTTTATGGTTCATTACTACTACAATAAGACTGGGTTCACTAGCGGGAGAGCAGTAGTAGTGCACTGTAGGGCGGCGGTGGCCAGTTGAGCAAAGTGTCGTAAGCACCGCTCCGTGGTTACATAAGCAGCCGCTTGTCTTGCCAAGATAACGACATCACAGCGACACAGTTTGACACGCGACGTGACTCATCTTCGACAGCTCGCTACAAGTGCCGTCAGATTAATGTTTTGACAAGTTGACGTCTCTCATGATCTAATGATCGCATTTCACCCGTAGGTGGACGCTGGCAAAACAAACAGACCGAGTTCCAATCTGTCACTAGACACGGGGACTCCTGCATCAATACTTACTGCGATACTTCTTAATGTTTTGCTCAGACTGTAGCAGCAAGCAGTAACAGACGTAACAAAACTTTCAGCTTGACACATGCTCGTCATCCAGCCATCTCTGCGCGTACTCTAAATGCAACAATTTCATTTGAGAATATATAAAGTACTAAGAGCGTATTCCTTTTTAAAAGGCCGGCAACCTGTGACTCCTCCAGTGTTGCGGGTGTCCATGGGCGGCGCTGATCGCGGCGAAAAAGTAGGTAGGTTATGGTAGTAGGATAGTTTTTACTATAAAATATTATCGACAGTCTATTTCAGTGCTGGGCTCGCTGCCATTGCATCAGTAAGTCCTCTCATTGAGGAGTGGTTTGAGATACGCTACGGCGTCCTCACCCACCGCCTGACGCAGGTGCTTACCGGACATAGGAGCTTCGGGAGGTACCCGAGGCCTCCCCACAGGACGGCGAGCATGAGTACCTCGCCACCCGGTCAGAACCAGACTCGAGCGTGCAGAGCACGTTAAAGGTTATTGGGACTCCGGCTCAAAGTGCAGGAGTAGGAACGGGGTGGTTTACAGTCAGTAAGAGTCTGACACTCCCTCTCACTTCACCCGTTGTGGAGAAGTAATTCGATGAATTTCTGCCCTTAAAATAAGTCAATTTAAGTGTCCACTCACCGTCCAATAAAACTATATTCTTGAAAAAATAATCATGTAGGTACATACTTACATACAGTACTATTTACTACAATTATACGTACAATGTACCTAATGGGGTTTACCAAGTACCTGTAATACTTGTGCATAATTTATAGACTCAGGATTGCGACTGAGGTGCTGTCTGCTTAGTAAGAGTTTCTTTAAAGTTCTGAATATCAAACAGAACATGTATATTAAAGTCGCTAGTACAATAACAAGGTGGTTTGCTATTGAGTAAATAACAGTGATCAAGCAATAACGGCTGAATCATTCAGCGTCGAGGACGACATACCACGATAGGTAATCACACGTACTTACACACACACACGGACGCACGCAACCACTATCAGTGCCGTCAAGTGCGCAGATAAGACAAGCGCTGTGTGCTCCTCCATCGCGCACTGAGCCGAACGAGTCCGTGCTGCAGCAAGCGGACGCTGCATTCTGCACCAGCACATGTAAGCCCTGGCGTTGGGAGGCCTGCACGTGCTCTGTGCAGTGTACAAAGCAGGATCCTCAACCTCTGACTCAAGAGACTAGGTCATGTTGGTTGATGGTCGGCCACGATCCGTGCTGGTTGTGACGAGAACGTTCATAGAATGTTCTCGACGGAGTAGCGCTGCAGGTCCTCACTGAGTCACAGCCGCTTACCACGAAGCCTGTATTAGGCGCGTGTGTCATGCGCTCGCCAGCGCCGCGTCATCCCATCACTTACATACGGTTGTTTGCTTACATCGCCAAATTATCGTTAGCTACATGAGTATGGTGAACTTACATAAACTATTTTTGGTCGGTATTTAGATAATGTTATATTTCGGACTGATAACATCCATCTACTAACATTAATGCCTCTTTTTAGAATTAGAGTACTCGTACCTACCTGATAGATATAACTAGGTCATAGAAAACCCAAACACATAGCAAGTAAACTATTGTGTAATTTGATGTGGCAATATTGGCTACGATGTTCGTAGCCATACTACGCAGTACTACGCGCTACTACGTATTACTACGCGCGGCTACGAATTACTACGTACGCACGGAATCGACATTAATCAATTGTAACAATAAATATTTTTTATGTTTTTCTTGTCCGGTTGTTGTGCTACGCGTTAAAGGTTCGACTCCCAGACAGGGAAATTAATGTAAATAGATTTTTGTAATATAATGTTGCCATTAGTAGCTAGTAGACGGGCCAGTAGAAGTGTCAATCCCATACCACGCAATGCACATAAACACTCTGAGCTCTAGTCTGCTGCCGGAGTATCGAGCGAGGGAACACATTGCCCCGTGTTGCGCTCCTTTAGCATCTGTTGAGATTATCCAATGTAAATCGTTTAGAAAATCATTATTTTACTTTTGTAGATGTTTATTTATTTTCTTAGTTATTTTAAAAACTAAATCTCTAACCAACTTAATAACGACTTATGACGTTATTTGATAAAGTCAAAGTCAAAGCATTTACTTTAATTAATCCTTAATTAAACACATCGTTTCTGAAATTACCGCAGTACTCCGACTTTGAGCTAATTCTATAACATGAAGTCGTTTTCTAATGATCACAACACAACGTCCTGTCCCACAAGCTGACTGCTGCAGGCTATTGAAGTGACGTCATCACGCATCCTCTACTGCTACCTCAGTGTACCCTCAGGCTACACAATGAAGTTGTAATTGCCGCAAACATTGTCTGAACCTCGACTCGTGTGGTGCATCTATAATTATTGTCATAACGAGAGAGAGCCATGCTTCGGTACGAATGAAGCAGCTCGACCTGAGTGATACCACGGCTGACGGCCTCACAGGAAGTCGGCGTGCAGTAACGCTGTGTTTCGCCGTGCGATTGTAATTACCGGAGGCCCAATCCTACTCCCATCCCGAATCCCAAATTCACTGGTGTTGTGGACACCCGCAACACCAGAGGAATTGCAAAATGGTATCCATGAGCGGCGCTAAGTACTCACTGATCTATTCAATATAGGAGTGAAGAGTTCTATAACTTCGCAAAAGTTAATTATTATGTTTTCGGCTTACTGAGCAGCGTGAATATGAGCCTCTGGCATGGCTTGAAACTAGTCGAGTTCCTCGTCAAATTATTACGTGAGTAAGCCGAAATAATAGTTTATTTAGTATGTCTCACGAAAGTTACAATACAAATTTCGCAAAAGTTCTTCGTGGAGACAATGCCGCCATACTTTCTATATTTCGTATTCTGTCACCGACCAAAAGTATGCTGATTTGCTGATGTGTCAGTAGTGAGATAGTGTGTTTATAAAGCGTTACTAATATTCTCTTAAATCCGTTACAAATATAAACATCAACTGCATATTCCAATATTAGCGTCATTCTGTAAGGTCTGTGTATTCGTCGGATCGTCAACGATGCGTGGTCTCCGTGGTAGGTCGAGACTGAAGGAATTATCGCATTTGTTTACTTTCTTAAAAAATACTTTAAAACAGTTAATGTTTACATTGTAAAAGACAGACTGCCTCGTTGGCCGAGTGGTCGCAAGTGCGACTGCCGGGCAAGGGGTCTCGGGTTCGATTCCCGGGTCGGGCAAAGTATTACTGGGTTTTTAAAAATTGTCAGTAGTAGTACGGAGTCTGGAATTGTGCCCGGTATATGGCAATAGGCTCACCCCCTATTACATGGGACTCATAACATAAATAGTGAAAAGTGGGTGTTACTTTGTACAGTGGTATAATGTGCACCTCTGCCTACCCCTTCGGGGATAAAAGGCGTGATGTAATGTTATGTAAAAGACAGCAAAGTACCTTTCTAGGCGTGTAAGTGCTGCACATTTAACAGAGACTGACTGCGGCAGCGATCTTTGACAAACCTGATTACTTTCAACTCATGACTATCTCTAACTTGCTCTCATGTAGAGGAGGCCTGTCACGGACTGATGATGACTAGGTCGCTCGCAGCGCGCGGTAGAGCGGCAGGGCTACAGGGCGACAGGGCGACAGGGCGACAGGGCGACAGGGCGACAGGGCGGCACGGGAGGAGGACGTGAGGCGCTATCCCATGATTACTATTATCGCAGGTAATTAGACCGATGATCGATGTCTCAAGTAAGCCTCTAATTGATAAGATATCGCGACGCATTACTCTTATCGACTTTTTATTGTTAAGATACGTATCGTAAATACAATAATTATTGTTTAAAGCGCACCTTATACCTACTATTATTACAGTGACATAAATTCGGGGATAAGAGGGATTATTACCGCGCGGCGGAGGTCACGTCACGCGCTGCACCCTCCCGGCCACCTCCTCCGTACTCCCTGCTCTCAGCCACCATTCCTCTGCCCTCGCTCACTCAGAGCTGACCAGTGACCAGTTGTCTGACTGAACATTACTGATAGGGCTCTCCTACACCACTTGACATAATCCCTACTACGACGCATGCGCACACACCGCACCAGTATGCCTCCTCCACTAAGTATCGTATGAATGTAGATGGCGTGTAAGATAGCCGTATACTAATACAGAAGTACTGCTACCTGTTGCTTTGAAACTATCTCAATCGGATATCATTGAACAACTAACAGAGGTGTTTAAAACAAGAATAGCATTTACTTGGATATCTGTTTTGATTAGTTAAGTTATCAACGTGATAGTCAGATAGTGCAGTCGATGTTAGAGTCAGCCGTCTCAGCATCAGCGCGGTAGCGGGAGCGCGCAGCCCGCGCTCTGCGCAGCGCTCGTCGCCGGGTATGGAGACAGTTCCCGCGCGGTGAGCGGTGAGGCGGCGGAGCGCGGCGCGCGGTCGCCGACCAATGGCAGCGCGCCCTCGCACGCACACAGGCGCACGGACCGGCCCACTCGGAAAGCTCGCCTCTCACCTGGAGCGCTGCAGACGAGCTGAGCGCCGCGCCGCCACACTCCGTCGCCCGCGACTCTCGCGCCTGTACTTGCCCGCGCCGAGCTCTGCGCCCGGGGCCAGCACTGCACACTGCACGCAGCCCGCCACAGCGCCCGGCGCACGGTGAGTACTCCACACAGTGCACACTCCGCTGCCTCCGCCGCAGCGAGCCCCCTACACCCCTACACTCCTACAAACACTTTTTCTGAACAAAACCGTTCCACCACTCCCTCGCTCCCTGCACGCTCCGTCCCGCCGGCTCTCAACTTGAGATGAACATTCGTAAACAATCATTATCGCGATCGTGTGAACATTTACGGATACGTTTCTAATTGCTTAATAGAGTGTCGCAACAGTGAAAATCTGGTGAATAAATACGCCTGATTATAATTTTTAGAAACAATAACATGACTAAAATATTAGATTATAGTTCTTACTGTGTATCGCTATTTTTGAAAATTGTGCGTTAGTGAATACTGTGCTATATGGATTTAGAGAATATATCACGGTGCATGCCTATACCACTACGGCGAAATGATCAATTGTGATACTGTAGTGTCTAACGCATCAATATTCCTTCATTGACATTATTGCACTTCCTTAATTAATGTTATAAGAAATAGAATTGCGCCCCCCTATCTTTTGTAATATTGAAAAGTTAGAAAAAGCATTTGTTCCCAAGAAATATGACCAAGTAACACTCAATAAACATCGCGTCGTAGAGGCAGCGCCGATGGTCGGGACACATACAGTGCACTACAGAAGCATGAGCCAGATACAGAAGCTGCAACTGTACTGAAACCTGCTGGGTACCTGGCAGTGTGACATTTTCCGAGTTATGTGAACTTCCCAAGTGTATTTAAACAGTAAACACCCTGGCGTACAGTGACGAAAACGATTCGAGAGGAATATAGTTTCCTCTAGATTAAAATATAAATCCGAATTAAACAGTCGTGGTAATCAATGCTCATTTCTTTTTCATCCGGGAAGAGTCCTGTGGGCCCTGAAGTGGAACAGTTTGTGAGTTCATGTATAAATTAATATGATCAATAATTTATTTAAAACAATGTGTGTCTAGTTCGAGGTGTTCTAAAACTTGCGTAAATACACTTGTCTAGCTGGGTGTGACACTGAAGCTGACACTGTGCGCTGGTACTCGTATTCCCGTGAAGCGTGGCATTAGGCGAAGCCGACCCGAGTGCCGACGGCACATCACTTTGTAATTTTGTTATGAACTGCGGACTTCAGCACTGAGGGTGGTTTACTTATGTGAAGGCACTCAGCGCCGGCGTCCGTCGGGCCTACATGTCTATGTTAAACGTACTGCATTTAGTAACATTAATACAAAATATTATTGTTATGAACTAACGTACATACATAATTAACCTCATGCCTGTCTCTAGATAGAGTAGGCAGTGACTATGGAACGCCAAGTTCAATAATGGAATTAACTTATCCATCAACAACAATGAAATTAACGTCAATAAGTTTATTCCATTTTTGGACCGGCGTCATAATCCGCCTCTGTAGTATATCAGGAGACCTGAGAGAAACGATAGTTGGGTCGTAGAAATATTAGCATTAGTATGAAGCTTGTATACAATAAGCATAACCTCACTCTACGACTGATTTACCAACTTCCCAGTCATTTGTCGCATGGCATCGCTACGATTCGCTTTATCCCAATTTCCCGACGGCTTTTCTAAAGTTTACTTTGAATAGAACATTCTCCTAACCACAACAAACATAACAAAAAGTAGGTAACTAATAAAATCTGTCTAACTGTTCGGGTGTGATGCCGCAACCAAGGGAAATTGGGATTGTTTTTATATAACAATCTCTATCAGACTGACCATTCACCTACCTTACATAACATAGAATAAAGTAAAATATAAAAACAAACAAACAAGGGCGCTGGGCACCTACATACATACAAGCAAAGACTGGCCACAGATTGCTAATTAAATTACTTACTTTATTTTGTAAGTAAATCGACTGTTTTGTGGCCACAAAACAGTCCATTTAGATGCCAATAGTTTAATATTATCTAGACGAGTCCGGGACCTCCTGTGTGTGTGTATTCCAAAATAACCGTTTATTACACCTGCATTTCTAGAGTGTAATTTTTTTATTGTCATCGCCATCAATGTTTTATCTATATATATAAAAATGAAACCCGTTTCCCGTTGTCACGCCATAACTTGAGAACGGCTAGACCTATGTGGCTATTTTTTTTGTTGTGTGTCTTATGAGGTTCTTATGACAGAAAAAATCCTGAAAATCCTACGGGACCGGGGGAAACGGGATTGCGCGTACGAAGTGGCGGGCAGAAACTAGTTAATTATAATAATCATTATGTACATATATTAGTTTATATTTTGTATCCATTTTTGAAATATTTTAGGATATTATTTGTATACAAGTTTCAAGTGTTTGAAATAATGGAATAGATAAATAAATAGTAGATTGAACAAACTTGCGAGGAATCATGTTTGCTCTAACGGACAACGCCCGACGTTTACTTTCAACGTCCAAGTAATCCTCAAGGTATCTAATTAGACGACTTATGTAGGTGTTTGTATTGACAATAAATTACCCGACTAACAATAAGTGCTAACCAAAACGATGAGCCCACAGGTAAATATATTCGTTTCCGTTCCTTAAAGTCGGACTACAAGCAAGTACGAACACAACAGTAACACAGGAGAATGTATATTCACGCGTGCGTGTGTGCTCACACCGTCCTAAGCAATGTCACACATTTACACCATCACACAATAATTGTAAGACAAAAAAGACAACATCTCTTATTAAATATAACTTCTGTCATGTCATTTCTAACGAAAAGGGCACGCTATGTGATGAAGACATACATAATAACGGGGTTATGGATAAATATTTGCGTATAAACATGTGCGTAGTGAACCGCGCGCACACACAGAGCTACTACGTGCTGCAGCAATCATCTACTTAGTCAGTGCTGCAGTGCTCGTACGAGCGCGACATTGAAGTCCTGCGACTGAGAGAACACTAGCTAGCTATGTGATAATACATACATACACGGCGCACAACACACGGCGCGCCTGTGAGCGCAGGCGTAGAGTAAACTGTGCGTGTAGGGGCGCGAATGTTTGCTCGCGACCCGCCGCCGTCTGCGGTGCGCCCAATATACCTCGATATAATTAATGTTCTTATCATAAAACATACATCGTAAACGTTTGAAATATTACTTCCTCCGGGAGAACCTCAGCTCGACATCCAACTTTTACTGACTGGAATTTCGTAAGAACTTTATCTATAATAAAGTTTCGGGAGGAGAGCAAGCCGACAATGATGGTGGTACCAAACAGTTTCCTCCACGCTCAGCGAACTGCTATGACACCGTCCGTCACGCACTCGTCCGTAAGCTGTGTTGTTGCGATAGTAGTATAAAGAGTACAGATCAATCTAAATCCAATAACTCTACAGTGGGCAACAAATGACACAAACACACTGGCCCCTAGAGAGCGCGAGGTCGGCGCCGGCGCACGAGCTTATTCCCTATTAGTCGCACACATCCGCTGTCGCTCTTCCGCTCCCAAAACGAATCCTCCTCGTTTACTTAGACGTCTGCCCTCAAATAAGGCACACTCTACTCGCAACATCCTAGTTCTTGTTTTGGTAAACTTTTCCTTTGTCATTGTGTGTCCTAATGAGTAATTAAATAAAATGTGTCGCAGATATTAATGGAGAACGTGGCTCAGATGGAGCAGCCCGACGTACACGCCTCCGCGGAGGCTCTTGAACTGGTGAAGAATGAGGTGCGCCCCGAACAGGAACAGGCTCCGGAGAACTCGAGCGCTACCGACACGGCACCCGAGCTGCACGACCAGTCGGGGTCTGGGGCCCTGCATGACCAGGCGGGCCCCGCCAATCTACGTGAATCCTCCCCTCCCGCGCACTCACACTCTGTCATCACCTCGCGGCGAGCTATGCGCACTATCACCGCCGCTGGTCACATCACCACGGATGAACCCGGGGAACTCGCCAACGACGAAGGCGTCAAGGATGAACCGCCAGAACAGCCACCACTTGATGAGCAACAGTTACAAGCGCAGCACTACGCCGCTGCTAAACTGGAGGACGCTGAGGCGCGGGAGCAGCAGCACTACGACGAGGAGCGCCTGCGCCTCGCTGAAGCGGAAACGTCACGTTACCTCGCCTTCAAACAGGAGCCGTACCGTGCACTCTCCTCGCCCAGCGACAAGCGCGCCCCGCCGCAGTACGTGCGCCCGCCGCAACGGCCGCCGTACGGACGCGGGCTGGCGCTGCGTTACGGTGCCCCGCATCACGTGATCGTGGCGCAAGAAGGTGAGGCCGAGGAGGCCGCACATGACGCGTTCCTACACAAGGAAAAGGAACAGCTCCAGGCGTACGCGGGTAGCGAGGCTACCTCTACTGACAACCGACAGTATGCTGCCGTACTGAGCGACCAAGGTGCTTCCACTCTAGAGATGATTCAGACTACGGCTCTCAATAACCAACAATCGGTCGGAGTCGCTTACCAGCAGGTGAAGTACGAGGCGCGGGGAGAAGGAGAGCCTCGGCCGACTACTTATGCGAGCCTGCAGCCAGTAACGTCAGTACACGGAGGATACGCGTATGCGGGTCAGAGCCCTCAATACGCCGGTGGAGGATACGGCGCGTACGCCGCCGGGGGCAGCAAGGAGTTGCTAACTCTGTACGGCGGTGGCCCGGCCACGGCAGGAGGCGGGGCGGGATCACGGGGAGACGAGTCCCCGCCGGGACAGTTACTGTACCGTAGCGACCCCACACTGTCGTCCTCGTCGCTGGCGCGGGGCACGCACGTCGTGTATGGCTCCGTCGTACCGCAATCCCAGGCGGTGTATGAGACACCGCCCAGTCCCAACTCACAACAGGTACATTTTTGCGTACTTACATCAGTATTATATTTATATTCTTTAGCAGATATAATAAATATATGTATGTTCGAACTAGGTGACACTGTATACGCACGGGAACACAGTGCAGTACAAAGTGGGAGGTGAGCACTACCTGGGCCAGGGAGGCGGCGTGGAGTACGTGCCAGTGTCAGGATACGAAGGTGGCCTGCTGGTGGAGGGCTACCCCGCGCCTGCACAGGCCTGGCCAGCACATAACCTTTTACCCATCGAGGACGGCTTCGATCCCAGTACGTAATGAGTTTTATGTGTTCGATGGAACGTTTTATTGCAAACCGCTTTCATTGTTTACTACCTCAGTGCTTCACTAACAACATGCGACAACAATGTTCTGTTTGGTTTGCAAGGACTAGGAGAGTGATACATTATACACATCAAGGGCTCGACAGCAGGGCTTATGTGGAACATAACAAATAATATGACAAAGATTTGTGAAATCTGCTTACTTACATAGAGATAAAAAGAAACAACGCTTATAACATTTTTGATTTAATTTAATTTAATCTTCTTTAATTTTTACCCGACTGTAGAAAGGGCATTGTTTTAAATCCATACTTCGAGGTAGATTCAACATAGTGAACCAGCTAACTAGAGCACTTGTGTCAGGTATGGCAGGTATGGGCGAGGTGAAGGAGTGCGTCAACTGCGCGGCTGCCACCACCCCGCTGTGGCGACGCGACGGCACGGGCCACTACCTGTGTAACGCGTGCGGCCTCTACACGCGCATCAACGGGGTCAATCGACCGCCGCTCAAGGGACAAAAGGCAAAGCCGCAGCAAGCTTTGGTAAGTAACAACATCGCACTTCTGTATATAGACATCGTAGTTGTCTCCAATGTCTCTGTGTTCTGGTCTAGACGTAATTGAAGGAAGTGACGTTTGTGTAATGCACCTGTGTCTTGCAGCCGACAAACGGTAACCGGCGCGTAGGCGTGACGTGCGCCAACTGTCGCACGTCCAACACGACGCTGTGGCGGCGCAACAACAACGGGGAGCCAGTCTGTAACGCGTGCGGGCTCTACTACAAGCTGCACAACGTGAGTACTGAGCCACTACTCCACCAGTTAACGTATCACTCGACTGTGCATCGATTACAGCGGTCATGCTGATTAGACTCCGCGCAGGTATCTAATCGCTGCCGGCGCTGCAGTCAGTTATCAGGGAACTCCTCGGCAAATATTGGGTCTGTATAAAAATCAAAACACAGGGTCTCATCTAATCTCGTGAGATAAAACGCGGGGCTACCGACTGATAGAGAATTATCATCGCGCGACCACGAATATTCATAATGAGATAAATAATCTTTTATCAATTATCTCCCCGCGAGTAGATACGCTTGTTTAAAGGATGATAGGCCCGCTCGGCGACAGATTATGAGGAGTTCCCCCGTCTGACTGCGATGACGTATATATGTGCAGGTGAACCGGCCGCTCAGCATGAAGAAGGACGGCATCCAGACGCGAAAGCGGAAGCCCAAGAGTATGGGAGGCGGACACGGCGGAGTGGCGCGCCCCGGGGCCGGGCCGCTGGCGGGTGAGTACGTGAGCTCGTGGCCGCGCGGCCTGGACTCGTGTCGCGACTAACCGACCTGTGGTCCGCAGTGGACGCACACTCGCACAAGGTGCTGCCCCCGCTGTACGCGGCCGTGGAGGGCGCGGGGGGCGCGGGCGCGGGCGGGGGCGCGGGGGGCGCGGCACCCGCTCCGCTGCTGCTGCTGCCCGCGGCGCGCCACGCGGCCGACATGTGAGTACTGCGAGCGGCCCTCGGCGCAGGACTTGGCTCCACTTCTTCCCGCAGCCTTCCTCCCGCAGATTGGCTCGGCCGCTCCTGTCCCGGCGTCTACACGGCCTCGCTGCCGTACTCTGTCCCGTGTCTCCCGCACTGCACTTCTGCTCTGTCCATTGCACTCTTTGCTTACTCGCTTTCTCTTACACAAGTTTAGTTCAGTCTAGTTTTGACTTCTTTCCTTAGTTCTACACGCTGAGTTTCCGCACCCGCTACTGCCTTCTATTCAATATGCACTTAATGTTAGGATGTATTGATGGAATAATATGTCTCCAATGTTAGCAACTGCGTATGTAAAGTACATAGTCATAATAACGACAGTTGGCAAAACTCATCACATTTTGTGCGTCTCCTGGACGGATGATGACAGTTCACTTAAAATCTATATAATTAACGTTATTTACGTTTGCATTACTTTATCTCAAGGTTAAATGCGATTTTGTCACAGACAATATTAAATACTTTAAACTCAAGTTGGTGTAATATTTTCTGCCGTTTGATCTAAACTAATGCTTAGTACGTGTATCTACCGTAGGCTTGTAGCTTAGGAACAGTTTATATTTTTAACAGACAAGTCAAGTTATGTGGTAATGACACAGCATTGTATTGCAGGGTACCAGCGCTAGACCGCAGCGCGCAGCACTACCGGCCGCCGTAACATACCACGTGCGCCCGCTCGCGCCGGTGGCGCCCCGTGTCCACCGCACGCCCTTAGCGCCCGGCTGGTTGCTCTGCACACGACGCGAGACAGAAAACTCTTCGATACCCGAAATTCAAGTGTGTTCTCACTGTGCTAGTGATTAAAATGAGACGACAATAATGAGTCTTAACTCGTCGAGTACCGGTTTTATAGACACAATTAAAGAACAATAGGTCGCGGTCACCGGTGACCGCTTGGTGTTTGACAGTTTAAAATAAAACATCGAAATCATGTTTATGTCAAGATTTAAGCTGCAATATTGTTGTCGACCTGGAGTTCAACTCAAACTGTACTGGCAACGAAAATCGATCGCAAGCTACTCGAAGGTGCTGCTGAAACATGGCTTACGGAAACTAAGCTGTTAGCGAAGAGGTGCGGAGTGTGGACGCCGAGCTAGTGTCGGGGACAGTGACAGTGCAGTGACAGTGCGGAGTGTGGACTGCGCAACGCGTGTACCATGTACTTACGTAATTTGTTAAGTTTAGATGTAACTCACGACGAATTTACTATATCTTATAAATGTATAGGTATGTGTGTGTGTGTGTGTGTGTGTGTGTGTACGCGTGCGCGAGTGTGTGCTAGTGTGTCTCAGTTTGTTCAGCTAATTAGGTTTACATATTTATATTTTGATAAAACTGTTTGAACTGTTACGATATAAGAGTTTACAAAATATGCGACAAAATAAAATTATTGTTGCGAGTTTAGCTGTTTGTCATTGTGTCGCAGGCGAGGTCCGCACCGTGTTGCTGCGCCGGCTGGTGACGGGTAGAAGCTAGGCGAACATTTCTTTTTTTAACTTTAAGAAATATGTAGTTCCCGCGACATTGACATGTTCGCGGCGTACGTGCGAGCTCACCTCGTACTTACATAGCCAAACGAGTGAAATAATCATGCCTACCTAACACCATAGAAATGTGTTTCGATTCAAAAATAATTTGTTCTACTTTTGAATCTATTTCAATATAACTATCATCATTAGCCGGTAAATGTTGAGGAAAGGCCTCTTCTGACTCGTAGGCAGTGAAATGCGATGATTTTATAGTTTAACAGCGGTTTTCTTTTAAACTCCGAACATTACAGCAGAATGAAGATTAATTACAACACATACTCAAAGCAGGTTGGCGACTTCCATCTTATAATTTGAAATTATTAGTACAGATTTTCTCACGATTTTTACTATCACCGTATGTTAGTGTAGTTAGTGGTGTCTAAAGTATCTTTGAAAGTACACAGAACTTGGAAAAGTCGTATTGGTATTTGCCATATTTCGAACCTGCTCATGCTTAAGAAGCAAGCGCTTTAGTCTCCAGGTAACCACGATGCCCAGTAAAATACATACAAATCCTACAAAATATTTCCATATAATACGGTGCCAAGCCCATGTAGCTCAACATTATCAAAAAATATTCAGATTTTATGTAGAACTAAGTTTCTTACTCACGTGCTTTATAATACCCTAAATTTTTGAAACATTGTACACTCAAGTTACGGCGAAATACTACTGTCGTAACTCGTAGCGCGTAGCTCGTAGCACGTAATTCGTAGCCGTAGCTCGTAGCATTTTCCTGCTATTAATCTCATAGGCGTGAAAATTATACGGAGTCGCGGAGAACCTAACGGGTTACCGGGGCTCCGGCTCGAAGTGCAGGAGTAGGAACAGGGTGGTTTTTAGTCAGTAAGAGTCTGACGCTCCCTCTCGTCTCACCCAGGCGGGAGCAGTCATTCGATGATTTAGGTACGGCGCAATCTTCTCCAAGGCCAGCGTCTAGCCTTAAATTTCCTATGTTAGGCTTATAGGACGGTTAGCTTTGAGGCCCTACCTGTGCTCGCGGGCGTGCTTCCGGTCGATCTTGAGGTGCAGTGACGTGCTGCTATGTACTACAAAGCGAGACCTAATTTGTCAGCAAGCTTTCTAGGAGAGGACATGGTTGGAGGTAGATCACTGTGTTGCCCAATTTCTTACTGACCACGGCAACTTTAAAAGCAAATTGTTCTCATCCAAACTTGTTGATTCACCATGGTGCCAATGTTCGACAGCGGAGCTTCAATACGAGCAGTCCGCCCATCACATACTCTGGGAGTGTGATCTCTGACAATATGAACGTAACACTATGTTAAATAATTTAATTGTTTCGTCAGGTATAGCTTATTATACGGACCTTGTGAAATCTGGAACAAACCGTGCGTTTAGGCTTTTGCCATACACATAGGACCCACTTAGATTTTAGTCAAATTTCCGTGGAGCTTGGCGACTGGGCTTCACCCAGTTGTACAGTCTCTTTTTTTGTGCATTTAGGCTTAATTGACTCTGTCTCCTGCAGTAATTTACCGAGGGAATACCGATATTCATATACCTGGGACGCGCCGTACTTCAGTGTTCCGGTATTTTCATGGTTGTATCTACTGTAGATCCTAGCTTACAGGAGTTGCAGCGGTTTTGGGAGGCTGAGGCGGGGTTGTTTCATTAAAAAAAAATTAATGATTTTACTCCCTTAAAAAAGGCGTGAAAATTATGGACTCGCCTAGCGAGTCAACTGCACGGAAAGAGTTTACAAACTACATATTTGTCAAAATGAAAGGCCACTGAGATGGTTGGCTGTCTTGGAGTTGAACAAAATATTTCGGGTACGTCGCTATCGCTAACACAAAACCAGCCAGTAACACACTGGTATTACAGGTGTCTTTTGACTAAGGGGGCTGCTTACCATCAAAATCAGAGGACCCGTAAGTTTTGTTACTTCTAAAACCATATAGTAAAAAAGGTGTTTTATTCCACCCTACTTAAAACTCAAGAAACATTATTGTACAAACATATTTAGTGCGCAAAGGTTTACCATCCCAGTTATAGATTGTTTGATTTTTTCAAGTATATTTCTAGAGAATTTATGATTAATACTTAGTACCTACAGTGACCCATGCTGACGATGACGCAAATGAATCATGACGTCATAACGTGTTATCTTGTACTTAGATATAAAAAAGAAAATTATCGTTTTTGATATATCGAATGAATGAAATATCTCTGTACATACCTTAATGGAAAATATTCATATATTATCGATTCACATAATTATTATCACATGTATGTAGGTCAGGACCAGGATAAAGGCAATACCTGCTTGGTTTCTGTGTCGTTTCGGGAGCGACTCGGGTCGGTGTGATATACCTATTACTTAGAACAGTGAAACCTTGACAAACAGACAAAATTTTCCTTACAAGTAGGAAACAATAGAGCCAGTGAGTACATAAGATGATAGATATGTAACTTTACTCCAGTGTAGCGCCATCTACCGGATCTGGTCGAAACTAATACGATATAACACTAGGAAGAATAGAACCTGTCAAGCATGTTAATATTATGTTACAAGCTAAAGCTACATGTCAAGTAGCATACAGTTAATAGTTAACGGTGGAAATATACAATGCACTATTTTACTTAGACAAAATGTAGTTAAACTATTTGAAAATGGAATACAAGTACATGTTGCCGCGTCTCAGTTGACCAATGAAAATACTCCGCCTATTGCACTATAATTAAAATAGACACGTGCATACCCAATTTAAATAACAAAATCTTACACTAATATCATACAGAAAATAGATTTAGTCCCGGCGCGCCATGCGGATAGTTGTGGCAACTGTACCGTGGTGTGCTGAGTCACGCACCAGACGGCGCCAGTAGTCTGATGAGCACTTTACTCGCCCATGTGATAGATGGCGCTGGGTGTATCTCTGCTGTAAGTATACTCTGAACAACGATGATTTTAAAAAACAAGTGCCGTTACAATACATCTTACTAACCAAAAAGGTGCTATAGACATAACATGGCCTATACGTTTCTATGCTTTATTAATCAGTTGACTGTTAAGTAAGCGGTTTCAGATTTTATTACGTTTCTAGTAAAGTGAACTTTAGCAGGTCCACATTGTGGTTTTCGAAAATTCATACGTTTGGAATTTGCCCAACGTTGTGCATAGATAGGGCCCTTCCTGTTGCCCAACGTCCTAATCCTATTACTGATATCAAAATTTGACTGTGCATGTCAAATTTTGATATAACTCTGAAAAAGAAATAGTCATAGGTACAGTATCTGTATACAGGTCAGCAGTTATGACTGTGACTGCCTCGTCCGGTTCGATTCCCGGGCCTGGCAAAGTTCTTAAAAAAAATCTAAGTAGTAGCACGGAGTCTGGAAATGTGTTTATGTGTGAGTTAAGTTGTGAAGCGTCGTCGTAAACGCATTTTATCTTATTCATGGTCTTATTCAATACTAATTGTTTACAATATTACAAAGGAAAAACATACCGGCTGAATTGGGAACCTCCTCCTTTAGGAAGTCGCCTACAAAGAGTATGACATATAAAGTTTTGACTTGTCTTAAAAAGGCATACAAACATTAGACGTTGCTACATTACATTTATGTACTACATAGTACATACTACAGGTGTAGCATTTTAAAATAGAACAACTTTACTTCTACCAGCTCTCAGTCTGTAACACGAGCTGACTCACACAGCACATGGCAGGTGTTTGATTTGGGGAATCTCTTATCTCTTGCAGTAAAGTAGGCAGGTAGGTACCTAAAGCGGGATTGACATTTGCCTACTCTTAGTTTTTGATAGGATCTCGGTATACCCTACGTATACCAAACTAGGATTAGAAGATCCGATCTTTTAATTTTTCTAACGCGGGATTAAAGACAGGTAGTAAGTAAAGGTTCACTACGATATAGTAGGTCAGCAGGTAATTACATATGTAATCAGAAAACAATATCGAATTTATTGCAAGCAGAATGAAGAGAGGAAATATTTATATAATTTATGAGAGCTTGCGAATGTTTCATAATATAAAAAATATACTTGATTATCTGTACTAATATTATAAGGCTGAAGAGTTTGTTTGTTTGAACGCGCTAATTTCCGAAACTACTAGTTAAATAATAAATTAATTACACATTTCTGTCAGCAAAAGACTTGGACGATGTTTGTGCACTTGCTGATTAACTTCCAAAATAGGGGTTAGAAAATAAAGAAGTGCTAGCTATGAATAAAATTTAGTTTGATAGGCAATACAAATGTTCAAACCTGACCTGAAACTACATCGATCCTGCACCTGAAGCGAACTACAAATCTTCAGTGTAGCACGTAGGAAGTAAGATCGATCACGATCAATGACAGTTCGTCTAACATACAAGGGCCAGCTTCCACGGAGACAAGACGCGACTAGTTAGTGATTTTTTAAAGGGGTGTCGGTCTCTTACTGACAAAAAAACCTCCCCGTTCGTACTCCTGCACTTCGAGCCGGAGCTCTGGCAACCTTATTACGTTCTCTACTGCGGACTAACATAACATAACATCACGCCTTTTATCCTCGAAGGGGTAGGCAGAGGTGCACATTATTCCGCTGTACAATGTAACAACCACTTTTCACTATTTATGTTATGAGTCCCATGTAATAGGGGGTGAGCCTATTGCCATATACCGGGTACAATTCCAGACTCCGTGCTATTACTGAGATTTTTTTAAAAACCCAGTAATACTTTGCCCGACCCAGGAATCGAACCCGAGACCCCTTGTCCGGCAGTCGCACTTGCGCCCACTCGGCCAATGAGGCAGTCAACTAGTACTGCGGACTAGTTAGTGATAGAGTCCTGTTTCACCATCATCACCTACAGTCTTCTTTATAGAACTTTGACCCCAGTGCAACGAGACAGTTTCATTAAAATATTACCTTCATAATGCAGGTAATATTTCATCGGAGGCGGATCGTCGTGACGCTTAGCCGATCGTAAGCTGAAACAGGCCAATCCAATATTATTCAGGAGAAAATGCGATCGACCACACATTCAGATTGTTTTCTACTATCTGACAATTATACTGTCTGAAGAACCAGTCGATTTCAACTGGTCCCCTAGACGAAGGAAGCGGTACATGCTAGTTGAATACAGGGAACAGAAATGGTTTTCATTTTCACACTGACTGCCTCGTTGGCTGACTGGTCGCAAGTGCGACTGCCGGCCAAGGGGTCTTGGGTTCAATTCCCGGGAAGATCAAAGTGTTACCGGAGATTTTTTTTATCTCAGTAGTAGCACGGTGTCCGGTATATGGCAATAGGCTCACCGCCTATTACATAGGACGTATAACATAAATCGTGAAAAGTGGGTGTTACATTGTACAGTGCGTTAAGTGCCGTATTGTGCACCGATGCCTATCCCTTTGGGAATAAAGGGTATGATGTTATGGTATGTTCAATTTCTCATGAACTATGACATGTATTTTTTGTGTAAGAACCTATTATTGGATGTCAATAACTGCATTTAACCAACTTAACAATTACTGACTTCCATGTAGATTAACAGGCGATGGAAGGTACAACTCCGTAAATAGAGTGGTAACATGCTTACAACTCTTTTGGTGTCGCAAGTGTTTATGGGCGGTTCAATGCCGATACAAATTATTTTATTTTGTATATATTATTTCCTACGTATCATTACGTGTGGTGTAAGTAGCACCTTTGTATGCACCATCCGTAGTTATTTTTAACAGTTTTATTTTTAATTTTCATGCGGGTTTTTACTTAGTTGTTTTCTTAGTCAGACATAGCTGTCGTCAATATGTTGTCTAAATTAAAAGTCCCCTATGCCACAGTACACAGTGATCTATATAATTTCTGTATGTATATGCAAGTGTGGTAAAGAATATGTTTACCTGGGACAAATAATAACACCGGAAAACTCAATGTCAAAGAAAGTAAACAAAAGAATGCTTGTGGTTGGAATAATTATTCGTCTTTAAAAGAAATAATGAACAACAGAGACATAAGCATGCATATAAAACGAAAAAATTTCAACATTTGTTTTCTCCCACATAATATAAATAATATTTCTGTGTTTTCTCCCCTGCTTGACATAATTATGGGTGCGAAACTTGGGCTCTAACAGATAACCATAGAGAAAGACTGGCATCCTATCAAAGAGCAATGGAAAGAAGTTCGCTTCTGATCAGGCTTAGCGACAAAATAACAAATTCAGAAATAAGATAGAGAACTAAGCTAGTAGACATACTGACATGAATAGACCATCTCAAATGGAGCTGGACGGGTCATATGGTGCGGGGCAAGTAAAATAAGTGGAGCAAACAAGTCACTCTGTGGTATCCAAGATGTGGTAGGCAGGGACGTATAAAAACCCGATGGAAAGATGTCATCTGTCTGATGTTGGGGCCATACTGGAGTAGAATTCGACAAGGCTGGGTGCAATGGAAGGAGTTGGAGGAGGCCTATGCCAAGAGGCACACTAAACTTAGGGATATCATTTAATGAAATATGTAACACTATGTAATTATATATATTCGTAACTTTAATAACTGTAAAATCGGAAATAAAGGCTATATGCAAAATATGTATATTATGTTTTAATTAAGCGAACAATAATTTAACTTTTAAATTGCGGTCTAGGCCCTCTTATGTAAAAGAGGTCTACGGTTCAGCAGCAGACTAATGACCGGCTATAAATGTTTTGTCATTAATTCCTTCGTTGCACGGATGTGTACATACATGTATCGCCTTAAAATCACTGTAAGTAAAAACAAATTGCCTCATTTGCAGGCCCAGTCGTGGTTGTGGCCCGGAGGTTTAACACGCCCGCTTCTCATGCATGAGAGTGCGGGTTCGAAACCTACCAACGGCAAGTACCAATGTGACTTTTTCCGTTCGTTATAATTATTTTACTTTCTAAGATTATTTAGACACCACTGACAAACGGTGACGGAAATCATAGTGAGGAATATGCCCGGGATATGTTAGCTTCAGTGACTGACAGTCTGTGGGACAATACAATTTTGACGTTTCAAAAGTACCTATTCATCACAAAGTCAAAGTCAAAAGGGTCTCGCCTTTTGACTTTGACTTTATGACAATAGGCTCACCCCCCACTGAGTATCAATATACAGCTCATATTATTCTATTTATTTATTTTATTATTATAGTGGCGAAGTGTGTGTTACATTTAAAGTACTTACTCTTACTCCCTTTTTACTTATGACAGCACGGTTGGTGCAGTGGCTAGCCAACCGGCTGCCGCGCAACGTGTCGCGGGTTCGATTCCTTCACGGAGCAACTCTTAGTGTGATCCACAAATTGTTGTTCCGGGTCTGGGTGTCATGTGTATGTGAACTTGTGTTTGTAAACGCACCACGACACAGGAGAGAATGCTAGTGTGGGGCCAAGTTTTAACCTCGGGTATGTCGGAGCGTAGATCTACGCGAGATACAAGAAGTTTTCTATTGTGTCTCATGTATCGACAGATAAGTGGTTAGTAAAACATGTTTGTAGTGTCAGGAGTGTTAGTTGGATCTGGACTAACATTAAACTTCATTAAAGCTTCTAGCACCGACTATAGATACAACTACTCATGCAAAACTGTTACATATTTGTACCATTTCACCACCTCTTCTGACATTGGCTTAGGTCAGTAGGAAGTGACTTCAGCGAGTCTTCTGGCGGCAGAAATTGTTACCTTAAGTGCTCAGTGTGTATGTATAATCCTCGAAGAAATTATATTTCTGTCACATGTACATTTTTTTTAAGATCATAATTTTAGATTTTTGCCTGAAACTGAAACAAATTGATATAATACGTAGACAGCGTTGCGTAATATGTTTTATATTACAAACTTATCTTAGTTTCAGTTTGAACCGACATTCTAGAACAATCTCCCACTGAGGTGTGGCAGTTCGAATGCAGTTACTGGATGAAATTCCTAAATCTTTTAATACGAAAAATACTGTCCAAGCAATCTGACACAACTCCTAGAGGCTGTAACATGCAGCGGTTACATATATATGTATAATATATACTATGTATACATGTGTATATCCATGTATACGTTGTCATGGATACAAGTTTGTAAATGTGATCTAATTTGTAAAGTTAACTTTGTAAAATGAGAATTGTATAGAACCACTATTTTTATGGATTGTCAGTATGCATATGTGAGCGCCGTGTTAGATTATAAGATTTTTTTTTTATTTTAGTAAGGTTTGTAATTAGTGCCTATAATACGTCAAGCGTGTCTTTGCATTGTTCTCACATATACGTACAGTATTGACATATGTATCAGAGACATTGTAGAACATACTTTTTTAAAAAGAGTAACGAATGGAGTTTCTTGCTCGTACTTCTCCATTCGAATCTACATTTTGGAATGAGCACCTAGCTTCACCTAGCTTTACTGACGGACTGACTGACAGATTATTATTTATTTTGTATTTGTTGACGTTTCAAAAGTACCAAATTATGGTTTAATTGAAGTAAATGATTGGACTTTGACTTTGACAGGGAAGGTTCCATTTTGCAGACAAATACCTCCAAACTCAGAAATCGAAGAGTTCAGAGAAGGTCGTTCAAACCAGTACTTAACGAGCAGATTGCCGAGTGGAGAGATATTTATCATACGAGTACGATATGTGCAAGTAATTATACAATACAGTTTTGTGGAAAAAGTGCAACGTTAAAGGTCTTGTGCAAAAAACTTTGTATGGGTAATGACGTGTGGAGATAACAATTGTAGTAATTAGCGCGCCGCGGAGAGCGCACGTAATAAAGTGCGCGCCGCTATCTGCTCACCTAGTTGTCAATAAGTTATGTGCGAGGAGGGGCCGCGGAGGTATGCGCGCACGCACCGGGACGCAATCAACGAACGAAATTCATTAGCAGTCGCGACGGACGGACGGACGGACAGCAGCCGCGCAACCACAATTGATATATTACACTTATACACGTATCGGTTAAATTGTCCGATCGATAAGTGGGCGTGAGACGCAACCGGCAGCGCTCCACTTGTGACTCAATATACACATTGCAATTTCGACCTTATCACTTCGCGATACGGACCAAAGAGCCAGGACTCGGAATGCAGTTCAGTCCTTACGTATGAAGTTACCACGATGCTTTCGAAGTGGTCAAATGTGATAATGTCATAAATACCAACTGGGAAATGAACTCTATTTCTAACCAGTTAAGGTTAAGGTATCCATGGCGGTGCTGGTGAGTTAGGTCAGTATGGAGCGCGGCAGGTGGGCGCGAGGGACTAATGTGTAACCGTTGTCGCGGGCTCGCCGCACTAATGCGGCCGGCGCCGGCGCCCGCCTAACACAAAATCTACAACATTCCTGCGTTTAGGTCGCGAGCCTTTATTCCTTTTTTATCGGATCATGAAATAATAGAATACGTACAAAGCAGCCGCCGGTCGCCCCCCCCCCCCCTCCCCTCCCCCGACACCGGCGCGGGTCGCTTATCACTACACTTCAAGTTGTAATGCAGCCAGCCATGTTATACTGGTGCTTGGTAGTTTTATTTATTTAAATGTACAGACTTGAATCAATTTTGTTTTGGGTACACTTACATCTACTAAACAAACTCAGGGAATTGATCCGAGTGCAGATTGAATTTTGAATATAAATAGTCTAAGTGTGGGAGAGCCATGCTTCGGCACGAAAGGACCGGCTCGAAGGGAGTGATACCACGGCCTCACAGAAAACCGACGTGAAACAAAGCTTGCATTGTGTTTCGTCGTATGTCGTGAGGTTACCGGAGGCCCAATTACCCCTCGCCCCCTCCCCAATCTTCCCAATTCCTGAATCTCCAATAACCCTCAAATTCCTAATATCCAAAAGGTCGATAATGAGCTAAATCATGTATAACCTTTAGTCAGCTTTAGATAGATATGTGTGGATAACTTGGTACTTGGCACCAAGGGATCAAATATAGCATTGATATAGTAATATCAATGTCATACAAATCCAAATTTTTTTTTGTAGTTGTTAGATTGGCACAACGTTTTCTATTTTGGCGCGGAGTTTGAGTTGCATCTGTTATTAATATTAAATACAGCGCTGGTTGTAGTAATTATCATGTACGTATAGTGTGTATTGCTAATTTCATTATGGACAAAAATATCTAACAAAGAGTTTGTCTTAAATTTTGCATCGCCAATGGAATTTCGTGTTCGAAAATGTTACAGAAGGCTTACGGTGAATCGACTTTATCAAAAACTCGTGCTTATGAGTGGCTCAAAGCGTCCAAAAGCGGTCGAGATGTGATGGAAGATTTGCCTCGCTCTGGTAGGCCGTCAACGTCTGCAACTGAAGTTAACATCGCAAAAGTGTAGGAAATAGTGACTGAAAATCCCCATTCAACACTGAGAGAGATATCCGCCGAACTTTCTGTATCTCACGAGTCAATCCGTACCATTTTAACTAATCATTTGGGTATGAAACATGTTGCTGCTCGGAGTCCCATAAGATCTGAATTTTCTCCAAAAACTCAATTGCATTAAGTCGCTGAGGACATGCTAGAACGAGTCAGTTCGGACCCAACATTCATGAAACGCATTGTTACTGGTGACGAGACGTGGGTTTACGAGTTAGACATGCAAACTAGTCAACAAGCTTCGGAGTGGCGCCTTCCAACTGAACCGAAACCGAAAAACCACGCCAAAGTCGATCAAAAGTCAGTCATGTTGACTGTTTTCTTTGACTATCGCGGTGTTGTGCACTCTGAATTCTTACCGGAAGATCTAAGGGTAAATAAAGAATATTATTTGAGCGTTATGCGGCGTTTAAGAGAGCAAATTCGACGAAAAAGGCCAGATTTGTGGAAAGAATATTCTTGGATTTTGCACCACGATAATGTGCCTTCGCACAAGGCTATCATTGTGAACGAATTTTTGACCAAACACTCAACAAATACCACCCAGCAACCACCATATTCACCAGATATGGCTCCTGCTGACTTTTCTCTTTTTCCTAAACTCAAATTACCACTTCGTGGCACCCGTTTTCAATCGATCGAAGACATAAAGGAGAATTCGCGGCGAGAACTGAACTCAATTCCGGTAGCAGCGTTTAAAAAATGTTTTGATGAATGGATTATTCGTTGGCGCAAGTGTATCGTTCCAAAAGGAGCATACTATGAACACCTTCAAATTAAAATAAATTTGGATGAATAACAGACATTTTGTGTATTATTGATTTTTTCCCGGTACTTTCTTGTCAGAGTAACTAGTACTAAAATTAATGCAATCATTAATTTTAGTTCTCTACGGTAACTGTGCGTTAGCACAAATTACTTCTAAGTCAATCCTGACTCCTGAACCATCAGGTCCTGCTTACGGAGACTTGTACTTGTCTTGTCCCGTTGTTTCTAGTTCTATGCTAGTTTCTATAATTTACTTAGGTGCGAGTAGGGAGAAGCACAGAACTGTGATGTGAAGTTACTCAAGTTAAAAAAAACTCAAATGTATCACAAGGCGGGAAACTATGATAACATCTAATTCCAAAGTTGACGCAAAAAAGTTACGACTGTTAATGTTTATGTCACAAAAAACACATTTTGGCCCATCTTGAAGGTATGTACATACTTACGTCTGTGGGATACTTTCCGATGACGACGTTGGGAAGTCGAACTATTTATTATATTAATACGTAGCATTGTTTCACAGTTACAAGACTTAATACGCTATTTATAACTTAAATAATTGCGCATTGTAACACCGATTTCTCATTAGCATTGTTAGGAGTCGCATATTATAGAAGTGAGCCCATAACCGTTTACCCCGAACAATTTCTAGGCTCGGTACTATTACCGAGAAAATTTTATGAAAAACCGTAAAACATTAAAAATATTTGGCCCAACTCGGGAATCGAACCCGACTACCCGATCCCTTGCTCGGAAATAGCACTTGCGAAAACTTGACCAACGAGGCAGTCAAACATATGAAAAGTAACATAAAGAAATTACTCAAAATATGATCTTTCAATTCTATACAATTTATAAAATTCCATCCATTTGTAACGTCGTGGTGGCCCGGCGTTAGACGCCCGCAGATTCGACACCTACCAACGGCAAGTACTAATGTGACTTTTTCTAAGTTATATGTACTTTCTAAGTTTATTTAGACACCACTGACAAACGGTGAAGGGAAACATCATGAGGAAACCTGTACATACAATATCTAATAATAAGTTAGAGCTAGCGTGGTGATTAATTTTCAAACCTTCTCCATGTGAGAAGACATCTTTGCTCAGCCTTGGCCAGTTATAGACTGTTGATGTTGTTGACATTAATCTGTAATCGTAGCAATGAAGTACTACTTGCATTACTCTGTCCTAGAGATTCCTCAAACACTTGAAGTGAGTAACCGAGCTTAAGCTATTGTATTTAGATGAATATTGCTATTTGACGTTTCATTGGAAATGCCAATGAATTTCTATCAAAAACCATCCAGAGTAGAATTTGTGTAGGTACCGGGAAAGTACTGCAATGTTCATTTTACAAGTAATAACTCAGTTCCTTGTGGTTTTACTACAATTGCTATACTTATTTGTTCTTGTATACTAATATTTGTCCAGTGAACTACATTTTGAACAAATATGTGTTTGCGATTTTCTCATGATTGGCTGATTTTGATACCGTTTTCAGAAAAGTGTTAGTTGTACTTAGGCGAAGGTTTAAGTATATTAATAAACCGATCTTAAAAAAGAGGGGGTTGAAGTAGGTTCATTATCCCTATACAACATCCTCAGTTGTCAGTTCTGGTTCCTTCCTTACAATAACTACATAATTATTATTATACTACTAACAGTAATAACATAACTCGTAGGTAAGTACCAGGCACTAGAGAGTCCTACATCTCTACCTAACCATTTCCGGTAAATAACACGCTTAGCTATTAGTCAGGAATAATTAGATGAAATAGTGTAACTTGAATGAACCTAGGTAATAATATAATGAATCAGAGTATTGTCACTTTGCTACTTAAAAAGGCACCCTTACAACGAGGTACCGGTATAATAATACACACATACATAGTGTCTTCAAGTCAGTGCGGGTGACGTCAAACGGCTGGCCACTCGTCCCACGCGGATTACTCGCCAAACTATTGACTGTTCACTCAATAGCTAGTGCTCTACTGGCTATTGTTCCACCATTGTGCGCCTCGAGCACTAATGACTCGTTATCTTTACACAATAGGATCGTTTATCGCACTGAGGATCTGGCCAATATGCCCAAATGATGATTCATTTGCTACAATTCCTTACCTTCTTATAATGGAATTTTATAGCCAAACAGAATATCATTTTATAGCAGCTACGCAATGCTACGCGATGCTACGCCGTGCTACGAAATGCTACGAACAATTGCATGCTGTGTAGGCATGGTATCTGTAGATATTATATCTGCTAATATGCTCATACTTGACGAGTAACATTATAATTGTACTGTTTGTACATTACTGAACGCAGTCTGTTAAAAAATAATTAGTAGGATAAAAACTAAAGACACAAATGCCGTTATATTTACTACGCTCATATATTTCAATTTTTCGATATTCTTCACTGTGGTACTTTAATAGCACAGTAATAAATGACAGTTTAAAAACTTGGTTGTACATACATGTAACATAATCCTATGAAATATTCCCGCTTTTATTCTGTGAAGGTGTAAGTAGACGTGTACAAATGAAATGTTACACTCACTTTATGATCGGTGCGTTATTTGTAACATGTGATCCACTTTATGATCGGTTTGTGTTGTTTGTATATTGGAACAGTTTTCAGAGCATGAGGCACTATCATACTACTAAGAATTTTTCGTACGCCGAGTAATCAAGTTCAAGTTCGAACAAAGACTACTTTTAATATAAAGTACTGTCTACCACTACAATACGAAGAGTTATTATCCATTTGTCTTTTGTTTTTTCTTCGGCTTTTGTTTCTTAGTCCAATACTATACTCTGTATTACACAATAATATTTAATCCCCTGAGCGAGGACACAGACATACTACACAATACATAATCATATTAACTATTATAAATGTTACTTTCATGTGACTTACTGAATTACTTGTACCAGCGACATTGGCTAGTAAAATTAGCCTATGTCTGTCTTTCTCCGATCCTTTACTCCTGATTTAGCTATATGTATGAAAAACATCAACAGAATTGGTTGAATAGATATAGATTAAAGAGTCAAACAAACAAATTAACATAATTTGCAATATTATTATAGCTGAAATAGTTAGAATTTTGGGATAAATTCTACGAATAACTCAATGTCAATATTGAGTATTTTAATAATAGTAATTATTTAGTTCCCACGGGAATACACCAAAAATGGTAATATTTGACAAAGAGACCTCATTACTGAGTCGTCTGCGAACAATTAGTGAGTGATAATAATGCTCTGTCTTCAGGAAAGTGCTTGCGGTCGACTTCAAGGCGAGTGATAAGACGACCCAGTTACTGAATGGAAGCAAGTACAGAGGGCGAGCCATTGTGCGCCGTGGGAACCGCCACCAGCACATACCTCCATGTTGATGTTCTTAAAGTCCTGTATCTACTCTGGTTCATGATCACCGTCATCATACCGACGAGACGTGTACTGCCTGATATATAATAGGCCTCACCCAATGACTTCAAGTTCGGCCTGTTGGGAGTGACTTGCTTCCAGCAGCTCCCTGTGGCTTTTATTAGGTCGTCTGTTTGATTGATACAGTATAATGTCTTTTACCCCTTAAGAGATAGACAGCGTTGAACATACTACCTACAATATGATATTTATGATTCCCCTATATTAGGTGAACTGTTGGGGATAAAACTCCGTGTTATTACAGAACCTTCGCTCAGGAGTCGTGTGTATGAGCGTTCGCCAACGAGGCAATTATTATTCCAGGTGCCGGGTAAAGTAGTTATTTTATGATTGGACGGTGATTGTAGGTTTTGTAGGAGACGGTGTTCTTGTATGATTAAATGTATGTATGTGCAGGAAGTTAAAGAAATACTACGTCAAGGTTATACTATGCATTCTGTGGTGTCCGTCGTAACCACACGAGGACATTCTGTTTGTGATCTGATTAAAAGAGGATGTAAGCAAGTGAAGAGACTGCGAAAAGTCTAGTCTTTATGGAGAAGTCAAAAGAACTTACGCCTATGTAACTAGTTAACAGATTGTTTTAAATTTGAACTATAAGCGGAATGTCTTAAATGTTAAACCATAAAACTCGATTGTGAACACGAGTCGCGTGTGAGCAGGCTGTATGATACAGCCTGTTATAGGTAATATTTATTGAACAGCACAATGCAGCGGTTTCCTATCTAAAACCTTAATATACTCGGTAGAAGTTTGAGTGCTTCGTAGCGTGTTACTATGTTGTAAGAGCACCAGTATACGTCGCTCTTCAATTAACATCCACTGATCGACTGCTACCGAGTACTAGCGATTAATTAGCAAACTGCTGGCGCGGGCTGTGCGGGTGGGGGGTGCAGGGGAGAGAGGGGGGCTACGAACACTCGCACGATTGATTGCGACGCCGTGAGTATAAACAAAAACGCAGTACTAATTCCATTAGGGCCCGAAAACTAACCCCTCTATAAATCTCCGCGCGGCGCCCATTACTCGCGATAGCGGCCGCCCACCGGAGCCCGCGCCCCCCGCCGCGCCCCCCCCCCGCGCTCGCCCGCGCCACGAGTGACGCGTTACGTGCGCGTTCATCATGTGCGCTGCAATTTATGGAAAAGCGCATTTCCCTCGCGTGTTAGGCGCGCCCCGCCCCGCCCCGGGGCGGAGGCTGCGCGCGCCCGCCGCCGCCTCCCGCCGCCAGTGGGCGCGCGCTCTCCGGCAAGTGTACACGCGTCGACGTGCCGCGCGGTGTCGTTCGCAGTGATCCTCAGTGCTCCTCATCAGCTCGTGCCAGTGTCAGTGATATACTAAGCCAGTCGTAGCGGACACCAAGCAGCACACTACTACAGCTATACGTTGCACAAGCAGGAATTACCCCATTTTACGTAAGTACAAACTTATACCGTTCTATATGAATACTTATAGTTAGCAGTTTCTTAGGGAACTTGCAAGTGGACATACAGTACTATATCTCGCCTCCTTATCATCGTGCAGCATCACGTCACTACACCTCGGCAGCGCGTACGTACTTTTTGAAAGACGTGGGTGATAATGACAACATATTCAACATATTTGATTGAGTATGGTATTGACCACACAACAACTATTTCGTGTGGATATATTGAAGGCAAATATTGCGTAGTTATCTCGTATAGTTTCTTAAGCAGACATAATAGTAGTAAGTACATTGCCGACGGCTTACTGTTAGGTTAGCGCTAACATTACACATTGCGCCACCGGGAACTGACATCAATATAAAGTGAGCACGTTACACAGGACGGTCACTCAATAAACAGGCCTACCTACACACCGCAATCGTTACCGATACGTTTCGTTACTGTCCAGTTGCCCACAAACACAGCCGATATAATTATTGTTGTGAACTTGCAATTGTTGTTTTTTCCATAGTCTATAATGATGTAATAATAAATATGTGTGTGTCTGTGTCTGCGTGTGTGTATGCAGCAATAAATCAGCGAGTAATTGCAACAGATCGCGCAAAAAGTGTTCCACTCCGTTACACGCTAATAGCTGATAGCTCGGCGCAGTACACATTGTATGTACGTCCAATGTACACACGTCACCACGTCACACACGGGGGTAGGCAGCCGTGTAACTATACTGTGGCTGGATCTGACAATAAAATAACTCAAATAGTCTCATTTAACTACGAAGTAATTAAAAAAGAGCTTTGTAATTTCTATGTTGACCTCTGCCGCAAAGTAAAACTATCTAATTATTTGTATATAAAATATTAAATGGCTAAGTTAAGCCATTTTTTATATATTTTTTATAGATTAATCATAAGCAATTTAGATAGACATTGATAGTATCAGTCAGGCAGACAGAACCCCGTGAAATATGACGACGGTTCAACCGAAAAATTTGCAATATTTTGGTATCTGTCACAAAGGTCAAATGGTACCCACTTAATGACAATGAACAAATATAAAACATTCAGCCAAATATCAGAAGAACCTAAACCAAGATGGGTAAAAGTTAACTCTTCACCACATGCTATATACTACAGTGCCACACTGCACTGCATATATTCCAGTGTCCTGTAATTCTGTAACACATCGGTGCGGTATCAGGCTCAGTAGTGCTAGTAACTGTGCAATACTGCTCACCCCACATAACACAGCAGTGACTAACAGTAGACAAAGGACGTTTGCGAAGTGTGTACCGTACGCGGCGCCGGCGCAACCCATCGTGCGGCGCCGGCGCTGCATTCCTACCGCTGTCTCATCGCTTATCTGATAGCTCTGATACTGTGTGCCATTGGACACTGAAACTTTCAGTAGTCGAGCACAATGCCCGTATTCACATTATAACTGGACTATTGCGCACGCGTACTCATCCCGTTATATTTAATGTCGCACAAATAGTTTTTATTTACTATTATAATATCAGACACTTTCTCACTCAGACCTCTGATATAATATTAATTTGTTTTTACAAGAAGTAGGTAATTTTATTTTAATTGTATTTTATGCAATTTGCTTCATGTTTAACTCACTCATTATTAGTGATAGAATGTTTGAATGTAACAAATATTTTGATATGATAATTACTTTATATCAAAGTGGTTTTGTAATTTTTATAACGTTGCAATGGAGTTTTTTCTGCTTTACATACATACATACGTATTTGAGCAAGTTGAAACTATAGGCAGAAAGCCAGCACTATCATATCGGAATATGAATATCAGATTATAAAGTTTAATGCATTCAATACAACATCAGCATCACAACGACACCTCGCCGTCGAGACACTCCTCTATACGTCCAAACATTGTGATCACATACAATGTCTAATTACTTTAACTGTACATTTATTGCAATAAGACAAGAGGAATAAGTATTTAATTAAAGTAGTCTCCTACAATCATACTTAAACAGTGTCAATCGCACACTTAAGTTAGTACCGAGTGCTGTATCATATGCGCCTGCGCAAGGAGTAGCCGACGCGGCACGGCGCTCAATGCGCCTAACGTTACAGGCATTACCAACATTCCTACAGTTGTACAAAGTACCAGCTGCGGACATAAACGTACGTAGTTTTAGACCCGGCCTGGTGATATTACATACACACTTATGTCACAAATGTATTATATATTATTATGCGACAGACGTTTAAAAAAAGCGATACTCAAATATAATAATGGATATATTTGGGTGACATAAAGCAAGATTTTTACAATCGGAGAACTAGGAAAGGTTTAGTCCACGTGTATGTCGATGTGAATTGAGGAAGTCTGGTTAAATTGGCAAGTAATAGTGTGGCGTATGGTCTGGTAGTGCTGGGGCTGGGCTGGCAGCTACGTCCAGCGCCAGACTGCTACCTGCAACCCTTCTGACCTACTTACAGACATCAGACGGCAATAAACACGCGGTGACGTGTCGCCGGCGCCGGCGCAGGTAACTCTGCTAGAAAAAACGCAAAACATTGGGACATTCGGACATTGCACCAATTTATGACGTCGCTCAGTTCCGGCCACTAATAGACTCGCAAAAAAATGTCCAGGAATGCAATCTAGGCGATTTAGTTAAAAAACTGAAAAAGCGTGATCGGGTCACTGTAGTCAAAGACAAAGTAGATATAGTTTATTTTACTACTATCGACAGCAGCAAAACGTACTGTCGCCTGATTGTTATCAGTCACCGCAGCTCACGCACACCTCCTGCAACCCTTAAAGCATTACAAGTACGTTGCTGACTGTGTAGGTGTAGGATCTTCACTTTAATTTTTTGTTGACATTCAAAGTCCCGTTCTGGTCTAATTGAAATAAATAATTTTGATTTGACTTTGATTGCACCATCATTTTCAGGGAGCTGCTCTGACATAAATTTATGCCATTGAATTGATTCTAGAAACACTAGCGTTTGTAAGTATAATCATAAATGTAAATTGTTAAGTAAATAATCAAACATCATAAACGGAGTTACATGTATAAAAAAGTATAAGGAATTAATAACGGAACCTATTAAATATAAGTAACTATAAGTAGACCCTACACATAGCTCCGAGTAGTGCAGCAACACAAAGCCGCGGCCACTCGAGTCCATTACACACGTCACCGGAGTATCATGATATGTTTGTTTGTTTATTGGCACGCACAGCCGGTGCGCCGGGCGGGGCGGGACGGGGTCGCCACTGTCATTGATACATCAGCGCGAACCATTAGCCGGGTTTTTTGTCAGCAGTCGTCATCGGATTAGGCTCACCGTAACCAAACAAAAAACTGTGGAGCGGCCGGGAACATTTCGCACTTAGTGGCCACCCTCCGCCATCCGTCTTGATCTGTTGACAAATGACTGCCATCAACTAAATGAAATATTGGCAAATTAGTCGCCGCCATTGTGGACACCGAGTACTGTCTAGCGGCTGTTACACTGTATACCAATATCTACGTCGATGTATCGTATGTGTACTATATGTATGTAGTAGTAGGTATATGCAAGTCAGTATTGAGTTTGTTGAGTAGGTACTCGGTGGACCGGCTTCAGTGCGTGGTGTTATTACTATGGCACCGTCCAGTAAATATTGCACGTAGTCATAAAAAACTGTAGAAAACTAGCTTACTTGTTAACTTGGGATGTAACACATGTACAAAATGTATAAATTCCATTAAAGTAGTACCTTAGTGGTCGTACAGTCGTACAGTCCGGCGGACTACTCACTGACATTCATTGTTTAATCCACTTATCGTTGCGTTATCGGCCACTGAGTGGAGCCAATACTGGACGTAAGTATCAAGTCAGTTCGGTCGCAGTCCATATAAAAAGCGTGGCGCCTCGACATTAGAAGCCGGGTTATTTATAGGGGGATTAATAGGGTTGTCCTGCGTCCTTGTCGCACTCACAGCCAGATGTATAGCGGTCTCGGTCACTCAGACAATTAGCCGAGCCCCGCCTGTCAGATAGCTCAATAACGCCGCGCACAATACCTGATGCAGTGGCGCGGGGCTCGGGACGTCACATTTGCACAATGTCTCCACTTGGCTCGTGCTGGGCCATTTTAGGAACCCAACAAACATTTTTTTCTCAGCGAACTGTTTGTTTACGTGTTGTTTCCCTTTCTTGAAAGCACTCATTGTATTGTAATACTTGTTACACTCGCGGATGATGTAGTTCCGCACATGATTATTTATTAATTGCATAATCGGGATGAAGACAAGCTATGAAAATTAAAAATATAATTAGTCCGTCAAGTCAATATATTGTCTAAGTATTGTTTACGTAATAAAATAAAAAATACGTAATAAATAATCTACCAAACGGACATAACATAACATCACGCCTTTGATCCTCGAAGGGGTAGGCAGAGGTGCACATTACGGCACTTAATGTCACTGTACCTACTTACAAAGTAACACCCAAAGTCAAAGTCAAAGTTGCCATATGCCGGGTACAATTCCAGACTCCGTGCTACTACTGAGATTTTTTTTAAAACCCAGTAGTACTTTGCCTTACCCGGGAATCGAACCCGAGACCCATTGCCCGACAATCGCACTCGCGACCACACGGCCAACGAGGCAACAGAAATAAAAATGAGTCATCTACTCTAACATTGTAACTGTAGGGAATTTTTTGAACCATACCATAATGGAACCATTAGAAGTAGAAAGTATCGATATAATTGGACGACTAATTAACATTGCACTAGTTTCACGGCTCAACGATTTATATTATATCTACAAGAAATCTTAATATGAATAGTAACACCCTGCTGAAATTAGCAAACATACACATATACAACCTATCTACTAATACAATAACACATCTGGGGGCTTACTCTTGAATCCAATTCCGATCGATCGACATTGGTATTGTGAAATTTCGTACTCTTGAGTTGCAATACTAGAGCCCATTGCATCCGTATTGCGTAGATATTGAATGAACTAAATGGTATTGAGTTTGTCTTTATATTCCGTACTCTGAATGCTATTGTAACAGCTAAGATTGTGGTTGTATAGTGTTGACATTTAATAATTATTGAGATCATATTGGATTGAAATTGCATTGACATTGAGATTGGTTTCAAGAGTAAGCGCCCTGTACATGTCATTTGTTTTTTAGCGTAAAATATAGTTTTTTTCTTTCTTTCTTTACATACAACTTGTTACTGATAGATAATACTTGTGTCAAATAGACAATAGTTCCCATTAAGTTGCGTTGTAGTGCCTAGTGTTGTATACATTCTGTAAACATTAGTGAATGAGTAACAATTATCTAATGAATGCGTGGACACAAAGTGAACAATGTCCTGCACGGAAGTTTAATACATATTTCAATAAACCGATGATAAGTATTGGTAGTGATGAATCGAGACGATTATTATAACATTCTTCTCGGTTTGGGGAACGAGAGTTAAAGACTCTCCACTTGCGAAGTTGCGCTCTGTTCATACAGAAATAACAATATACATTGTTTGTTTTCTGCATACAATAGCTGCTACACTAAGCCGCTAAGCCACGTCGCGTCGGCCGTACCCACTGTCATATTTCAAATTGTAGTAGTTCTTTTGTATAAAAATGAGTTAAAATTATAATAGCAATCAGTTTTATAAACATCGTTTGTAATGCAGTTAAAACATTTGAATTAATTTAATACATGAAACAATGCATTATGTTGGAGTTACATTCAGGTAGACCTGGTCAAATATCTCAGCGCGGCGGTCCCCACCAACGCCACAATGTTATTTCTGTGAGTACCAACTCAGGCCACAACTGACTGGACCTAGCAACAGACAATCACCACGTGGCCGCTGACAGGAACTATGGCGCGGGTGTAACCGCAAGCAGTGCGCGATGTCTCGGCCGGGAACAAAGCGGCCATTGTGTGGCCACTGGCAGTACTGATAACACTGATAGTACTCATAGTGCAGGAACAATAGTTTGCAGCCAGCAAAGGCCGGGGTCGTAGTCAAAGCCGCTAGAACTACTTATTACAATACATAATAGATAATTAGTAGACATGAGCGTGGGAACGTGCGCCGGCGCCGAGACGACACTCTGTGTCTGTGATTGTGAATCATTGCGAGTGTCAAAATGTTGCCATATCTGACTGACAAAAATATTTAAAATATTAAGATAAGGAACCGTAAGTCGTCTATAATTATACATATTATTGATGTTATAAATAGATGATTGAGAATAATTAAAACTGTTCACTGAAATGTATCTGTTAGATCATTTCATTACTCGTGGGACTGAAGTTACAATGAACGTTAAATTCTTCAATGTTCAAACTTCCTTCTCTCCTCTACATAAAGTAAAATCAATATAACTATGAGACGTTTTCGTTTACGAGTGAGGGAGCTGAAACTGTTTGGAGACTGTAGGTTAAGAACCAGTCATAGAGGACTTATGAAATAAATAATTATAATAATTTAAATATTTTTCATAAACTTACGATTATGGGTTAAAGCCATTCTTGAAAACAATATCATCTCATATCTTGCTCACTCGGAACGGCCGCAACCGTGTGTTATAAGGAAGTCATTACAGCACTGGCAGCGCGTTGATGTCTTTGTAACGTGACAACTGTACTGTGACAATTTGCATCTAATACGTGCCGCATTTTTTTATTACCTCTAGAAAAATACTTGAATCGTTAAATATTCTTGTTTCTTTTCATGGAAAATCTAAAATTGTTTGGAGCCCGACGAATTTTGAATAATAAGCGCCTAAAGTTACACATTTATATTAATTATAAGATAAGACGTTCTACTTATTTTTACAGTTTGTAATTAATTCGCCGACTGTTACTGTTTATCATATAAATTGTAATTTATTGAAATAACTGAAATTAAAATCGACTTTGTTCCAAAAATACAAAATGTCATTGTCAACTTTATAGCTTATTAATATAATACCTACATTATGTTTGAATAAGAGTTACGTCGCATTATGTAATAATGTGCGTTTTGGAATGGATGTGTATTGTGTACGCGTCATAGATAACTTTTTACAAACACTACTGGCATATGACTTTATCATTTAAAAATAGCTCCAGTCTGCACGTGTCGTACTCGTGGGTTGAGATAAAATCTCCAAACAAACATTTTTGTTTCAGTCATGATACAATGCAAGTTTTTTCCCTCAATCTAGCTTTCAGTGAAATTTGTAGGATTAACACTTAGGCAATTTAATCGAAAAAATATGACATATTGTTAAGGTAAACATTTCATGTTTTACACATTGAGCACCTCGAGTGCAAATTGTGATCTAACTAGCTTTTCTTTTCTTTTTTCTTTTTTTTAAAAATAAATTAATAGCAAGATAATAATAGATACATGTGACAAGTGTAAGTAGCAAGTATATTCATTATAATACCTACATCTGATAAATATTTATAATATTAACGTAGGTATGCAATAATTTAGATTGGCGCGAGGTAGGACCGGTACAAAGTTGTCAACTGTAAGTTTCCATTTATAACACAGACTGACGTCAACAACATACGTGACGTCATTAGATGTCACTGACATGAGATGACATACGTCCTCCTTTCTCAGATCCATTTCTTTATTAGTTTTCGGGAGAAAACAATAGAGTAAACATCCATATATATAGAATTCAAAAGTATTTTTGAGAAAGACTAGGGAGTGCAAGCACTCAGGATCTCGTCACTTGCGAGTACACAGGTAGGGGCAGCTGAGCTCCTGTCGATGTGTTTTATAGTTTATTGATAAACTGTAACACACATCCGTACACCTGTTTTACATTGTTGCGATACAACATGTCAATAAAATAGAGGATCTGGTCATTATGCGCCTATGTTTCTATAATACCTATAATATGGTCATAAAATAAAGGTTTTAAATAAAAATATATACTGGACGTGTTCGACGTTCTCGTGGGAAAATTATTTTAAAATATTAATGTCACTTAAGATGCAGTTTCCAAAGTAAATATTCTAAAACTAGTTATTTAATATTCAGCCGATGAATGCTAATTCTATCATTAAATGTGTTCGTGAATTTTTATTTATCGACAATAACAGCAGCTGCCCGTGAAATTGAACAAGCGAACATTTTAACCCAAATTATTTGAAAGTTAGATTGTGGAGTTTCTGAATGTTGTCTCCCGGGCTCGGGGTGATGCGTGGACTAAGGAGTGAGTAGTAGCGTGTCACGTGATGTGGTGTGGAGGTGCCTATGATGTCGTGACTGTGGCTGCCAGTTTGCGACATAAATCATTCATGCTGAGGACAGGTTACTGCTGACATTTTGATAATGATCTAACGCCAGATAAGAACCACTTCATCATTCAGATACTCCCTCGAATTTTTCAGTTGTTGTTGAAACAACTGGAAACAATTTGGTTGAAATGTAAAAAAAATATATTATTATATTCATGAATATAGGCCACTAATGTTTTAACATAAATAAACTGAATAGCATATTGCACATTATTGCACAATTATAGGTGGTTATACTTGGTATTGGCAGACCGAAGACAGCATCAGAGTTGCGAGAAATCAATAGATGCATGTGGGGAGATGTCGTTCGACGTGGAGAACTAAAAAGAAGGCATTGAACAGTAGATTACTTCTGGATGATGATGATGTTGATAGTTGACCATATACCTAATATTTCTGTACCATGTGTTTAAGTAAACAAGAGAGTAATGAACACCACCGCGAAGATACAGGACGCCGGTACTGTGAAGTAATAATGATAACCAAACACTTTATATTGCATCAATATAATAAGTAATATACGTATAATGTAACATTACAATACACGTGTAGTTGTAACAGTACACGTTCATGTACTTCGCATGTATTTCAGTCTCCAACTACAACACACAGCGACGAAGAAGTTTGTATCCTCACGTAGTTTACGAATGGTTTCCGTATAAAACATTAATCCAACAGTTTGACCGTGAGATCGTTATAAACGAATAGTTTTCGCATTTATAACAACTGGCTGACATTTAACATAGCAAGCAGTTCTATGTCGTAACTATAGAGGACTGGAGAACACGTGCATCAAACACATGACAGATTATGTTTAGCAACATGTGTTTGTGTGTGTGTGTGTGTATGTGTGTGTGTACACGGACACGCGTGAGACAATTTGTCTTATTGCCTGGTTGGAGTTATTAATTCCGCGAGAGATGGCGATCTTATCAGTCGCATCTAATCTTATCTGCGCGTTAATGATAAAGATATGAACGCGCGGTTACGGCCGTCGCGCGGCCTTCAATAGCACTCGTTTCTCATATCAACAGCTACAGGCCTAAGTTCTAATTCAATCGCTAAATATATTTTGGAATAATTTATACCTACTTATAATGATACCTACGACACGTTTTCGCGTTTCGTCGTACTCGAAAATTCTTGTACGAATACGAAATTAATGTCAATAATGATCTGTTACATGTTTACTTGTAGCTTTTTATAAGCTTTGTTTACAAGCTGATGTCTTTTATCTAGTACGTATTATAGCTAGATGTTACTCTGTAGTAGTACTGTAAGCACATTTTGTCAAATATTAAAAAGTATTTTTAATAAAATACACAAGTAAATCTCTTGTTCAATAAGAAGACCCAAATTGGAAAGAAATAACGATGATATAGTTGTAAATACAGACCGTAGCTGTTTGTACTTTTACTAAAAAATTTGCGATGGCATAAAATTACCGGAAGATTTAGAACACAACAGAGGGACAGTGACTTTACGACATTTATAAGTTGTCTTGTAATGTATGACTGTAATGTATGTATGTATATGACTATGATATGAACTTAATTATTGTAATTATGGAATTTATAATGGTAACTATAATTTGAAATGTTAGTACTTCGCACGCTTGCTCGCAGGCAGAATACAACGACTTTTAGGCTGTACGATCTTCCTTTGTAAAATATGTATTTTTGCAAATAAATGTATTTGAATTGAATTGAAAAAAGTAAATCTCTAGAATGGATGGAAATGGAATAGAAAGATGGGCAAAAGGCATACAAAAGCAAGACGCATAAACTTAAATATTATTTCAGTTAACCTATTGGAATTTCTTTCAGAACTAGGAGAATTGTCTAATTTTTACAGTGACTACGATATACGATTTATGATACCATTCTAGACAAGGAGTCACTTATATTTTTTCAATAGAATGTTGAAATATCTTTGTTTTACCTACCGTTTGGTTAAACAACTAAAATATTTTCGCCATAGCTAACTAAATCCGCCACAGTCGTAGAGAGCTGCTACGTGGCTACGAGCGTGCTACGACGCGGTGACTACGCGCCGTAGTACTAACTAATCAAGCAGAATCTAATTTATAAAGCTTAGATTAGACATAAACTTATAATATCATAATTGTATGTTGATTCGTCATAATTGTATATTTAATCATTCATATAACAAAACTAATATGAGAGTTCCGTAGCAATATTTTTTATAAAAGACTAGACAGTAATAAATGAAAGAGTAAAAAAGACTAGCATAGTCTGCTAGAGTAGCGCTAAGTTATTTGATATTCGACAAAATATGTCACATTGAACACAGCAGACAGTGTAACATGTCCTACATTTTACAATGCAAAACTCTTACCACAAATAAACACTCTGACCCATAATACAGACACAGCTGTAAAAAATAATGATAGCGACAGTTATCTAAAATTTACTTTTCTGATACACAATATTAATAAATTAGGAAGCGTTATGTTCAAAACTAAACAAATATTTGATACAAGTGTGCGGTGTGTAGCGTGACGTCACCACGACCGCGACTACACGATGACTGCACGGCGCGCTCTGTGTTCTGATTCCAACCACTCCCGCCATCTGTACAGTGACGTTAATGCTGCGCTTTTTGTATGCAAGTGTTGATAGATTTTGTTAAATCACGCCATAGATCTTAACAAAAAGATTCTCACGACACTCGAAAGCAGTCAATACTTGACACTAAATATTGCACAATATGTTGTCCAAACATTATTACCCGTATGTTGTGGCCAACGGTCTCCACCCTACGCTGGGACAGTGCTAGTCGCAGTGACAGAGCTGCGCTCGGACGGGTGTGAGAGCCGACACATTTGTACTACAAGTACATTAGCGTTATCTGCGTGTCCCATCGCCGCACCGTCCCGGCTCCTAATTTAAGAGCAATATCAATTCCGTGTGTCACAGGCGCGGCCGCGGCGCCGGCGCTATGTCACACACGTGACACACACACACATTCCTCCCGGTGACATTAATATGCACTGCCTACCTAGGAACCACATGTTTTGTTAACTTACAGTTTTGTCCATGCCATGTGACATATTGAATTCAGATTCATACATAGAATAATATTAATTATTTATTTCGTTTTGTGTGTGGGCATTGCATTATGAATATCCTCATATCTGTGTATGAAATTGGCTGGTACCAAACACAGTAGGTGCTAGGCTCAGGTTGAGCAGTCTGTGGAGTAAGTTTGAGTGTGTGTCCGGGGCGCGGTGTGTCTCGGCGGCGCGCGGTGTCTCTGAAGCGCCGGCTCAAAAGCCTTTCCGTGTACCGTTCCCCGCCCCCGCGCCCGCGCGCCCCCGCCCGTCACCCGCCGCCGCCGCAATTAAACTCGCCGATAAATTTCCAAACTTAATCAAATGACCACAGTCGCGACTAAGTAACTCACGGTTGGACCTTGAAACACTCGCGCCTCTGTCGGATTGTTACCGCGTACTTTGTAATGGTTAGGTTACATAGTTGCAGACTCCGCGAGATGTTTCACCGTTAGTGGTGCGAATGAGCACTCAGAGGACCATTAACCATCTTCCTCGACGTTTGACACTGATTTCGTGACTAAGTACTGCAACTAAGTATACGTAAACCTGACGAGCTACATAAGATTAAATACTGTTTTACTACAAACCTATGTCACAAAATACATTGAGTTATCTATAAAGAAAATCATCTCATCTGCTTATGAAAATGCCTGCCGTTCAGCCACTGCGTTTATGCAGTCCATATCTTTTATTTGTCAATAAATCGTTGCTGGTGCGGTGGCTGGGCAACCGGCTGCCGTGCAACGTGTCGCGGGTTCGATTCCCGCACTGAACAACACTTTGTGTGATCCACAAATTGTTGTTTCGGGTCTGGGTGTCATGTGTATGTGAACTTGTATGTTTGTAAACGCACCCACGACACAGGAGATAATCCTAGTGTGCCAACGTTTTTATTTTTAAAGAAAAAAGAAAAGAAAAAAAGGAACATCGATATAAATACAGTATCCTCTTCAATGCACGTACGCAACTAATTACCTAATTCATAACAACAGTGACCGACCGTTACAAGGATAACAAATAAAATAAATAAGAAAATGGATGAACCAGTTTTCCTCATCAAATAAATCAAATTCCATGAAATGCTCGGTGAGTAGCTGTCTGTGATAACCGATGAATCAATTGTAGTTCATGTAGTGGTACACAAACTCGGTATACATCAGTATGTAAATATATTGCGGAAAGTGTTCGTTTTACCTCAAAACTAATTTGTATCTACTACATTGCTGTCACATTAATATCTGTTTTCCTCGAGAACGCTTGAATGGCATCGTTTCGAAAATAACTTCGAACTAGTATGCACTTAAGCCTAATTCTAGTAATGCTTACGTAGAATACCTAGACCCGAATATATAGGACCTATTTATTAACACACTTTTATTAGGTGGACCTGAAACGGCCTAGATAATAAAATGTAAGAATCTGGCTATCAGGTACAGACACTTCTAATTGTTATACCATCAGGTACCTTGGTACTTGTATGTCGATTAGATGACCACACAACATTATGGTACAATTGAGCTGGTTTGTTGATGGAATTGTTCACTGATGGAAGGCCTTGGCCTTAGCTGCTAGTAAACATACAGAGTTCAATTAAAAAAGTGTTTTTAGTTATTTAACTATTTATACTTTGACGCCTAAATTAAGGGTATAATTTTTGTTGTTTTCTTTTTTTTTACTTTCTTTTTATTTAATAGTTTAGTTGTAGTTAATTTTAAGTATTAACCCTTAGAGCGCCACGTCAGTCACCGGTGCCTGACGCTAGTGGAGGTTTGACTTTCACCATTTTAAACTTGGCAGTAAAAGTATTAAATATTTATGTAATACAAACTTAAAGTTAGAAAAAAAAAATTAAAAATACTATTTAACATAACGACTTTTATCCCCGAATAGGTACACAGAGATGCACATTACATCACTTAATGCCACTTTAAGTACAATATAACACCCACGTTTCACTATTTATCTTAGGAGTCCATGTTATAGGGGGTGAGCCTATTGCCGTATACCGGGCACAAATTTAGGACCCGGGAATCGAACCCGAGACTCTTGCTCGGCATTTACGACCACTCGGTCAACAAGGCAGTCAGTAAACTATTTATTGTTTTAATAATCCCATTAGAAGACAAACTATAACTTCTACCAACACATAAGTACCTACGCGACGGTTGCCACAGTTTGGATCCACACTGGCGTCAAACTGCAGCTCATCATGTCATCACCGCGTCCGCCGATGTGACACACGCACATTGTTCCGGTGTGTCAGTGTGACAGATACAGTGTGTCGCGGAGTTTAGGACGCAGTGCACAGTGCAGGTCATTGATCGCTGGCTCGAGCCTGCACCAAAACATTCGCGTTTTCTTTATCCTTTACCAACCGCTAAACATATCATGTGGTTATTAAGTAGGAACGAATCTTGAAACTTGTTGGCTCCATAAATGTAGTTTTTACAAGCTATGAGTTTTTGCTAAATTCTAATTGTGATTAACATACGTCGAAACAAATGAACTACAACTCGGAGTTACCTTTCAATAGATATTTGTAAGTACTAATTGAACTATCAGGATACCTACCGTTGGTAGGTATCCATTACAGAATCGTGACCTTTTAAAATAAATGTAAAACATTATGAGTTAGCCATTTTTAAAGTAAAAACTATACGCGATCGTCGGTCGTGGCGCTACATCGACTACTAATTGCTGCGCCTGCACCGCTCTCTCGGTTTTTTCTTAGCGACACACGGCGGGAATGCTTTTATTCGTGCGACGCGGGACTGTTAATGTGTTAATCCACTCAGATCGTCTTGTTTCTCTGTTATTAATAGCCAACAAACGGCGTCCGTCTCGCTCGGCCGCCACCACCGTGGCCCGAGCACCGAGCGGGTGCCACTACTGCCACCTTATCGGCACATCTCCTCTATTTGGGTGAGTCATTAGTAAGGGATCGTTGCGCAATGGGATAGGCGCGCACAATGCCGCGACGGGGCGCCACCGCGCCACTCTGGTGTTACACTCACGCTAAAACTGCGCACTTTGTCACAAAAGCATTCCGGACATAGTTTCCTTACCGACGTCTGACCAGCGATAACAAACCTCTCAATATCGGTCTGACTGGTGACGGACTATACACTACACAAAACATAATATAAAAAGAAGCTTATAATTATGTTCTGTGTTACACCATACGATAAAAAAACTTTTTGAATATCAAATAGAAACGCAATTTATTAAAAGTTCACAAACTCTTGAAATGCAAAATTCATCCGAACATAATGTTCAAGGAGTGCGCGTTGCGGGTAGGGCACGCAACTCACGCAGCGAGTGTCGCTCGCAAATCTGTCGCCAAGTGCCCGCGTCGCTTTCTCACAGAGCGGCCGCGGCCTAATTAATTACCTCTACATCGAGAGCCACAAAAAAACGAAACTTGTCGCGGCTTAAGAGCTGCGGCGCCAGAGACAGGGTCCGGGCTGAGGGCGCGACGCGGGGGCGCGACGCGGGGACGCGGGGGCGCGGGGGCGCTGGCTGCGGGGCGCGGGACAGGCGCCACTCGACGCACGCGCATGGGAAACTGTCCCCATCGCCTCCCATCCGAATCCTCTCTCACTATCCACTGTTATCACATCAACGAATAATAAAACCCGAGTTATCAGCCGCCTCTCGCCACTAATACGTGGATGTGAAGCTTCTAATGAACTTCTATGAATAACGAGTTAAGTGCAGTTCCGGCGCCGCGATAGCTGGCCGCGCCTCGCTCCCGCCTCCGCTCCGCTCGTGGTGCGCGGGGTGACTAGTTTATGGCTTGTGCTCTCGGTTTACAGCCGCCATTAATGGTCCCAAATAACACTGGTTAACATTTAACTGAACAACTGAGCAACCATTACACGTGGGTGTACGTGTACACACTCTACGCTAATATAGCAAACATTCTTGTAAGAAGGGAAAGCTGTGGGATCGAGCAAGTGGTTGTTGTTACTTTGTGGGGAGGTATATCAGTAACCACGTACTAATATTACACACGTGTAGTGGTAGTGGAGTACCCGGCAGGAGCAGTAGTAGGTTGTAGAGAGCACAGTCAGACACAATGTGTCGCGGTCAGACTTCCACACGTTGCATTGCCTAGTCACTACAGGCGTACCTAAATTTATTTTATACGGCGTATGATTAGTCCATGAATCTTAGACTAACATAACGCACATACATAATAAACAACATATGGTTCAAAATGTCTACCAGGCACACCTAGTCCACAAGTGCTTTTTTGTTCAACTTTTTTACTGTAACCGCAAACCGCAGTATCGTAAAACTATGACTAATGTGTCATTCGGAATGGATTACAGATATATTTTTAAACAGTTTATGAATAACCCTACCCCTAGCAAAAAAGTTAAAGTTGTAACTTGTAAGCAAAAAATACGCAACAAAAATTGTGTTTGGTTATTTGTAATATCTTAAGTAAAATGATTTTCAGATATTTTCGGTATCGAGGCAGTAGTCCGCATCATTAGAAACAATTTTCCTTTAGGAAGTTCGAAAACCGCTTCACTAGTTCCTATGAGCCGCGCCCACCTCAGACACTAGAATACATACTTTACTAGTCACACAAACATAACGTAATTATTATTAAATGGAAATAAAAAAATCGTTAAACCCATAAACCGTTTTTAATATTCATGGTTTTTCAATTTTAACTTTTTCAAGTTATTCTAGAATGACTTTTAAATGAAAAAGGGCTTATGTATTGTTAAGTATTAAAATTCAAGATACATGTTATAGCTGATGCTCTTGTCTTGATAATTGAAATTCTTGATAAATAAAACTTGTTGAATTGTTTAATAAAACAATGCTTGATATTAAAATGACCTGTGTGTCAAAGAATGAGATGTATAAAGAGTAGAATTGCAATTATACAAAATTATATACTTTATACAATAGGTATATACCAACCACTACTAAGTAGGTATTATTAAAACGCCGGAATTGTTAACATCGGGTCTAGGGTAGTGACGTCGATTATATTTATTAAACACTAGCTACTCCCGCGCGGCGTCACCCGCACCCGCTGCTGCTCGGCTTCTATTGATCGTATCATCAACAGCCGGTAGACATCCACTGCTTAGGCTTACTCCGTAGTCCTCCACGTTGAACGACAACTCGCCACCCGCATCCACTGGCTCCCCGCAACTCTGGCGATGTCGTCGGTCCACCTAGCGGGAGGCCTGCCCACGCTTCGTCTACCGGTCCGTGGTCTCCACTCAAGGACTTTCCTGGCCCATCTGCCGTCAGTCCTTCGAGTGACGTGGCCTGTCCATTGCCACTTCAGTCTGCAGATTTTGCGAGCTATGTCGGTAACTCTTGTTCTTTGGCGAATTTTCATATTTCGTATTTTGTCACGAAAAGAAACCCCAAGCATAGCTCTCTCCATCGCGCGCGTAACGCCACCACCACGTTTCGGTAGCAATGGTACGTGTGAGATATGGTACCGTTCCATACGTCACCACTGGCAACACATACTTAGAAGATTTGATGATAATTTTCGATGAGAAGATTTCGTGTATGAGATGACTTCCCGAACGCTGATCGTATATGATTGATGATTTAGAAAACATCACGCCCCATCGTCTACCCATACTACTACTGTATAACTGTATACGTCATCGACTATTTAACACAAAGAGATTTATTCGGATTAGCGCATTTAAAAACACAAACAGACTTTTTATGTATTATTTTGAAAATAACACGTTGGCTTACATTGTTGCCCCGGTTCACTAGCTCCGCGCTGGAACAAAAGTTACAGCCTTTATTTCCATTAAGCTACACACGCTTTTAAGACGTCTAAAATATTTTTTTCCGTGATTCCCGTCAATCTGATTATCGGTATTATTCGTTCCAAAATGTAGATTCGTATGAAGAAAATGAAACAAGCAAGAAACTCAATTGTTTCGATCGAAACCTAGGCTACTAATTCCTACAAGGTTTAAAAACTTCACGCAATCTCCTGCGTAGTACCTCTACCTACCAGCTCAGTATTTAGAAGTATTGCGTTGCGTGACAGTGGTCACGGTGCTGGCAACTCTGTTATTTAAAGTACTTGCCTGGGCCATAACGCTTCACCTAGCTGAATATCGCTGTAGACTTGCGTAGCGCTTTACTGTTTCATTTCTACTTCATTACAAAATCAATAACAGAATAATGTAGTTTACGCAAAGTAAGTGTAGACATATCTACTAATTAGGAATACAATGAGGTGCCGACTGAGTAGTACTGAGGAAGCCTTGAAGCTATTTTATATTTTACCAATTAACATGCAACTAGGACATTGATAAACTAACAATACTGGAAGGTCACGCAACTCATTTTTAGGTAGTCTCATAATTTCTTACTTAAAACTACCCATATAAGTATATTTTATTTAGGTTTAAGTTAATACAAGTTATGAGAGAATGTTAGCTTCAGCCCCGTTCTGGCCTCTATTAAATTTTTCAGGATATGATTTGTTAGCAATCTTACTTAGATACATAATTACCATAAGGTGCTCCTATGCACGCATTACAATCCAATAACTATAGTTTTTTTTGTGGAATAGGAGGCAAATCAGCAGAAAAGTATATAAAGTACATACAAAATAGTTTAGGTTGTACTACGTACTTTACCAATAGTTGTGACAGTGCGTACTCTTTCAATTATTCAGTCACTCGAATCACTGGTTCCTAAATCCTAATAAAATGTTGTTACGGGTTTGTTCTTTACCTACTAGGGACCTATACTAAGTGTACTCATATCGATTGATGAGTATTGTTTGACCGGTCGACAGTGAGTGAACCACTAAGACCCCACTAGAGTAGAGCGTCGAGAGTATTGTGTGTTTATCTTCAGTCAGTAGTAGCTATTACCATACCAATACTGTCTCAGTGTCGCAGTTAGTAGTGTAGTGATGTTCGCTTGTAATGGCGGGCGGTGACACGCGCCATGTTGTGTATTGTAATGTGGTGTGGAGGAGTGTCTCCGGCGCGCTGCTTGTTAATATGCGCATAATGTGAGCGCGCATGCGAAACGATGTCTTTGTTATACGCTGCGCGCTACGTAACTATGTCTCAATTCAATTAACCAAATAAACTGTTTAGAACTACGAGTATGAGTTAAACCTCTTCAAACAGTATGAGCTGGCCATATTTACAAGTGTGTCGAGAGAGCAATAGACACGAGTACAGCTCAGCCATGGTGTCGTGCTCGACCAGGTCGCGCGCCGTCCAATCACAGCCGTGCTGCACGACGTTGCGTAACGCGGGGCTCTCCATTGGCCGCGACGCGCAGTCACTGACCACGGCGCGACTGTCACGAACCGGTTACATCGCATACTCCCTGTAATCACTAGATACACTCAACATAAACATTTATCTAGCGAGCTGTACGGGCCACGAGTGCAACTACTTGCGACTAGAGGTGCTACGTATACTTAGGTACCGCTACACATGCGGACACGTCTCACGTTAGTGTGGTTAATGGAAGGTTGCGTGGTTTGTGCTCGTCCTGTGACCGTAGCCGCTCGTAACTACTGAGCTAGCGTGAGCTGTGCTCGCGAGCTCCGTGTACTGGTCACTGGCTGGTCACTGGCAGGCTGTGCGTGGGGCGGGGCGTGTGTCTGGGCGGGGCGCTCCCGGGGCGGCGCTGCGTGCTCTCCTCCCCACTAACGTGTTTTCCTTTTGCTCGTTTGGGATGTTGAAGTAGTTTACAGTTTTATTTTAGTTTTGTAATTGGGAGCTTAAATGTCGAACGCCACTACACCGTCATTAGCGTCGGGAATGTTTTTATACAACCCAATTAATTGTTTCTTTTTAACACAAGTTTCATTGACGTCCTTCTAACTTGTAGTAATTAAATGCAAGTTCACTACATGGGAATGATCTCGGGGATTATTATAGGACTCTTAGATCAAAGATCTAGATTTTTGGTAAAAACAACTTAAACAAATCTAAGTAGGTACCTAGGAAGATAGTATTAACCTATTAATATAAGAAGGAAGTAGTTATATTGTTTCCTCTATAGAATATTAACCTTGGTATGTACATACACAAACCTAATTTCTGAAAATGATATGTTTTAAATGAAGCCTCCCCCCCCCCTCTCTCCCCATGCGGCACTGAGAACACACGCAGTGAATTAATGTGCTTTTTAATCGAACTATTAATCAAGCTGCCTGTCGAGTATAAATCATATACTTACCTACTTAGATAATTACGTAAGTAATCATTCACTGAATATCAAATAGATATAATGTACATCTAATGAGATACACAGTACATTGTATTGTAGCCGCGTCTCGTGTAAAAATTACAATGCAATGACTACATTCCGACTCATTTCCTCGATAGATACCTACGTTTGGGTACGTGTGTATTCCTGCATTTGTATGAACAAAGTAATCGTAACTGAATTTCTCTGACAATCAATCATTGGGTAGTTACCACGTAGCTGCAAACTACGCCGTACTACGCCGCGCTACGCCGAACTACGCTGTTATGGTGCTTAAGCGAAATCATCTCCAACTTAGACTTTTTCACTGAAACATATAGACTCAGACTATAGACTAGACAGACTCAGAGCGAAATAAAATTTTTTGGACCTTTACCAAACCGTTGTTCAGTTTATTTCGGACATAACAGATTTTCTTATACAGAGAGAATTCGCTAAGGACCCCGTGCTTTATTAAATCGTCACTGTACGCAAGTACCCACCTACAGGTCACAGGTTGTTCACGTGACTATTGATTGATAGTAAACATTACATACTAAGTCAATGTTAATAACATTATGAGTGAAGGTACGGCTCTGCACATATACTAATAGGGTTTCTCACTTTGTTAATTCTGTTTTATTGAAACAGACCGACAAAGAGACGAGTGCTGAACTAATTTTGCTCGTCATTATATTTCAGCGTGTTATCTAACGCGAGAGGTTCCTCCCTATCATGACTGCGTCTCCGACAGATGTCGCTAATGACGTAGCGCTGCGCACGCGCCGCACTTTTTGCCGACACCTATTAATGCGTGTATCGCGAGGCTCCGATGATGCGTGGATAAGCTGAAGGCAATAGATAACGTGCTCCTAATTATTTCGTGTCCCAATATATTGCCCAGTAAATGGCAGCGCCATCTAATGTCGGAAACATGTCGATATTTAATGGGTCGCCGCCGGTACACGTATCAATCTGGTGATTAACTGACTTCAGAATAAAACTTAATTGTATCTGTCTACCCAACTGTGTGGAGACACATGGTTGGTGACAACAAAATAGTTTTAATAATATGTAATTTTCCTTTATTTAGAGTTATGAAGCACCATTCTACACTATTTACTACTACTGTATAACTGAGCAGTACTCCGTAACACAACTCCCAAACATGACAACTAAATTCGCTCAGTTTAAGAAAATTAAGAACTTGAGAGCGTAAACAAACACATGTACCAATCTGCAAACATAGTATAATACACTATACATATCATACATATATAATGGCATGCATTTATCCCATGGCCGTTATGTCTATATATCAATATATTCGTTTGTGTTCCGAGTGATTTATTAATTTTATTAAACGTTATTAAAATTTTATTAAACTACAAAACTAATTGGATGAAGGGTTTAGATATTTCAAAACTGACCACTGATTCGGACATGACATCAAAATAAACTTTCAAGTCTCAGTAATGTCTAATACAGAAAAAGTGGTTAATTTAGGCTCAAGTTTTACTCTTTACATAAATGAAAGATAATGATATAATAATCTTTTATACTTATAGAAGTGAATTCATGAAGGAACACACACTAAGTGGAACTTTACTTATTATCAGTATCTTCGTACGCACCCACACTGACGTAGATGTGTTGGCATGACTTGCTGCACTACAATATCGCTGACTGACACGCGAGTGGGTACATGGTACCCGCCTGCCGCCGGCGGCAGCCTGGTGTCAGTGATCAGTGAGTGCAATATTCTGCACATGTGAGGGTCGCTGCGTTTTTTGTGTTGTGTGTAAAAGCCGCGGCGCTGAGTGCGTGCAGGTGGCAGCACTTGCGGCCACTTGAGGCCACATGGCGCCGCCCTGGGAACGACTGGGAACCGTTACTGAACATTTCAGACAGACCGCACTTTTTGTACACTTGTCGTCATTTCAAGTCTCTAAAGCACTGGCGTGCATTTATTAAAGAAATACGCCGTTATTTTATTATTAGAATGTCTCGTTACATCGGTCTTTTTTTTTAAGGGGGACAATCATCGAATGACTGCTCCCGCCTGGGTGAGGCGGAAGGGAGTGTCAGACTCTTACTGACTAAAAACCACCCCGTTCCTTCTCCTGCACGTCGAGAACTGCACGCCCCGGTTACCCGTTAGGTTCTCCGCGACCGTTACATCGGTCTAGCATGTCATTATTGTTATACTGATTGTAATCATACATTAGTGTAGTTCAGTAGGTGCTTCAGTTCAGGAACCTATCAATAATTCCGTGTAGTGCCGCATCAATCATCAGTCGCAGCCGGGGCGTGTCACCCACTGGTCACTGGTCGGCCTGTCCGTCCGTCTACAACCTGTCAGGTTACAAATATATCGAGTTGTTTGTTTGTCTTACTGAATACGTTATTTATGCATATTACATGATTAGCGGTTACACAAGGCTGTTTGATGGTCATTAAAGTATATTAGTTTCGCGCAACCTTCGCCGTATCGATTTTAGTAACTTTTATCAGATCTTATTTAGATAACAAACATTACCGCGATATTATCGATGCTAATGAAGATAATATTACAATTTCCATGAATATCTGCGACTCAAGGCCGCAGCGCTAGTACAGCTCGGGGCACGGAGTGGTCATAGACAGAGAGTGAAACAATATCGCATTACTTAGCGAAACATCAAACGGAAATAGACGAATGCATCCAGTCACACAATATACAAACCAGATGTAACATGTAATAGAGGGGGGAGGGGGGGAGGGGGGTAGTGGTCGGTAATAGCCACGTAATGAACATTGATTGATTATCGAGTGCGAGTGCGGCGCCAGACGACTCGAGTGCTTCTATAACGGTCGCAGCGCGCGCCTGTTGGCCTAGGTCGGACATCCACCAGATCCCTAACTGATGCGGCTCCGATACTCGAGCACACACTCACTGCTGGCTTATTGACAAAAGATAACATCATTATGTACTACACCTTGGAAAGCTTTATATTTCGATGCGTTGCTGCCGGGCGCATCGCCAAACACATGAAACTGTAATGATTGTAATCTAAGCAACATCTCATCTAATGGATTTACTGCGCGTTGAGAGTGCAGTAGTAAAGGTCAAGTAATATAGTATAGTAGGAGCATGCGAGTATTTCGGGCGTAGAGGACCAGACGCAGGAGATACAATCACAGTACAAGTCTTATTCCACACATCACGCACAAATGCACGAACTGCAATGCGGTAGTTGACAACTAGTCAAATTCAATACTTTTATCGAAACGACAAAAACTATACTGTTCTATTAATTTTGTACGAAATACCATCTTATGACGTCATCATATTTTCGAGTCGAATAGCACACTTATATCTAAAAAAAATGCTGGAATAAATCAAAAATTAAGTATATCGTCAAATCAATGAAGAAAAGTGTATTGAAAAATCCAAATAACTTATATTTGACCCAGGAACTAACTAAAATAACTTATATACTACCCAATTGATAAAAATAAAAACAAATATCTTTCGTTGCTACCAACGCGTTCGATCTGGTCAAGGAGGGAACCGTAACTTAGATATAATCTCTACGATGATTTACGACTGTCATCACTATAAAAGCTGATCGCCGTATATTTACCGGGCTAATTAAATCGTGTCGTTATGAAACAAAATTACGAAAACCATCCTCTCAAATAATATACTACTTACTATGCAAAAGTTATCGCGGAATCAAAATTAAAACGGGAGAGCAAGATGACAAAGTGGTACTCTCTGGTCTCGAGTGAGAACACGTGATACCGACAGCGGACACAGCAGACACTCATAGAATACAATCGTGAGAACAACAAGCCAAAATAAAACATTCCATCTTCACATTAGATGATTATATCTCTTGAAGATTAAATTACACATCGTTTTCTAAATAATTATAATATCTACCAATGAGGATGTTTGCAGCAAATATTTAGATAAACTTGGGTGTCATACCTACTCGTAGTAGATGTTATCGACAGCGATCTAACGACACCTAATCACTTGATAACATCTGAAATTCGTCTAGAAGTCTATTGGGTAGCTAATCTATAATGCTTGCCTGTATTTTAGGTGTACAATCTACTTATCCGAATTTAGAAAATTCTTTTCATTTATCTAATTAGGTGTAGCAATGTCACGGTTGTTTATACCATATTAAGAAAGTAGGTAGTCTTTTCTTTAGATGTTTGACGAACAAAATAAAATTTTGATTGAGATGATTAGACATTTTTGTTAAAATCAAATCATTTCAAACTGATGTACAGCAATTCATGTTTTTCCAGTTAGGTATATTTCTTTGTAATATTTTCCTTTTCCAATCGGCTGGAAGCAACCGGCCGATCTGGACGTCATTGTGGGCGACCAATATTCAGCAGTGCATGCCTTGTGGCTGATATGATGATTAAAATGATGAGAAAGTTGCAGTTTGTATTGTTTGTCAAAAGCCTCAAAACCTGACAACGGATCTAACCATTACACCTAGTATGTACAACCCTTAGTGCAGATGACTCTTTAGCAGTCGCTCCACGTATCTACTACGTGAGACTGAAATTCAACATAAAACTCAGAGTCAGTGCCCAGTGTATGATAACAAACAAATGATTGAGAAAAGGCCAACAGAAAAACAGTAAGAGTAAGAGAGAGAGAGAGCGAGGATTTTAATTGGCTCGTAAGTAAAATAGGAACTTGTTTGTATATCCGAGATGTAAGTAGCACGACATGATTTATATGAATGTGAATAGGCATCGAGTGCCTCGTAAACGGAACTAGTGAATGACATTAATTGTCCAATACCTATCTCTCCTGCTATAACTGTTTAATCACAGTAGTTAATGCCACAATAAAGTATCAGCTAAATAATTGCGTCGCAGTTACTGATTACCTCCGAGTGAGTTACCGCGACAGTTGGCGCTGCGCAGCACGGCGCGCGCGCAGCTGCCGCAGCTCTGTGCTACGACGCCGTAGCGGTTAGAAGGGCACGCCCCGCGCGGCCTGCGCCGGCGCCGCCCTCTGGCCGCCGCCTGGCGGACCAAAGGAAAGCAATATAAATTCGATGCATAATTTTTCAGAGTCGGCTATAAATCGACGCGAATATAGCGCGCGGCCGTCCGTCCGGACGGACGCTAATGTATCGCGTAAATCAGCCGCGAGCCGACCAGCCGTACTGACACCAAGGCCGGGCCAATGTGGATTCTATTTCCACTCCGTTAGGTAGAATATCAGTGCGTGGTGTGCAATGTAATTAGTTAAGTGAGGAACATTCGTAGCGTAGTTCAAGGGCAATGGCTCCAGCGGAGGAGTATAGTATCTATGATGTACATCGGACGACGATGTCGGTGTGCTCGCGCCTAATGATGAGCTAATGAATACAGGACGAGCAGAGATAACACGCGACACACTCTACATACACAGTCGAGGACATCAGCTGATGTTTTACGTAAAACTAATTATAGTATTAACTTTCAGTAGGTATGTACAATTGTACAGGTGCAATAGTTACTAGTGGCATACACCAAAAAAAAAATTGCTTCTCGACGCAAAACTTACTTTTAACCTATCTACCAAAAGATGTCTCCAACACAACTAGTACAACAAGCAACACTAAGAACAGGAACTTAATATATATAATTTAATATCTTGCTTGCGTTACTATGGCAATGCAGTAAACATGAGTAGTTCAGGGTGTAACGTGAGCGATGTTGTGTCAACGTGTGCGCACATTCCAGGCACACATGTAGTGTGAGCACGCGCTGCGCATGCGCGGCACGCCGAGAATGCGCTGGCGCCGCCGCCCGCCCTACAAATAGTTAGGTGCAGAGTTTCTGCCGTCTTATCATTCAAACTACTCATAATACTCTCTCAAATTATCTAGGTAATTTATATTTATTTTAATTTTACTTCAAGTTATGTTACCAATCTAGCTTCAGGGAAGTTCACTATAACAACATCCCTAGCACCCAAGTACCACCTGTGCTAAGGTGTAGGAAAATTAGTTCATTTATGGCACATTATATGTAAAGTAAGTATGTGTGGAATGTATGGTCCGTGGCAGTGGGCGTGGGTCGGCGGCACTGCGCTGGCGGCGGGTGCCGCGCGCCGTGTCCGCGCACTTTATGTGCGTGCAGTGTACACGCGCCGGTACAACTTCATGGAGCGATTGAGCCATAAACATTGTTAACAACCGCCACTCCAATACTTTGTGGTCTCTCTTACATGTTAAACTCGTGTGCTAGCAGCACAGCGATGCATACACCTTTGTATTAATAACTTACTCCACTGAAACCTGAGAGCAGGCACAAGTTGTTAGTCTCCTGTATGAATATTGTGGAGTGTGTGATGGTATGCGCTGGTGTGCCCGGCGCATGCGCGGGGCACTACGTAATCTGACACAAATAGTAATACTTAGCAGGTTGGAGGCACAGGCGGAGTGTGTATGGTGCGCCTAATCGACGGCGACCGCTATAAATTGCGCAGGAGTGGATCGCGCCGCGCCGACCGCGCATAAATCTGCGCCGGCGCGGCGGCGCGCGGCTAATGCAACCCGAGCCGACATGTGGGACGCTCCCAGTACCACACGTGCCTTAATTACTAGCTATTTGTCATAATTAACAACAGCGACGAAATATAACATGACTGGAGCGGTGTCGAAAAATTATGAGTTTCTGTGCGTAGTTACAAAGTAGGATCATTCGTCAAACACGAGTATAAATATAGCTTAAACGATTAGTGACTACAGAGGGCGCTTTTACTATATTAACATTGTCCCCTTACATCATACGTGCATTGCCGCATGAAAACCTCTTTTTTCGTTTGCCTAATATACATAGGTGAGTGGGAACTTTCTAACTTTTCACAAACTTTGTTTCGAAACAAACAAAGTAATCATCATTTCAAAAATCGTGTATTGATTTAAAATATTATGACATAAGTGTAATTAATATAACTGTAACGTATGCTGCGCGTTCCTAGAATAGGTACAATGTAATTCGCTGCTATCTCCTACTGCAGGCAGTTGTGTTAGTGTTAAATAGAGTGCGACACTCGTTGTGTCTCGGCGCCATCCAATAGGGTTCGTTACGAGCCACTCGCCTCATAAACCGGGAAATTATGATCCATCCACGACGACACGTAGGCAGTAAGCAGTGCAGTGGACGGCCTGAGAAGAACCACGTCTTAACGACTTGAATATTTTATAAGCGACGATTTAAGTACAAAAAATATTGCACAAATATTAATCCTCAGACTATTCTTTATAGTAACTAGTATTAATATTATAAAATTAGCATCATGTTTCCTACATACAGTAGAAAACATTGAAATATAAAAGAAATAATTTATAATAAAATCCACGAATAAGTTGTAATTGAAATGATATAATGAGAGTTACAGTGAGTGACGGAACTTATTTATCTCCAAACTATTTCTGTGTTTCTTTGCATACAGAAATAAGAACTACAATTCCTTATTGTTCTGCATGCCTAGTTAAGGACACAACTCGTTCCTCAAAGACCACTTGCTACTTTTTTACTTTACAAATCAGTCAAGTGATTAGATGCGATCTTATAATGTAGATACACATATTGATTGCGGAAGCTTTCACAAATGTAATACACCCGTGCAGTAGTGGCGCAGCGATGAGTCACAATAAAGTGCGCGGCAGACGGCGCGGGCGCCGCACTTTACATGCAAAACCCATCACCGCCGCCGCACCGTCCTTCTTACAACATTAGCGGACGAGCTAAAGATGCACGATACTATGTTGGTACCCGCTTGTGATCCTTATGTCCGTGACGACGCCGCGCCTGCGCCGTGCGACGCTCGTCCTCGCGTAGGCCGCAACTACGTGTCCTGGCATTATGACCCGACACTTGTGCCATACACTCACTATTCTCGGATTCCTTTGGATGACGTCAGTCGGACTGTCCAACTACACATTTATGTTTAAATACCAAACAAAATATTAGAAATAGGTATTAGAACAGGCATGGAAACATTTCAGTAACACTACAATTTATTGGGAATTTAAGTACCTAAATTCCCAGTAAATTGAACATACTTAATAAATAGGTATGTATGTACATACATATGTACATACCTATTTACTAAGTATGTATAGTGTCCACATTGTCTTCCATCGGTTTTTACTGTAACGCAACATGACTGTAATAAACGATTTTTTTTTTAAGGGGAAAATCATCGAATGATTGCTCCCTTCTGGGTGAGGTGGGAGGGAGTGTCAGACTCTTACTGAGTAAAAACCACCCCGTTCAGCCACCTTCTTTTGCACGTCGAGCCGGAGCCCCGGTAACCTATTAAGTTCTCCGCGACATGATTTTCTCCCCTTAAAAAAAAAGCTATAGTCAGTCAAAGCTACCACAACTGACAAACAAGACGAAGTTTTAATTGGAAATATTGGAATACTCTCTCACTTTCTCAAGTCATATACCTGCGTATGTGTATGTAAATACTTACACATTGTTACCGACCAATAATTGAACCAGTGGCAGCTTTACATTTTCCGCGTATTCACGTGTCTACCATTTCATGTTTTCCTTTAATTTGTATGTAATCGGTAATTACAAAGCATTGTCATTACTGACACAGTTTTGTCGCAACGATACTGTTTCAATACATGCTGCGATATTAAGTAACGGAGTCACTGTGGCAAGACCATAATCTAGGCAACATTACATGTTGCAGTGCAGCGAGTACAAAGACACTCGTAGTACGTTGTAACAAGGTGCAAGTTGCAGTGGCACGCGTGTCGGCGGCGACACGCGGCTGTGTTATAATTACGTGTCGTATCAGCAGTTACGGCGCACGGCTATCGATGCGATGTATCAAGCGGGCGCAGGCGCACTATCCGCTCACGAAATACCGTCGACACAATACAGTATCGCGTGTCGCCCTGATACCTCCTCCCAGTACGTGCTAACTCGCTAACCGATGTCCTACAACACTAGCTACATATATCTAACCTTCGCTTGCTATCTACTTCGCCAAGTCCTGTCCTTATCCTTAATTACTTTATTAAAATTAACGACACAAGTCGGTTGTTCATTTTAACAAAGTAATTAACTTGTTCACGTTTTTCGTTTCGCGTTCTAACTCGCTATTAATTATGTAATTATATATTTGATTTATGTTCCCGAAGTTCTTAGTATCCCTAGCCTGAAATTATCACGTACGCGCTTAATTACATTATGGTTGTAGGTGTGTATGTGTACTAGAAGTTATCATAGGTAAATTAGCATAAATTCCCCGATATAAAATTATCATTTAAAAATTTTCACGATGACTAGTCTTTATTTATAGTCTTTAGTACTCATGTCAACGTGACTGTTCAGATCTGCCAGAACTACTAGGAACTAAACAAAATTAATAGTTGTGTTTGTAAATATACAACACCCTGCATTAGGTTGAACTTGTAGTAGTAAAGTTGATGGTGTGCATTACCTCGTTCTCGTAGTACTGTACAAATGAAGTATATTTGTTTATTGAATGTAAGCGCGGCTTCTTACGTCAATTTGTGTCCCGATACGACAGGCTGACGTCAAAATGTTGTTGTTCAAACATTATCTTGCGGCGCTGCGCATAACAATGTGGTACAACTTTATAAGTAAGATATCGTTTAATTGAGCATTTACCTCAATTACTTTAGGATCCCTCCTCACAATGACGAGGCCTGTCCTGTAGCCCATTGAAGACGGCAATCAACCAAGAATAAGTTGCTGCTTACACCATCTATCTTAACTATTCTATAAGACTATCCAAAAGTGTATAATGTCAGTAGGAACACTAAAGGAGTCCCCTCCCTCGGGAGACAAACATGAGGAGCGACCTTTTATCCTGACGTTAACATTGAATGAAACAAATACTTAAAATAGGTACTATTCCAATAAATAGAAACAAATATATTTATTACTTTTTTCACAGTAACCCGACGCCGAGCAAATAAATTAATTTATTATTGTTACCTAATACATAACCACGCCTGTGGAAAGGAAAAACAGTAGCTATATCCATTATAACTATTGTATGTATCTACTGCATACAGGTGGTTTGTTATTAGACCATAATGTCGTACGGGGTTGTAGAACAGATCATTTACAACATTTTTATCGAACAATGGTCGAAGGCCGTAATGAAGTTATTAAAATATTAAACTTCATCTAATTTTCTTTTTTCAAACATCTTACTTTACTAATTTATTAACTAGATCTAATCTTCAAATACACGATTTAAACATTATTATAGACACAATAATCCCAAATTCATTGAACATAAGAATTTTTTCCAAGATTGAAGCTCAAATATATCTCTCTAACTTAAAAAAATATTGTGACAATTGTTGTGCACTTTAGGAAAACATCTACATTACCTAAGTTTTCACATGAGGTATACAACTTTAGCATACCTGGACTATGCCAACGATATTAAATTTTCAAACAATGGACCTAGGTAGTAAAATAATGAAGTTCAACTTACAAGTTTACTTTTGAAATCCCACATCTTCTACCCCAATGGTTATCAATTTCCTTATAATATTTAATTTTAAAACATAGGAGATCATTTATGAATTTGAACGTCATGCCGCCACTGAACTTCAGTCCAAGTACTAGAGGAGTACCGATTAATAAAAAAGTACTAGAGGCTGTTTTATCAGGTTTAGAGTTACCGTGGGCTACATCTTGAAATTAACAATAAAAGTTATATATTTTAATAACTGTTCATATCTGCCTATCCCTTTGTTAGACAAAAATGTTGGAAATGATCTGTTCTATGACCCTATACGAGATAATGGTCGAATAACAAATCATCCTGTATACTACGGAATAGTAGATAGGCATTTACCTACTAGGACCATTTACGTAATTACCAATTGAAAATTTAGTAATTTACATTCCCAATAAGGATAATTTGACTTTCCTAATCCGTTGTACATAGCCACAAAGCTGTGATATTTACAGCCACGTGGTAGACGTGGTAGGCTAGTAGCACCATAATTGCGAACACGTAGTTACCTAGCCTCGTAGTCACGTAGCTTATTTATTATGTGATTGACCATTTTAATCCCAGATGAGATCGATAGGTATTTGAGGAGTAAAATGCATAACTATTACCGTAAAACCCATATGTATCATACAGTTAAGAATTTAACTCAATCAAGTTGTCATCATGTAATTGCGACGGATTAGCTGCCCGGATCAGGGATTGACAATATTTTATCTATGTACATAGTTACATATTTAGACAACAAATTGTTACATGTTATTAATGAGATATTATGTTACAGGTGTTCGTGTGATGCACGCGCGCTGAGGCGCAGTTGCTCAGCATGTTCGGAGGCAGCGGCGGCGTGGGCGGCGGCTACAACGGCGGCGGCGGCGACTGTGCGGACGGGTACGGGCTCGGCTACGTGGCGGGCGGCGGCCGCCTGCAGCAGTACGCCGCGCACTTCGCGCCGCACCAGAACGTCTGGCACCACCACCACCCCACGCACCACGACACCTACGGTCAGTACACTACCACTGCTACTACGAGTGGAACTAGTGGCAACATCTGGTGAACTTGAACCCCTCAACAGGTTTTGCGTGGATCTTACAAGTTTGATCCCTTAAGCAAAGATAAGAAAAGTACCCTGTAGCAAACGCCAAGTCACAGTTGTACTCACCCAATTGGAATCTATCACTGGGAGATCTTAGTTATCATGTAACTTCATATGCAAACACCCACCTGGGTAAGCAATCAGTTCTGCTCATGGATTGGCTAGCCTTTAGGGAGGGAGTCTCCGGTAACCTCACACACGTAGCGAAACACAAGACAAGTCTAGCTGAGCCGCTAAATATTACATGTCACATTGCGTGCTAAATATACAACATTAATCGACGTTTATTGTCATAACAACAAATCAATTAGTACGCTGAGACAAATGGAGCGATGAGTGATGTGTCGATAAGCGACCGCTTTATAAATAACAAGTAAACTATGATGAGTCACTGCTTCGTATCGAACACAGATAACATTGGAATTCGCATGGAGCCGCGAGCAATCACTGCCTTTGTCTCGTTACTCGTGCGCGGTTACATTGATACACGATACTCACAGGACTGTCAGAAATCAATATGTATGTACTAACTAACCAAATCAAACGCATATGATACGTAACGAAATAGTTCTGCAGCGAATGTGGAAGGATTTAGAGTTACTAAAGACAAATAAAACGAGAATGCTGGAAAATTTTGGGATACATCATGAGAAACTCCTAATACAGACTCTTTCCGATCAATCTTTGACCTCCGTCAATGTATCCACTGCAGTATCATTTCAGTGTTCTAAGCAGTATATTCTACAGTATATACAGTGGCCGTAAACATAATGATCGCCAACCTTCGTAAGAAAATTACACTATAAGAAAAAGAAGAAGGCACAACTCTAATTTTAACTTTCGGTGACCTAGGACATAACTACGACCCTGAAACCAAATATGGGGATTTTGGGAAAACGCTCTTACAGGGTGGAGCTACTGTTCAGTAGTGCAACATAGTTTCCAGTTGGAAAACATGCACTATTGAATACATACACACTATTTATCAACAGATGAAGACAATGTGCTAAAATGCATTTTAAAAAGATAGGCGTTCCCAACTGTGCCTACACGACATGTGATGATCATGTTCACCTTGCGACGTGTGACAGTGGAGTGTGGACACACGCACACATGCATAGATATAATGCTATGATACGGCTGCTATTTTAATGTTTCTGTACCTATGTGTGAGCAGTTCCCTGAAAGTGTGAAGAGACAATGAAATTAGTCAAATGAAATGAGTGTCATAGTTAATTCTGTCTGAACTAACAAACAACAAGTATAGGTACCTACTAACAACTACATATCATGAATATTCAGGGAAATTACAATTAAAATATGTCTTTCTTAACTTAGCTTTTCATTACATAGGGTGGCTTGTTCTTGTATCAGTACTATGTGAGGTACTCCGGTACCACATCCATACTAGGGAACCCCGCGTTACAGATCAAGTAGGAAACAAAATAACACTTATATGTGTTTGAATTAATTGGGTACATGTATCAGTATCCTGCCCGGTAAATAAACACTCACTATCGCCGACACAATTAACATAACCACTTCGATTAATATTATACTTTCTTCCTGAAAGCATAGAACATGAGACAACACCACAATTTTGTTGCTGTCTCACTCGCATGCCACTATAAAACCACTAACAAACTTGTAATTCATACAAAACAAAATGTTATAGGAAAAAACTGAATAACAACAGTTACCAAGAATTTTCCCTATCAGCGAGTTAACAATAACTAAAATTCTATAATTAATGTCATAATTCCTAACTAGCGATTGACGCGAGAGGATAATTTGTTCAGTGATCCAAGATGGGATTTACCCGACTACAGAAGTAGCGGCGCGTGCCCCGCGTACTCCCCAATCGAGGGCACCACACTCCACACTGTGAATGAAACTAAATTACTATGAACTTGATATTTCACAGTAATATCGTGTTTACAACTTGCTTCCCAGTAACTAATATCAGTTTATTCCGCCTAATGAACTAAAATTATCTTTTTATACGTATAGGTAAGTATGTACATACGGTATATTACCTGTTATATGGGACGTATATAATTAAACTACATTTTTATCAACTTATATTTACGTGATTTTATAAATAGTAACAAAGGCCGGTGTAAGCGTGTTGTATATTCTATTCGTAGCTACTTGAGGAATTAACAAATGAATTATGAACAGAGATAAAATGGTAATTACAAAATATTCGATAGCGGCGTATTGTCAGATAGTTGGTTATCAGTAATATATTTAACATAATTGTGGTATCTTATCGCAGCCCCAGCCAGGGTCCTGTGTTTAAATAAATGATCGTTTCCATCATAGGTACCTAAATTATTACAAGTAATGTAGTTATTTTAGTTTCTTACAGTATGAGTGGTGACATAATGCGATGTCACATTTAGGTACATATGCTAGAGAGCTACAAAACAATTGTCCTGTATCACAAGGCGCTGCGTGCGTCCGCCACAATCAGTATTTGCGCGAAGTCTGTAACCGCAGAATGATTCAGTATCGTGAGCTTATTCCGATATGATTTTCCCCTATACAGGATAAACACTTGTTTTTGTTTGATCGGGAGCAGTCTGTGCCCCGAGCCAGGAGAGACAGCGATCTTATTTAAAGACGCCATTGCATTGGCAAAGAAAAACAATTTTTCCATCACCAAGATTGGGAAAAACCTACAACGAGCCCTGCACAGTCGGCATGTCATGCATCACGGAACAATACTCACTCATTTCAGACAAAAGGTGGAGTCTAAACCTGTACCCTTCGTTCCTCCTACTAAGTGACATGAAAGAATTAATGTCACCCTGAATATTTTCACAACTGAAAGCTACACGAAGGCAAAACATAAGCATAAGGTGTAATATCGTGGAACTATTGCAGCTTTTTATTGTTTCAAGCATTTGATACATATGTGTGTGATAAGCATGTCTACGTATCAGAGGGATACTTTCGAATTATAGGGACATACATACACATGTACATTGTAGTTGCTTCAATAATTGTAATCAACAACAAAACAGGAAAACAGGCGACATATAACATACGTTCCAAGCTGAAAGTTTATGAATTGACCTGTCAGTCACCGTAACCAGCAGAAGGTTGCCGTGAATCAGCGAAGATAAGCGCGTGCGGCGGGTGACACGGGGCGGCGCGCGCGCAGCACTCAGTCCTAGCGTGACCTCTGACCGCGCAGGTCGCGACACTCACCTCGCATCAATCACAGCCACTAAGTAATCAAGTGTTATCGAGCAACGTGTGCAACCGTATCTACTAGACAATGGACGCGATGCAACTGCCCGTCAACTGGTTACAAAACATGGCGCTGCTTGCAGGTCCGTCATGTCACATCGTTAACTGTAACATCTAAAATTAATGTATTTTACCTACTGATTGATTTGTGACGATATGCACTACAGAGTTCAATGTCGATTTAGAACTCCTCGTGATTTTTTTACGTTTTGTGAAGTGGGATGTAAAAGTCTTCCGTTTCTTTTCCTGTTTCAACCAGAAATGTTATGGGATCTTCATCCTCCTTGAACCGCATATTTCGATATGTCTGCAGTCTAATAGACCGCTGAAGCAATGTATTGGCGGTGATGTGTAAACAGTGTTGTTGTTGTGCAGCGGGCGGCGGCGCAGTGAGCGGCGTGGGCAGCGTGGCGGGCGGCCTGTACTCGCAGAACATGGTGATGGGCTCCTGGTGCGCGCCCTACGACGCGCTGCAGAGACCCACCGCATACGGTAACATACCTTTTACTACTGTATTTCGCCTTGTCATAAAGTCATACTTAAAACACAATTCAGACTTTGTCGGCTTCAAATGTAATCATATGTCACTAATTGCACTAATATCATTATTGTCATCCTTCATTTAATACTGTCCAATATATGCTTTGATTTACTATTTCACCGCACAATGTAACATATTATTATGCTATTTATATATTGCGCGGATGTAGGAACTAAGATGTTTTTGTCAACAACCAGTTTTACACTAAGGAAACGTAACTTATAACTAGGTTTAGGGAAACACATGGGTAGCTTACCTCACAAACGATCATGTATAGGGAAACTTGTTAAAACGCATATGTATTGTAATGAATATTAAAATTCTTATCAATTCTCCAGATTTTATTGGCGCTGGTTCAATTTTGTAAATATACAGTGTAATTTCGATATAGCCTAAAAATTAAGCGCCATGCTCATGCACCCGTAACCGAAGTACGGTGTGCGACGGCGCATGCGAAGAAACAATCCTCAAAAGTTTTCTGTTATATAGTTATATGATCAAATAGTTAGTTAGTGTTTAACAAACTTTAATACAAAAAAGTAGGAAGGAAAACTACAACCACGACTATAATTCGAGTCACACAAACCACCACTTGACCACAACAAGCAATCAGATATTTAATTATTGAACGGCTTCATACACAACAAAATGGTTGGCTTACATTTGGTTGGCTTAATGCAAAATGTTGGAGAAAGTCCAGATATCAGATTATTGCAGAAGCATTAAAAGAATATGCATGGGTACTGGGACCTTGCAAGCTCTCCATAATTTATCTTAATAGGTAAGCAAACATATTGTTGTCCGTTTATTTGTTGTGTGCCTGTCCAACCGATAATGATTGTCTTTTGGACGAATCAAGAAGTTTACCTACAATCAGTAATTATTTGCGAATTGTCACCTTTCATACGCCGTTAAAACAATAAAAATGTTTATCCGGTTAAATGTAATTTCAAGCAATTCTCTATCAAAGACTAAACGATGCGATTTTGATTTTTGAAAATCTTCTTAATTTTCATAATTCTTATAATCACTTGGTATTTTTGTACTGTTCGTGACACGACTTGTAATTCAAATTTTTTAACAAAGCATATAAGTAAGTGTCTGCTTTCTTGTATGGGGTAGGTACCTACTTACGGCCTATATTAGTGAATGCGATCAGCTTAGTTCATCACAGGAGACAATAACATGGAGGCTTGACGTCAGAGCGGCCGATAACTCGCTGAATCACGCGCACCAAACCAGTACACACCCTGTATTTTATTACTAATCAGTCACTATATAGGTACGTGTTTGTGATCTATTGACAAATATTACAAGGGAATCTCTGGGTAGATTTCTCCAGGGCATTAATAGCGGCATAACACAAGCATACACAAATGTAGGAAAATGGTATTAGGTACTTGGGTAAGTTTGTTCAGAATTGTACTAAGCCTATATAGGACTTTTCCTGATTTGGAATTACTGCGAAATTGGCTGTACCTTTACGTTGTTACTAAATAAGTACCGTTTTACTTGTTTGTGTGTATCATAATACGCTGCGTAGAGAGTTACAAAATTCATTCTGACGTATTCTGTTTTCCTTAATACATGTATAATCTAGACATTAAACATGTCGCGGAGAACCTAACAGGTTACCGGGGCACCAGCTCGACGTGCAGGAGAAGGAACGGGGTGGTTTTTAGTCAGTAAGAGTCTGACACGGGACACGGGATCCCTCCCGCCTCACCCAGGCGGGAGCAGTCATTCGATGATTATCCCCCTTTAAAAAAAAGTCATTAAACATACCGAAGTAACTCCTTAGAGAAAGTTTCCGTAGCACGTAGCATACGGGTGTCAGAAATAACGGAAGTAATTTTTAATTATTCTTAATAATTTGTAACCGACATCAAAAAAAGAGGAGGTTCTCAGTGTGACCTGTATGTGTGGTTGTACGCGATTATCTCGCGATTGACTGTATCAATTTTGATGCGGTTTTTATAAAAGTGTCTGTTACACTTAGTAGAATGTTTTAGTATATTAATTAACCGACTTAAAAAAGGAGGAGGGGCTGATGTCGGTTTTTTAAACGTAAAATTATCCCGTCTTGTTTTGTTGTAAGAAGCATATTGACAAGTCATGTCACCTATAGTTTATGGTTTATGCTTAAATAGGTAGTTTGTAGAATAGGTGTCGTAGATACTTACAGATTACTGACAACAGTCGTCTAACATCTAACTAGTCACGTAATGTAGATCTTTGTATAACAAGTACAAGGAATCCTATGTCCAGGTTCCATGAATAGATGTAACTATTTAGGGAACCTATTTGGGGATCATGCGTAGCAGTGCGTCGGCTACGGCTACGAGCGTAGAACGTTTAACTTTTAACGTAGCATATTTTTTGAAAAGAGTTATAATTTGAATCCTTGTACTTAATGCATATTATTACCTACTATACTATACTGTTCGGTTACTTGTATCTTTTCGTAATTGATTATAATGACAGCCGTAGATTGTATATGGAATTGGTAAATATTTAGCGATTCTGTTTACCCAAGCATTTAATTGGTGAGTGTAGTGAATTATCGAATGAACAACAAGTCGTGCTCAATTAGCATCGCGCAGTAAACGAATGTATCAGGGTTAGCGCACAGATGTGAGGGCTGCGGCCTTATCACCGGATAGTGATAACGCCGATGTTCGCGGCCGCGGCGGACCCGCCTAATAACTGTTACTGTACTCTGTAGGTACATACTCCACGGCGACACAGCACTTGTTATTAAGGATCGATACCGGTGTCCGTATACCTGCACCTTTCTTTAGTTTGTAGACTGTACTCATGGACAGAGCAAATTAATAAATCAAAAAGGTAGCAATACAAAGTATTTTAAAGACATTCAAGTGATGATCGTAGAAGTGTTCTCCCAACCCTAGTGTGCAACGTACCAGCTCATAAGTAGGTGCCGTCATCTCATGTTACATTGTAGTTAGATTTCCGTAGTTAGCGGTTCGCGGCACGCGGTGCGGTATCAGGATATCACTCACTATCGCTACAACTGTATTGTTATTGTTCCACCTTCTCAGAACCCGCGCCGCGGCCGACACTACACATACTTGATACAGCAGTAGGTACCCGCTACATGGCCGACGTGTGCCACCGTCTGACCTGCTTACGGGAACTGATACTCTGATAGCCTCAGATAAAATTGTCAACATTGTCTTTTCCAGTATCTGTAGGATTATATTATAATATCTACTATTGTGTTTCCACTTACATAGCTTTTATTAGCTACTTATGTACCGCCTTTACATATCCCATTAAAGTGTTAAGCTAGCTGGTGAGTATAATGAGCTTGAGGTAGACGTGACGAGCTGACTACGTCACGTCGTAGGCGATGTCCCACTGACATGAGCGTGCGAACAGATGGAGTGCTGGAGATGTACGAGGAGGGGCGCGAGTGCGTCAACTGCGGCGCCAACAACACCCCGCTGTGGAGACGCGACGCCACGGGCCACTACCTGTGCAACGCGTGCGGCCTCTACCACAAGATCAACGGCGTCAACCGCCCGCTCGTGAAGCCGAGCAAGCGGCTGGTGAGTGCCTCACGACCATAGTAACGCGCTCTGTTTGCGAACAGGTGCCGACGCAGACCTACTCACCCGCTTCTATAAGGAGGGCACCGTGCAGAGATGGATGAGTGTGGAGGGCATGGCCAGGGGCATGAAGAAGGTGAGTCGGTGGCGTGTAGACTAGTGCATGCATCCTACCGCCCCGCGGTCGCCCCGCCGCGCGACGTCGCACGCACGCGGTTCCTTTAGATAACTCCTTACTTTTTGGGCTTTGGCGAGTGTTAGGAAACTACACGCTACCGCTCCCTACTTCAGGTGCCCCGCTTTGTAGCACTCCGCTTTCACCGTTGTTTTGTTCTTTACCCAATGTTACACCTCCCGAACCAACCACTGCTACCGTTATTGACGATGAAATTAGATAAAGACAACGCGCCGAGATAACTAATCGATCGATAATTGCATGTGAGCATAGCGGCGTGGACGCGGGAGCAACCGGTACGACAGGGTGACGTCACGCCGTAACGAGCCGTGTCGCCGTCGCGCCGTCACAATGTTTAGATGTCGGGCGACTCGCCGACAGTTAAGGCGCAGATAGCGAGCGTGTGTTGGAGTCTAGCGGTGACAGTGTCGGCTAGTTATCTCGGCCGGCGCTGTGATAGGGACAGGTACTCGGCCAATGAGCGGCGGCTCCGCCTGCGCCACGCGCTCCACGAGCGATGCAACTCGTGGCGCACGCTAAGTGCTTTAACATGGTAAGCGCAAGATGGCGGGCCGCCCAGTCTCACCGAGGACACTGCCGACCAGACCCACTGGACGAGTACCTAGTTGCTACACTACACCTATCGCTTGTTGCCCTTACGTAGTCGGTCGCGGTTGTGGTGAATGTCCGTCTTGCATGTAAAATTTCTTAGTATTTTGTCTTTCCTTGGTTTTGGTGCTCTCCTTACAGATATCTACTACCTATGTACATACATTAATGAATTTTGTAGGTGCTTACTTATTGGGTGTAACAAGTTCTTAGTTAAGTATCTAACCTAATGAGGGTCATAAATATGTAAAAGATCGACAAACACTGTTTGTATCAAGGTTACCCAGTAGTAGTGTAGTTATTCGGTGATCATCTATAATAGAGTACCTATTACATTATGTACAGGCACCAATATTTTAACAATGCGTCCTGCATTGAACGAGAATAATATACAAATGAACCCTCCCAAATTAGAACACGTATCTAGAATCTTTTGACTATGATATCTTTTTGTATGAGCATAATATACTTACATAGGTACTAGATATTGCACTATACATTATAGGCCAGTTTCAAACAGGCTAGATCAGGTTGCCTACTAGAGGCAGAATTTTGATATTAGTTTATACTTCTCTATTCTCAATATTACCGAAAAGATTTATTGAAATTGGCCTGTAGGTAGCTGTTATGGTTTTGGTTTGCTTCGGTGACGGATGTTATATTATGTAGACGCTCTATAGAGTGTCATGTTGTAACCATGTGGTGTTTTGTGTGCAGTCCGCAGCTCGGCGTCACGGCCAGTGTTGCACCAACTGTGGCTCGCGCAACACGACGCTGTGGCGACGCAACAATGACGGCGAACCAGTCTGCAACGCGTGCGGACTTTACTACAAGCTGCACGGAATCAACCGGTACGTACATACTTATGTAGCGACTACTGATACTGAGCTAAACTATTTTAAATAAGTGCTTTATTTATTATGTAGTGGATACTAATTCCTTATGTACTTTTCGCAGGCCCCTAGCTATGCGAAAAGATGGAATTCAGACGCGGAAGCGTAAACCGAAGAAGTCTGGCAACGGAGGCAAGCCTCCGCAGGATGCCAACAAGAAAGATGACCACAACTCTCCGGGGATGGACGGTATGTACCTTCTATGTGCTAGTTGACTATAAGCTAAGTTTCTTAGATAAGTATTAAACTTTACTACAGACATGGACATTCATTCGTGGATCATTCAAAGAATTCTTTCATCTGAAAATGGAACCCAGCACACGTTGCCATTTGCCTCTTTCTGTTCTTTTGATCTAGTATTGTTGTAGATTTACTGAACATAGAATTCGTATTTACAGACAGTAAACAAAGTCTCCCGGAGATGCCGCTCCCGCTGACGCAGTCCATGTCCAGTCACGGCGCGTCGAAGCCGCGTGAGCACGCCACGCCGGAGACCTCGCCCCACGCGCACGCCGCTCACCCGCACGCACTCGGACACTCGCAGGCGCACGCGCACGCGCAGGCACAGCCCGGGCACGCGCACGCTCAGTACCCGCTGGGGCTGCCGGCCGCGCCCTTCCTGTCCAACCCGTCGCTGTTCAACATCAAGAGCGAGCCCAGCAATGCCAACGGCTACGAGTCCTACCCCACACACTCCGGCCCGCACTACCACTCGCAGCAACACTACCTGCACGCGCTACAGGTTGATACTTACTCTCTTCCAGCATCACTCAGGTCACATAATGTGTACCTAATAATATAGCATCTATTCCATTTATCTACCTAAAAATGTTGATGTACTTAAAATGTTAATTTTCGTTTCCAGTATGGTCTCAGCAATAGCGAGGAGGAGGAAGGCAGTGGCTTCTTACATCAGCGCAATGTGACGGCGCACGCCAAGCTGATGGCGTCGACGTAGCAGCGCCGCGACGCGCGCTGAGTGCTCCCGCTGTCGCCGCGACGGACTCGCGGAGGTCCGTCGGGGCTCACTGCTAACTAGCCGACACCTCGAAGTGGTTGTTCCTGCTGTGGACTAAAGCTGTGATCGAATTGTTTACTTGACGATTGTGATTACCGCGACCTTCGAGTGCCCGACAGACACCACAACTCGCTAGGTGTGGCGTCTTCCTCCTACTTACTTAGGAGATGGACTTACGGCAGTCTGGGTACATATGTTTACCCTGAGTCTATTAGTACCTATTTATCGAAACTAGCAATGTCAACTTCCATTAGTTAAAATAATCGACAAAGTAATGTAATTAGAATATTGTATTTGAGTTCCGACCAATCGAATGTACATAGTTTAGTTGTAACATTAAGTAGGTAAGCAGAGTAGTTTGAGTAACGTAATGCCGGAGGCCGCAGGTAGCGAGGCGTGGGCGGCCTGTACCTAGTCGCTCCGAGGCACCTTGCCATGCTGACTGACACGATGGTAACGCAAGTATTAACTATTTAAATATCTACTTTAACGTTCCATGACAATCGTAATCTCAAAAACTAGTCTAATGATTGTTTATTAGAAATGTTTCAGGAGTTGATACAGATATCGTTGATATTTCAGGGGATTGCTTTCAGGCCGGTACTGATCACTCCATAGTGCGTGGTGTAACGTAGTCTGAGGGTATCTCAGCTTGTAAATAAGGCCATTTAGATGTATAATTATGTTATTAGTCAATAAGTCAAACAGTATTCACATTATTCCACGTAAACATTGCGCTTCAACTTCGTATATTTCCCGCAGGTATCAGGAACTACCTACAAGCATTTTTTTATTGTACCTACATGTAAGAAATATTTGTGCGACCAGTCGATCGTATTTGTTACAAGTACGTACTTTTATCTTACACGTTTATATAAATTGAAATAATCAAGGGCAGGCGGTATAAGAAAAACAATTATGTACAGAAAAGTGGTCTCTCTTTCGCGACATAACATATCGGTGATACATTCGTGAGACGTACTAAATAAATTATTATGTTTTCGGCTTACTCACGTAATTATTTGACGTAAACGTAACTAGTTTCAAGCCACGCTAGAGGCTCATATTCATGAGCAGCATTTCGCGACCCGCGACGCGGCGACTGTCGCGCTGCTACAACTAAACTAGTCGAGTTCCTCGTAATAATTACGTGAGTAAGCCGAAAACATAAGAATTTATTGGTGATACGGTAATATTTCTTGTTGCAAATCTTGAACATCATGAAATATTAATGTGACGGCTGTCGCGCTTGATTACTTGATCAAACTGTTTGTAAAGCCTGCCCTGATTACGTGACTACTAGCCAATTACTGCATGAAGTGAAGTGAGCACTAGTGAGGCAACCGGACACAATAATGTGACTTAGTTTATTTATATAAGTTCGAATAAATGGCATTTACAATGTACATATTAGCTAGAAATTAAATATTCGAAATTTATATTAAAATTGTTTATTCTTTTATGGTTCAGTGAACATTGTATCACAGAGTGTTTGGTATAATTATGTTAAATCTAAGTTAAGCCTTATAGAGACAATGTTTCCCACAGCCTGTACACAACTACCCATATTGTTTGGGAAAAGCTTTATATTAAAACAACTGAAATTAAGTAAAATTGGCGAAATAAATGTTTCTATACCTTAACACATCTCAACTTTGGAATAAATATAAACTAAAACTATGTGTACAAAAAGAAGTCTGTTGTATAATATATTACAAAATATATATAAGTGAGTGCACAACACTGGTTTTTTCTTTCTGCCTTGTTAGCTCGTAGACTTTTAGGAAAATTTCTTGAGAGCCTCCCCAGCGAGCCTGTAGTAACACCACTGCTCGGTGTTGGTCAGGTTGACCGCACCCTTGTGCTCATAGAAGGAGCGTGCCGGGTTCCATTCCAGGACGTGGAAATCAAGGCGGCTACACCCTGTAGATGATGCTTCCTAGAAGCAAAAATGGATTATAGTCATACCTTATATGTTACATTTGAATTAAGTTTGGTTTCACTTATTCACCTTAGCTACTGCCTCAAACAACCTCTTGCCAACCCCTAAGCGTCTCTGACTGGAGCGGACATATAAATCTTCAAGCATCATGGAACGTCCCTCCCATGTGGAATATGTAGGGAAGTACAGGGCATAGCCAACTACCGCCTCAGCTCCGGGACGCATCACCTCAGCTATCTTGCAGCGGAACGCAGGTGGCTGCCTCTCAAAACCATCATGTTCCAGATCTGAAATATTATTACAATAACCATAGTCACACACTTAACAACTTTTTGTAAATCAGGAAAATTACATGTATCTCATTGTGAAGATTAAATGGGTAATACGATAGGTAATCTAATTAATTGAATAAGTGTAAATGTAGCTGTGTGGGTATTCAACTTTCAATCAGTTACTTTCGGTTTACCTACCAGTCACTGACATTTTAGGTCCCTCCGACATGTTTTCAAAATCAGCAAGTTCCTGGAAAAATAAAGCAATCTAGGTAAATTGCATATATTTAAAAATCGTTTCAACAGAAGTAAAAAGGAAGGCCCTTCCATAATTATAATTATATAGCAATAATTGACTTCAGAACTAACACGGCCCAATCCCAACATTCCGTCTATAAGTCGCACATAACTTTACCCATTCTCCCTCATTTTCTTTTTTACTGTTACCAATTATCAATATTGATGTTTCGTACTTACTTGGATCATCTCAGCGACCGCAGTCATATCCTCTCTCTTTGCTTCCCGGATTTGTAATTCATCTTCTTTATATTTCTCAGCCATTTCTAAACCCTAGACTTAATGATAACCTAGTTAAAAACTGATATGTGCTTACTGCTTGGGTAATTAGAAAATATACTTTTGAAGTTTTACAGTAACAGAGTACGATTTTCCTCCACTTGAACCAAAATCTATTAATGCGAGGTATTGATAATTTATTTAAACAAAATCATAACTTTTCGGTGACAGTCAGCTGATTTCAAAAAGTAGTGGAGTGGACAAATTCATTGTCAAAGTCAAATTAATAATTTGTCAAACGTGGTTAGCAACTGTCAAAGTGGCGCTAGTGCTCGGTGGGTGGGCCCGTGTTTCTAGTATTGTAAGTACATAGACAAGCTTATAAAAAATGAATTTTTAAGATGTTTATGCCTTTGGGTAACAGCATAACGCTTCCTTGCCTTGATGGAGTAAGCTGCCTTACTGCCTTATTAAAACGTAACTTGTACTTTTCGCCAAATTGTAAACAATAAAAAAAACAATTTTGTTTAATTAACTGTAAGTATATTAATTAAATATAATACAAATGCTTAGTTTAAAGTAAATCAGATGACAATACAATGTTTTTACTTATAAGAAACTAATCCAGGGATGTGTTTAGTATAAAAATATTTTTATAACATTATAGTACAATATACTTAAATAGTAATATATTTATAATATTTATACAGTATATAATATGTTAAAAGTAAATAATATTTCTCTAGTCTAATTGTGTTTAGGCTGACTATACTAAGTATTTACATTTGGATATATTCATTTCATGCAAGACTTGAGTTAATTGGAAGAATTGGTTTATAATTATCTCATTTGTTCTAGTTATGTACCTAGATGTGTAAATATTGTAAATTGTTCAATACAAGTCATTACCCTAATGGAGATTCTATCAGTCATTGTTGAATGTTTAGGGCAAACTCTTTACTTGTGATGCTAACATTAAATTATTTGTGCAATTACTAAATATGTAGTTTAGACACCAACAATGTCTCCTGTAAAACAACAGTTCCTGGGGGTTGCAGACTGTAGATGTCTCTTCAACATTGTTTTATTTTATAGAATATTGCACTATAGTAGTATGGATGACAACTATTCAGATGTGATGGTAGTGTGATTGTGATTTACTTTATACAGGTGTATGTGATGCATGTGTGTGTGTTAGACAGTGTTGTGTCAGTGTGGGTACTCGTGTCGCAGGAACTCCGCGGCGTACGAACTGCCCCACGTGCCGCCCACTACTGAACTAGACGACGCTGTAACATTATACACATACAATGAAACTATGAACAAATATCGACTGTATTAACTTGTATCATATTACCTAATACTTACATAATTGTGCGATAAGTTTTTGAGGAGTGATGGGTGTGGTGCGGGAGTCTGAACTTCGATCGTCTTTTGTATCGGCATCTACACAAACCATAAAATGAAAATATTTCAGATGTTTCCAGATCTATGTCGCAGCATCCTAATTTCCTAGTTAATTATTTTGAATAAGTAATGAGCTATGGAAAAGTAAATTAAGATTATTTTAATGAGACAAAAATTTCTATACAGACAATTAACATAAATTAGACTTTGAGAGTTAATAATTTCGCTTACGACGTCGTAGAGCAAGCGTAAGAGCACATAGTAGAAAGTAGATAGTGAAGCGATAGTTACTCTGTCCGTTGGCGAGCGCGGCGGGCGCGGCGGGCGGGGCGTGGTGCGGCAGGGCGCGCTGTGCCTGCGCCTTGAGCAGTTTGCTCATGGTGTTGCGCGGCGTGGGCGGCGGCCGCTCCAGCGTGCGGCCGTGCGCGCACGACGCGTGCCGCTCCAACATGTAGCTGCCGGGAAGTGATACGTTATACGCTGGCGTCATACGGGACTCCCGACTTACTGACTATTCTGAAAACCTACAATGACCTAGCTACTTATGTCCAGACGTAAGCTATACCTATAAAATCGCCAAGTTACGGCGTGAATTGATTACAAACAAACACTTGGAATTTTCACATAACTTATAAACAAAACAATATTTGTCAGTGACTTGTTCCGTAAAGCGCACATGTAGTATGATATCGTGACGTAATCGAAGTTATTGGCCGATGTTTCTGTTGTCAGCGAAAAAGTCAGCAAAAAGTCAGCTGGCAAACGTAACCTTGCAGCGTTGTCAATTGTGTTGTGCTGATTTCGGATTTCGTAGTAAACACTACACATGCAATTCAGCAATGCTTCTTTATTGAAAAATACATTAGCTGATGTTCCCATTGTTTCTTTATTGGATCGGTTAGTAATTCAAAAGGTCAATGACCGATATTTTTTTATTGTATTTTACTTTACATCCTTACTTATATTATAAATCGGAAAGTGAGTTTGTTTGTTTGTTCCGACTTCACGCCGTAACTACTAAACCGATTGCATTGAATTTTTGCAGAGTTAGTAGTCTGGATTAAATAATAGGGTACTTTTTATCCCGAAAAATTTGATATTCCCGAGGGAAAACAAAAGTATTGGTATAGATGGCGCTGTATGTATTGGTATATGTCACATAGGCTACTTTTTATCCTTTTGTGACGCGAGAGAAGCCGCGGGTAAAAGCTAGTAATAAAATAATAATAAGCAATATTAAAAAAATAATGATGAGAAATTATACTGTTGTGAAGATATGGAAAGTACATTCGACAAAATTAACTCCATTTCGACGGTAAATGGTTTGTCATCACATCAAGAAGTATGTCAACGCTAATATCGACCGAATTGTATTTGAATAGTAAGTAGTTAATAGTTTTCAAATTGGTGGCATGTAACAATGTCCGGGAGCATGTGAACGTTAGTGATACCGACCGTCGTTCGAAGCGCTCGGGGCAGTATGGGCAGCGGAAGAGATGCCTGCGCGGCTGCGCGGCCTGCGCGTCGGGCGCGTCGTGCGACTTGGCGTGCGCGGCGAGGTTGTACCGCTCGGAGAACCGCTTGCCGCAGACGGCGCACTCGTGGCGCTTCTCCCCGCTGTGCACGCGCTTGTGGCGCTTCAGGTGCGAGCGCGTCATCAGCGCCAGCCCGCACACGTCGCACGCGTGGGGCTTCAGCCCCGAGTGGGACAACTTGTGCATCTTGAACGACGACGTGTGGATGAAGGACTTCCCGCACAGGTCGCACTGCAACACAAGCGTGGCTTCACTCCACCTGCCCCAGTTCCACTACTTCGCTCGCTGCGACTGCACCTACCTGATAGTTCAACTTGCCAGTATGTATATTATTATGCCTCTGCAGCGCATTCTTGGACGGGAACAACTTATTGCACTCTTCACATTTCCAATCACTTATACCTGAAATTTAGCAGACCAAGACATTAAAATGTAGTATGAATGATTCAATTTTGTCAAATGTACTTTCCTAAATACAGAATTGCGCTATCCAATATACGCAGTATTACGTTCTTAAAATATTCTAAATATTTCTCGAGTCTCTAGTTATGAATAATACCAATTATATCAACAAGAAACTTAAACAGTCGTAGAATAGAAAGGAATGAAGAGACAAAACAACAAACAAAATATAAGTATCAAAAATCGCGATAGAAAACGGTACAATGAAAATAATTGTAAGTTGAATGAAGTTACCTTTATGCAATGCGATGTGTATGTCGCAGGCCCGCTTGTGCTTGTAGTGCGCGCCGCAGACCTCGCAGATGTACGGCGGCTTCGACCCGTCGTGCTTCTGTTTGTGTTGCTCCAGGCGAGCTGAGACCACAAATACACATTCATTCCAATCTAATTAATTCTACCCAATAAGTATTCGCCTAACTTTACTCATAGGTATCGCATTGTATGAATTGGTTTTGGATCATCTTGATCAATTTGCTAAATTATGTGGGTATGTCTATAAATAAATAGTTTCACCAGAGGACTGACTAAGTATAGTTCTGTCACTACAAATTCTTTGTGAAACAATAGAGATGGCACTATATTTAAGTACAATATAAAATTAAGTAGCCTTTCAGTATTCATGTGTTAACATGACAGGAGAGCATACTTGCAGACCCCGAAATACAGTTACACTCATTAAGGGACAGAGGTAATACAACATAGAGGAAGAATTCTTTCCAGGAAGTTTAGTAACGGTAAAATGGGGTGAATAGGGTTTGAGCGGTGAAAAGGGACAGAAGAGGGGTGAATAGATGCTATGAGGAATTTTCTTATATCTATTCACCCCTCTTCGGTCCCCATTTCACCTCTTGATCCCTACTCACCCCATTTTACGGTATTTAAGGTTCATACAAAAAGTCAGAGCTCACCCAATGAAGAATATTTAGCATCACACTGGTCACACTGATGGATGACTTTTACTTTTTTACTCCTGGCCTGTGTTGTTTTCATTTTAGTCTTGACTGGTCGGCCAAGGAGTTTCTTTTTGACAGGTTGTGCATCATTGCTAAGGTCATCCACAGCTAAACTATAGTCATCACAATTGTCTATCTCCACTTTGAGACAGTTCCCGTAGCCATTATTATACAGAGGACTTTGTGACCTGAAAACAGTGTTGGGTACATGTATGTCAATTTAATCATATTAAAAGGTTTGACCAGTTCAAAAATCTTTCTAGAGTAAAGATTTATTTTGTATACATACTCAATCGAAATTTTTGTAACAAACAAAAGTGTGCTTTTAGACTATACTGTATTTTACTGTTGTATATGTATAAGTGTATTTTACTTGCAATTAGAATGTGTTAGGTCGTAAAACAGTGCTCTTTGCTTACCCTTCAGCAGAGTTCTCAATTTTGACCTCAGGCAGCACGGCAGCGGTGTCATCCAGTGTGTGTACGGCCAACTTGTGTGCGGCGAGCCCGACCTCACCTCCCGACGACCCCTTCACTCCACACTCATCACACCTCCAGCTGAAACAAGATAACAACACAGGCACACTAGATAACTAGTTGTACAACTAATTGGATTACTTTGCATCTGTATTACACTGCAGCATTACAGGACAATTTCACTAAATATACCCAATTCAATAAATCTAATGTCAGATATCTAAAAACATGTAAGTTTCCACACCAGTGCTATCCGGAGTCAATTTATTCCCCACAGAACATTGATTGATGTTTATCACTAACATACCAAACTCACAACTTTGGGAGATAAGTTGATCAAATTACCTGTCACTGTTAGCTTTACTTTTGCGTTTGTTTGAAGATACTTTTTTCTTTTTCTTTTCAAGTTTGTATCTCTTTCGTTTACTCTGTGTCGCCAGTGGTTCGTCATCTGAATCGTCTCCATCCAAATTGTCGCATACATAGTCATCATCATCGTCATCACATTCAAATTCAGCTTTTACTGCGTTTAGCTTGACCGGTTGGGCTCCGTGTGGCTCAAACAATGGGTTCTTACTAATGATAGCTTCAAAAGTTTCTTTAAGCTTAAAGTATTCTAACTCGGCCTGCTCAAGTACGTTGATGAGGTCGTAGCAAGTCTTGCACATGTACTTTGAGCAGGCCTGCAGGCTGACCAGTTCAATCTGCGTATATTTGTGCAGGTAGGTGCTGAGTTTGGCACCGGACGCGACAGTTCTCGTGGAGTAAATATCCACACAGTCGTGGCTGCGGCTCGCGCACGTTATACACTCCAACTGCTCGTGCTTCACCTGCACTTCGGTCTCGGTCTTAATATCCTCCATGTCTTGTTTCCTCTCGTTCTGCTCCACTTTATTATCGGAGTTCATTGTACTCGTTTCGGCCATTTCTATAACACATCCAATTTGTCCTCTGTAAAAATTATTGCTGTCCGCTTCTACATCACGTTTAACTATAAAAAATGTTGCTTGAAAGGATGATCTAATTTTCTATCATTACTTGTTTTTAGCAAGCCAATTAATATTTATTACAAAAGAAAAACAAAATGCATACAAGGCGAATGACATTTTCCAGCAAAGCTGAAGTTATTTTCCCGTTGACGTATGACAATACCAAATTGTCAAATGTCATTTTTGACAATTAAATTGACACATGTAAGACATTGAGAAGTAGAAAATTCTTTATACGCATTACCATTAAAGTGCTTGAAAAGAAATAAATTAAAATAGAAACAAATATAATAATATAATATTTTATTTGAACTTACAAGTATTGGTTTAAATATAATGAAAAGAAATTATTACAAAATCTTTTTTTGTAAAGTTCTCATTTTAATTATTATGTTTTCGGCTTACTTACGTAATAATTTGACGAGGAACTCGACTAGTTTCAAGCCATGCTACAGGCTCATATTCATGAGCAGCATTCCGCGACCCGCGACGCGGCGACTGTCGCGCTGCTACTGTAGAAAACATAATAATTCATTTAGTATGACTCACGAAATTTCTCATTTTGTTTGCATGTATTAAAGTATTAAACTGTCAAACACCAAGCGGTCAAGAACAAATACATTTTCCTAACAACAAATACATTTGCGCTTTGAATTGTGTTTTCCATTGCTTGGGGTTTTAATGTTTTGCTTGCAATTTTTTTTAGTACATATCAATACAACATACATCCAACCTGCCAGAATAATTATAATTATTGCAACATTGCTATTTTCAAAGATGGAGAGTGCCTAAAAATACTTAGCTTTCTTCTTTGCATTATCTACTTGATACATGACTAATAACAATTAATGGAACACAAATGAATAAGCATTGGGATTGGGAGTCAAACCTGGAACTTAGGCCTAAGTAATTCACGTCCAAACTAGTCCACAAAATCAAGGACGTAAAAAAACTATCAACATCCTTGCACAGGACCAATGAGGCAGTCAAGATACTTCGTTAATATGCCAACAGTGGTAATGTGTATTATGCCTGTTCATTATATTTTACTTATCCTTAACTCTACAGTACTTAGATACCTACCTACAATACATAGCGATAGTTGCAGCCCAAATAAGATATTTATTTGATTTGTAATCACATTAATGTGACCATAAGTATTGTATGATGCACGTAGATGTAAAGACCGCGAAGTGGGCATCGGGCCGTGGCGGGTCCCCACCCCCACGCGGCGTGCGCCCCGGCTGGCCGCGGCCGCGTCGTGGAGCGTGCAGCCCCAGTCTACTCACGACCTCACTGCCGGTGCTCCGCGCCACCACGCTCGACACCTGCGAACTCACGCGTAACGCAACCGTTTGCGTTCTCGGTGTGTACCTCTAAGTTTGAAATATTTTGAAACTACTTTACATCTGTGGATCTTAGGTTCTTCTTGTGAATCCGACTTATTAGTGAAGTTTAAGTAAAGTGACTCGTTTCAAGTTTGGTAAATAGTTACCTGTTGAAGTAAAAATTGCACTGTTTCTTCACATTTTGAAACGCGTGTAAGTAAATTATAGCTTATGTATTTTAGATAACTATCTGTAGGACGCAAAGTCTAACTATCTAGTTTGAGTACCTATCTATCAAACGATTACAGATTGGATAACAATCTACTTAGATTGCGACTCTACCTGGGTTCCAAGAAACAATCTCGTTCATTTTTGTATTTAGGTATAGTTTTTTTTTATCACTTAAGTAATTGCATGTTGGTTAACCTATAATTGGCGACTGTATAAGCCTAAATACTTAATGTTACTTTCAAATCACTTAATGCTATGTATACAGAAGCTGTTGGTATACCTATTTGAATAAATAAATAAATAAATAAGTTTGTAAAGTTTTTGCCTCGTTTTCCGACTGATCGCAAGCTGGACCGTTGTCGGGTTCGATTCCTGGTTGGGGCCTTCATTAGACGTTTTCGTACTATCCACTATCCGTACCGAAATGGAACTCAAAACTTAAGTACGAAATAATTGCACTCCTACATATCTCTTCGGGGATCACAAGGCGTGACTAAATTATGTGTAAAAACAGTTCCATATTTTTTATAACAACACAGTCTTTGAAGTAAAACTTTTTATTTATAAGTATTGTTTTCCGAATAGGTACTTAAAAATAAAAGTATCTTAATGTAAAAGGGTGGTGAAGTAAGTCGGTGCTGGAGTTGTCCAGTGTCCCCTTGGAGTCCGTTACGAATTGCGAGCAGTAGAAACAGACACGCTTGAGCAGCGGTGAGGGGGCATGCATCCGCACTACCCTAACTATACCTATGATCACTCCATGCACCTTGTGACTTTTGCGAGTAACCATTATTGCTATTTCTAATTTGAAAACTTGTCGTATACCCGGATTCACAGGGCTCCCTTTTTCTTCTATAGAGGTAGCTACCTCTCGATTCTGTGCAACCCCCGTCTGTCTGTTACCCATTTCTGATGATATCATCTACTCGACGCGGTTTCAGATGACCTTAGCCTGTGGCTCCTTTTTCCAAACCTTGGCACTCATTACTAAATCAGTCAAATCCTACTCCTCTCTGCCACCTATGATTTAACTATCTTAAACATTCCTGAGGGTCGTGGAGTAACACCTTTTTTGGGTAACCTACTGCCACTAGCAAATCACTCGCCAAGCGTGAAGATTATGGCCAAACGAAGGGATGTCCTTTCAGTAGTTGTAACTGACACTTATCCGTACGATTGGTTAGCCAATTGTAAGGTCAAAAGATGTTGTCCATAATGCCCATTTGTTGTTTTACTTTAAACTTTGAACATTTACTGTTCCGAACACCAATTGTTATGAGACTTTCGAGTTCCATAGTTTCCGATTGCTACAATATTGGGCTGTCTGAATCATCTTAATCAAGGTATAAAACTTATTTGTATGATACTTATACTTGTGAATGGTCCAGGGTCATTTTACTTTATCACAATAAGTGGACTGTGAATATTTATTACATAAGTATTACCAAATATTATCCTGTACAATACCCGACTATCATCAATTACATTGCCTTGTTGAACATTGATAAAAATGCAATAATATAATTAACTAGAATTTATATTGTTTTCCAATAGCATCACGGGTCTTGTAATTTGTGGTAGGTGTAAATAAGCACGATCATAGAAATACAAACATCTACTGGTATACGCCTATAATTAAAACCAGACTGAAGTAGCAGATCATCGAGTGATCGAGAAGCAATGCCCATATTGGTAAAACAGGATGTATAACTTATTTACGTTTTATGGTATTATCGCAGTAGAGTAGACAATAGACGTACAGTTGTACAACTCTGTGATAGTGGTTGGTAAAAACTGCAGCTCCGTGACGCCTGACGGCGGCGCCCGCGCCGTACAACGGACAGACCCAGTTCGAGCACACGCGTCACACACGCAGTGTTCAGTTAGGATAGGTTGAAGTTAATCTGCAACATTTTAAGAGTATCAGAACAATAGAAGAAAAAAATTGTTTATTCATACTAGTTCGGGGAAGCCTGCAACAGTTGAGGACCCCTGTGTAACTGGAAAGTAGTCGTCAGTCGGAATCGGAATCCCCAAAAGTTCGTTTTGTTTGTGCCATTAGTTATCATCAAACAATAAATTTCGATTGCTATGGCCTTGAATATTTTTGTTAGGTGGAATAATAAGACACAGTTACGGTGGCGTTATAGAAGTGCCACTTGTTGTATTATGTATAAGCTCTCAAGAATACCGCGCGGTGTCGCGACCGCGTTGCGCATCGATGCCGCGTGGCGAGTGCCAGCCCGCGCGGAAACACTGTTACCTTAACTGACATGCTCATACTAATATCATAAAGCAGACTACTTAATACTACAATATATCAATCAATATACAGAGTTATGTAAATAAATCCTGTTCGCTTGATAGAGCTGTTGTCCATCTCGCCCCTCGTCATTCGATCGCCTGCACCCGCTCGTGTGTGACCTCCAACAGGTTTTATTATTGTCATGCTGTAAAGTTAAACTTTATTTGTAATTTGACCGTACACCCCTTGACATACATCATATCGGCGACTAGTGAAGCAGTGGAGGTGAGCCCCACGCTCCCTACTCCGATGCTTGTTTATGATAGGTGCTTATTGTGTTATGTATTGTTATCTTAATTTCGTACAACCTTATAAGCATAGGCATTCTTTACTTCTTCATTTCGGCAAATTCCATGTGAGACTAGCTTAGATTAATGTAGGATCACAAACGATATTACTACAAGCGTATCGCAGCAGCGCGTGTCCCAATGACACAGTGAGTGTCACCAACAGTAACAAAGACCTTGTGTTCCCAGCGCACTCGACTGGCTGCATCATAGTGCACCACTGATAACAGATTCAATGTTACGAGACTGCTGTAATAGTCGTGGCTTGTCATAACAGGACTTTCACACGACACGGGTCGAGAGAAGTGAATTAACCATAGCACTCCTCCAAGCATCATAAATTCACATAATTTCATGAGTAATTTCCACTAAATGCGAAACCAACTGCTCTTGATCCCTGCTATGGTTGTAGTGAATGTGTCAAAAAGTCAATTAGTTTCTATTTAATACAATTGCTTTCTCCTGATTTATCGATACAATTTCACCATGAAATGAGCAGTCGTAATCAGGCGGTAAACGATATTCGAATTCCGACGGCCATGTTTGATAGGAATTACAGGGAAGGGATAACACATTGTCTATAAAGAGCCGATTAGAGCTATTAGATACATGAGTGCTCCGTGTAGTAGGTGCGAGTGGCCCAAAACAATGTCCGCATCACATAACATGTAAATGTACCGACGGTTGAAGAAAGCGAAATGTGCCAGCAATGGCTGCACTGATGCTGATGTTTTTTCCGCTTTCTAAATAAAGCCCCGAGAGGTTCGGCTCGCGAACTGTATACATAATTTATATTTATTGTAAGCTGATGCCAGATAGCGATGGAACGCATTACGAAGTAGGATAACACTGTTATATCACACTGGTCTTGCAGATTATGAAATAAAGTGACCATTTTACAGTTATTGTGTTGCGATTAGGAGCATATTTTCACGATGTCTGTGTGGAATGCTCGTTAAGCGGTCAGTTTTCTACAGTAAGCAGGTACTAAAGATATAGTAGATATTGTACTGTCACGCGTTAGAACATCATCAACTCGAAAGTGCCTGCAGTCACCAGAAATTATTTGATCTTGTCTGTTACATGCATGAGTTTAATTGCCCGACTGATTGATATCACACAAAACATAATTACTTAGACTATTACATTTTCTTAAAAGAGAAATATAACCTACGCAAAATGAAAACTACAATAAAAATAATTTATGTGTGTGTGTGTGTATGTGTGTGTAGTAAAATTACGAACATAATTAATTTTTGTACGTAATTCATATTTTTTGTGATCTGACATGATACCTTGTAGCAACTAGGAAGTAATACAATATTTCCTCCCAAACATAATATGTATGTTATTATTATTGTCTAACTGTGTGTCCCTTGTATACAGCGTGTGTGCGGGGCTGCGGGCATGCCTCCGCAGCGGTAGCGGCAGCATGCGCGCGCTCACCCTGTGTCTCGCGCTGCTCTCACTGGCGCACCATGGCCAGGCACAAGGTTCGTACCATTCCACATGTATAGCACACACTGTTCTACGAAATTCTAGGCTTGCACTGTTTTACGAAGGCCTCCTTCGTTCAAGGAGAGTAAGTAACTAAGGATAAAAAACCCGATGATAAGTAGATATCGAGAAATTTGCTAAAGGATAAAGCTGCCCAACGTCGACGGTGTCGACCTTCAGACTTTTACGGTATAGGTACTTATGTCCACGTTTGCAATTCTCTGTATATATTATTTAGCATTACCTCACTCGCCATCTTACGGTTACCAGTTTGCTATCAGAATAACGGAATCGATTTGTTTTAAAATTGAAGAATAATTTTACTGCAGTTTAGTGCGAGCGCAGCCGCGTGAAATTATTTTTCCAACTTCCTATTTGGAAAAAAATTATTTAATCGTTTACGTAGTACTTACCAGTTGAAGAGTACCCACCAGAGAATATACTGTATATCGTATACTACCTTAATATCTGTGGGTACTGATACTCGAAAGTAAGTACCTAATAAAGAGTACTGCAGAGTATCATGTGTGCACTTGTTTCACAACCAATGAATGAGCGGGCGTCTAGCGCTCGCGCCGGCAAACCGATAGATAGATTGCTTTATTCTACGTTAACTGACCGCTTTGTGTACTTTATAGAATTAGTTACATTGCTTAATGTCAACTATTGATGAGAATTACGCGACAATGCTCTATACAATTCGGTAATTTGGAGCTATGTTACAGTACAACAAGTCGTTTGTCTGTCTCATTGCTCGTGGGATGATCGTAGTTCAAAGTTATTCTGCTTTATCTAAAGGTTACAAATGTGAAAATGTCAGGAAAATCAAAAAGAAATATCAATGTCTGTATCTAAAACCCACTGTTACTCAATATTGCACGGTTTGGTTCAAGTATTGCTCGTAGACGAGTTCTCTCCGGCTGGCGCGGGCGCACGTTCACCGCCACCAAATTATCCTTAGGAAACAAGTCGTTTGTTAGTTCGCTGCATACTTTTGCAATCACATTCTAATGTACCTACCTACCTAGCTCGTCGAGGCGAGGTGTTCGCTTACAATACGACTGCATACTGTTACTTTGAGAATATGTATGAGATAAATGTACCTATACAAGTAACTATCTGCCTATGCATTTCGGTCGGACTCTGTTCCCATGGTTTTTATTTCCTACATAAATTGTATCATCATGTTACTGACGTGTTGTCATTTGTCACCATCAACAAAGCCACCTTCTGCACCTCGTCTCACCCTTCGCAGAACCAAAAATCGTAATGATACTGTAATATTTGGAACGTCCCCTAGTACTGTACAATATTCAGGCACAGTTCCAACAAATCAAAACATTGAGTGAGTGGTGTTACTCGTATTCATGCATAAGTTATTAGTGAAGTGTGTCAGACAAAGAAATCCCCGGCGTGCAAACGAGGCCGCTCAAACAAGTGCAGGGTTGTTGTTTTATTTGGCGAGGGGCGCGCGTTCGCTGACCGGCCCGCGACCCCGCGCCACCCGCGGCCACTACGGCTACGACGCCGCGTGATAAACTCCCGTAGCAACGTCGTAGCACTGCCGTAGCAACGTTCAGGACTACAATTACTGCACGTCATGTAACTCATTTATTTAATTGTATTATTTGTTACTACGTACTCGCATTCGCTACGAAATACAATGGTCCTTTCATTCATTATCATGATTTGTTGTGAAGTAAATCTTTATGAAAGAAACTGGTGGTTAATTGAACTTAAAATATTATTACTTGAGTATTACCCATGAGCGTAGTGTAGATCACCACCACAGAGTAATAGAAATAGGTATCCTTGCTTAAAAGTTACGGATGAGCACTTTCTCGAAATTGATCGATCAGGAAGCATAATATTAACCTCGCTCTCATAACGAAACTCGTGAGTTGAAGACACAAAGAGAAGAATAATAGATTGAGTGAGGAATGATTTGAAAGAAAACATTTACAAGTTGGGTCGTCTTACATTGGTGAATGGAAGAAGTAGGTAGACATTGTAGTGCAGAGTGTCGATTACAAGTAGTTTATGATAAAGGCAATAGGAAGATAAAGTCATATCATGAAGATGTTCAGCGCACCATTCAATAATTGGAGTGTCGTAGTACGGGCGTCTTCCTGGTTGTGTTATCGCTAATCTGTATCAGCAATGACTGGCTTGTGGTGTAGTGTCGCGTGCTGACCAGTCTGGTACTCCCTGCTGGCTGGGGTCAACGACCGCCACACTCAGTGTTTCCCTGCACTATTATTGTTATTTAATTATTACATTATCATCTAAGTGAAACCCACCAATGACTTTGTAACCCTTTCTAATTGCCACGTATCACCAAGGTACCGATTGACCTATTCTCTCCAAAAGTGCGTGTCTATTATAGTGTTAACGTGTTTTAAAGTGATTTATATTAAAACTTAAAGTACCACCGAAAGTTACTTCTTTGATGGAGTTCGTTTGGGAGAAAGGCGTGAACCTTGAACACGACACACGCCTGCACGAAACTGTTCCAACAGTTGTGATATACCGGGACAATGGCTAATTGTTATTGCGCCAGTAACAGTTAGTTTACTCCATGACAGTTACAGCAACAGCGTGCAGCGAACAGTTCCCCGCGGTGACTCAACACCGGATTCACGAACACACAATTTACGTAAATTAAAGGGTTTAACTTAATTAGTCCTGACAATGTATGCCACTACCTCTGCTTATTATGGGCTATAATAGTGAAGCATTTTTTATCTATGCAACATCGCAACATTTCTATACAATTGTTAAAAGATTACGTGACTAAAACTTTCAGCAGGGTAGACAGGTTTCAAAACATTTGTCATTCTTTAGTATTAATATATTCTTAGTAGCTTTGATAAAATATCAATATCCTATGAAGCCTCATCTACTTGCACCAACATAGTAAACAGTAAAGACGGCAGTGGAGACAGTAAGTCACACCATTGCAGCTAGCGGGTAGTAGGCGAGCGGCCGATCAGTCTCGGTGGTCCATTGTTCATAGTCCGGGCCGCGACTTCCTCCTGTGTCACACTTTGTGAAGTAACGGCGACAAGACAAGCCACGGGAAATATCGCAACTCATTTCATGCTCAGAATTTGTTGAAACATTATGTAAACGTGTAATTAATCGTTTTTTCTACGGTCATTTGCTAAATATCTACTCGTAAATGTCATTTTGTAAGAGCATAGCGCTGATTGTAATTAATACTTGGCGTGATCTGTAGCCGTCACGCAATATTATATCGTAGATTGGTAAAACAAATGGTTGCTGAAATAATCGCGTTGTAACCGCTTTACTTCAGCACACGAGGCATGCGAGGTTTATTTACTTGCTTCAATTAAGTTCACATAGTTCAGGAGAGTAGTATCGTAGGGTGTAAACGCTTCAACTATTAAATTTCTGTAACGATTAAATCGTTTAATAACACTGAGATCGCACGCCATTCCGGTCAAAATTGGGGCAACGTTGTCGAAGCGTTCGCTCGTTGTTGTGAGTCACGGGGACGGTGGAGGTGTTACTGTAAAATGTAGGCTATAATAAACCTATATAGCTTAGTCTACATATACTGAAAAGAATTCATATCCTTCCAATCTGATATTTATGTTAATTTTTATGAAAATGTGTGTAAGGAAAGCTGGAGACATGGCGCATGAGTTATGTGGACAACTAGAATTATAATAGCTACATACTTAGGTACCTAGCGTATGTTTATGTTGTGAAAATATTTTTGCATAAGTTACCTACCACGTACGTAATACTTTCATGAGCGTCCCTCACTCAACTGCAAGTATAAACATCTACTGGCGTAAAGTGAATACACGCGAGGAATGTTCATAATTGCCTATCTACCTAAACTTATACTTAGGTTGTTAGGTTACACAGATCGAATGGTTCCCGGTCGTATATATAGAACATTGGAATTTCGGTTATCACAATCGCAAATTCTCAGTTCATAAAGACAGAATGCATACTCGCTAAAAATGGGTCTCATAATACAACTGCTGGAAAAGACAGCTAATTAAAAAAACATCTTGTTCGCAATATGTTATTATTTAATTCAACAACCAACTAATAAGTAGACCTTGATAAATAAAGTTTCTACTTTTATTTATTTCTGTGGATATCAATATCCTGAAATCTGTTCTATCACTATCTAAGTATAACGAAACTAGAGAAAATACATTTCAGAATGGCTTTACAATCCTAAAGCTTAAACACATTATACACAATGTACAATTAGTCTAGTCTAGGTAGGGTAGGTACACATATTCATATGGAGTTAAGTAGGCAAGTATATGTGTATGTATGTATGTGTATTGTCTACGTATGTATGTACTTGAAGTAACATTATTGGTGAAGCAAGGTAATAGGTACATCCAGTGAGCTGTCGGAAATGCATTGTTCTCCAAATCGTTAATATTCTGCTTCTAACAAAACGCACTCTTCCTTTTGTTTCTAAAGCGATTTAAAGTAATGGCCACAAGTAATGACGCCCGCCCGTACAACAGTACAAGGCTGTAGAAACCCTGGGCCTGCACCTATGTAGGCAGCGTACACATTGGAGGGACTGGGGACACACTGTAAGAAACAATAATAATAAGTTCTCAAATTATTCATCGTAACAGTTACATTTATCATTTCCAAAGCAAACAATGCATTGCTAAACTTTAATTGATTCAGTTCAACACCAAAACTAATGTCTAATCGAAATTAATTCCTTAATCCGTTCTGAACTTAATTTGAATTGACATTACCGTTACGTAATGAACGCGGTGCGCCGGCGCATCACTCTCTCTCCGCGGTACAGTTCTACATCCATGGTGTAGACGTGACAGCTATTTGCAGTTAATTGACGTTTTATTAGTAAATGTAGAGCGGAGAATTATTTGTAATAACTTTTGCGGTTATGAGTTCTCTTTGATTACAAAAAGACAGCGTACACAATTGATTTGTACATGTTATTTAAAAAATCATGTCACGGGTAAACGTAGCAATGGACTAAGGAGAAAAATAATAATACACGCAAACACTCACGTTGCATCACTCATTTAACCGACCTTTTTATAAAATGGCATGGACATTTGAGTTTGGGACATTTTAAATAAACAGTGATGCATCATCGGGTATTATAGTATTGCATAGTTCGATAGTTTGTTACTATAGTCCGATGATCGCATGCGCAGTGCGCAGTGCATGGAGCGGTGGCCGGCGGCCGGTGCACGGTGGGGTCGAGTGCCGCCATGCGTGCTTCCGCCATCGCCACTTGCCACGCACCTCCACACACCTAGCAAGGAGAATTTACAATTTAAGCGAAGATGACACCAAACGTTGAAACTTAAAACTACAATACTCGGCAACAAATACTTTTGTATACGTTGAGGTACAGTTTCCATGTCCAATAACAATACCATTAGGCTGGCATTTTGTAGCTCATAATAGTTGTGAGAAGAAAGTAAAGATACGACGTTTAAGTGTCCATTATCTGGTAATAAGGCGCTTAATGTAGTAATGGCGGTGTAGGAGATGACGAATCAGATCGGAAACTATCACCAGCTCGTAATCGCCGTAATTCGACAGATAGCCATCTCTCGATGAGACCGCGTCCGCCTTTCCCCGCGGTACCGTCACGTCGACGTCGTTTATACAATAAATTGTCCTTGAAATTATTGGAAACTACCAAGTACTCAGATATAAGTGAAAATGTATCTCACCCACTGTTTTTTATATTTCTGTATCACCCACAGGGCAAACAGCCAACAGTTTGCTCATCTTACAACATCCATCATACATCTTAGGACATACATTTCAGCCACAAAACGTTAGCAAAGCCAGAATCTGCAACTTCTGTACGTTGACTTCTATGGTATCTATATTATATCAATTGTCCACGTGAGCTTTCTTAAATAGTAATCAATTGTTATTACCATTCAGTCATAATACAATTTGAGTGCACTGTCACTGGGCAGGCAGTGCAGGCAGGTAATGCATGAGCGTGCTCACAGTTTGATAATAATATATTGCTCTAAGAAAGTTTTAAGTACCAATATAAGTACTTATAGCATGATCTAATAAGAGAAACAAGTACAAAATAAAACGCATACACTTTCTTTCTTGAGTAAACAATAAGTAAGTATTAGTAGATTTCTATCAATCAAGATTTATTGGATAATCGTCTGTATCCCGTTGGCCACAACAAATGTCCACAATAATTTCTATTTCTGCACAACTTCTTACGTGAACATTCGGAATAGAATTAAGTTATGTATGTAGGTACTTTTAAAAAGAAAAAAAAAATATTTCAAGATGTTCCTGCAGCGCCGAAGTCCTCTCGTAACGCCGGTACGGTACGGTGTATTGAGAGCCTAGTTTATGAAGATCACAAATACGCACTATAATAACAATAAACCTCTATATTTTATAGAGGCTTCAATATTTTAATGTAATCATCAATGGTTAATCTGTGTTACGGGGGGTGGTGGCGTGGCCGACCCACATCAGTGAGTACAAACCCGCGTCGGGTAGCTTCGACCCCGCCGGAAGTGGCGAGGGGGATTTATTGCGCGGCCACCTTCCGGTGCTCCAGTTGTCTCTGCCGCGTGCGCACCTGCCATGAAAACGTTTTATTAGCTGACTGCCCGCTGGTACTTTATCTATGATCAGTTTGTTTCACTATTTTGTTTGGACAGCGCCATCGTGGGAATTAACATGTTAGCCGCCGCTATACATTTTTTGTTTATTGTTACTGAAATTGTAATGTCGTTGTATTGTGGTACTGGCTCTATGTAAATGAATTGTTAGACATTATGGAGTAGTTAGTATAAATTTTATTGTACTGACTACCGTACAGGGCGGCTCTCGTGGCGGGTGGGTGAGGGCGAGCCGAGTGCTGAGCCTGCGCCTGCCGCCACTGTCGCCGCCATAGCGCTGTCGATCAAGTCCCGCGGTGAGTCAGCAGGACTGTGAGGACTGCCAGCACTACACGTCGTAGTTAGCCGTAGTGGTAGTACACGTAGTACATACAACGTAATGTTTGACTGCACGTTCACTTAGTTTAATTACAAATTCACGTTAAAGTATTTCATTTATCATTATGGTGTACACAAATTAGATTTCCCTATTGGCAATAATAAATACGGTAATGGATAAATATTCCGTTCTAATCATGAAGCTAATCTGTATTTGCTTCATGGTTCTAACAATGGAAAATACTATGGAGCGTTGCGTATTACCGCACATCGTAAATCGCGTAGCGCTTGTAGCGCAGTGTTGGACATACCATAACCTTCCTCAACAGCGGGACACGTATCTCATTGATTACATCCTGTATCTGGCCCGAGGTTACATCCGAATATTTACTAACAAGGTGAGAGGTGTGGCCAAACAACAAACAATATAATTCCATAGCTACGCAAGTGAAGTTAAATAGGTGTCATCATGATTTAATTGTGTGTGTAAAACTGATATCTTCATCTATTAGTACTGCACTGGCAGCCACCATGGCATGGTGCGTCTGTGCTAAACTACCTAGGTCGGTCGTTGACCTTTGTCACATCGTACTGTTCACGCTCATAAAACTGTAATTACAAATGCATGTCTTACATATGTTTAGAGATATTTGTACGCAATAGGTACTTATAATTACTGAGTTATTGTGACGTGTAGGTTTCTTTACGGCATTCGTAGTAGGTCAATACCTATTCCAATGCATCACATGCTGTGGAGTTGTGTCTACGGTGACCACTGGGAAGGTGACAGTCAACAGTCTTTTAAAGGTATCGTCAATAAAAAAAAGCAAGTCTGCATCAAGTTGCACTTACAAAAACCAAAACTTTTTAATAATATGGCAGTCCCATTATCTTCTGTATCGCACGTGTAATTGTTTCAATTAATTTAATGAAATGTTAAATTAAATGAATATGTCTCGTTAGTCCGGCTCTCGAGTCACTTTCACTGTCCGGTCGTCACTGTGTGCTGCGTCTATCTGCGTGTTGTTGTTCGTAATGATATTGTGCGGCGGATGTGTCCGAGGTGCTCGTCGAGATGTGGTTTATGGGCAGAGTGCGTGCCACAGGTTACATTCGTGATAGGTCGCATATAAAACATAATAACTGGGGAAATTATCATGCTCTGCGAAAGTAAGAACTCACGTACGCATACACTGATTGCTGTGTAAAGAGATTGTTCTGAAGATTTTTTTCCAAAATCATTACGTATCTTGTAATTTATATCTCGAAAGAAAGATGTGTAATCATATTTCTGTAACGAGAAAAGTAATTGGTCTCTTATGCTTAGTAAATGTCTAGTATAGCCTGAATGGACTAGGCAAGACGTGTGGCGTTGTGCATCGTGTTGCGCGATACAGTACAGGTGAGTCACGACTCGTGTCTCGGTCCTCCAGCACGATGAGTATGCCCCGCTCGCCACGCTCCGCCGCGCGGCGCCTCCACACATTACACTTTTTATACCATCCGCACTTTTTTCTTGTACAACACGCCTACACGGTGTCTAATGAACTTGTTGAATGCGATACTTACGTGACACATATGTAAGGAAGTTACGAAACGAACTGAAACATCCTTGCTAACACTGACTTGGATGTAAATCAAGTATTTAATGTAAGTACCTATACCAATCACATGCTTCGCTGCGCACAAAATTCGACGTTTCACTTGCACAATATACTCATTTTGTAAGAATAATTTACATACAATACTTGCTAAGTTTTGAGACAACTCATCAAAGGGTTACTAAGACATTCACTTGATGACTGGCGTCTAATCATCATCGTATTCGAAGAGTTACATAGGTACGTGTTTTACGTTATTCGCTTCTCGTTTTAATAGACCTTGGTCGTCCAGTCACTGATATTCAATATCAGTTTAACGTATGACCAATATTATAATAAAAAGCTAGGCCACGTTACATTTGATACGTAAAGAAAGACTTTAGTAGGTATACTCCTACCGAATTGACTCAAGAAAAACTAAAACATATGGGCCCAAGTAAATGTTTCAAATCCCCTACATAAATTTGCGGAAACCGACGTCCAACGGTGAAACGATTTGCATATCTATTTATTTAAGTCAATAAGTTATCTATAAGGTGGTAAGAGTTGTGTAGTGAGGGAGGAAATGACCTCCCTCGCCCTCCTCCCTCTGTCCTGGATAAATAAGTGGACGAGACACCGCGACCTGGATCCGATAGATTCATCGATACACCAACAGCACTGACACTGACTAAATACTTCACTGACCTTACATACCTGCTGACCCACATACACGTCATTAATCATACGCTTCTATCTATATTTAGGTAATCTATTGAACTGAAATGTTCTCACTTTACCCAGCACTAAACTTTATTTTGTTTACTGAGTGTTAATAACGACCGTGTGTTCATTTGTTTGTGCAGCGCACACAGAGAGGCTCGGAGGTAATCCAGTATGTACTAGCATGTAGCGGCGCGCGGCGTCCAAGTTTCATTCTGTGAGATTGTGGCCTTACCACATTGATATTGTGTTCATTACAGCTATTCAGGACAGTCGCTGCTACCTGATGAATGGCGGTGCTGTCGAGAGCTTCTTCATCAGCGAGGATACACCCGTCGGCAGCATCATTGGTAAATATCATTGCGATATCTATAGTCGTCGTAAACGAGAGATTTCACATATTATATTTATACTATTTTGAGTTGGTTAATAACCAACAGTGCGGGACTCAAGTCAGAAATAAAATGTTTCAGGTACACTCAGTGTGAATGGCGACCCGTCCGAGGAGCAGGGCGACATATCGCTGCGGCTGCAGGAGAAGGGCGCGGCGGTGGGCATCGCGCCCGGCACCAAGAACCTCACGCTGCTGCGCGCGCTCGACCGCGAGGAGAAGCGCGGGCCCTCCAACGTGTACGTCAACGTGCGCTGCGATAGGAGACGAACCACTGACCCCGTTAGTTATGTTCAATTGCTCTGTTATACAAACCTACTTTGTAATTGAGTAGTAATGCTATCATGTCGCGGAAGACGGAGCATTCTGGTCATCAGAATAATCTCTGGACGTGCTCCGTGGAGCTTTAGTAAGGTTCCTTGGAATGATGCCTTTTAAAGAAGTGCGTCTAAACGCAGTGCTTGCAGATTAAGCAATTAAATTTAATTGGTTGCAGTGACGCTACTACGAGGCCCATAGCATCCGTCATTTTTGCTATGTGGTTATTTCGGCGGTATAGCTACAAATATCTACTTATTTATTTGTTTGGTTTGATTTATAAGCATATACGAAGTGCTGATTTCATTTGGTGCAGTTCCAACACTCGTTGTCGGTTCCAGAGCTTCATCATCCCGGTGTCGGTGCGCGTGTGGGACGTGAACGACAACGCGCCGCAGTGGGTGGGCGCGCCGTACCGCGTGCGGCTGTCGGAGCTGACGGCGGCCGGCACGCGCGTGGCCGTGGGCGCGCGCGCGCTCGACGCCGACCAGCCCGGCCCGCACGCCACCATACACTACTCCGTGCTGCCCGGGCCCAACCATGTACGCTTTACCTTCCATTACCCTTCTCTATTCCATAAATCAAATTAATTCCAAGAAGCGAGGATTTTTATTGCAGTGCCGCAGACAAAAGAAAAATGCAATGTTTTAAATAAGAAACTCGGTTGACTAATCAGTTTAATCACTTTTGCAGGAGTACCTGGGATTCTCCAACGAGTTGGACAGCGTGTTGGTGGTGAAGAAACCCCTGGACTATGAAACTCTGAGTAACTTCACGGTCACGCTGCGCGCTCAGGACGCTGGCACTCCCCCGCTACATAATGATACAGTTCTGCAAGTACAAGTACTGGATGCTGATGACCAAAACCCTAAATTCACATATGACCACTACACTGCCACTCTACCTGAAGACGCCAAAGAGGTCAGTTGGAATCAAACATTAATAGACTAGTCACAACTATGGCTAACGAAATAATGATTTTCTTTCTCGTGTTCCAGGGTACGATACTAATGACATCACCAGGACCGATATCAGCCGCAGACCAAGACGTGGGAATCAATGCACCGCTGCAGTACTCCGCCACCGGCGATAATGGACGACTGCTGGTGGTGGACAAAGATACAGGACAGATCACTGCCACTAAGCAACTCATCGATGAGCTAAGCCAACCTATAACTGTTGTTATTAAGGTAACTGTGTTGTTATTAAGGTAATTTCGGTTAATAAAGTTGGGTATTTTTTTTTTATCAAAATTGTGACGTTTGTAATTAATTGTTGTGGGGTGGTGTTTGTGCAGGCGACGCAAGTAGATAACTCTGACCGCTACGCGCTGGCGACACTGGGCGTCAGCCGCGACGTCGCGCGTGGCGCCGGCGTGAGGTTCCGGCGGCGGCAGTACGGCGCCGCCGTCAGCGAGGCCGCGCCGCCCGGACACACGCTGCTCACTCTGACCACCGCGCCGCCCGCACACGTACGTACACACTGCATACATATCTAGTTCCGGCGGCGGCAGTACGGCGCCGCCGTCAGCGAGGCCGCGCCGCCCGACACACGCTGCTCACTCTGACCACCGCGCCGCCCGCACACGTACGTACACACTGCATACATATCTAGTTCCGGCGGCGGCAGTACGGCGCCGCCGTCAGCGAGGCCGCGCCGCCCGGACACACGCTGCTCACTCTGACCACCGCGCCGCCCGCACACGTACGTACACACTGCATACATATCTAGTTCCGGCGGCGGCAGTACGGCGCCGCCGTCAGCGAGGCCGCGCCGCCCGGACACACGCTGCTCACTCTGACCACCGCGCCGCCCGCACACGTACGTACACACTGCATACATATCTAGTTCCGGCGGCGGCAGTACGGCGCCGCCGTCAGCGAGGCCGCGCCGCCCGGACACACGCTGCTCACTCTGACCACCGCGCCGCCCGCACACGTACGTACACACTGCATACATATCTAGTTCCGGCGGGCAGTACGGCGCCGCCGTCAGCGAGGCCGCGCCGCCCGGACACACGCTGCTCACTCTGACCACCGCGCCGCCCGCACACGTACGTACACACTGCATACATATCTAGTTCCGGCGGCGGCAAATGTAACAAGTTACGATCTATAATTTCAGAATAACCTCCAGTTCTACGTGTCGGACCGCTCCTTCCTCGATAAGTTCGCCATCAACAGCGCAGGCGAGGTGGTACTACGTCGCCCACTCGACTATGAGACTGCAGATTCTTATCATTATCAAGTCATGGTGACCGATGGTGTCTCGGTAAGAAATTCATATCAGATCATTTTTAATCGAACTTGAAAGTTGAGAGAAAGGAGTCAAAGTCAAAATCATTTATTTCAATTAGACCAGAAAGACATCTTCCAAAAGAATAATTTATTTTCCTTTTGTTTCAGAACGACACAGCATCAATAAACATAACAGTATTAAACGTGAATGAGTGGGAGCCGAGGTTCCGATATCCGCAGTACGAGTTCCGAGTGGAGGAGGATCCGCAGGACGACGTCGAGTTGCTGCCGGTCGGGAAACTCGACGTGTTCGACGGAGACAAGCACGACACTGTCACTCTGTCACTGCGCGGCTCCGGGGCTGAGTGAGTACCTGGCACGAGTGTAGTGTGTGTACTGTATAGTGTAGTCAGTACAGTACGGCCCGTGTGTGCAGCGCGCTGTACGTGAACGCGTCGGGCGCGATGTTCGTGCGCGGCGCGGCACTGCGCGCGCTCAACTCCTCCGTGCTGCACGTCGTCGCCACCGCCGTCGACTCGGGGGCGCCGCCCCGACAGGTCAATACATGCATTTGTACTTATTTGAAATCTGAAGTTTTCTTCTTATACATTTGGGTGTTCCAACGTCTTGTATTTGTTTACAGACATCGGTGCCGGTGACGGTACACCTGAGCGAGCGCTTGCTCCAGGCGAGCGGTGGCGCCGACAGTGTGTCCCGGGGCGGGGCGGGGCCCGTCATGGCGGTGTTCGCCTGCGCGCTGGCCGCACTGGCGCTGCTCGTGTGCGCGCTGCTCGGGTACATTTACAGAGTGTGAGTACTGCTGACGCTAGACTAGTAAGTAACTTCGTTATCGACCACCGACAGAATTCATTTAATTTTGGTTGTATTGCAGGCGTCGTCGGTCAAAGCGCAGTGCGGGTGGCTCGGGACCTGGCTACGTGACACATGAAAAGCCATTAGCAGATCCTATCACCCCTACATCACACCCAACCAGTGCCACCAGTAACACCCACGTGAGTGGGACTGCTGGGGCCCCGGGGGCAGCGACGACGTTGCCCACCAGTGGCAGTACCGGCGCGCTGCGGCCCGCGGGGTCGTCCGGCTCACTACTGAGTGTGAGTGCGGGGGCCAGTACTATACTTGCCAACTCTACCTCCAGCCTGGACCTGCAACAAGAGCAACAGACTGTTACACGTGGAGCGCAGCCGACTAGTAAGTTTAGACGCGAAATAAAGTGTCTGCAGAGGTAATTCAAGTAAGTGCTTTGACTGATGTGGGTGTATCCCCCCAGGTGTATCGTCGGGGCGCCAGTCGGGTCGCGGCGGGCGGTCCCGCGTGGCCCCGACGGCCCACATGAGCGACCACCTGTGCGCGGGCGGCGGGCGGTCGGGCGTGGCGTGGCCGGCCGCCACCATCCCGGCGCGCGTCAAGAAGCTCAGCTGGGACGACGCCGCGCACACACACGTGCGTACGATGATGCTCACGACACTCTCTCTCCTCTCAGTTTTGCTCTTACTCGATGGTGCTACGATTGTGTTGGTCTCCATACATCCATTCGCAGTAGCAAGAAGGTTTCTCATGAGATGTCGTTTAACAAACTCCTATCCTTTCTCAATTCTAATGTCTTCGGTGAACACCAGATATGTTAATTTTCAACTCCACGTGTACTAACCCTTTCTAAAGCTGCAGGTAGGACAGTAAAATGTGTATAATAGAGATAAATTTCCAGGACAGAGGGGAAGAGCTGACGGACGCGACCAACCCCGCGGTGGCCGACCACATGAACCTCACTGTCTACTTCTGACCGCCGCGCCGCACGACGCGACGTCGGAGCACGATGCAGGGACCAAGGCACGCTCGGAGATGAGTGATACCAAGCGCGCTCCAGACTCCTGTAAATATAATAAAGGAGACAACGCATTCAGCGATAGTAGTAAATCAGAGAAAAAAGTTTTACATGACCGGTACGCAGAAAGTGAAAATAAGAATAACTTTGGTAACGCAATGATATCGTCGAACATCGCAAATGTAAATAATGTTCCTCTACCAGGATCGACGACCAAGAATTATTACCAAGCAAGTCCTGCTAAAACTGACCCACTCACAGCCGCTCTCAACACTGTCGGGGTGCCAGTGTACAGCAACCATGTACCTGACAGTTATTTATTCACCAGCAACCATGACCCGGCACACTACTACATCCCTGGTTTAAGTGAACCCTCTTCACCTTCCAACTATCCGACCATGCTCATGCCACATCCTGGACATCCCAGTCATGCTATCGTTTTTGAAAATGAATCGAGGCCATCGAGAAACCGTCCGATTCCAACTCACATTTTAGTCACAGCTGGTAACAATAAACGTACGAAGCACCTGAAGCCCCCATCTAATAGCAAACTTAAAACTAAACCAGTAACGATACTTACTCCTGTTACGTTTCCTGTACAATCTTCAAGTCAGTCTGCTTTATTCCATCCAAGTTCTCCCTATGCTGCACCGATGCCAGCTAGTCACGTGCGACACCCAGTAGCGCAAACAAAGCAAAACGAGCCGATATCTACCATAACTGGTGCTCAGTACAGTACCCCCCCGTCTGCTCCGATGCGGCTGGAGGAGGTCCCCGCTCCCCCGAGTGCGCGCGGTGCCCCCCCGGCGTACGCCAGCATAGACCCCAAGAAGCTGCGCGCCATGCACGTCCGGCCCGCCGTGTTCACGCGCGGCGCCGTGCCCGGCCTGCGGCAGTACCAACCGTTGTGACAGCCCTCGGGGAGCCGCGCGGGACAATCTGGTCAGATATAAATGTTAGCCAAATATGTTAAACTTTATTACTTAGGTAGGTCCTTTTATATTATATTAACTATCGTGACTTTTGCAATAGACGACAAAAGCTTTATTATTATTGCAGTGAAACCATTTTTTATTTACAAAGAGGACAAGTTTATTGATTGTTTCATGAAAGTATTAGGATACTGTAAAACTAAAGAATAAGCTATAGGCTGTGGGTGGAGTACCATTGACCAAATAAATACATGTACCTGCGCGGTACGTGTTGTCGTGTAGTATCAAAATCATCAAAATGAGAACCATGTGTTTAAGTGTTGAGCGATGATTGTTAAATAATACTTTGTACTCAATTCCTTTGTATAGTAATTAAATCAGTTAAACTGATCAATAATTAATTATAAACTTACGAACTGTAATTAATTGTAAATACTAAAATATATAAGTTAAGTAGTTTTATACAAAAAGAAAATGTTTGCTTTCTAGCAAATTGATTAGTTGTCCGATAGAAATTATCAAATTACTGCTTCCTTCTGTTTGTAAAATGATGAATGCAGAATATGTGTTACAATATTTATTATTAAATTTATTGTGTAGTTTCAATTTATAAATAGTACCTTGATGTACGAATTGTTATTATAAAGTTTTGTTTAATTTACTTGTTTCATTTACGAAGAAAGAAGAGTTAACCCGGAATTAGTTAGTGTATGCAATAACTCTAAAATATCTTCCACAGGGATAATTGTTTCCGTTTGAAGTAGCGAATGTAATAATGAATGTATAAGTACCTAAGTAATAACGAAGTTGCAGGAAACATAAACTTTATATTAACGACTTCTCAAAACTTTCATTTATGGGGAGAAACGGAGAAACCTTGTTGGGCATGACGGTCGAAAAAGAAAGCACTGTATTATCTGTAAACAAGGTGTACCTGTCTAAGTATAAAGTAAGCAGATACAGGATCCTCATTACGACTGTAGGTACACCATCCCATTTCTCAATTGACAGTACAACACACAAGGAAAGTTGCGCAGTAAACTAGGTTCATTCATTGTGATTGTGATGCAAAGGAGCACTGGCCGGTGACGTCTGTGTTAGATATTAGGTAACATGTTATGTTATGATGTTACCTTGTGGCCTCTTTCTTTGCAACCAGTACCTACGTGAGTACTAAAGTATCTATTTCTATTTTATTAATAAGTACCTTCTTACATAATGTTATTGTTCTAGTAATGCAGGTTGTAACTTTCTCCAAAGCTGAAGTATTAGTCTGAGCATTAATCTGATTTGCAATGGTATTTCAATTCTACCGACTCTACTTTAACTGTTCTCGGCTTATAAATGCAAATAAGATTGACAGGTTAATCCTCTCAGATAAATTTTCATGAGGTATCTAGGCAGGGATATTCTTTTGTCCTACTTATTGACAAACACGAAGCCTGGTGTTACTGTAGATCCTGGCTTATAGGAGTTGTAGCGGTTTAGGGAGGTTGTGCCGTGCTTGTCCCAACAAAAGGCCGGGTGGCTAGAAATGACATACCTACTAATTTACTAGTACTTATGTCAACTTTTTTCTTGCTGAAGCTGAGACGTTTGTATGCCGTTAAAAGTAAAAGAGAACTTAACAATGAGTCATACTTGGTCAAGATGCATTTACATAATGTTACAGCGAAGCCCGGAGGTGACGCTAATGATTCTTTACGATGTCAATGCCAAGTGCAGTAAGTTCACCACGAGCCATTAGCGCCGGTAGTAGCTAACTAGTATGTAGTACATAATGTACAACAGTACAACACATGCAACGTCCCCACTCATCTCGTGTCATACGCGGCAATTTCTCTTCGTGTGCGAAACAGTGCGCGGCTCGCAGACACCGGATCGATACCTGCGCAGAGCTTTACCCAGTCTAGCAGTGTGTAGTCTCCATCAACCTCCACTCAGCGACGCACGTACGTCGCCCACGGACAGTAAAAGTGATATTTATATTACTATTAACAGTGCTCATACAAGACATTAAGGAAACAAGGTATGTCACTTTCCAATTCTGGACGTTTCTGCGACATTCGCTTAGTAATTAATAAAGCATGCCTAACGAAAGGAAAGTTCACGTGTAGAGTTAGTATTTTTATTTATTTCTTCGTTTGTTTTGTTTTGAATTTAATTGCATTTTCTCACGAGGCTTTTATTTCATGAAGATGGATTCATAGTGTTGGTTCCATATATATGTATGTATGTAGCTAGAAGTATACGCTGCAACCCTGCACTTCCCGGCGCCCTATACCAGTCAAATGCCGAATGCAACCCGCATTTAATTTCCAAATCTTTTGCAAGTGTAAGCTAGGTACTCCTAGCTGCAACTAACGACTATTTAGTCAACCGACTTTAAAAAAAATTATCAACGAAATTTTTTTTTTGGTGGAATAGAATAGATTTATTGTGGAAAACATGAGTAGGTAAGTATACAACAAATATTATGTGCAAGGTCTTTAAATATACATGTTATCAGATCTGCATGTTTTGCGATTCATGGTGTACAAAATAATATTTTACAAGATTCTCGGATAAATTCAAAATTGTGTGATTTCATGATTTGTGTGTGAAAGTAGGTATAAAATAGTTATGTGCCCACGACGGCTGAGATACAGAAGAGTATAATAGTCTGAGCACATGCCAAAAACAATAACAATTTGCATCCACTGGATCGTTGGTCGTAAATGCGACTGCCGAGTGCTGGGTACAATCTTAACTCGACTAGTTTCAAGCTACGATAGGGGCTCGTACCTATCTACACGCCGCGGCATACCTACGTGCCGACGACACCACCACTATTTCACTCAATTATGACTATAATAGATGAGTGAGGAGACTACTTTCCTCGTTTTAGGACAACAACTCGTTTTACTAGTCACCGGTGCTCTCTTGGTCTCTTTGTCAAAACCACGTGCTTACTATTGTAAGCCAGGTTATACGTCTACATCGGCGTCTCGTATTAATATGATAGTATGTATATTCCTTATTTTTATACATAGGTACTTACATAAATAGATTCACACTACGTTCTCCTCATGAGGTTGAGCAGGAACTGCAGTACCTACTTATCGCATACTACGATCATTGCGTACCACTTTATAGAAAGTAACGTAGATAAGGGCAGATATACTTTCTTAGAGCATAAATGCATTCAATGTATTCTTACTTCTTGTGATAATACAATGTATGCTTACAAACACTTCATAATTATTCCAATTAAATGAATCGTATCAAGTACGTTTGTATCCTGGTCGTGATTGGTTGCAATTGGGAAAGGCCGGCGATCGATGCAATCCTTGTTTACCTGGCGGCGCAGCGCGGAGGCGGCGGCGTCCGGCGCGGCGTGCGGCGGGCGCGGCGCTTTCACCTGCGATGCGATGCGCTTGCGTAATCGATGGCCGCACGTGAACCCGGCCTGACCCCGCACGTAATAGTATTATGGATATCCCGCGCACCACGCTTGTGATGACTAACACTGTTTGGAGAAATTAATCTGGGCCATTAGAGCAAACGGATATTGTACAAGATTTAAGCAAATTTTGTTTTGCAAGCATCGTTTAAAAGTAGGTATAGGTAATGACTAATTAGCCACAGTCAAAACATAATGAACACCGGTCGACCAGTCAGCAAGATACAGACTGCAACATAGCAACTTTTAATTATAACCAATAACCAAGGACAAGGGCTGAAGGGAATCCCTTTGTTCAGAAATAAAGGTCTTCCAGCTGATGATGTTGACGGTGTGTTCCAGATGTGGCTCCCAGTAGCGGCGGTAGCGCTGCTGTGCCTCGCAGGCCCCGCCCACATGAAGGAGCACAACAGCACAGCACCGGAGCAGCCACGGTGGTGTAGTGCGGAGCAGACCACCTGCGGACTGTACGAGGACGACGGGCCCTGGATGGCCATGGTGCAGCAGTGGGCGCTCACCGGCTCAGACCATACCGGAAGACAAGGTATACCTGTTACGTAACTTATATCAGTTTATAGTCAGATTTGTGCAATGAAGAACTCCAATTCAACTTAATATTATGTTTACTCTATACCTAGAAGTAATTAAGTGATGTCTTTATGGATTTGCAGGACGCATAATGGCTCTCCCACCTGCCCAAGGCTACTACGTGACGGACCGCGTGGACAGGCCCTACCTGTCCCCGCCCCCACCACCTCCACCGGCCCCAGTGAAGCAGGCCAACCACCCGAGCCACTCCAGCCAGCAGCTGCCCCCGGGTGCCCGTCCTTATGATGAATGGCAACACTCGCCTCCACTGCCCCCCAACACGGGCAAGATCGTCAATCGACCACCAAACCCATACAAGGACAAGTTCAAGCCCAGCTACGTGAGTTGTACCAAATTACCTACATTTTCATGCATAGGAAGAAGGAACACATGCTATGTAAGATATGATTGTACTAATGAACTACCTCACTCTGCTGCAGCCAGCACCTATCCAGAACCAGCCGATTCCTGTGCACAGCCAGGCACTGGACAGAGTTGACGAAAACAAAGTGTCACCACAGAAACAAGTCTCCGAAACTGACCTCTACTTACTCGGCGCCATCGAGAAGCTGGTCTACCGAGCTGATCTTTTTGAGAAGCGACTTCGGAAGATGGAGGAGACAGTTCACTCCCTCATTGCAGGACTGGACGCTAAGCTGGGTGAGTGTGCTTAGGTATAAATTTTAATGGCCAAGGTACGGTTAATTGTAATGTTGTTTCATAATGTGTTGTAATATCACGAGTAGGTAGTTAGTTGTAACACAATAAGTTACAATGTTAAGAGATTGTATCCTACGTGCTTACAAAATATTATAATTTTGAACTTTCGCCAGCCGTACAAGAGAAAGTTGTGTGTAATATGAATTCCTATCTACAGTAGTATCTGTCTGTAGGTAATAAGGCAGAGCCGTGTCCGAAGAATTTCACTCGCGTGGGCAGTGGCTGCTACCACGTGTCGTCAGAGGTCGCTAACTGGAAGGGAGCCAGCTATGGTTGCCGCCGCATGAAGGGGAACATGCTGGAGATAGAGAGCGACCAGGAACGCGACCAGCTCACTTCCGCACTCTTCACCGACAAGAGATACAAAGGTAGGCCAGTCTTGTAACTTCATGATAGCATGTTGTTCTAAAATTTAAAATGTTCGAACTAATTCATAATACACATCATTTCTTTATTTTCTGCTGCCAAAGGAGACGTCCCTAACACTAGGGGACCTGGCCACACTAAATACATGCCTCGCATGTGTTTGCTTGTTAAATGTGTCTGGCTGTACAAGCACATCCGAGCCCTGGCCGTCCTCATGACTGGTTCATTCTTCTACAGCTTGATCCGCTTACTCTCTAAACGTATCCCAAACGGCAAGCTCACCGGCAGGCTCGCTAAGATCTCACTTGGCCTAGCGAAGAGCATGCAACTGTCTTATTCACTCTTCCCGATGTCAGCAAATAAACACAAATCATAATTTAAGACATCGCAGTAATATTCATAATATACTTAGCATCCAAATTATACATCCTACCTTAGTATCTATCAGCACTTTCGAACATTATAACAATATTGGACTATAAGTAGAAATGTCATTTTTGTAAACGTAATTCATAATCATTATAATAGTAATTTAACACGTAACTAAAGTATTCCGTGCCCGTGTATATGAGGGCTGCAAGCTGTGCCATAACCCGTAGTATAGGTACGAGCTGGATGTTGGCTGGTTGTAACGTATTTGTGAGGAAAGGTCATGAGAGACGATTCGAGGTCTGCCAGGCATATTTAACAAGCACGCACATTCAGACTAACTGAACATGTATTCATGAGTGGATTTGATGCTTGTAAGTATAACCATGTTATTAGTGGCTAATGTACCCGTTATCCTGAACAGTGACTGACTCACCCGATAGCTATTAAAATGTATTAATATGAAAATATTTGTGAGTGCAGGCGTAGACTTCTGGACGGGCGGCCTGAACCCCGGCCTGCTGTGGATCTGGTCGCACTCGGCGCGGCCCGTGCTGGGGAACAGTACGAGCGCCGCCGTGCCGGGCGAGGGGCGCTGCCTGGCCTGGGTGTACGACCCCGCGCGGAGTGTTTATGTGTACAGGGGACAGGACTGTGCGCTGCGACACAGATATATATGTGAGAAGGAGGAGGATCCAGAAAAGCTGAGCAACGAGGTCGAGAGACTCGCTAAAAACTTGAAGGAAGGAAGGAAACCAAAGATTTTATGGACTGATCACGAGCCGTAGGACAAACTATATACCACGGGATATTTATACCTACTATATAACTCGTAGCTTTAGGATTTACTACTATTTATTATTATTTATTTTATATTAAACGACTTTGTATACGAATTTTAAACATTTGGATACAATAAATAAAGAAAAACAACGTTTTACATTATTATATTCCTGTAATATTTACAAAGTTATAGAAATCACAACAAAATAACTTATTAATAAATAAATATTTATTTATCGACCACATGACGCAGTAGTTTCATATCATTCGTATTGGAACAATGTTTGTAAACCTCTCATGTAACTGTTTACAGAGACTGGAGGACACATTGGTACCTCACCACTGACCGCAGCTAAGTTTTCTCATTTACAAACAATATATTGTCTACCAGCGAAAAAAATAGGCGACAATTAGAACATATTTTTTTCGCTACAGTATGTACAAATATTTGAAGTCCCTGCAAAGTTCGCATTCCATCCGTAAAACAAATTACTCTAACACCACAGACCGCAATAATTAACGTATGTATATAATGTATACAAACAAACACTTCATATGTAGGTGTGTGCGTACAATGCGTAGCGACGGACACCACGCACACATACGTGTCTGCTTCATAAACCCTTCGATGAACAAATTAAAGTGTATTTATAATGCACATGTTTTGTACTTAGTGTTAATAGCAGTTAGTATGAAAACATTCCAATTTCACTTTTGACAAATAATTAATTATGCAATTACTTCCAAGCATACCGAGATTGGGCCAAAAGTATAATTTTTCTCTCTCAAATTATATCTAGCGATGTAAATTGTGCTAATTTTTATTTTTAAAATATGTTGGAGATCAAAACGTGATAATAACAATCGCTGCTCCGAACTTATTGACACTAATATAATTCTTGTTGTTATTATGTAATAAACTAACTTGATACTTCGTTTGGAGCAATCTGACCATTATAGTATAGCGCGTTGTAATGTAATTTCATGACAAAACCAATTCTTTTAGGTTGCTTCACCCAACTGTATTGGCGATTAATTCCTTGATACTAAAAAACTCATAATTTATTAGTTAGCTATAATTGAATTATACAATATTTACATTCGGTGGACGACAGTACTTTAAGTATTGATCTGAACAAGTTATAACAATGTATATTGAACTTTATCACAGTAACAAGTTGGTGTATTGTAAATATAGTACTCTATGGTATTCTGTCTGATGTACGGCAAGTAGGAGAGAATGAAGAGTGACATTATGTAGTACATTCGGGTACATATCGAGCTATGCAAACCAGTTCATCAATGTCTCGCTTTGTATTATCTCCACGTCCAAAGGTCAGTTTATACTGGCGATGCATAGCTGGATGTGACGATGCTACAGACGGCGCGCGGGGCAGCCGGGCGAGGGTTCAGTTGAAGTGGAACTTGAACTGGAAGGGCGAGCCGTGCTGGAAGTGGTGGAACGGGTTGTGGAAGGGCCCGCCGCCGCCGCGCTGCGCCTCCGGGTCCAGCGGGTCGCTGCCCGCGTCGAACTGGGCGCGCTTCTCCGGGTCCGTCAGCACCTGACCACAGACCGAATGTACTCACGATAGGGACACGACACATTTAGCTCTTTAACAATATCTGACAGCAAGCGCAAAGCTCCATAGAACTTACATACAAAACTTATGACATCGGAGATTCGTTCTCAAAATATATGCAAAATATCTACATATACTGCCTATTCAGAATAACGAATATAGTATTTGAATCATCTTCACTGCGTCATATCGCAACTTGACCGAGTTTATATATATATAATAAGTGAAATTACCTCCTTAGCGGCAGCGATGTCAATAAACTTCTTCTCAGCGAGTTTCTTCTCGTCCCCCTGGAAGTTGTCCGGATGCCATTTCTGCGCCGCCTTGCGGTACGCCTTAATGATTTCCTGCTTACTCGCAGACCTGTATAGACAATAATCATTATTATTATTAACACATCAAAACATACTGAACTGAACAGAAAGACTGTGTTTAACTAACTGAATGATCTGTATTACCTCTTAACTCCTAATATCTTATAGTAATCTCTCTGTTCTGACATTTTTTGCAACTTCTGCGCGCGACTGAGTCCATCCTTCGCTCGTTGCAGACCTTCTTCTAACTCTAACGCTTCTTTGAATGACTGGATAGCTGTAAGTATAAACAAAAACCTGATTGTTAACAGTTCAAGATCTATAAACTAGTGCTGATCATTTAGGAAGACAAAAATAAATAAGTTGGATGAAACTGGTGAACGGAGGTGAGCAACAGTTAAAGTGAGTCTCAGTACGTACCGTCGTCGAACATGTCGAGCCCGAGCAGTGCGTCCCCGCGGTCGCACAGTGCGCGCGCGTCCCGCTGCAGCTCCAGCGCCGCGCCGCACGCAGACAGCGCCTCCGACCACTGCTCGTCCTGCGGCACCACGGGGCAGTCAATAACACGCCATTAATAATAACCTGGTCGACACATCGCGTGACCAGAGGGCTGGTCTTTTTCTCGGTCTAAGGTTAAGCATTGCCGTACAACGTGACAATACTGCCAGCCTTCTGGATACTTTCTCCACTGACGTCGATGCGGACGAATTTTTTGATGCTTTATGTAAATAGTTTTATTTTTGTTTTCCTTTTAAATAATTGTAATCTTAAGTTGTATATATTATATTATTAATTTAGTACTAGTTAGTATTAGCAATAAACAATACATTCTTTCAGTGTAGAGCCCAATCAGTTACCTTAGTAAGACAGCTACAGAGCCACCTCCGTCCGTCGAACACGACTAGCGTGACATCTTGCTCCGCCCGCAGCAGTTTGTTGGCGCTGGCGATGCAGGTGTCGTAGTCCCGCGCCTCGCTGGCCTGCTCGCAGTCCAGCAGGAACTTGTCCACTTTCTTCACCTTCTTGTAGAACGGGAAACATTTCTTGTGCTCTGGATCTAATTTTAGACATTCTCGGATTTCCTATGAAAAAGTAATATTAGTTAAAGTAAATGAATAGAATCATGCCGCTACATTAACTACTAAATTATTTGTAAAAGCATATATATTTGATAAGTACCTATAATATCTAATTTCACTAAATATTTACATTAAAATTAGGCCATACAATCTAAAAAAATATTAAAAACTTCATTGTACTAACTAAATGTAACGCTTTTTGGTACAAGTTTGTGTTTGGTTTAACATAAAATTATACAAAAAGGCAACAATCTACAAGTAACAACATCACAAAACACAATATTGACTTGAGTTTTATTAATGCATTTGTTTGAATTTTACAAAAGAAAATCTACACGTGTATTTGTTCTATTTACTAAAACAAGTTAATGTTCAATTTAAACAGTGTACCTTTAGAGCATCATTGACATGTCCGAGCTGGTACAACAAGGTGGCCAGTCTGTAGTAGCCGTCTGTGGAGTCTTGTTGCAGTCTGTTCACTGACCTAATGTCTGACACTGCTGAGAAGAGATCGTTCTGGAAACAATATACACGATAGTTGAGTACAATGGGGATGATGACAGGGTATGAAAATTAAAAATATAATTAGTCCGTAAGTTAGGTAATGAAAAAATATTAGACACGTTTTTTTTTATTTTGTCGTATAATAAAACAATACTTAGATAAAACGAATCAAAGTTTAGGAGTGGGGGCTAAAACGTCATTTCTTAGTATAAAATGTACTGAGAAGTGACGTCACGCGACATTTCAAATCAATATATCTTCGAAACTATTCGTTTCTGTGAGAAAATAAAAAATACGTGTCTAATGTTTTTAAATAATCTATCAGACGGACATTAAAATGAAAATTAGTCGTCTACCCTATTCACATTTAGATCGAGATTAACTTGTATATCACAGGAACAATATTGTTCCATAGTAGCTGGCCATCCAGCCATTGCGTCAATCATATATTACTGCTTAATTGGAACTTTAGGTACTTTATATTTGTAAGTGTAGTGGTGTGTACCGTACCAGTCCGATGTAGCACTCGGCCCTCAGCTGGCGCAGCTGCGCGGACCAGGGCGAGGTGTCGAGCAGCGTGGTGGCGAGGTCGACGGCGGCGCGGTAGTCTCCGCCGCGGTAGTACGCCTCCACCAGGCGCAGGTCCTCTATGAGCGCGTCGATCTTGTGATACTGGCTGATCGCCTCCTCGTTGTACGGCTCCGCATACGTCTGTCCACAAATAACTAGTTTAACAAGAGCTCTAATACAAAAGGAATAGTATTAACTAGTAACTACTTAAAGGAATATCAGTATTAAAAAAAAAACAGATACGAATAGCCAGATTAAATTAGTTCTTACTTAATGAATATGTAATTTAATGAATACGCTTTTGTGTTGGGCAGTGGGCCTAGCAACTAATCGGGCATCTTCGTATTACAATGGTGTGAATATAAGCCGTATGAACATTATCCAACTCGAGGGAATTTTTCGTTATAGTTTTATCAAAACAAAATGTTAACGACAATTGATGGACAGTTATCAGTAACAATACTGTTACAAACATTAATTTAGTAATGTTTATCATTCCGTTAATATCCGTACATTCAACGACGCGATAATGAGTGTAGTTTAAATTACAGTAACTGATGACGTGTAAACAATTGCATACACATATCTAGGTAAATTAATTACCAATAAATATGAATATCTTTCCTTCTTGTTAAAACCATACGAAATGACTATAAGTTAAAAATGTATAATTATTAGCAAATTGTCCTACGTCGAAACGGTTAGTATTACTTCAATATTGGGCTTTTTAACTCTGACATAAGGCCCAGATGCGGCCCAATAGGGCTGATGCCGATACAGAGCCGCGGAGGACTTAACGGGTTGGCGGGGCTCCGGCTGAAGAGTCTGACACTCCCCCTTACCTCACCCGGGCGGGAGAAGCCATTGGATTATTCCCCCCCCCCTCAAAAAAGGTACAAATCCATTTCACATTTCTCCTCTCGCATGTCGAGGTCAGATTCTATTAGTAAGTGCTTAGTTAGCAATGCTAAATATTTTTATGCGTTTTACAGTTAATAACGAATTACAATGGCGACACGTGTACGACACACCTACGTGTTCTATACTCAACTGTTTTGTGCGATATTTCACAAATAAGTACAAAACAATTTTTTTAATCCTGTAAGTAATTTCAACCTTTTTTCAAATAATTTGACGATTTTATTTATGAATAAAACGTTCGTTGCATAATATAAGCTCATAGTGCCGAGTCAGCGTTAAAGTAATATAACAAAAGGACTGAATGTCAAGGCCGTCACGTGCCAGTGAGCAGCTGATCAACTTGTGCTACGTAAACAAAGAGAAAACAGTGCATTGACAATGATACAATGATCTATTAACACGTAACTAACTGTAGCACCTAACTATATGTATTTCAATGGCATGTGCTGTGTATTGACGTCGTTTTAAGACACCAGTAGAATGACCTATTACTCCAAAGTCTTAATCTTGCTGCAATTGATTTTCGATCTTATATCAAATCGATAAGGTTGATATTTCAAAATCTAGAAGAAATTGATGTGAGGGTGTTTGTTCCCGTGTAGATTCCAATATAATAAAATTTTGATTTTTATCTGTCTGTAAAATTAATGATGTAATGTAAAAATAAGACTCGTACGTGTTGCGACATCCTTGGTCGATTTAGTGTTGCAACACGAATAATTGAGCAACAACATACATTCGCCACAGCCACCGCGCCATAGTAGGAACACGTAATGTTGCAACAACCTTACCTATGTAATATTGTTTAACATTTTTAATTCAGCGTCAATGCAGCAGATTGATAACTTAGGCTGGTATTGGCTTTAGGTCGTGAAGTCAGTGAAGCGAGAGTTACGACTCTTGAAACGAATATACAATGTCGCAGTCAAATAAAAACTTACAACAATAGAATCTGTATTTACGAGGAAAATAAACTTGTGTTTTTGGTCAAGAACATGTTTTTTTTCAAATCTTTGTAATTATTACATTTGGTAATGTTTACTTAATAATATAAGATTATTGTAAACAAGACTGATTGGACGTCCATTTAGACATAATCCAACACTTAATTTGTATGCCAATAATGTAATATTATCAGTGATTAAGAACACACTCAACACCACACAACAATTTCTTAGTCTGCATAATTACTATTTACCCAAATACATGAATATAAAATGAATCACAATGTAATACTTAGCAAACTATCCTAATAATGTAAACAGAGATCATTATTTTGATAAGTGACAATGTAAGAGATTATTTTTGCCCTATGACCTGAGGGTTTAGTACCACTATGTTTTACATTGAAAGTAAAATGAACACATTCGGCACTCTGATTGGCCGGCTGCAATGAAACAACCAATCAGAGCTCTGTATATTGAACAACATTAGATATGGTACTCACAACTTGTAAGAAGTCTTCTTTGGCATCTACATACTGGGCCAGCTTCAGGTACACATTAGCTCGGTGCAGGCGCGCTGCTGTGAAGTCAGACTTAATCTCCAATACCTGGGAACAAATAAGTACATATGTATATTGTTTACATTTAATAATATAATGAATGATGCACTAATATTATTACATTAGTAGTAAAGTTACAATAATATTGAAATGACAGACTCCGACTGAATTTTAATGTAACTTGGTACTTATCTTAACACAAACTGAGAAATTGATAGTTATAATGTATCTGTGAAATGCAATTAAACATTGGAACAGACCCTGGGGTCCAGAAAATTATGATCATTTTTTAATATTGTCTGTATAAGCATCTGTATACAAGAAAAACTGCCAAAAAGTGGGTGTATTACACCTATGATGGCCATATACGTTTAAAAATTTACTCTCATGAATAATTCAATACAATTTTACAGTTTTACTTGTATAAATTAAGTGAAAATATAAAGCAAATCTACAGTGCAAACCATCTGGCAAATGTGGATGAATATGTACAGATGTAGTGCAGATGAATCCCAAATGTTTTGTAGTTATTACCTTAGTGAAGTCTTGTAGGGCAAACTTAGCTTTCCCTAGAGCATAGTACACTGTGCCACGCTTGAAGTATGTGAGATAGTTGTGTGGGTCCCCCTCTGCAAATATATACAGATTATTACAGAATGTCATAGATAATAAACATTGGATTAGGTGCCAAAATGAGTCTTTATGTGTGAATGATAGGGACAGGTGTAAGCTCTTTGTTATGGCATTGAATTATTTGATTTATTATTTGCTGAAATTAGGTATTGAATGGTTACGAGTTATTAACATAACTATGAAGTTAAATAATTCAGTGGTCTCATCAAATAACAAAATTAAAATATATTAGGCCTACATTGCAGTATTTTTAAGCACTTTTATTATAAGTATTATTATGTGCAATATATATAAAATTGACATGTAAAAGTGCTGCCTTGTAGCCTCTTTGCAGAAATAAATTCACTTGTTTCACTATGTTTATCTGATAACTTATCAAACATAATAAAGACAATCAATATATCAGAGACAGAGTTGCTTCAAGTAAAATTCTCTTGATAGTCCATTTTGAGATCACAAAATTCAAACAGCTACATTAGGTAGCCACTAGCCAGACTATTTGACCTGATGCCCTGCAGTGTTGATGTGTTTTAGAGGTTGTTAGTAACTAGGTGTATTAGCTTTTTTGATAACTAAGCTTTAAATCACACCCGTATAATGCGTTGTAAATATAATAGCACAAAATTAGTACACGTATGTACTTGTAGACAACTAGGCACTCACCCACGGCGGCGTGATAGTGTGTCAGAGCATCTGATAGCTGACCCCGAGCCAAGAAGTCGCGGCCCAGCTCCAGGTGTTTATTAACCTCCGCCGGCGTGGCACACTCTGAAACTACACACCAACAACTCAAAACACGTACTTTCATACAAAAAACAGCAAGAAAATATGCTAATATGCAGGTTAAATTAATAAAAATACACACATTCTAACATTACTTCTAGCACTAATAAGACAAGGCATGGCGTGATTTTGTTCCAGTTAATATTCACTAAGTAGTCCATTATTAAACTATAATTTAATTACAGCAGTCTTTATAGCTAATTCACAACAATTCAATTTCAATACAAAATAATTATTTGACAGAGCCACAATCCATCTTTCGTTCGTCTCTTTTCGTGGTTTCTTCTGATTGGTCCAAATCAGACAACAGGAATTCCACAGATCTAAATAAAATATCACATACGTCAGTGCAGCAGTCATTTTCCGTAAATAATAATTTATTTATTTATGATTAAATTAATCAGAATTAGTCTTACGCTACATCAATAATAATTATTCATTTCATTTTATATCTTTACCAAATATTTGTGACACCGAAAGTTTTGTTATTTCCGGACAAAATAAAGTGTGGCCGTGTTACAGCACACGAAAAATTTCTACTATTAGATGTTAATGGAAATACTGTTTAATATGCATAATATTGAAATAATAAAATAAAATAATTCAACTAAATGTAACCAAATATTATTCTCATTATTTTACATCTTTTTAAAAGCAAATCTAAAATTCTGAGCAAGAAAACGAACACTAAGAAAATTACTATAACTTTTTTAGGAGCAGTTTGAAGTTCTTATCTGGCAACACCTCGACCCCTTCTTTCATTTCCAAAGGAAAATAACAAACGGTTAGTGTGCTAAAATTTGTTGAAAATATCTAATTATATACGGTATGGATGGAAAATAAGTGATAAACTAAATGAAACAATAATGGTTGCATCCTCTGGAGCATTAAAAAATGTGTGATTAATTTTATTCACGGAGATAGATTCAGATTAGTGCCTGTTGTCAACATAACCTATCTTGAGGAGTTCGTGGTTGAAGCAAGTATATCGTTTTTATATCTTGGTTACTTGATGTTTTAGGAATGGCTGACGCAGCGCCATCGACAGCGCCCAAGGCGAAAGTGCCTAAAACTAAGGCACCCAAAGAGAAGGCCGCCAAGGCTGCCCCTGCGGCACCTGCAGAGCCTCCAAAGGCGGTGCGCAAAGTATCATCGAAGCCCCGTCACGGCAGGCTGTACGCCAAGGCCGTGTTCACAGGCTACAAACGTGGTCTGCGCAACCAGCACGAGAACACAGCTCTCCTGAAGGTATGTCATACACACTTTGAAAGTGCCTTATTACTTACAATGTGGTATTCATAATAACCTACGAATGGTACCTATCTATCAGTTATATGCTGGTTTCTCTCAAAATGGTGATGCGACATTAACCAGATCCTGCTGGAAATAAGTTCATAGTAATTTTTATGCAATGCTTTCATTACCTCAGTGTGTAGTTTCTTTATCTGTGGAGATTTACCTATGTCTGCAATGAGGATTTAAACTCTGATAAAGTATTCACTTTCACTAGGTACAATGTTTTGTTTGAACATAACCTCTAAAATGTTTTTAATCTGCTGATTCCAACAATAATAGTTTTCAAACATGTCATAGTCATAACTCATGGTAGTATTAGACTCTTATGATTATTGTATGAGTATTTGGCTCTTGTTATACAAGATACCTAGTTTAAGGGCCAGGGCTTCACTGTTATTCTCTGAAGAGCTAATAAATGTTTTTGTTATTATCTCAATTGCTTAGTAATTTCAATATCATTCTATTACATTAAAGAATTTACAAATGTTATGACTTGTAGAATAATGTTTAGGATATTTAAATATTTGATCAATAACTAAAAACTACATTATTGAATATAGTTAACAGTTAGTTGCAATACACCAATCTATTTTCGTTTTATCTATTTTTAAATGATGCCTAGACATTTGAAACCTGAATCTTTATGTGGACAAAGTGTTACTGATACATGCTTAGAAGACACTTCTTATGACCTACACACTAGAATGTTAATTTTATTGGAATATTTATTGCAATTTTAGATTGAGGGAGCAAGGAGCCGTGATGACGCAGACTTCTACGCTGGCAAGCGTTGCGTATATGTATACCGCGCCAAGAAGAGGACGCCCATCGCTGGTGGACCCCGTGGCAAGAAGACCAAGCTGCGCGCCATCTGGGGCAAGGTGACCAGACCACACGGTAACTCCGGTGGAGTTCGTGCTCGCTTCCGCTCCAACCTGCCTGCGCAGGCTATGGGACACAGGATACGCGTGGTCAGTATATTCATTTAAATAAAATTACTAATTACATACTAATTTTACTATCAGTTTTAGAACTGCATAAGATTTAATTACTCCAGTATGAAGTATAGAGAATCAACGCAATCTTGCCTACTAAAGCTACTTCAATGATGTCTAGACATTTGAAACCTGAACTTAATGTGGACAAAAATTTACTGAGAACACTAATTCAACATGTTTGACACCTAATTGTTGTTGGCATCATAATTAACATGTCATTTATATTTGTTTCAGATGTTGTATCCCTCCAGGATCTAAGACTCTTCCTGTTAAGTAATATAAGCATAAAATAAAACCCAAAAAAACTTAATCTCTGCCTTTTATTTACATACTAGCTTTTACCCGCGGCTTCGCTCGCGTCACAAAAGAATAAAAAGTAGACATGTGACATATACCAATACACACAGCGCCATCTATACCAATACTTTTGTTTTTCCTCGGGAATATCAATTTTTTCCGGGTTAAAAAGTACCCTATTATTTAATCCAGACTTCTAACTTTACGTCTGCAAAAATTCAAAGCAATCGGTTCAGTAGTTACGGCGTGAAGGTGGAACAAACAAACAAACTCACTTTCAGATTTATAATATTAGTAAGGATTCTGACACTAAATGTTGGCTTATAAGAATCCAGGAACAAGATTTATGGAAATTATATCTAGCTGGTTATTTTTTGCAGAAGTATTATTTTTTTATTTAAACTGTCAAACACCAAGCGGTCACCGGTGACCGCGACCTATTGTTCTTTAATTGTGTCTATAAAACCGGTACTCGACGAGTTAAAGTATTACTGGGTTTTTATAAATCTCAGTAGTAGCACGGAGTCGGTAAATGTGCCCGGTATATGGCAATAGGCTCACCCCATATTACATGGGACACATAACATTAATAGTGAAAAGTGGGTATTACATTGTAGTGGCATTAAGTGCCGAAATGTGCACCTCTGCCTCCCCCTTCGGGGATAAAAAGGCGTGATATTATGTTAATGTATTGTTTTTTTTTAAATATATGTAGGGCCGACTTTTGACCTCTTACTCGCCTGGTAGTAAACGATGATGCGGTCTACGATGGAGCATGTGGTCCTATAAGCAACCTATTCACTCGGTCCTTGAAGACAAGGTCCTAAGTTATACCCTTCAGGAAATACACTAGTAAAGAATTCCACTCCTTAGCAGTACGCACAAGGAAGCTTGATGCGAAGCGCTTCGTGCGTGTGGGACAGGTGTTCTTTAAGCTTACTCTCTAATCTATTATTAACATTAACAATGAACTGTACATCGTATTGATCTTATAATTTGGTGTTTGTGTGACAATGTATTCTAAAATTATGTTTAGCACATGAATCACAATCTGATAATTCACATAGGTACCTACACAGGTATTTTTTTCTACTACAAAATTTATTCTTGAAGACAGCCAGTTGTTTATGTCAAAACTTTCGTGAGACACTGAATTAATTATATTTTGAAACTATGTACTCTAACACTAGCATTTTCGTTTTCTTTATTAAAAACGTCTCGTGTAAGGATTTTCTCCTGCGTTATGCATGGGTTATACAAACGTTCACTTCACCTACAGCGGCTACAACCAAGGTACTACAATTTGTAGATTACACAAAAAAGTATCGTCTCGTGTTGGAATTAAACCCGTGATACGTTGCGTAGCAGCCACTGCGCTGCGCTAGTTGTGGAATTACTATTGGCTGATGATAGGCTGACCTCCAAAAAAGTGATTTCTATATCAAAATTCATCTAATATTGTTGTTATTCATCTAATATTGTTGTTTTAGTTGTACTAGTCAAAATTATGTTTTTATGTTCAAGTTTTGCGTTTGTTTTTAAGTTTTTTCGTGGAGGCTATATATATCTATATAAATAAAAATGAATTCCGTTCGTTAGTCTCGCTAAAACTTGAGAACGGCTGAACCGATTTGGCTAATATCGGTCCTGAAATGTTCGTGAAAGTCCAGGGATGGTTTAAAAGGGGAGATAAAATTTTGCGGTACGAAGTTTGCCGGGTCATCTAGTAATATTATAGAACTAGCTTTTACCCGCGGCTTCGCTCGCGTCACAAAAAGATAAAAAGTAGCCTATGTGACTATCCATCCCTTCAACTACCTTCAGTTAAAAATCACGTTAAGTACCTCCGTTTTGCCGTTTAAGACAGGCAAACAAACAAATAGCTGTTCGCTCGCGTAGAATTCGGTTTTATCACGCTTTTTAGATTTTCCTGTGGGAATGAGAAGTTCTGCCGCGGTAAAGCCTTTCTGTTCCAGGACTTGAAAAATTTCTTCAAAATCTGTTCAGCCGTTTAACGTGAAAGAACAACAGAAGGAGTTATTTTGCATTACCACAAATACCATCCTCTCATTTTAATTTAAAATACTTCTATTTCCTATAAGGGTTTCATTTGCAATGTTAAATCAAAACTGAGTGGTAAACTATATTATACGTTTTACTATCGAAAACCTAACTCTATAAAATACGCAATTTAATGTAAAATGGTTGGAACCAAAATTTCAAAGCGAAAAATACTTAAAAAACACAACGCGTCCCCGTTTTAAAAACACCCAGCGCCATCTATCGCCAAGTAGCTTAACTACTACATAGACACCAATTTCGTGTACCTTTAACAACCTAAAATCTATAAAATACGCAATTTAATGTAAAATAGTTGGAACCAAAATTTATAAAACACTCAGCGTCATCTATCGCCAAGTAGCGTAATTACTACATAGACACCAATTTCGTGTACCTTTAACAACCTAAAATCTATAAAATACACAATTCAATGTAAAATCGTAGGAACCAAAATTTAAAAGCGAAAAATACTTAAAAAACACAACGCTACCCCGTTTTATAAAGACTAAGCGCCATCTATCGCCAAGTAGCGTAACTACTACACAACGTTACCACAGTGTTTTTTAAGTATTTTTAAATAAAATAAATAAAATAAATAAATAAAATAAGCCTTTATTGCTGTAACTTGCAGTATACAATATGGATAATAATATAGTCTAGATACTCGTATTACGTTTCAAGTTTTGGATGTTTTTTGTTTAATTCCAATTTGTTTATTGTTGAATCCTTGTATCGGGAACTGGTTTTTCTTTTACAGCTTGTCCTTCGACAAAGGCCTCCTCTAAGGATTTCCATTTAATTCTGTCCTTTGCAGTACGTGTCCATCCTGAACCAGCTATCTTTTTTATGTCATCCTCCCATCGTTTGCTTTGTCTACCTTTGCTTCTTTTTTTTTTTTTTTTTTTTAAATATAAAACAGCAAATAAATGAGTCACCGAATAAGTGTAGATTAACACCAAATAAGCGCTATAGATTAAAGCGTGAATTTCCAATTAGTAGGTAATTCGTTGAATTGTTTTAAATGGCATACAGCGCCATCTATACGCATACATACAGCGCCATCTATACTAATATTTTTGTTTTCTCTCGGGAATATCACATTTTTCCGGGATAAAAAGTACCCTATTATTTAATCTGGACTTCTAACTTTACGTCTGCAAAATTTCATAGCAATCGGTTTAGTAGTTACGGCGTGATGGTAGAACAAACAAACAAACTCACTTTCAGATTTATAATATTATATAGTATTGAAGTAGGGTATACCTTATTGTAGTTAGTAGTTAGTGGATCAGATTAAAGAGCACCGTGAAACGAGACAGACGTATTGTTTTATTTTACACTAGCTCCCCACACCTCATGGCGACCCTGCCTTGCCATGGCGTGGGCGAGTGTCGGGTGGCCGGCGAACGCTGACGCCGCGGATTCTTGTGTGCCTCGGTGCACCGATTTTGAACAATTGAATAACGCTTCGCCAAGAACAAGTACAAGTGTGCAAAGTGATTTTCGCCAAGAACAATAGTGTGCAAAGTGATTTTATTTCTACTTAATGCTAACTTTCCACTTCCAAAAATTTTGCTGCATCAAGATTGTGTGTGATCAGACTCAGTGACATCAAAACTTGAACTTACCGTACTCAAATTCCTTTTGTACTTATACTCCGTAAAATGGGAAAATCATACTCTAAAACCGAAGACAAAGAACTCACTCTGAACCAAAATGCAGCAGGACCCAATAAAGCAACGATTTACGAGAACATCGAGGTCCAGAACCACATGATGACGACCAACTTACTCTTAGCAGCGGCCTTGACTATTGGGATTATGGCTATTATATACTTCGGATGTCAGAAATGGAAGAAAAATGAACGCAAATGGATGGAAAGAAAGATGCACTTTGAATTTATAAGGCGTATGCGACAGAGACTCTCGGGAAGATTTGGCAGACCGGATGAAGAAGCTGAACCAGTTTGAAGGGGTGCTCGGTGCTACGGTGCTCTCTGCGTCTATGAGAAATATGCGTGAATCAATGGAAATACGGTTTTCAATCAATGGAAAAATGAACTATATTTTTAAGTGAAATAGTTATATGGAACAAAACTTAGAAATTATTTTAAGTAAGTTGAATGATATTCAAATTAATCTAAGAAAATTGGGCCCTACTAGACGAGTACAATATGCAGGTAATATAAATGAAAAATTTTTACAAGCTGAAAAGTTATTTCTAACATATAAAGATATCATTAGTAGTTTTAAAACTAAAGAAACTTCAGTAGAACTTGCAGAATATGTGCATGATATATTAAAAGAACGTATAGAGTTAACATATAAACGGATTTTGACTTATAAAACTAGTAATTGCGAGGAAAATACAACTGTAACAAACATGGAGAAATTCGATATAAAAACCGCTACTTCTTTAATACCAGTAATGGATAATTCAGAACAAACTATTGAAAAAATTATAGATGGAATTGAGATGTATAATGAATATTTAGTAGATACTACACAGAAAAAGTTACTAATAACATTTGTATTGAAAACCAGGTTATCAAAATCTGCTAAGTTAAAATTAAAAAGCGAATATGACAATGTACCTAATTTAATACAAGACATTAAGAACTTCTTACTAACTAAAAAATCGGCAAATTCGATACTTAACCAATTAAATAATTTATCTCAAAACAATATGTCAATAAGTGAGTTTGGTGATAAATTGACAGATTTATTTGTAGGTCTCACTATCGCACAAAGCGACGAAAACCCCAAAGCAAGTGAGATTTTGAGACCTATAAATGAAAAACTTGCAATTAAAAGGTTTGCAGATGGCTTGCGTAACAGGCGGCTAAGCACGATCATATCAGCCAGGGACTACTCGCAGCTGAAGGACGCGGTGCGTGCGGCCGAGGATGAAGAGCTGGGACAGCCTTCGTCCTCCAACAACATTTTTAATGCAACGCAAAGGCGAGGTAACCAATTTAATTACTATAGGTCTTCACGGATAAGTCGCCCGCCTGTAGGTCGAATGAACAGAGGACATTACAATTCGAATCGAGGACAAAATAATTACAACTATAACCAGAGAGGTAAGTACTTAAATAATCATAACTGGAGATATAATAATTCCCGACCAGCACGGCAGTATCGTGGTAATTTTGTAAATTCGAATCGTAGTCGAGGTTCCAGTAGTAGGAGTAATAATCGACCAGTTTGTTCAGCACAAGTCGAAAACCCACAAGAACAAGAAGCTACTGAATCGAATCAGTTTTTTCGGACCTAAACATTATATTTTTAATTGTGACAATAATGTAAAATACATATTCTTGCAGTTAGGTAATCAAAATTGTTCATGGTTACTAGACACAGGCGCCTCAATATCAGCAATTCGCAGTAATTTCTTATCGGAACGGATACCTGTACATAGAGACCCTATAGTTATAAACGGTATAGGTGGTAAGACGTACTCAGAAGGATATGTTTATTTAACTTTGCAGGCTTCCGATGAAACATTGTATGAACATAAATTTTATTTATTTGACAACTAGCTTTTACCCGCGGCTTCGCTCGCGTCACAAAAAGATAAAACGTAGCCTATGTGACTACCCATCCCTTCACCTACCTTCAGTTGAAAAATCACGTTAAGTACCTCCGTTTTGCCGTTTAAGACAGGCAAACAAACAAACAGCTGTTCGCTTGCGTGGAATTCGGTTATAACGCGCGTTTTAGATTTTTCCGTGGGAATGAGAAATTCTGCCGCGGTAAAGCCTTGCTTTTCCAGGACTCAAACTACCTTTATACCAAATTTCTTCAAAATCGATTCAGCCGCGTGAAAGAACAGAAGAAGTTATTTTCGCATTACCACACATACCTCCTCCCATTTTAATTTAAAAGACTTCTATTTCCTATAAGGGTTATATTTGCAACGCTAAACCAAAACTGAGTGGTAAACTATATTATACGTTTTATTATCGAAAACCTAACTACTTTAGACATCTACTTAGAAATAAACCACTTCACTAATCTAACCTAACTAATATAGCTACTGTATCAATCAACGTAAACAATGAACAAAGCGTCTTAGAACGACGAAAAAAATTACTATAGTACTCTAAATACTAATATCTACCTAGAAAAAATAACACTTGACTAATCAAACCTACATAGCGAACAAATAATAATAATCATAATCAATATAAGCGCTAGATGCGAACTTCGGAAGCGGAACGATGGAAGCTCGGAACCTATACTTTCGCCGGTAACGAAACCATAGCGCCATCTAACTCGATCCTAACGCCATCTATCGAGCGTTGAAACAACAGCGTACAATATATTTGCTAATTGTTGAGTATTGTTGCCACTATGGTTTCGTGTAGGCCTTTAACAACCTAAAATCTATAAAATACGCAACTTAATGTAAAATGGTTGGAACCAAAATTTAAAAGCGAAGAATACTTAAAAAACACATCGCTATTCCACATAGACACCAATTTCGTGTACCTTTAACAACCTAAAATCTATAAAATACCCAATTCAATGTAAAATTGTAGAAATCAAAAATTAAAAGCGATAAAAACTTAAAAAACACAACGTTACCCCGTTTTAACAAACACTCAGCGCACTCTATCGCCAAGTAGCGTAACTACTACATTAGTAGCGTCACTAATTTTGTGTACCTTTAACAACCTAAAATCTATAAAATACGCAATTTAATGTAAAATGGTTAGAACCAAAATTTAAAAGCGAAAAATACTTAAAAAATAGCGTAACTACTACATAGACACCAATTTCATGTACGTTTAACAACCTAAAATCTATAAAATACACAATTCAATGTAAAATGGTAGGAACCAAAATTTAAAAGCGATGAAAGTACTTTAAAAGCACAACGCTACCCCGTTTTATAAACACTCAGCGCCATCTATCGCCAAGTAGCGTAACTACTACACAACGTTACCACGTTGTGTTTTTTAAGTATTTTTACATATAAAATAGCAAATAAATGAGTCGAAAAGCGCACTGAATAAGTGTAGATTAACACCAAATAACCGCTATAGATTAAAACGTGAAATTTCCAATTAGTAGGTAATTCGTTGAATTGTTTTAGATGGTACAAAGCGCCATCTACAGGAATACACACAGCGCCATCTATACTAATATTTTTGTTTTCCCTCGGAAATATCACATTTTTCCGGGATAAAAAGTACCCTATTATTTAATCTGGACTTCTAACTTTACGTCTGCAAAATTTCAAAGCAATCGGTGTAGTAGTTACGGCGTGATGGTGGAACAAACAAACAAACAAACAAACTCACTTTCAGATTTATAATATTAGTAAGGATTTACCTTGTAAATCTGACGGAATTATAGGTTTAGACTTTTTGAACAATTTTAATTCTACTATTAATTTAGAGAAAAATATATTAACTTTAACAAAAGAAAAACAAAGCATATTGCCTTTACATACCTCACCCAAATTGTGTACTGCATATATAACAATACCAGCACGATGCGAAACTATTCATTACATAAAGCTAACCTCAGATGTGAGAGAAGACAGTGTGATTGTGCAGAAGGAGTTACAAGAAAATTTATTTTTGGCTGGGTTGATAGTAAAACCAAAAAATAACATAATACCTATCAGGCTAATGAATACCAGCGATAAAGATATAGTTATTTCAGTTTTTCAACCTGAATTATTACCTTTAAAACAATACAATGTATGCTCGTTTAATAAATGTGACTCTAATCCCACACGAGCAACAACATTGTTGCAAACCTTGAAACTTGATCACTTAGGTACAAGCGAACGAAACAGTATAGAGAGTATTTGTTCTAAATATACCGACATATTTCATTTACCCGGCGATAAGCTTACTACTACTAACTTAGAGGAACAAACGATTCATTTAAAACAAAATGTAAGTCCAGTATATACCAAACCATACAGATTACCACATAGTTTAAAACCGGAAATAGAAAATCAGATTAAACAAATGTTAGACGATGACATAATTGAACCATCACAAAGTGAATGGTCCAGTCCGATATTATTAGTTCCTAAAAAGTCAGATAATGAGAAAATTAAAAAGTGGCGTTTAGTGATCGATTACAGAAAATTAAATGAGGTAATTCAAGATGACAAATTCCCATTACCAAATATTACCGACATTTTAGACTCGTTATCAGGTGCTATATACTACTCACATTTAGACCTTAGTCAATCTTATTACCAATGTTCATTAAAACCAGAGTCTAGACCAATTACATCATTTACCACAAGTACAGGACAATACCAGATGAAGCGCCTACCAATGGGTTTAAAAACGACCCCAGTGCCTTCTCTAGACAATGTCTATGCTATGTCAGGACTAAACTATATAAATTGTTTTATATATTTAGATGATTGCATTTGTTTTGGCAGAAATTTGGAATCACATAATAAAAACCTAATTGAAATTTTTGAACGTTTACGTAAAGTCAATCTTAAATTAAATCCGAGTAAATGTCAATTTTTAAAAACAGAATTATTGTATCTAGGTCACACAATATCTTCTGGAGGGATCCGCCCTGATCCAGAAAAAGTTAAATGTATAAAAAATTACCCAAGACCAACTAATGTTGATGAAGTCAGACGTTTTGTTGCTATGTGTAATTATTATAGAAAATTCATAAAACATTTTGCAGAAATAACCAATTGTTTAAATAAACTATGTAGGAAAAATACTAAATTTGAATGGACGGAGAAATGTGAGAATTCATTTAATTTTTTGAAAAATACTCTTATTTCACCACCCATTTTAACATACCCAGATTTTTCGAACGAATTTATATTACAAACCGATGCTTCTGGAACAGCGATAGGCTCAGTACTTTGTAACAGTGACATGAAACCAGTAGCTTATACTAGCAGGCCTTTGAATAAAGCAGAACTAAATTATCCGACAATACAAAAAGAACTTCTCGCAATAGTTTGGAGTGTAAAATATTTCAGACCATACCTATTCGGACGTACTTTCACTATAATGACAGATCATAAACCTTTGATATACCTGTTTGGAATGAAAGATCCGTCCAGTAGACTTCTGAAATTTCGATTAGCCCTAGAAGAGTATGACTTCAAAATAACATATGTCAAAGGTAAAGAAAATGTACTAGCTGATGCTTTGTCACGAATAAGTGTAACTTCACAAGATTTAAAAGATATGAATGATAAAATAATAGCAGTAACAACAAGAGCGCAAGCTAGAAGAATAAGAGAATCTGAGAAAGGGGAGGAAAGTGAGAATGATAGTGTGAAAAGCGGTATCCCAAGTATTCGCCTAGACGATTGGCCTGATCAACCAAAAGTTGTGGAAATACTTAGAATACCGAGTGGTGCAGTCGAGTTAAGTTTAGTGAAAGGTGAAGAATTAAAGAAAATGAAAGAGAATAAAAGCGTAGATGTCGAATCAGAATGTTTCGCATTTATAGCCAATAAAAATATATTATATGTTAATCTCGATTTTAAAGCACATTACACGCGAGACGTTTTTGTGGAAAATTTGAGAAAAATATGTGAAAAATTAGGAATAAAAGAGATTTGTATTATAAAAAAAGATGATAACGCGTTATTCATAAAAAATATTGTAAAAGGAATAAAAGGAATAGACCAGTGGTCCGGACCACGCATTTGTATTTTAAGAGGAATAAAAAGAATAGACAATGACGAGGAAAAGAATTTTATTATTAATGACTATCATCTGCTACCAACAAGCGGACATGCTGGGGTACGCAGAATGATTAATAATATAAAACGTAAATTTTACTGGCCAGGAATCGAAAATGACGTCAAGAACTTCATCCAAAAGTGTGAGAAATGTCAGAAAATGAAACATTCCAGATATGTTAGAGAACCAATGGTTATTACAACCACAGCAAGTTATGCTTTAGAAAAGGTATTCTTAGATGTAGTAGGCCCATTAGATATAGATTTAGAAAATAATAAGTACATATTAACAATTCAATGCGAGTTAAGCAAGTTTGTTGAGGCTTATCCTCTTAAAAATAAGGAAACCGTAAGTATAGCTAAAAGTTTTGTGAACAATTTCATTTTAAGGTTTGGGATTCCCAAAACAATCACTACAGATCGTGGCACAGAATTCATCTCGGAAACAATGGAACAGGTATGTAAATTACTTAACATAGAAAAACTAAACTCTACCGCATACCATCACCAAACCATAGGTTCACTTGAAAATGTACATAAACATCTAGGTTCATTTTTACGACTACAGTGCGATAATCATCCAGAAACATGGAGCCAATGGCTACCATTTTGGTGCTTCACATATAATAATACAGTTCACTCTAGTACAAAATATGCCCCGTACGAATTAGTTTTTGGTAAACCCTGTGAAATACCAAGTAGAATTTTTTCTAATATAGAACCATTGTACAATCCTGATAACTACAGTTTAGAATTAAAATACAGGTTACAAGTAGCTAATAGAGATGCCAGAGAAAACTTGTTAAAGTGTAAAGAGAAAAGAAAACAAATTTATGATAAAACTGTAAATCAAATAAAGTATAATCCAAATGATATGTTGTTAGTAAAAAATGAAACAGGAAATAAATTAAAACCTTTATATGACGGCCCATATATTGTAATAGAAGAACAAGAACCAAATGTAAAAATCATGAAAAATGGAAAAATTGATGTTGTTCACAAAAATAGAACAAAATTATTTGTTAAAGATAAATAAATTTTATTATGTAAGCTTAATTTAAGTACATTTAATCTTTACATGATTAAGGATTTAGCATTTAACATTTATGTTTGGCAATTAGCTGTAAGTTCAAAAAAAAAATGTAATCTTTAAATTTAATTTTTTTTTCTTTTACCCCGGAGGTGAAGTAGGGTATACCTTATTGTAGTTAGTAGTTAGTGGATCAGATTAAAGAGCACCGTGAAACGAGACAGACGTATTGTTTTATTTTACACTAGCTCCCCACACCTCAGTATATAGTATATAAGTATATATAGTATAGTATTATAGTAAGGAAGTAAGGATACCTAGTATACAATACAGGGAGGTGGCGCCGCTATTTATTATTTTGCCGCTGCTGCCGCTGGTTTAAATGTTCAGGGCTGGGACAAGAAGAGTCGCGTGTATTTATTCAGTATAGGGGAAGGAGTATTTACCTAATTAAGTATACCTACATTATGATGCCTAGAGTTAGAAACATCTTCCTATAATTCAACACCTGTACAAGTGCTACCACAAACCGCAGCGCAGCGGCACGTTGCGGCGCTGCACTAGTAGGCACGTGCGCACGCCGCATGCTACTGCCGTGCGCGTGCGACCGGAACAACGACGGTGCATCTGCTAAGATTTCATTAACCGATCGTTGATCATAATTTGTAATTTATCAACCTACTTAATGACTTAGCCAGCTTAATAATGACAGACTGCTATGTCGTAGGTACCTACATAAAATTGAACAATTGAGCTAGACCCTTTTTTTTTAAGGGGGGAAAGTCATCGAATGACTGCTCCCGCCTGGGTGAGGCGGGAGGGAGTGTCAGACTCTTACTGACTAAAAACCACCCCGTTCCTTCTCCTGCACGTCGAGCTGGACCCCGGTTACCCGTTAAGTTCTCTGCGACTCCGAATCGGCATCGGCCCTATTGGGCCCCATCTGTGGTAGTCTGAGTCTGACAGGCCCGCACTTACGGTGGCAGGCTTGCTTGAGCTAGACCCTTACATAGTTGTGATTACTTGGATCTACAAACTGATTTTCTGATTTTGCAAAATTTACAGTTGGAAACGAATGTTCACTACCTATTATAAATAAATAAATATTTTATTTTTTATCCCAGTCACAATGTCAATACTTTGAAAGTAGAAAAATGTACGGTATGGCGATATCACGCGTCAATTCTGAATGTTAATGAAGGACACGAAGGACAGCGGACTAGAATGTGCGAGGAATTCGACAAAATTTCGTTGATGTGAAATATAATGTAGGTATGATATCTGGAAAAAGCTTTACAAAATTTTGCCCAACTCAACTCTGTACAGGTATTATTCAGCACCAGGTTTAGGTACTTGATAATAATCTTAAAATTATTCATGCTGCTTCATGTGGCTTTGCTTCAGTGGGTAGGCAAAATGCGACTACTTTTTTCATTTTCTTTTTTATTTGTTTGAACTTTGCCCCACACTAGGATTTTCTCCTGTCGTGGGTGCGTTTACAAACATACAGGTTCATAAACACATGATACCCAGGCCCGGAACAACAATTAGTTGATCACACAAAGAGTTGCTCCGTGCCGGAATCGAACCCGCGACACGTTGCGTGGCAGCCGGTTGCCTAACCACCGCACTATATATGTTGTCGATACTACTGACTGAATATTATTTAATATCCGTTTATTATGCCGACTTTATATAAATTAACAGCATTAAAATATTGTTAGACCACCCAAATATTAACTTTTTGTTTACGGTGCATAGCATTGACGTAGGTAGACGATTTACTACGTTAACTTATATTTAACATAATATCGTTGCACTATGAGATAGCCCATAAAACTGCAATGCACCACAAAGTGTCCGACTGTCGCACACAGTTTACACCATCGTCGGTTTCACCATAAGCCTTAACAGCAGCCATTGTTAGTGCAATCATGTAATGTCCCATCATCTCGTGATGTCATGGTGGCTATATGGAATATTCCATGTTTCACCATTGTTTTCCACGACAATATATTTAGGTAAATAGGTATTGTTATTTGTCTACTTTGGAAAACTTATGAACAAAGATGGATGGAATATTCTGTACTGAAATAAATACCAAGTTTGTATTTTTACTTAACTTATTCTGTAATACCCATTAAAGACGAATAGATTGTGATTTTACGATAGGTTGGTACTTATTTTGTACTTTTTATGCAGGTTTGTAAATTGTAAGACTGCATTTCATACAATCGTTTCTAACAAATTGCAGACAAAATGTGTGAACTGCGTAAATAATAGGCAATAATAACAAATCAGGAGATGTTATCTCTGTCGATGTTCATTTTACATAATGATTACCATCGTACGACCACTATAACAATGAGGTTCGTAGATAGCATCCTGTACCACATATATTATTATAATAAAGTAAGAGGTGGTTGTAATTACCTGGTCTCATCACACATCACACGTGACGGTGTACGTGGCCACGTGCCTCACCATGTGATTGTATATCTGTTTACTCGCAAATCTCTGATGTGTTTTTAACAACATGTTACACTGACTACAGTCATTGACTTGCCGTACATTAGATCACCATGACGATGGTGGGATTACGTCTGATTAAAATATTAATCTTAGTGTCTTGTATTCCCCTGGACGGCGTAATCAGGAGTAGGAACGGGGTGGATTTTAGTCAGTAAGAGTCTGACACTCCCTCTCACCTAACCCAAGGTAGGAGAAGCCATTGGATGATTTTCCTCCCTCATACAAAGTGTCTTGAATTGTATCTTTTGACGACCAGTATCTTAAAAGGAATAAATACATGTACTTACTATGTATTTATGGGCTACGTAGAAAAGTTTATGGCTCTGATACTGATATTTGTTGATCTAGAATACCAGGAAGAGGTAGCTAACTAGATAAGTACCTTTGTAATTCACTGGAACAAATAATTACAGATTGTTGTTCGTATTGCGTCGAGTACCACCATTTATTAAAATAACTATTAGACATACTTGCTTGAACAGGATATAAACAGAGGACTTTCTCTCGAATATTCTCAAACATGACTAAACCACACAGTATGCATAAGTGCAGCACATTTCGTGATGGCGGATAGCGGTCAGCTGTAGAAAGTGCGTCTTTGTATGATCTCGCTCCCGACGGGCCGTGACGGTCCAGTATTTATGATTTATCAAAGATGCTATGTACCAATTGGACCATACCACATACACTGTTCTCCTATATGGTATCACTTGCAGCCAAGCCATTAGCGAGACACCCAATATCACACCCAATATCACCCAGCATCACACAGCAGAGACAGAGATTATAATCTGGATTAACCTCAGCTACTTTTCATACGAATGATCTTTTACTAAAACCCGATTTTTCAATGATAATTATATTTATTAATTTTTTTACTTATATCGTGGGCACGTTCACAAACATACATATCAGATCCAGACCTGGAACCATCTCTTTGCGTATTTGATCCATAAATTGTTGAATAATTTATCGTACACGAATAAACTTTCCGACATTTTGCTCAGCAGTCAATTGCCTAGTCACTGCTACAACTATGCAGTTAGAATAACTATCTGAGTTCGACTTGTTTAATTTCTTTTCTGAATAATAGCATTTTAGCTAAGTGGGACTAAATAGATACTACTGGTATAGAGTCCCAAGTCTCAATCTTTATATTCAAAGAACAAAACCCAAGCCGAGCTATTTTCGTCAGTCCAGCCAGTATGTAGTTGCCTTTACATGTGCCATTGAGAACGGTCATCTAGGCCTAGTTACAATCGTGACAGATGTGATATGGGTTCTAGGACAAACCCATGACCGATCTAAAATCTTTTGAATATGAGACTTATGTAGATAGTGATATATTTGGGTTCCATAAGTACGAGCACTACACTACTTTTTTTTATGGGACAAGCCCGCCATGACCTCGCTAAACCGCTGCAACTCCCGTAAGCCACGATCTACAGACGATACAACCATGAAAACACCGGAACATGAATAACTGTCTTGAATATCGCAACGAAATAAATCAGAAGATATTATTATAGAGGAGAAGAAAAAAAACGAGCACACCACTTATACCTGATGGATGGATGGATAATTGTATAATTTAGCTTTAGCATCAAATCTTTCGGGATGTCTGATGGTAAATGGTCACTGTAGCCTATGCTACACCCAGAAGCATTACGAGCGCGTTGTTGGCAACGCGCTCGTAATGCTTCAAGTACTGGTCAATCCGTGGTCGGCCACGGATGAATTTAATTCAGTATTTGTGGTCGAAAACAGTAAAGGAGGATCTTTACAGCTACGTGCATGTTACATCAGTAAAGGAAAACAAACATTATTTAATTTGGCTTGTGATGTTAATTATGTACCTAGGTATGTTATTATCAACGGATTAGCAGCTAAGATCTATCATAAAAGTATATATTATGTAAAACGCATAACTGTTGTAGTAGCGTAGAATACAATATCTATAGGTACCTGTGCAGGCTGCAATCGATATTGTTGAAGTAGGTATTTGTGTCACGGCTGGCGCTCCACTTCTCGCTGCCGACCACTGGGTCAACCCGGTTCTATGGACCCTTATCTTCATGCTCTGTAACCGAACGGGGTAAGTGGAGCTCGTAGATAATAGACGCAGTGTCGCCTGTCTGCTGGACGTCTGTTGCTTGTTACTTCACGAGGGCTGATGACGTATGACATTAAAGTTAATTGTAAAACTAGTTAAACAGTGTAGATGGACTAGCTGGCACATAGCAGTACGTAGCACTCGAGGCAGTGTCGTATAGCGTGTTTTTGTATCTATAGGTACCTACAACCGATGCCTACAACTTACAACCTCTATGAGGTAACGAATAACATTCATTTTGTTGAACTGTGCGGTAGGAAAATAAAAGCAGAGATAATACTCATTATATATTTTGTGTATTGTATACTCTCATTACTTACCAATATATTACTATTAGGTACTTTTCTGAGCATGCTACGCTGATTTTACAACGAAGTTGGAAACCAGAAACCACAAACTGTAATTTTATTACAATTGTGAGTAATTTCAGGGAATTAGTACTGTGTTAATTCAGGTCACACAAATATTAAAAACAGTTGTATTGACATTCGTTACATTCATGTTCAGTGTCTGAAACATTTTATTCCTTCTAATAACAATGTTCTGTACTGTACTGTGTATACTGTACAAGTGCGCCCTTTCAAGTACGAATGCGATGTTATGGAGACAGGTGTGTGAGGTGTCAGTCAGCTCGTGTCACACAAGACGAGGGTCCAGCAGATAGCAACACAATGCCCATCTTGTAGAGTTACTGAGCTCATGACATAGTGTGGACAATACAAACCTTTGTCACTTACTTAGTCGCTTTCTGCTAAAATTTTAAACTTCATAGGCCTTATACAATGGCGTAAGCGTAGCCTGTAGCTACTAAAAATTGACTGACTGTTGTTTTGCTCTTGGCAGCGGTCGTGGTCACGTTGAGGCGGACGTATTTATATTAGATGCGGGCACAGCTTTTCTCACCATATCCCGCCATTTTTCTCTGTAAAAAGGTTTAAAAAACAAAAAAGACGACTTAGTCATTGTTCATAGAAATATGTTGAGGAATAAGGTCTGTAAACATCACGTGGATTCCTTTATCATCTGTCTATTAGGTAATCTCCTTGTAATCGAGGCAGCCTACATTGGAGCTAGACTCGGACGCAATACCATTCAAGGTAGTTTACCAGCCACTGACGTAATGTCAAGCTTCCCGGAAGCAGTTTCCAGAAGCAGTGAGATGAAGTCATTATCATCAAGTGGTAACCTATTTTGTCAATGAAAGGCAGGATGCAAACGAGAAACCTGGATATCATATTGCTTGATTGATTGGTCTGACTGATAAATAGCAGCAATAGCAATGAAGCCCCCGATAGAAAGCGAACAGTTGGTAATTTAACTCGTCGAGTACCGGTTTTATAGACACAATTAAAGAACAATAGGCCGCGGTCACCGGTGACCGCTTGGTATTTGACAGATTAAGTACACTTGCTATCCCTGAAGTATCATTAGTGCGTCGGACCATGTAGGATACTGGACATCCAAAGCTTGCATTGTTAAATGCGAAATCTGCAAGCACGCAATGAGTCATATTTTTATTAGAGAAATTAATTCTCTATTTATAAATCCTAAGAAGTTTGTACTTTAAACAATGTTAAGGCTTCCCGGATACAGAAACAATCTTTATTGAACTATTAAAATATCTGTGCGTCTTTGTAAAGCTACATAATTATTATGTTACATTGTAACAAGTCGTTGGTATTGTATGCAGTCGGCCTAAAGAGAATGTTCCCGAGGGACAGTAAACACACCACTTATGAGTTTTTGCGTTGTATGAGCAGCTAATATGTCGCTTGGTATACATATAATACAGGTATATATTAGTACATAATTATGTATGTATGCAACAGTAATAAAATCTGTAAGTAATTAATAAAGCCGTTTGTTTGAATTATTTATACTATTTTTTATGAGATAAGCCGGTAAACGTGCCGACGGATCACCTGATGGTAAGTAATCGGCGTCGCCCATGAGCACTCGGGATATCAGAGGCGTTTAAAGATTGTTGGGGATTCAGGGATTGGCGAGATTCAGTAACTTCACTCACTTGACTAAACACAAAACCAGCGTTGTTTCACGTCGGTTTTCTGTGAGGCCATGGTATCACTCCGGTCGAGCCGGCCCATTCGTGCCTGTAAGCATGCTGACACACACACCAACATGTATAATTTACGTGTAATATAATATTAAGTAGGAAAATCGATACAAATGTGACGTAGTACACGCTATTTTATCACCAGATTTTTCAGTTTTAAGAATAAAAAATACCTGCAATAATATAACTGGAAACACCTTGCTTGAAAGAAGCAATAAAAATTATAATTCTAATGCAATAGTTAGGTTGTAGATATAAATACATACGTACATACATACATACAGCATTTTACCCGTCCACTCCCCAGATTGGATAATGAAGGGAAGGATGTCAGTGTGCTAAGAATAGCTGTGCGGACGCACGCGCAATGGACGAGATCCTGTCCGCGCCTGCGCACTATCCCTGACCGCGTGGGACGTACACCTGTATCTATTTGTTGTTTATTTACCAACAAATACGACCGTGGACTTTGTACTGCTTATAGCCAAGAAATAAAAATAGTTATCGAGCCAAAAGTGACTTAAATCTTTGCATTAAATTGAGAATCATCTGAAAAACACACGATTATTGGATTTATATAAATAGTTATTGCTTTTATTTTCCCCATATACCTATGCCTGAGTAGATACTTAATACTTTGTTTCCTGTACCTAATTGTGAGAATAGTTTCCTAGCATCACATTTCACATCACATCATGACAAATCTAAACTGACTCATGCTGAAGACTGTTATTAAAGAGATTATCTACTAGGAGGCGCATGGTCTCTGATCACGTGCGAGTTGCCGGCGTCGCCCGTGCGTGTTAAGCCTGCGCAGTGGCACACAAACAAGTGGAAGGAGAACTAATTTAATAATTATTTTAACAAAACAGTAAGATTTATTGATATGCAAATAGTTACTGAAAACCAGAAAACGAAAACCTAGGGTACTTATACGACGACTTTCATTATTAAAATAAATAAAAGAGATAGGTCAACTGTCTACGTTAATGCGTTAGGTCAAAAGGAAACCGGCAAACTTTCATAGTATAGTCCTCAATGGATACAAATAATCACCTTTGAGCATCTTCGAATCGCTCCTCGACTACTTTCGAACTTTACTCGAAAACGATCGAGTGACCTCGATCACTGACAAAAGTTACTCGATCACTTTCGCGCGTCCTTCAACATCATTTGATCCGCGTGCCAAACACACGTATTTTCAGAAATGACTTTGTAATTTAATTTTCAAAATAACACAGCGAACCCAAGAACATAATTTGTTTCATCACAATAAAAGTTGCTTCTTTTTATAAAATCGGAACTTAGATACGTTGCACCGCAATTGACATTACAGTAGTGCTCGGATTATGTGAGCTCTTCATTAATCATGGATTTTAAGGTAGCACTAATTTAAGTCATAGCACCATAAAAACGCAATACTAAAACATGTTGTACGTTTCAAACTAGCTGGTCAGCTCCGCCATATTGAATGTCAAGGAGCACAGGTGGTGCTGCGGTTGCGCACGTGACGACACACACACGCACATGTACATTTCCCAGCGGTCGTGTGTGTGCGTGCTGTCATCACCTTAACCCTGTGGAACGAATGAGGTCGACGTTGTCATAAAAATGGGTCACGAATTAGATGATGTGAGAGGTCACTGCCCACTGGTCACTTGCTCGGTTGTATTGTGTTAATAGATGTGGTTCTCTGGTGAAGGGAAACTAAGGGAAAGGCACGTGAGGGAATTTTGAAGCCAAGCTAAAATGAAGACAAATTATAATGTTGCTATTTGAACGGGAACACACCAAGATTCCGTTCAACAAAAAGCTCAGTTAAAATAAAACTCATTCATGTTTCTCTCAACTGATTCCGATTTTATTTATAAACCTCATAAAACGAGATCACGCATCGCTCTCCCATGACCTTCGTGACCTTGAGACAGTCGTAAAAGTAGAAGAAAATAAGTTTTATACCATTTGATTGATTGATGACTTCACGCTGGTTAAATTGGCGATAAAATAGAACAATAAATTGTAGACATGTTATCCTACACCTACTATGTTAGATGTTATCCGGGACTATGAGTATCGAGCTGTATAAACAGTGACTCGTAGGTCTAGATTAGTCTAAGTACACCTATCTAATATGAAGGAAAATGGTGGCTGTGATTCAGATAATATGACTCATGTCCTCATGTCTTTCCTCACTCTTTGATTAGGTAATTACATACCATGTCAATGTGGACGTGGACATTACATGGTCTGGTTCTGCTTATAATATAATCAGTTATGTGTTTAACATTGACAAAGTTGCTCATTAAGATAGTATCTTGCTATTTTCCTTTTAAACTGTCAAACACCAAGCGGTCACCGGTGACCGCAACCTATTGTTCTTTAATTGTGTCTATAAAACCGGTACTCGATGAGTTAATTATGCTATTTTCTTCTTTTAATGTCTTACGTTCATTTACATTATATCATACCGCGATGACATCTATTAGGTATCATGTGACTAGACAAAGTAGCTTCCAGTTTATTCAACTGCAAATAATTCGTTCCATCAACATTCATCTATTATGAACTAGACAAAAGTATCTAAAACAGAAGGTGACTTACAAACAGACGCTGGATATGTAAATCTCTATACAATAGAGGAGTGAAGCGCAGCAGTGAAATCATCAGTGTAAATAATTGTGATGTAACTTTACATGTGTGTATTCACTATTATATTGGACGTTTTTGTAATTTCTTAATTTGTTGAACTCGTAAATACTAGTCGACAATGTTAGTTTTGGCAGACATTTTCAATGCAGAAACAGATACAAGTCAGAACTGAAGTTGATGAAAGACCTGAAGATTTTATTCACAAGTTTAAGACCTGGGAAGACACTACTTGTGAAATTAATGTGACTGTCTACTGGCGGATTACAATTCTTAATAATATGTACTTTACATATATTCCACGTTTAGCAGGCTGATTTGAAATCGCAATTTATATGGTTCTCAGAGACCGCTGCTGCTTGATTTTTGTCAAATATTTGGTACCCCAGTCGACGAGTCACCTAATTGTATGACTAGTATAATGTTATAATCTAGTAGTGGCATGGCAGTGTAATGCAGGTGCAGGCACGGGGCACGCCTCGTGACATCGCGGGCGGTGGCTGTGCCCGCCCGTGCACGGCCGCATCGCACTCTGACAAGCGAAAAATTCATAATCACTTGGTGCACTGTTTATGTATGTGTATGTTAAGTTTTACTTTTTATTTATACGTCAAGGAAATGTTTAGTAATTATAATTTGTAACTTATTTTTTGCTCTATTACCATTTAAATGATTATGTTCTAGTTGAACTGCTATAACCTTCGAAATTGCATTTTTCTTTTCAGCTTAACTTAAGTTCTATGGTTAATGTAACAAATATCTTAATTCTAAAGCACGACATTTAAAATAGTACATTGACTTTGTTAATGTATAATATTATGATGAAATCAGATATTACAATTCTGTGATCAATTTGGTTAAAACAGATAGGTTTATTATTTAGTAGCTAGTTTACAACCAGGACACGTCTGAAGTTTATCTGCAGCCGACACAGATCGGTACAATATCTGAACACTTCACGGTCTATTAATAACTGAGAAATGATCTTACGATATTTCAAGTCCCACTGATCCGATGTCTAACTTTATTTTATTAGCAGCAGCATGAGCAGACTGATCACCTTATGGTAAGCGATCAGCGCCGCCCATGGACGGCCGACGTTGCCGGCCTTTTAAAAACGAATACTTTCTTTTCTTGTCGGTTCGTAAATACCGCTGACGACAGATTGTTCCACAGTTTTGCTGTCCGAGGCAGAAAGCAGAGAAGCGCACAGTTGTGGCCTGCCAACTATCTATATAATGGGGGTGGAGGGTCGATGGCGAAAAGACGCGGCAGGTATCAGACTAAACAATAACTCAGAGCACTCCTCGTAGTATAAGCGATAGAAGATACACAACAAAGCTACATTGCCAAAGTTTAGACTTCAGCCAAATAACACTTTTATTCATTGAACTAATTTAAGTATGAATCTCTAATTCATAATAATGCTAGTTCATCAAACTGAAGATGACGTTGTAGATCCTTAATTTCCTTCAAAAAAGTCAAGAGACAAAATTGTTGTTGATAGTCAAGTAAAAATAGAATTCCTATTTTGAAGTTAATTTATATGCAAAACGTTTACATTGTCTAATTAATTAGTTAAACGATGAACAATTTCGTTACAAACTTCTGGCAGTTTGAAGCATGACGAGACGTTTTGAAGGAATTCTTCAGTCTGTTAATTTTAGTTGAGTTAACTCGGAGTTTCTTTAGTTAAAATAATAATAATAATAATGGCTTTTAAGCAAATAATAACTCTCGATCTCTAAATCTTTGTATTTTCATCTGAAATTTGTGTAGTTTCAGCGTTGGGAGGGTAGCGAACTCTTAGTGCAGTGCAGTTTAGTTTTCCGAGTCATTTCAGATGGAATTCTGTTTCGCTGTAGTATCTCTAGTCGTTTGGTACGTCTAATATATTAACAAGGTATTAATCCAATTAAGTTATCAATACTATTGTATTAGAGGGAGTGCCTATTGCCATATATCGGGGCTTGAGACCTGAACTCATGACCTCGTGCGTATCTTACGATAACTCGACCAAAAAGGCGATCAACCAATTTCCTACTATCTTAATATTATTGTAAGGAGGCAGGGAGGTTATTTGTTCACCCTGCTTCCATTGTTTTCGTAATTCTTTGTTTACGTACAAAACTCTATAACTCGAAATCTTTCGGAAAACTTTTATTTAGCTTCATCTTTGCGGTCAGTGAACTCTGAGGGTGGTGACACGGACTGACCGAGCTGTTTATACAACACAGAAAAAATGAACCAGCGTTATAATTATACATATGTACATTGTTCTAGACGCCTTTTGAGGTATAATTATTGTAATTTGATTGAAGAGGCTTCATTAAGCAAAGATATTGGAATCTAATTTCAGGTCGTATGACCATGAATAATCACGCCTTTTGACTCGGTACTACGGTTCGGCTGACAGCTCATTTGTAAATATTTGTAAGGTCCTGTTTGTGTTTCTAAATCAGTCACTTTTTGTCATGAAATGCAAGAATATAACGCGTGACTACAACTCCCTAAAAAGCGAGGCATAAAAAAACAATTGACTAACAAAATAATACATTTACCTTTTATTTATCTTTATATATATAACTCTGCTGTACGTGTGTATGTCATTGAACTCCTCCTAAACGGCTGAACTAATTTGAATGAATTTTTGTTTATACATTCAAGAGGATATGTAGGACAACGTCTGTCGGGTCCGTTAGTATTAAATAAATACCTAAGTACGTAGTAGTAAAATTCGTCTTTTGATCGTTTCTGATTACGTTTGATCACGACGCGTGTAGTAAGACCGCTTGCGTTTTTGGGGCCAAGGGTGTGCACATTACGTGTCACAAATAACAATAACTACTGGAATTATAACATTTTCCTGTATATTGGCCTATTAGTTTATTTGTAAGTCCTTTACTATTTATTACTTGACCTTGGCATTGATTGGCTCTGTATTAATATTAATGACAATGTCTTGAAAGAATGGAAAAGGTTTGTTCATTCATCTGTAAGAGTTTTTTATAATGCTTTGATTTGGCATTCAAGGTTAGAATTATAGCAGCTAACTTTACTAATGGGAAGGAATGAGAAATACTTGTAAATAAAATGATTTGTTACCAAGATTGTACCTCAAGGATTCTTACAAAGTCACTACTTTGGCTTTTTTCACAATAACATTATTTCCGAACTCTTTACTATAATTACAACACAAATTAATACACGCGTACATAATAATTTCACCCTTTTATCCCTGAAGGGGTGGCAGAGGTGCACATTACGGAACTTAATGCTACTGTACATCCACTTTTCACTATTTATGTTATGAGGGTCCGATGTAATAGGGGGGTGAGCCTATTGCCATATACCGGGCAAATTTACCGACTCCGTGCTACTAAAAAGATTTAAAAAAAAAATCCAGTAATACTTTGCCCGATCCGGGAATCGAACCCGAGACTCATTGACCGGCAGTCGCACTTGCGACCACTCGGCCAATGAGGCAGTATATAAATATATGCGTACTTAAATCTATTCAGGAAATAATCCACCCACATAACTTTACAGCTATTTGCAGAAACAAACATTAATCATAATTTAAGCCAGTGTGTACAGAAAGCTTTCAGCGCAGAGTAAATAATAATAAGATCCTCGTCGTAACAATATAGCGGACGATATCTCCTCCCTCCTGGCCATCCTCGTAAATGTAATGCTTTCTGAGACACAACGGAGTTATTGCCTCCTACCTCTTATTTGCCATTGTCCACTAATATACGTCATCAACAAGCTCTTCTAGTATTATAGCGGAATGAAAATGAATGGATTCTAATCTATTTTTGTTAACTTTCAGGAGAGACTAAATTAGAACCAGAAAAATATAACCATTAATTTTCTTTACAGTAAAGTCACTAAGCTTTTTTAGACGTCATTGTACACATTGAACTATGTAAACCAGTTAGTCATGGTCTCGTTTTCTATAATCTTTGCGCACAGTCGACGGTCAGTTTATACTGGACATGCACAGCTTGATGTGCAACCGTGGGTACAATAATTTAACGTTGGAGTTAGCAGGACATTCTACACTACTAGATCGATCATTCTAATCCCAGTGGACACAACGAACTACGAACTTTGTTAACTTCGCCACTGACATTACATGCGGGACCCATAACTTGTCATGTCCTCACAAATATTTCTTGTTTTCACTTGGGACTATGAAAGTATTGTAAGACTTAACAGTGGGTAATAAAAGTCGAAGTCGTTCACATCGCCATCGTGATATATTTTTGAACTGTTATGAACTTTCATGAACCATGTCAACGGTCACCTGTGACATTTATATTAAACCCTCCTGCAGGCTCAGGTACACTATTTAACCATTAAGTGTTACTTAAATGAATGAATACTGAAAAGCATTTTAATATTGCCCGTGAAATTATCTAGCAATTTAGTAAATAATAGGTTAAATTTTCGAGTACAAAGTTATTAACTTTTCTTTGTAAGTACGTATATATAAGCTGCTGTTATTGTTCCCGGAACACTCACAAGTCAGTGTCCAACCGTACCCTCGTATACAACAGAGGTTATTACTTTCCCGTCAATCGTGTTAAAAACACTGCATTTAATTTACTAACATATGATAAATAAATTATATATTAAAATGGATCTGTTTGTTTTGTTTACACACCCACTGAAGACACATCCAAATGCGTTACTGTGAATAAAACTAAAAATAATCAAAAATATGTGTTTAAAAGAGATCACGAATAAAGTCGATGTTTATTTTTGATTTTTATGAGTTGCGGGAATTATGCGTGGAGGTTGAAAAGTTCGAGAATTTTCTATAATCCGATTAGACCGCTCGGCAACGAAAGCAAATTGGATTTTACAAGTGAATAAATGCAGTTATTGAATGGAATAAATTGCAAAAATTTCGACTTCTATTTAGTTTTGCACATGAATTGGTTAACTGCTTTAGTAATAACATTATGAATTAAACACTTATTAAACCTACCACTATCAGTAGTATCTACCCTTGAAAAGGTTTAGAACAAGAAAAAATCTAGGACAAATACAAGTGACCTATATTAAAGCCTATAAATATTGTTAACCAAAGATTAGGGTCTGACATTGACCCGGCCATTAACGAACATTTTGTAATTACTGGGAACAAAAAATAATGACGACATAAATCGTATGGTTAGTATGTATTATAAATTACGATGCCTGTTCTGTAAAAAATGTCATGGGACTGTTAGACGTTGAAGTTACCAGTTTACTGAGTGTTTCAGACGACACTTTTTTATAGCATAAGCCGGTAAACGAGCAGACGGATTACCTGATGATAAGCAATCGGCGTCGCCCATGGACACTCGAAACACCAAGGCGTTACAAGTGCGTTACCGGCCGGTTGGGAATTGGGAATTTGAAGATTGTGGAGGATTCAGATTCAGGGATTCGGGAGACGGGGACTAGGGAGGGGGGTAATTGACACAACGCAAGCGTAGCTTCACGTCGGTTTTCTGCGAGGCCGTGGTATCACTCCGGTCGAGCCGGCCCATTCGTGCCGAAGCATAGCTCTCCCACACTTGAAATTACATACCAATCAACACACATTTTTAGCTATGAATTAATAATATTGATATTGAAATCCGAATGCAAATATTGTTGGTTTAGTTAGATGAAAATAAAATTGTAATTAAGTACCAGAATCGTCTGTAGAATTAAACAGTTTTGGTACTTTAAGAGGTGGAAATTAGGACGACGACGTGACCGAAGTTTACAAAACGACAACTTTATTACAAAGGTTGGAGTTTGTGATGCGCCGTGGAAAGGTTTAGACCAAAAATTAAAGGTTGATCACCCGCCCAGTGGCGCTAAAACGGCGTTGATAAGGATGAATTGAAAACATAATAGTATAAGCATGTTTTATATTTATAGAGCGCACTTGACTGCCTCGTTGGCCGGGTGGTCGCAAGTACGACTCCCGGGCAAGAGGTCTCGGGTTCTATTCCCGGGTCGGGCCAAGTATTACTGGGTTTTTAAAAATCTTAGTAGTAGCACGGAGTCTGGAAATGTGCCAGGTATATGGCAATAGGCTCACCCCCTATTACATGGGACTTATAACATAAATAGTGAAAAGTGGGTGTTACATTGTACAGTGGCATTAAGTGCCGTAAAGTGCACCTCTACCTACCCCTTCGGGGATAAAAAGGCATGATGCTGTTGCTGCTTAAAAACTCCGTTTTCTTATTTATATTTTAACGATAAAGTAATGCGAGATACACTAGAGAATCAAGTAGCTGAAGATAAATATATAAATAGGTAGTAAATGGGTTTCTACCAATACCTAGATAATATGTTTCAAACAAAATGTTGCTTGATTATGAACTCGTATTAAGTAAGCCTTAATATGAGTACGTTTGATCCTTTCTGCCTCGCACAGCAAAACTGTGGAATGATCTGTCGTCGGCGGTATTTCCGAACCGATACGACCTTCAAACTTTCAAGAAAAGAGCGTATTCCTTTTTAAAAGGCCGGCAGCGCACCTGTTACTCCTTTGGTGTTGCGGGTGTCCATGGGCGGCGCTGTTCGCTTACCGTCACGTGATCCGTCTGCTCGTTTGTCATAAAAAAATACTTGAAATTATTAATAAATTAAACACACGATGCACATAGCTACACGACTTCAATAGGCAGTCGAGTATGAGCTGCAAGCTTATGTGAGTTAATTACTTACTTGAATCCATACTTCAAAGCGTAAGTTATTCTGTGATAGGATTGCTTCGTTGTGTATGTAGGATTAACTAGTTAGATACTCCAGTTAATAAAGTATTAAATAATAATTAACTAAAGGCTAGTGTAGAAACACCTTTAAGATGTAAAATTTTCTTAAAATTGATATATTTTTTGAAATTTAATAACATTTCCCAATAGCATCACAACTATATTTAAATAAAACAATTAATTATTTCACATTAATTACACCTTCGAACAACATAAAGAATTTGTAACAACAATCTGTAGGTACTTATAACGTTCCAATTAGTAGATATAGCATTGACCTAATTTTACGACATGATTTAAAATATTAATTACAGTGCTTAATATGTACACGTCGCCTATATTTTGTTGCTTGGGCCACACACGAAAGCTGCTCGTAGCGCGGCAAGCCCAGTCCGTCGTAGGCCCGCGCACCGCCCGCCCGTGCTACGCCGCTACGCTGCTACGCCGTAGACGTGCGTGTTTATAGTTTGTGTTGGAAACTTTGCAAGTTTTCTTCGAGAACGGTAAGTTCGACTTAATAAAAATAGTAATAATTTGTTATTATTTATACAATTTAGGAATATAATATAATAGTTGTTTACTTGATTGTTAAAACATTTTTAGATTAACGCTAAAACAATATTTATTGAGTTCTTTCGTTAATAGGATAAATTATCAAAATTGGAACATCAGTATTAATTAACAAGGTACGAATAAAGCTATGCTATCAATGTTCGAGTAGTTTGGACTCTGGTAATTGAGTAGCTGGCCGACTCATTGTGTTTAATGAATAAATTTTAATTTCCCACCACGAAGTCCATTGAAGTAAGTTAATTACATTACAATTATGTTAATAGAATAATTAGTAGTACAAGTAAGTTCTGTGTAATAAGCACTTGAGGTACTTAATTTATGTACATACAACTCGAAGTTGCGATAACTTTTGACATTAATTAGAAAAATAAGTTAAACATTTTTCAAGACTTTATGAATTATATTATGCGAAAGCAGAGGCAGAATCGTATTATTTGGCGTCTCTAGAGACAGGCGCTATGATATGTATACATAACATGTCTTTTATCCCCGAAGGTGTAGCCAGAGGTGCACATTATGCCACTGTACAATGTAACACACACTTTTCACTATTTATGTTATGAGTCCCATGTATTAGGGGGTGAGCCTATTGCCATATACCGGTCACAATTTCAGACTCCGTGCTATTATTGTAATTTTTTTAAAACCCAGTAATACTTTGCTCAACCCGGGAATCGAACCCGAGACCCCTTGCCCGGCAGTCGCATTTGCGACCACTCGGTCAACGAGACAGTTTGCGCGACGATATTTATGTAAGTATATCACAGTATTACTAACTAAAACCCCTTACAAGATATTGTACACATATGTGTACATACATATAGTGTATATACTTCTGTTATGTATATGAAAGTATATGATCAGCTATTGCTACGAGTATTCCCATTCACAATTAGTGTCTCTTGTTGCAAGTAACGAAGCATTTCCTCGATAGCTGCAGGTCTGTGGTGCACTCCATACAAAATGTCTTTGATTCACTTGATCTTTGAGATAGACTTTGAAATCAAATAGTTTTTCCTTTTACAATAGTAGAATTCTTAGTATTTGCCATTTAAACTTTATTTAAATGAATATTATTTTAATCATCAACAGCCTATAAATGCCCACTGCTGAGCAAAGCCTCTTCTCACACGGAGAAGGTTAGAGCATTAATCGCCACGCTTGCTCAATACGGGTTGGCGATTTCAAACTTATAATTAGAAATTATAAGTCCAGGTTTCCTCACGATGTTTTTCCTTTATCGTTTGTCAGTGGTGTCTAAATAATCTTAGAAAGTACATATAACTCGGAAAAAGTCACATTGGTACTTGCCGTTGGTAGGTTTCGAACCCGCACCCTCATGCATGAGAAGTGGGCGTCTTAAACCTCCGGGCCACCACGACGATTATTTTAATAAATAGGTATATTTGTAAACAAAATGATCGCAACTAAGTTGTATTTAGGCATTGCAACTATACCAAAAAGGGTTCCAAAGTAAGCATAACTTCTAAAAATATAGTTCTAATGTAAAAATCAAATAATTACGTAGTCTTCTTTCTTCTAGTAATGTGTAAGAAATAAATACACAAGCCTCCCCATTATTAATAAAATATCTATTAATAAACCCATTTACAACGAAGCTCATTACGAATTTCTTTTGAACAAAAAATTGAGTAGAATGAAGACAAAACAGACGAAATGTATAACAACTTTATATTTCTTTACAATGAGGCCTACGTTTGTGACGTCTTGTCTCTGAAGCTATGCGGGGGTCATGGTACCCTATGACGTGTACATTAACTATAATATATTATCGTATATCAAACATAAGGTTATTGACCCATACTTATGTTAGGGCAGCCGAAGGCTTAAGGGAATTAATAAAACCTCGGCTGAGGAAGAATTATTATGTGTACCAACTAATACGATTTACGCCTAATACAGTATGTTATGTTGATGATTTGAACTTAATGAAGTACTATCTAATCTCGTACATACATACATAACCTCATGCCTGTCTACAATTAGGCAGAGGCCTAGCTCAATGGTAGACAGGCTCTTATATCATCATCATCATCATCATCATCATCATCATCAACAGCCTATAAATGCCCACTGCTGAGCAAAGCCTCTTCTCACACGGAGAAGGTTTGAGCATTAATCACCACGCTTGCTCAATGCGGGTTGGCGATTACAAACTTATAATTAGAAATTATAAGCCCAGGTTTCCTCACGATGTTTTCCTTCACCGTATCACCTTCATCTTATAATATAAATTATAGTATTATAGTAGCTCTTATAATATATAGAGGTAGAATAGTCTCTACTATAGAACGCCAATCACATACTTCTTTCAATTCATCAATACTATGTCTGTCTGTCATCAAAAGACTGATTCTTTTCATTCGTCAACAGTCTTATTTCGTATAGACACATAATGATGGTGCATACATACTCACATAAACTTAACGACTATTCCATCGATATTGACAGAAACTGAGAATACTTCTACACCAGCAATGGTAGTGTCTGTGAAACAATATTTATTGTAAAACCTCAATGTACCATATACTTGGAAATAAATGACATTCTATTCTATCCTATTCTACTTTCTAATTGCATATTTGATCATATAGCCTACTAGCCACTCTTAGGCTTTTTCGGGACTATCTCTAATGATCCTCTATTAGTTTTCTTAAAATATTTTTGTAGCATACTGTTCTTAAGACATTTTATCCGTATTTCATCAAGTTGGTTGAATGTTTTTGTTATCCTAGTTGCGGCTAAATCCATTAGATTTCTACAATAGATAGCCGGGAAAGGGATTATCTGGATATTTTCTGTGTTGTATAAAAAATGTATTTCTTTATTAAAGTGGTCGGCCACAACGTGTATAAGGTAACATTTACATTTCAACAAAACTGTCACTGGCATGATTTTAACAAACAAGATTTAATGGCTTGGCTTACCTGAGCTTGCGTGTTTGATTTAAAAAGGTTGAATGTTTAATTTTTAAAGTACATTTTGATAACAATAAGTGACGCTACATAATCCCTACACAATAAAACTTGTAGGATATTTATTTATTTTTACGGGCAACGTGTACGACGTTGTTGAGTAAACGACTCCCTTGAGGGCAAATACATAAAATTTCTATTAGAATTTTGTCTGCTAGCGGCATAGAAACAAAAGTATCTATTGTTAAATGGTAATTTAATCGAGTCCCTGCAGGTCTAGACATTAGCCAGTAAGTGGTAGTGTATGTAGCTCGATGGCTCGATCCATTTCCATCACGCTACAGTTTGTTCAGCGTGACAGGCCATTACCTGTCGCCGTGTTCAGGCCAATAAACCCATTACCTTTTATTATGGATATATGGGTTTCACGTCTAAAGCTCTGTGAGTTGTGGATCACAAACATGCAGATTGCTCCCCGTTATATTTGTTTGATATACTCGTAAGAGCCAGTATGATGCTAATTGTATGATGCTATTCTAGATATGATTAGATATCTAAAACTAAAGTTATGGTGATTGAAGTGGTAAGTATTGGTGGTAGTTGTAATGTATTTAGGTTTACTTCAATCACTTTCATTAGATTTTAGTGTTACATTGTTCTCGCACAATCCAAACAGCAAACTATGTAACTAGAGAATTGTATTGTGAACCTGATTGAAAAAGAGTAACCTACGGAGTTTCTTGCTCGTTCTTTTCCATAGGAATCTACACCTTGGAATGAGCAAATAGCTTCACTTTTAATTTTATTATTGACTTTCAAAAGTGCCTTTCTGGTCTAATTGAAATAAATGATTTTGACTTTGACTTTTGACTTTGAGTATCAGTTACATCGTCAAAACCAAAAACCATTTTAATGCTTTGTAACATGATTTCAACAACGATGACCGTTTATGTTTTAGGCTGTTACACGCTAAACTATGGGGCGCGGGGAGGCATGGGCTTAATGTGGTTGACATGTACTAATTAACAGTAAATGAACCATTTTATACGGCAGTACGTACTGGAATTACAGACTAGAAATAGTAGATGGGTTTGTGACAATTCCACGCACTGTTACATTAGTAATACGACTCTAGTATAACAGTTACTGTGTGATATTAAACTAAACTAAATGTTTACAGTATAGAGGTCACAAAAGAGATTTCATGAGGATTCTGGATTTGATTAGCGATTTTTAAGATAATCTCTATGTAGGTACACACATCATTTGTTTTTTGTAGAATATTTTTTATCTCATGATTGCCACGACTTAGTATAAAATCAGTACTTAATGTTAGATTTAGATAAATTTGAGATTACATTATTACTAAGTTACTTGGTTTGGTAAAATATTCAGCCAGTTGCCAGTTACAACGTTCATTACTGGGTGTATGGCGGGGCGCCAAATGGTGACAGCGAAGGAACTAACTCGCTCATTACTCCATATTCTTTGAATCATAAACCTTATTACGTTTCTATTAAGATTTATATATATTTTAATGACTGATTTTTACAGTTATTCTAATAAATAAGTTTATTCTAAAGTACCTGTAAAACGGTTCAGTAATTCTGCCTTTATCAAGAAATTAATTAGGAATGCCTTTAATAAAACTTGACGGTATTTTGTTTCCCAAATCTAGGGTTTGGTTAACAAATTGTTGTAAATAAGTTAGGAAATTCATGTTTTGAATACCAAAAGTATTTAGAGGTAGTATTCGTACATTTTATAGAAGAAGGCATACTTACCGACTGTAAATACTTAACACGTTAACCGCCGCATAGGTCACCGGTGTCCTACGTTAGCGGAGGATTTGCCTTCAGCAGTTTTCTGTCGGCAGTCAAAGGCTTTTTTTAAGGGGGAAAATCATCGAATGACTGCTCCCGCCTGGGTGAGGCGAGAGGGAGTGTCAGACTTTTACTGACTAAAAACCACCCGTTCTTTCTCCTGCACGTCGAGTCGGAGTACCCCGGTAACCCGTTAGGTTCTCCGTGACTCCGAATCGGCATCATCCCTGTTGGGCCCCATCCGTGGTGGTCTGATGGCTCTTTGAGGCGCGCGGAACGCGACGCGCTGTACGCTCGGGTCTGTTTCTGGTCGGACGGGGAGCCACCCATGCTCGCCGTCCGCAGGCCCACAGTCAAAGGTTTAACTACATAAATTAATACAACATTGACGGTACTATTGTCCTAGGTTTAACTAAAGTAATATAATATCTCGAGATCTAAACAAGTCTTTATTACAGCTGAACCGATAAACTACAAAAACACATCATCTATAACACTACAAGACACATAAACCGAAATAAACAACACAAACAAATATGCTGACAATCAGTCACAATCAGCAACTATCAGCGAGTATCAGCGAGTATCAGCTATAGTCGTTACTAATGTCTTTACGAGGCCATTACACATGGAACTGCGATATAAATGTTATGATTCAGAAACATTCGGTTTGTTTCTCAACATAAAGTGTCGGCCACACCACCATAGAGCGAGCGATATAGTTTTATCTAGTAAGTAAGTTGAAGTTAAAAAAAAACTAAAGTAATGTAAGTACAGCCTATATTATGAACAATGAGAATTTTATCGTTATCAATGTCATGTATGGGAGAGCCATGCTTCGGCACGAATGGGCCGGCTTGACAAGAGTGATACCACGGCCTCACAGACAACCGACGTGAAACAACGCTTGTGTTGTGTTTCGTCGTGTGAGTGAGGTTGCCGGAGACCTAGCTTCACCAATCTCCCCAATAACTGAATCCCCAACAAAATTAAAATTTCTAAGGGCCAAAAGGCCGACAACGCACTTATGTAACGCCTTTAGTGTTCCAGGTGTCCAAGGAAAACGCCGATTGCTTACCATCAGGTGATCCGTACGCTCGTTTACCGGCTTATCCCTTAAAAAAAGACGTGGTAAATAAACATGTCCCCAAACATTTGTTTCGTTGTCTGTTGCTGTAGCTTGCTGTGTGAAATCTGATGAATGAATTTACCTCTATGCTAAGGTTTACTCACTCACCCATTTTGACAACATTCTTCGAAATAAAATGCTAGTCTTTCGAATGCTAGCAGACCCTCGGGAACAATCACGTTTATAAAAAGTGTTTGCTCACTTTGGCTCACACAATAATGTACTTTACTCACAGCTTCTATAAAATATAGTTTCCCTTACTCGCTTGTATTGTAGCCAGCCCTTTAATATGTTGTGACGTCGCCAGTGCAGACTGTGTAGTGTCCTCTCCACTCAAGGTCATAGGTTCGTGGCATTGGACGAACAGATTCATGGCGACATGCCGATAGGAGCAGATAGTTGTTTAGGAGACAACTTTATTACAGACCTATCTTTGTTTCTTTTTATAGTTACTACTTTCTTTGGGCTTGTCTGGTATTAACTTGGAGTAATGTTCTGTATTTAAACTTGATACCGTTTTTACTGTAATGGTTTAGACATAAGATATAAGACATAGATGGTGTCAATATACATGAGCTTAGGTTCGATCCCCGATTTAGCAAAAAAGCGAAACTTAATTTGAAAAATATTTTCTGTAGCTTGTACAACATTGTTATAAAACCTTGTATCCCAAGGTCTTCAATTTTATCCCGCTTTTTTTGATCGTGTTTAATAACTTTTGGTTACGAGTACTTTTTTATATTCTAAACTTTATAGTGCCTCAACTGGGACATTTTAGAAAATCTCTCCACGCTCTACTCGACCAATGAGACGAACAACAATGAAATTAGCATGATTAAGTTACATAACACAGTTTCAGCACACACCTCATTGTCCTCACATAATGGTGCTGTCACCTCGTGAATGATGTGTCGTGCCACCCCCCTGCCCCTCCCCCCTCAGCCGGCCACCATGATATCATGCACAGCGTGGCGTGCCACTGCGAAGGTCACTGCCATTGTCACATGAGATACCATTGTAATGCACTCATAGTAAATAGGGAACTGTGGATTAGGTGTATGTTTATTACGCGGTTACGTTTTCTAGTTTTCAGATATTCTTCTCGTTCTTTTCTCCTCCGAACAGGTAGATAGAGAAGGGCGTACACATAACATAACATAACGTCACGCTTTTTATCCCTGAAGGGGTATGCAGAGGTGCACATTACGGCACTTAATGCCACTGTACAATGCAACACCCTCTTTTCACTATTTATGTTATGAGTCCCATGTAATAGGGGGTGAGCCTATTGCCGTATACCGGACACAATTCCAGACTCCGTGCTACTCCTGAGAATGTTTTATACCCAGTAGTACTTTGCTCGAGACCCCTTGCACGGCAGTCGCACTTGCGGACACTCAGCCTATGAGGCAGTCAGCAGCGTAATGTATGGTAATGTAATATGTACTCATCTTCTATCAGTTCTTGTATCTTAAGTATTTAATAGGGGGCAAGTCCATTGCCGTGATCTGGCTGGACACGACTCTGAAATCAGAATCAATAAACGGCTCAATTTAGATAAACAATAACAACTAAACATAAAGATAAACTTTTCTTTGCTATTCTTTTCCATCAACTGCTATCAACAGTTTTATTTATAAACCACTTATTTTAGCACAGACGATAATAGAGGTACAAATTGGGACAATAAATAGCAGGAAACAGCCGATGAAGTTGGTAAACAAATCTTGTAGCGCCCCAGTGAGAGGCGAGTGGCAGGACATGGCCAATAAAATATGCGCAACACAAACACAACTGTCACGGTATAGAGAGCTATGTCTCGTAGTCAGGATGACTGGTGTTTTTTTCCTAAATGATACGTTTTGTATTAAGCAAAAGCGTATGTAGGGGTGCGTTTAAACGTAACATGTAGTTTCCGCTAATAATTTCACTAATAAGACTTTTTCTGGTCTTTCGTATGTCGCTATACATCAAATAGTACCGAAATAATAAATGTAGCAAAAATAGATTAAATATTGTTTTCCTCCTTACGATTCCTTATGTATGTACATACCTAATTACTGTAATATCTTGTTTTTAGTACTAGAAGCGCACAACAGAGGTTAATATAGCAGACTTCTCTGAAAGGGATGCCGCGGTGCTCGTCAATCAATCATATTTAATATCAGATACTTATAGTTGAATATATTACTACAATGACTAGTTGTTAGTAAAAACAGACAATGCAGAGATTTAACGATATGTCTGTTTGTACGATGATTGCAGTTATTATAGTACTCGGTACTCGTCAATTTATCAATTCACGTCCATTTTGTTAGAGTGGACCTCTGTAAGGTTAGTGACGTCATCAGTTCAAGTTCAATAGGGAAGGTCAGAACCACATATCTGATAATAAAGTTGTGTGACTCTGACCTTAGAATACTTTCATCCTTCCATCATAGTACATAATTGGTTTGAATAATATTATTCGCCTGCTCATTTCACAATTCTCTTGTCAGGATTAATAATTTTAGGTTTCGACATTTTATTCCAAAAGTAGTATCATGACTTAGCTTCATCATCACTCTCATTATGTTAGCCACACGTTGTTTAGTACTGAAATCTAATAGCTTAAAGATCAGCTGGTTGAAAGCAACCTTCGATCAGCAGGTTGCTTCCAACCGACTGATCCACAAAAGGGACGTTACGTTTTAATATGGTGTAATTCTATAGTACCCCGTCATGGAACAAACAGCTATTGGTATTGAAGGCAAATGATCGGACGGATCACCTGATGGTAAGCGATCAGCGCCGCCCATGGACACTCGCAACACTAGAGGAGACACAGGTGCGCTGCCGGCCTTTAAAAAGGAATACGCTCTTTTCTTGAAGGTTTGAAGATCGTCTATCCAAAATAAGGAACACGTGGTCGAATCGTATTACTACCTTGATTCCTAAGAATACCCGGCAATTGAATGATGTCGCCATCAGTACTCATTACTCCTCCCTTCCGTCGTAATCAGGTAATTACTTTAAATAGCGAGCTAAGTCCCATCTTGTGCGCCACAAAAACGTCCAAGGTCGAAGTCATGATCAATCTTCTTGTAATTATTTTCTAAAAATAAGTAGAAAGAAGTTTTGCTGTCATCTCGCAGTTGGCTGGGTATGTTGATGTGTTAATGGTGTAATTATAAATTATAATATCAGTTATAAGTCATGCAAATATAGTGACGTCTGAGCATACGTTGGAAGTGATTTTATTAAGATAATATTTAATTGTACTTGCTTATTATGTGCCTATGCTTACTTTATAGGTATTTTATTCGGTTTAAAAATTGAACATAATATTTATCACACCAGTTGTGCCGGGAAAATTTAGTGTTGTTATTTTGTAATCTTATATAATCCCTAGATAACTTTTCTGTTAACTTGAACAGCTTCATAATATTGGTAATAAGATAATCCATAATCTCATACAATATGCATTAGATTCAATTGTATCAATTACGAAATTATTGTAATGGGATCAGGCTAATAAACCTTCGTAATTGACAGCCAGAATATACAATTCATTTATGCAAATTTTCCGAAGTTTCAGAGTGTATCCGATTCTCTGATTAATTGATCAATGTTAATTACAAGGGTGGGTGTAACGGAACCAGGGCAAACAGACCGACAAGCAGACTGTCCCAATTATAAGCAAATTAGTTTGGACAAGGATTAAAGCTGGATTTACATTTATTGTATTGACTTGTCATTTATCTTAGTGGCAGCTTGTAGCCTAGAATTTGTTTAAGGTTATTCGACCTCCTTGTATTATGTTACCAACTTAGGCTGGTGGTTCAGTAGCCTTCAAATCAAATTCTGTTCGTTTTAAAACAAGCTTAGTGGCCGCGGAGGACTTAATGGGTTGCCAGGGCTCCAGCTCGAAGTGCAGTAGTAGAAACAGGGTAAGTAGTTTTTAGTCAGTAAAAGTCTGACACTCCCTCCCGCCTCACCCAGGCGGGAGAAGTAATTCGATGATTTTTCCCCCTTAAAAAAACCCGCTTAGTGGACAAGCGTTTTTATAAATCCTACCTTACACTGATTTAACATTAACACTCTAAGAGAAATACTTTGTTGCTACCAGATGATTTAGAACCGTATGAATATTGGACATATGTCACAATTTGTTTTATATCTATAGTATAATATTATTCCATACAGACAATATACTATCTAATAATAATAAAGTATGTAAGTACTTTTAAACATACACGTGTCCGAAATTAATGCGATTAATCGTAGAGATTAAACGATTTAAAAGGATCTAAAATTGTACTAGGAATATAAAATAATCATTAAGTTCGTCCTTTAAAGTTGTAATTGGGGATTCCAGTTTGAGTAACTTTGTTCACTACCGATATTGTTATTATGGTCTAACTAATAATGAGAAACTTTTATGAAGACTATCAAACAGAGATAGTTAATGATTTTTATTGTAGTCGTAAAATCTGGCTACGTTTTATTGATATTAAAATTGTTTTATTAAATTTATGCGGAACATTCCGGAATATTTTTTCACTGTGGGAGAGCCATGCTTTGACACGAACGGGCTGGCTCGACCGGAGTGATACCACGGCCTCACAGAAAACCGACGTGAAGCAACGCTTGCGTTGTGTTTCGTCGTGTGAGTGAGGTTACCGGAGGCCCAATTACCCTCCCCTTCCCCAATCTCTCCAATCCTTGAATCCCCAACGATCCTCAAACTCCTAATCCCCAAAAGGCCGGTAACGCACTTGTAACGCCTCTGGTGTTCCAGGTGTCCATGGGCGACGCCGATTGCTTACCATCAGGTTATCCGTCGGCTCGTTTACCGGCTTATGCCACAAAAAAAAAATGTAAGAGTTGATTATTAGTTATTATATTTAAACTGTCAAACACCAAGCGGTCACCGGTGACCGCGACCTATTGTTCTATAATTGTGTCTATAAAACCGGTACTCGACGAGTTAAATCTTCGAATATTACCTTCCAACTTATGTTGATTATGACTAGGTGTTTATGTAGAACTAGTATGTAGAACATACTTGATATCGGAAACTGTTCACATCAAACTATTCCAAACCGCAAATTTCTTTAATACATTTTCAACATTATTACAACAAATCTATTAGGTAGGTACAGGTATACGTTGACGTGCTGTGTGTCTATATAGTATGTGGTAGTATGTCGGGTCGAGTTGACTAACGAGGACAATTGTGTTATGGTCACATGAACGTGTTGCCTCAGTACGATGACGAGCTCTCTTGGCTCTCATCAAATCATCATTCAAACATAATTTCATAGTAGCACAATTTTCTCCTTTGATCATTTACTGTAGCTATCATTGAGAGGTTTGTGTATACTGTGAAACTAAACAAACATTATTTTGATAATTACATACTTAGTATATTTTAGTACTATCCATGTTGTTATTGTTGTGTTCGTGTCATCTATTAGTTTTTGTAGCTATCGATTTTGTTGCAAAAGCTTTATAAAAAACTGGATTCGCTTTTAAGAAGATTATGGTCGGCCATATTGTAAAAAAGTGACTGCAATCGAGTTATTCAGCCGGCCGAGCCCGGGAGCTGTGAGGGAGTTTCCACAAAATATCCGAGCGACTGGACAAACTATAAATGGCGAAGTTTTCACGCTGTGCCGCAAAATGCGGGAGATTTATAGATACAGCCGTGACTTAGATGTAGACTGTAGAGTTTATGGAAGTGACATCAAATTTTAATCCAAATCAAATGACCAAAAATCGCAACAAACTAGCGGAATATAAATGGAATGGAATCGAAAAAAAAAAATTGGCATTATACAAATAATTTAAAAATCGAATGTACTAGAACATTTCTTACTAGCAGTTTTAAATTCGGAACGTTCATAAAGCTTGCACAGTGAGACGTCTTCCATTCTCTGTACATCTTGGTAGTGGCTACAATTTAATTGGCGGTGGCGGCACACCGCTGCACTGCTCACTTCGCGCGCTCGCAGTGACTCGCTGTTATACAGTAGAGGGAATTCACTCGCGACAATTACTTCCTAAAACTTCGACTAAACCACTCTTCAGCGATTAGTTTTTAAGTGAGTTCCAGTCGTATTGTGTTAGAAAGTCTGTGTCTAAGCTGGATTAGTTGCGGGTGAGAGGGAACTTTACTGTGGTTACCCATTGTTTGGTTTCAGATTTATTCTTTAGTTTTAGAACAACGATACATAAACAATGATTTATAGTATCGATGAAGTCGCCAATACTTTATTTTTTTTAAATAGGTTCTCACTTTACAATACACAAAATACAGAAAGACTACTATGACGACTCCTGAATCTTTGCCGTTATGGATATTAATGTCTAGTTATACTTCTTGGATTTTTTCATACCATCGGGAATGATTACTATCAAAAACCATAGTTAAGTCAATGTTTATCTTGATAATGTTGCTAACAATACCCACAATCACGTCTTAGATAATGGGTGCTGCTAGATCGTAAATTAGTAGACCCAATCTCGACATACATACGTGTGGTATACACAGCAGTTTGCAAGTGTTCGCGGTCCAATAATGAACCGACCAACTTCGGTAATAAGTTCGTTGCGGCCGACACTTTCCGCCAACCGTACGTTTTGTCTGGTGTCTTAATTACTCGCCTTCACTCGCGCTTACATTCTGAAGATGAAGTTGAATATCTTTCTAGAATGTTCATTTTATTTTAGCATTTGGTTGATTGTACTTTAACTCTTCTTTATATTTGGTATTTTCTAGTGTAAGTGAGTTCTTGAGATGGATATGTTTGTGATGTTTACTAGGACTAGTGATTGCAATCAAAATTACTCCATCAATATCGATTTGATCTAGAGTTCAAATATGAATTTAAACACTGTTGAATAGTCTTTAATTTTATCTACATCGCCGCTGTACATTTTATTGTCATCATAACATGATGCAGTAGAACTATGTTTACTTACTGGAAAGAGCTAGATATTATAGTATAATATAGCGTGCTTCCTTTCTTATTTTTACTATTAAACCAGGATCTATAGATATGTTACTGTAAAAGCTCGAACTACGGTAAATCTTAAGATTTCAGTGTAAGTCTTAGGATTTACCGACATGAGTTGGTAAATGTAAGTATTTCTTAAGATACGATGATTTTTTCGAGCTTTTACCATTCGAACTCAGTATATGCTAGGTTTTACCACTGTCAGCTGGTAGATGTTGGTTTTAGGAATAAATCAATGAGTACATAGTATTTTAAAGATATAATAATGATAGTGACAAGTGTCCTTGTTCTTCCACCGTGTCCAACAGCAAAATGCGTTTCTTCCAGAATGTTAAATAAATCGTCATAACAAACATAATATTTGATTTCATCATTATCTTCCTTCATCGGGGCATTTAGCTTTTCTTCGCCGCCTATAGTCAAAATATCATAGCGTTTTATACGCCTGTAATGAACAGCTTCCTTCTTTTTAATGTTCTTTGCAGTTTTTACTTCCTCTAAACACTTAGCGTATTTGTCTTTATCAAGATAAAAGTTATTATCTTTCTTGTTTGCCACAAACTCGTCCATTATTTCATAAAATCTTTGCTTCATACTCATTCTGATTCACAAATAACTTTTAAACACCAAAAATATAATTAGAAATAAATTTATCGTGCGAGTTCAAACGTGTCAAACGAGCGACTGAGGCGAGCGGAGCGGCGGAGACGGTGCGCGGGTAGCGGTAACGGCGAGCTACAAGTCAATGCGCTGAGTACGTTATGACATGTTTTGTTTTTCAACATTTACCATGCCAATAATGTAAATCCTAAGATTTACCAACGGAATGGTGGTAAAAGTTCGAATCGCAAATCTTTTTGGACATTTACCATTAGGAATTGGTAGATCTTAGGTTTTACTGGAATATCTTAGGATTTACTGCAGTTCGAGCTTTTACAGTAACAGATACACAAAATTTATTCTCAGTAACAAAGTTCCCCACCCTTTACAGGACCCTAACTAACAGCTAGCCCGGTCCGTACTTCACCTTTTCTTTTGAATCACGTAATGAGATAGTGTTCAAAGCGAGGAGATAATGTTTCTTTGAAAATCTAGACCTCTTGTGCTTTGTGAATCAGGTTATGATGGCAGGGAAGCGGGTGTCTGAATATTTTAGAGGAAAACTTTGAGCGAGCTGCAAGCTGTGCCAGCGTCGGTAATGAAATATTAAAGGGGTGTAATGTATTTGTTAGTCTGTGCTTACGATCTGGGTTATTGTAGCTAGATTTTATGTTTCATATAGTTTTCCTAACATATAACTATGGGAAAACTATTTATTAGTGCGAAAAGTTCTAAAGTCGTAATAAATAAACACAATGTATTGTAATACCGCGGCGTTACTTTCTGGTGTGACCTAAACCAGATTTCGCGGGTCCGTCTCTATCGGTTGTAGATGAATAGGTAACTAGGCCGACTCCACTCGGTTAGGCTAAAGAAAAATGTGCCAATGTTTACATTTAAAACAAAGGTCCAAAATCCTATCCATCCCTAATATGGTACGTTGTTTACTAAAAATATAAATAAGTAGTACAATGTTGACTATATTATTTTGACAGCCGCTTTTGTTAAAGTTTATTGAGGGCTTGATTTCTAGGTCTGAGTTCTAAGTTGTTAATTCTGGCTAGCGGAAATAAGCTCTCTCCCTGTTGCATAGGATTCAGAATGTAACGTTACAATTATATGGAAATATTTGTATTATTTTCGTAAGACATGCTTAGTAATTTGACTGCCTCGTTGCCCGAGTGGTCACAAGTGCGACGGTGACAAGTGCCCGGTATATGGCAATGGGATCACCCCCTATTACATGGTGCTCAAACTCAAATTCAAATACATTTATTTCAATTAAACATAATTTGGTACTTTTGAAACAGTCAACAAATATGAAATAAATAATAGTCTGTCAGTCTGTCAGTCAGTGAAGCTAGGCGTCATAACATAAATAGTGAAAAGTGTACAATGGCATTAAGTGCCGTAATGTGCACCTCTGCCTACGCCTTCGGGGATGAAAGGCGTGATGTTATGTAAATTAATTATTTTGTTTTTGGCTTACTCACGTAATTATTTGACGAGGAACTCGACTAAAAGAAACTCGAAATACACAATAATTAATTGATATGGAAATAATTGCGCATGTTATGTTTTGACTATTTTCATCATCATGTGCGCTCCATTCTCGTGCCGACTGAACAAATAATTACTCTGTTCATTTAAACGTGAATTTAATTTGTTCGTCCATTTTCCCTACTTTAGACGAACAGTTATTAATTAAATTGTAATTCTCTCTGTTCGTTATATTTATAAGCTCTCTGATCATTTACCTAGATTATAAAGTCTACTAACAAAGATAAGATGTAAATGGTTATAAAGTAGTACAAGTTGAAGTGTTCGGGAGCAATCAGGTTGATTGGCTGCCCTCCAGGTTTTGATTAAAGTTCTTACGATTTTAATTAAATGTTCTGTCGATGACGCTTACTTACCTCTTGATTAGAAAGGAGGTTGATAGGATATTGCTTACATAATGAAGTTATTTGGTATCTAGGTAAGAAGATATTTTATAAAGATTGATTCAGTGGAGAGTCAGTAACCATGGGTTAGCTTGAGAGGCAACCGAAAACAGTTTGGTAAAAAATTATCATTGTCAAATCGATGAAAAAATTAATAGGAATCCAGTTGCCGTAGATCGAGAACACTTTCAGACTCCATTCGATTACCTACTAAGAATTTCGATGGAGCATTAATTATCTTTTATTTTATAACATTTATGATCTCAAAGGTTGAATCGTAGAAGCGTTGAAAGCCAATTGTGCTTAGGAACACTCCATGTACTACAATTGTTAGGTGTTGTTACGTATTATCATGTAGGAAGTCGATTTGAAACAGTCCTAGTAAAGCTATTGATAAATCTCAGTAGGTACGAGTGTTACGTGGGTGTCTGATCTAACCGTCGCAGAGCGTCGAGTTGGTGGCCCACTTCACACTTGACCTTCTGTTCAACTTCACTATATTTATAGAACACTGCATTCCGTGCAGGTGGAGTGGGCAGTCACATCTAGTCTAATTTTAGACACAGCTATTTGATAAATGGATTTATAATAAACTTCTGTTTATCAAATATATTATGTATGTATGTACATTTTCTATCCTTTTTATTAAGGTCATGTAAAGTTGTATTGAAAACCTTAAGCTAACTTTTTGAAAAGTGACTAAAGATTTTAAATGATGGACCTAAACAGGATGATAAAAACTGAACTATTGCAGACCACAAAAATTCTGCAAACAAAAATATTGTACCAGGTAGGTAAGTACTTAGCATGAGTATGCATAACGAAAACTCCAACATTATCCAGTTAAACGGGGTTTTCCTTCCCACCAGAGCGCTGAGTAGTTAGTCATAGTTGGTGAGTGAATTCACATTTGTATGCATTGGGGGAGCGCCGCCGTCGGGGGTCTGAGGGTGAGGGGGTGAGGGGGCGGGGTCAACCCAATGATGGGATTGTTTCACTAATACACTATTCTTGTAACGTCCTGTATAATATCACTATGCTAATTTTATTTACGTTTTACATTTTATTTGTATTTGTGTATAGTGAGAAAAGCTTTTATACATTTTGTAAACGAAAATTTCATGTAGTATGCTTAGTACTGTTTGTTTGAATAATTTCAATTTTCTACTTTATATTTGTTCGAGAGCTGTGAAAACGTACCGAATAAATCTCGTGTATTTTGCAATTTTATGACGTTAATAAGATTACGTTTTCCAAGACATTAGGTTAGAGGTCGGCCGATTTGGGTGAGTGCGTGATTGATCCTCAATATAAACGTTAAAGGACCCCTAGTAGCTCAGACAACATTTGTTTTGTGGGGAGTATGTGACCCTAATCAGTGTCGGAAGGACAATATCCACCAATATCCTACCCTTGACCCCAAAACCCCTAAAACAAGGGGATCATTGAGATCTGTTTTCTTTATCGCCGTTTATATGTACACAATAGTGGACCAATTTTATAGTTTACAAGTTAGAATCCGGAGAGGATGTTATTTCTCTTTTATCTGAACTAACATAGTAAAACTAAAGAGCTTTTTGTTTGTTTATACGCCCTCGTTTTCGGAAGTGACCTTTCTATAACTAGTAGCAACAGTTCTGAGAAGAATTTGGACTAGAAAATACATATTTGGGCACATACGTGACTTGTGAGTTGTTTATTTATGACGTAATGTAGCTAAAACTATAATGAATGTCAGTCAACACTAGGTTATGTAAACATTTTACTGAAAAACGATACAATACAAGAGAAATGTGTTTAATTGCATATCATATTCAGCTCACGTCCCATTATGTACTGGAGCTACGACGTACATACGTACATGTGTGTTATGTATACAATTATCCGCACAAATTGAATTTAATGATGTACCAAATTGGCGCGGTACGACCCTCGCCCGCGTGTTTGTGTAAGATTTACTTTCAAATTTAACAAAACATAACATCACGACTTTTATCCCCGAAGGGGTAGGCCGAGGTGCACACAGAAGTAACACCCACTTTTCACTATTTATGTTATTAGTCACATGTAATAGCGGGTGAGCCTATTGCCATATACCGGGCAAATTTCCAGACTTTATGCTAATACTGAGAAGTTATTAAAACTCAGTAATATTTTGCCCGACCCGGGAATCGAACCCGAGACCCCTTGCTCGGCAGTCGCACTTGCGACCACTCGGCCAACGAGGCAGTCCTTTCAAATTTACATATGTTAAATCTGAAATGGTTGAATAAAAATGTGAACATTTACATAATACTTTTACTAAATGAAAATAAGTGTGATCACGATTATAGTTGAATCTAATATATATAATCGATTCGTGAAAATTTATTAACTATATGTTTTTTTAAGAAATAAGTAGTTTAGCATGTAAATTGATGATCACGGAAAATAATTTTACAACAACAGAATCTTGTATTTGAGGAAATTCCCGCAAGGAAACAACAAGCAGGAGTAAGTAATATTCTGAGCACGTCTCCAAAACAAAAAAGCATCGCGTCAACAACTTGGTGCCATAATTGAAAAAAATGAGCAGGAAATGATTCCAAAATCGATTTCAGGATAAAACTTAACAGTCGGAATTCGACGAGAAGATGATACAATTTGATTTAAGCCTTAATTATATCTTTTGATTATGTCACAAGTTTAATAGCCGTTTTTATCCATCACTCTTAAATTGTCACTTAACTAAAACTCATTTAGCATGACGTAGCACCTAAACCAACCCCTTACTTGTTTGTACCCCTTACTTGTACTTACTCAGAGATTGATGAAAACAAATAGGACATTAATGGCGTGGTAGCTGGGCAACTCGCTGCTGCGCAACACGTCGCGGGTTCGATTACCGCACGGCACAACTCTTTGTGTGATCCATAAATTGTTCCGGGTCTGGGTGTCATTGTGTATGTGAACTAGTATGTTTGTAAACGCACCCACGACACAGGAGAAAATTCTAGTGTGGAGCAACGATTTGAAAAAAAAACTAAAAAATTAAAACTTACCTTAAACTTACTTACGTGTCTACTGTTCTGTAATACCTACTTGAAACTTTAATATAACCTTATTGACTTTAATAAAATGAACAGCTAAATAAATAAAAATGGATCACCCTGCCCAGTTACTTGTTTAGTTTGGACGCAATGAACATGTAATATCCGTTAAAAGCAAGTCAATAACAGTGTATTGCCTAATATTGTAAGAACCGGCTAAACATAGAATAATGTCGTAATGATACCATTAAGTAAATAATGTCATTGATCATTTACTTTGGTGGGTAAAGAATCTCAGTAGTAGCACGAAGTCTGGAATTGTGCCCAGTATATAGCAATAGGCTAACCCTCTATTACATGGGACTCATAATATAAATAGTGAAAAGTGGGTGTTACATTGTACAGTGGCATTAAGTGCCGTAATGTGCACCTCTGCCTACCCCCTCGGGGCTAAAAGGCGTAAGGTATGTTATGTATGTATCTTAGAATTTAGATTTGTTCCAGTTTATGAGAAAATACTAATAACAAACTAGTAAATATGCAGGACAACTGTTCTATGGAATGTGGGTGACATTACATTCAAAACTTATATTAAAAGCCCGCTATTAGTAAAACAATATGCACAGACAGCATATCAAACTACATAAAGTTTGAAATTTCTCAACCGATTTCCAACTCTATTACAAAAACTATAAGGTAAAAATCTTACAAAGCATTTTTAGATATTGGGGCAGGTTGAAGTGCTGTCGTGTGTCCCGTTAGAGCAGTAATGACAGGCTGTGTTAATAGTTCACTGGCCAATTACCCATTGTTCACTGGTCCAGTGTGGGAGGATAGTCTAACTATTGCTCATACTACAGTCAAAGCCCATCGAAGTAAAGAGTTTAATATTTAGGGTAAAAAGCATGAGAAGCGGGCGTCTTAAGCTTCCGATATAAATTACATACATAACATCACGCCTTTTATTCCCGAAGGGGTAGGCAGAGGTGTACATTATGCCACTGTACAATATAACACCCACTTTTCACTATTTATATTATGAGTCCCATGCAATAGGGGGTGAGCCTATTGCACTATACCGGGCTTCTACTGAGAATTTTTTTTAAAAACCCCTGGAAGTACTTTGCCCGTCCCGGAAATCGAACCCGAGACCCCTTGCCTGGCAGTCGCACTTGCGACCACTCGGCCAATGAGGCAGTCTAATATAAATCTACGATATAAATTAATGCCATATAAATAGACAATGTACTTAAATCTACTAATTTACAGTGAAATCAAATTCCTTCATAACTATAACAGAAATAAACTTTAACTGTAAGAGAATAATGATCACATTTCAATAAAATTACGCAAACTGTAGAGTTGATAATAACAACATTGAAACTATTAAGTAATTGGTGTACAGCGTCAATTTGTTCAGTATTCACATTACAGAAGTTTACAAAGATAAGTACTCTTGTTTGCTATCAACTGAAGTATCAAGGTCTTGTTGAAGAAAGTTCGAGTTTTCGGAACGATTCTATTTAGTATTTCATACTTTATTTTGACTACTTAGATAATATTTCGTAAAAAATATATTTATCAATAACGTAAAAAGTTAGGTATATCGATTTGACGTAATCTATTCGAAAATCATTCAGCCGGGTCATTGCCAAAACATTATTAGTTTTCCTTACGCATCATCATATTATCATGTTCTATAATGTAATAGATTTCATAGAACTTTTAAGTAACTGAAATTGGAAGTCACATAGTTTGAAATGTATCAGATCCTCTCGTAGTATCAGTCCTTCCACGCGTTTAAATCAAAAATAACATAACATAACACCACGCCCCGAAGTAGTAGGCAGAGGTGCACATTACGGGATATTATACAATGTAACACCCACTTTTCACTTTATGTTACGAGTCCCATGTAATAGGGGGTGAGCCTATTGCCATATACCGGACACTTTTCCAGACTCCGTGCTATTACTGAGATTTTTAAAAAGCCCAGTAATACTTTGCCCGACCCGGAAATCGAACCCCCTTGCCCGGTAGTCGCACTTGCGACCATTCGGCCAATGAGGCTGTCATTCAAATCAAAAGCAGTAAATCAAAAATGTTCGCCTCAAAAATACTGTGAACACTCAATAATGCCTTTGTATCTCCTCGTTAGCAACAGAAGTATATTCGTCAACAGAGATAAACGTGAAAAATAAAATATAAAAGTAAAAGCCTACAATAAACACAGGTTTGATGTCACCAAGTTATATTGGAGCTTACCTCTCGGTTTGAGAGGAATATTATTTCCCTCACGCGTCACTCGCGGAAAATATTTGTTTAAAAGAAAATTTCGTTAAGGGCTTACCTTAACGTAATTTTACCGCGGCGCCGCCTGCCGCCTGACAAATGTAATCAAAGTCACTTGTGAAATAAACAAGAACGCCTCAATACCAACTTTCCTTGTTACGTAGAATTTTATTCAGTAAGTTCTTTTTTGATGAATTCTTGCTCAGTATAAATGTTGTCTTATGAATGTAAAACCTAATACTGTTCTCTGAGGGGCAATTTTTCAAACAACAGATAATTCTTACCCGTAGAACAAAATTGACAGTTTTTACTATGAAAGAATTTTCAAATATTCAAAATTATTCCTTGGATAAATATGGCGTTGGTAAAATCCGCCCTTAGAGTGTTAAACTGACAGATTTGGCATAAAATAAATATTATTTTTGTAACATTCAGCATTACAAAACTTTGAAAAAAGCTTTGTAAAATTGTAACACTATCCCTGACGATTGAAAGTCACAATTTTTTTTTTGATGAGGGGATAACCTTCGAAAGGTGCCAAGTCTTTTGGGGAGAAAGACTAAGAAGTGTAGGGTTTTTCCTTCACTAAAACCATGCCGGTGGCCACCCTCAGCACCTGTAGTGTACACCGGGTCTTCTAACAGACCTGCCCCGGAGCCCCACAGTGCAACTATTGTGGTACAACACTAGAGAGACACACGTCTCCCTTGAGCCTTGCTGTGTACCTCTAGTTGTACGGCAACACGTGATCACTGTGCTATCGTCTTCTCTTGTCGCGAAAGACCGGTTAACGGGTTACCGGAGCCCCGGCTCGATGTGCAGGAGAAGGAACCGGGTGGTTTTTAGTCAGTAAGAGTCTGACACTCCCTCCCGCCTCACCTAGGCGGGAGCAATCATTCGATGATTTTCCTACCTTAAAAAAAGATCGTTTTCCCTGAAGCAACTGGGTCCCCACTCTAAGCACCTGTGATAAAAGTTAGACCCAAGACCCAACGTTCGTCCTCGTGCAACGAGATAAGTAATAATGATTACTTAATCCTAACAAATGTTACATTCTTAGAAATGTTATAAACAGAAAGAAACTTCAACTAACTGTTTTTGTGTTCTTTTTAACATTAATTAAATTATCATTAAGTTTATAACTTATTGAAGTAAATATTCTCTTTGTATATCTCTCGTTTGATGTTGTAATACTTGTAATAGAACAACTTAGAATTTCTTTTAAATTATGTGTTTCGAACAAATGGTTGAATTTGTTAAGTAATATCAACTTCAATGGGTACAATACACTACAACACTTCAAAAGATTTGAAACCAAAAACAACATACGATTTTCAATCGAAGTGTATAAGAGATTGAGAAATTTAAAAAATAGACATACCTACGAATAGGTATGTACGTATTCAAAAGGTACTTTCAAATACTTTCATATTGTTCGGTAAATATTTAGAAATTCGTAATCTTAGACACTAGTAGGTATCAATATTCAAGATAACTTCATGTTTGAGTCCCGACACGTACTGTCACTCGAGAGATTAGAACCTTTTTGGAGTTCACGCATCAATTTTTATTAAGGGTCGACTGTGTGCAGTAAATTTTAATATTTGTTATATGTGTGTATGTACAGGCAATTTGGACTTAAGTGGTCATAAATAATCCGACGTTTTATATGGAGTAGAAGAGTTCTGTAACTTTTTTTATGGAATTAGCCGGTAAATAAACGAGCAGACGGATCACCGAGATGATGGTAAGCAATCAGCACCGCCCATGGACACTTGAAACATCTGAGGTGTTACAAGTGCGTTACCGACTTCTAGGGATTAGGAATTTAAGGATTATTGGGGATTCGGGGATTAGGGAGATTGGGAGGGGTTAATTGAGCCCTAGAAACCTTACTCACACGACGAAACACAACGCAAACGTTTTTTCACGTCGTGTTTCTATAAGGCTGTGGTATTACTCCAGTCGAGCCGTCCCATTTGTGCCGAAGCATGGCTCTCCCACACTTAGACTGACGTATTTTTGAAAAATACGTTTAAAATTAACTTTTGTCATGGTCATCATGGACTGCCTTCCACAGTTCACTGCTGGACTAAGGGCTCCATTAAATAAGAGAGTTTGTTATAATCTGCATGCTTTTTTTTTGAGGGGGAAAGTCATCGAATCACTTATCTCGCTTGGGTGAAGCGAGAGGGAGTGTCAGACTATTACTGACTAAAAATCACCCCGTTCTTACTCGTGCACTTCAAGCCGGAGCCCCGGTTAAGTCCTCCGCGGCTCCGTATCGGCATCAGCCCTACTGGGCATGTTTCTGCATGCTTGGCAGGCAAGTTGGAGATGGTAACCATTGCTAAAACATCAGTAAACGCGTCAGGTCAACACTGTCTGCGACCATCTATTTCTGGAATATGTGTTTCTTTCACGTATGTATTTAACAGAGTATGCCATGATCTCTACGTTGGGCAGAAGTTCTGTTGATAAATCCAAAGAATAAACTAACATTAATTACTTTTGACGTCCCCTACAGACACGTGCAGGGCTGAGCGTCGGGGTTGTCGGCGGAGGAAAGGTCAGGATTGCAGTGAAAGGTCATTTGTGACAAAAATTTCCTTATCATAAAATCCTTTTTCTCGTAACGTAACCGGTAATCTTGTGAACGATGAAGAAAAACATCGTGAGGAAATCTGGACTTATAATTTCTAATTATAAGTAGGAAATCGCCAACCCGCATTGAGCAAGCGTGGTGATTAATGCTCAAACCTTCTCCGTGTAAGAGGAGTCTTTGCTCAGCAGTAGGCGCTTGTAAGATGTCGGTGAACCGTTATTGTTTAGTTGAGTGGAGGTTAGATTCTAACCAGATTTTGTTGGTGTCTGGAATATTACAATTCATTTGGAGTATCCATTAATAAAGTAAACGGTTGGCGCGGTGATACAATTATGGAGATGCCTTTGTGTTTGATGCCTTCAATTTTAAAAATGTTCTCCAATTAATGAACCTCATCATCTTTAACAGCCCGTCAGAGTTTACCGCAGGACCTCCTGGATATGGGCCTCCTCTACAAAAGAGGGTTTTGACATAACCACCACGCTTGACATAGTCACCACCAGGCAGGTTGGAGACAATGCGGTAGTCGACAACTAGTCAAATTCAATACTTTTATCGAAACGTCAAAAACGATACTATTCTATTAATTTTGTACGAAATACCATCTTATGACGTCATCATATTTTCGCGTCAAATAGCACACTTATATGTAAAAAAATGCTAGAATAAATCGAAAATTAAGTATATCGGCAAGTCAATGGATGAAAGTGTAACTATTTAAAAATTAAAATAATTCATTTTAGACCCAGGAAGCTACCCAATTAATGGACGTAAATGAGTAAAAATATTTTTCTAATTTGTCCGGCTGGTAACACAATTTAGCCCTAACTTCTTCAGTGTGTTACAGAAATATCGACACTGTTTTGTTGCAGTTTTTCCTTCAAGTAATGAAACCTGTAAATAACTGGATAGGTTAGCACAATATTTGCATACAAGTTAGTCGTTGCAATTTAATTATATCGGTGTTAATTCGTTCGTTGTGTGTTTGTGTGTGCACGCGTTAATTGATTGACTACTCATTACTTATATTCCCGGGTGATGTTTTGTTTACAAACATAGTTAGTTGAAGTTAATTTCTATGGTACACATTATATATCCGTCTTGTTGGTCGAATGGTCATAAGTATAATTACTGGGAGTACTGTGTTCGATCCTCGGTTTCAGTAAATTAATTAGGGTTTATCACGGAATATGAAATGGCTGGTTGGCGTGAAAACCATACGGTTTACCCTCTTAAGTGGCCATTAAACTATTTGCAAAAAATTGATTCCTGATCTCTCTCTCCAGTCGTGTCGTTCTGTCGTCCGATGGTGTCCAGACGGTGAGGGAACAGATATTGCACCTGTGTTTGCGCACACACTTGTGTACTGTGTGTGTGACACCTCGCCCTATAAGTAAGTAGTGTAAGTTAATAATTTCCTGAGCAATAGGCTAGTCTAGTTAGACTGGTCACCATGACCGAATTCAATTAGGAAATTTATAGTAGAGGTATTAACCGTCGAAAAGTGGATATTAGCTTCACCTAGCTTCACTGACGGATTGACTGACAGACTATTTTTATTTTTGTATTTGTTGACGTTTCAAAAGAACTTAATTATGGTTTAATTGAAATAAATGCTTTAATTTTGACTTTGACTTTTATTACAGTTAATATTTATTAACAAGTATGATTAAGCACCCCTGTCCACCTCGTACATAGATGAAAAGTGTATTCTGTTACACAAAGAGCTAGAACGTTATGTCATTCAGTTTCCTTGTTTACAAGAAAACCACAACTGTCTCATTTAGTGACCACAAAGCTAGTTCCTTGACTGAGTACATGGCTCAAACGCAGGTCTACCTACTCCAAACGGTCCAATAGATTTTCAACCCTATCGCAAAGATATAAAGTTAAAAATCGAATATAAATTTTTAGAGTAGCTTGACATACTGGTAGGCATGCTTGACCAGGCACAATGTTAGTACTTTCAGTGAAAATGGGAAACTATAGGAGAAATGGAAAATAGGAAGCGATGCGTGGAGGGTTAAGCCATAGTTATGAGTGGGCACGGTCCACTGGACCCTAGGAGAAATTGTAATTGTGCACCAGTGTCCAGTCGGCCGTGAGAGGGTTGATACGATATTATCATTGTGAGGTCTGTTCTTATTGAATGATTCCAACATTGGGGCATTTAATTATAATAAGTAATCTTTTCATAAATATCGTTCATAAATTGTTGACGTAATTTGGAAAAATATTAACATAATATAACATCACGACTTTTATCCACGAAGGAGTAGGCAGAGCTGCACATTATGCCACTGAACAATGTAACACCTTCTTTTCCCTATTTATGTTATGAGTCCCATGTAATAGAGGGTGAACCTATTGCCATATACAGCGCGCAATTCCAGACTCCGTACTACTACTAAGAATTTTTTTAAAACCCAGTAATACTTTGCCCGACCCGGGAATCGAACTCGAGACCCCTTGCCCGGCAGTTGCACTTGCGACCACACTTCCGATGAGGCAGCAGAAAATAGTAATTGTGAGTAAAACGACATTGAACCTTCATTAGTTACAAATTAATTAAAGTATTGCTCAGATCGCTCTTACAATCACATTGACATCTAACTAAAAACTTTCTAATTAATAGACTAGACTTATAGGATTTCCATTTTTCCTGAAAGTGATACTCCACGTTACAAGTAATACAAATATAGGTCAGGCAATAAAAAAATGCGTAAAAGGTAGGATTACTAGGAATCGACATTGAAAATATTTATTTTTTATCTAGCCGTATATTGAAGGTAAACTTGACTGTATGACTTCAAACGAAATGGAAAGAAACATCCTACATGCACAATTACCTGTTTCATTGAAAACAGAACACATAATAAACAAACAAACGTATTGGAAGCATACATACCTATTGAAAACACACACTAGCACATCAACCTACCCAAAACAGGCAAAATTCTTAAATCAATTTTCAACCTTAAAGCTTTAACATAAAGTCGAAAATCTATAGATAGGTATAGCTTGATGTGCAGTGATGGTAACGTTCAGCAGAAAGTAATTACATCATGTCTTTCACCTTTCATGCGCTTTGTTCTGAATGCTGAGGGCGGAGAATGGGGTGAAGCGAGTGTGCGTGCTCTAAGGAGTTGGAAACCATGTAATTATTTTAAGGCTTAAGGGTATGTCATGGGAAATGCAGTGACTGCGAAAGTATATGGCTTTGAATAATTTGACTTCGTTTAATTTATACCATGGGTTGTATATTTTACTATTAAATGAAACACTTACCTACACGTTAGAGTTTTTATTATCATTTTTGTATTAATCCTTACTAATATTATAAATCGGAAAGTGAGTTTGTTTGTTTATTTGTTTGTTCCACTTTAACGCCATAACTACTAAACCGATACCGCTTTGAATTTTTGCAGACGTAAAGTTAGAAGGCCGGATTAAATAGTAGGGTACTTTTTAACCCGAAAATATTTGATATTCCCGAGAAAAAACAAAAGTATTGGTATAGATGGCACTGTGTGTATTATTATATGTCACATAGGCTACTTTTTATCCTTTTGTGACGCGAGCGAAGCCGCGGGTAAAAGCTAGTGTAAGCTATAAAGCTAACTGCATGCTGTGGTTACCTATAATTGTGAATTAAGGTATTGTTTAAGTTAAAATATTTTCACTGTGCAATATTGGCTGTATAAATAAATAAAGAGGCGCAAGAAATAATGACAAAAGAAACTCTAAAATTCTCAATGATATCCTCAACATATTATAAAGCAATTCAAATAGACATTAGACCAAAACGACATCATTTTTTTCCTAAATATGATTAAAATACAGCATTATTTCATTCACCCCGCATTTCCCCAGAGACGTCGCAAAGACCGCTAGGATCGAAGAACCGATACATATGATTGTGACATTTTATTTAATTACTTTCCTCCCACATTATCTTGCTGCTATTTATTTACTTTGTTGGGGAAAACACCAAATATATTGTGTAGGTAATGGAATTTCAATGTAGGTATATTATTATAGCTTCGGAGGTGTTGTTATATGGCAAAAGGCGATAATTACGAAATTGTATAATGTTATTTTAATGTGTTGATCTTTTACCATTATAATGTTGTTTAACTGCCTGAAATCTCGCATTTGTTTCTAATAGAATAAAAATTTTCAGTGTTAACTTCATTGTAAGGACTTCTAATCTATATTTTGAAACTATCAAAAAAAAATCCTTTGACTTTGACTACGAGCGCTTTGAGAGTGAGAAATGCTTTTAGAGATTTTTTTAAGGTAGGGAAAATCATCGAATTTCTTCTCCCGCCTGGGTGAGGCGGGAAGGAGTGTCAGACTCTTACTGACTAAAAACCACCCCGTTCCTTCTCCTGCACGTCGAGCCGGAACCCCGGTTCCCCGTTAGGTTCTCCGCGACAATGCTTTTAGAGTAGGAGCACATAATGGTCCATACCTTCTTTATTATATCTGTGGTCCATACTATTGTTCTTCATGAAGTTTTAAACGTGAATTTAAAGTTAAATGACATACATGAGTCACTTAGTAATATTTATACTCATCTGTGGTCAGGCGGCAGTAGGTAATAGGTAATTGATAAGACAAAGAGAAAAATAAAATTAGTACCAATAAATTTAATAATAAATGATTATTTTCCCTATATTGATATTATTAAAGTCTACTTTACCTCAAGCATTATTGAAATATTTTCTAAAGTAAATAACTATGATTATAATATCATTCGCCAATCTTTCTTTTCTTCGCCAAAGGTCTCTTTTTCATGTAAATACGTATTTGATAGTTTTACTCAGTCGGGAGCGGGCAATATATCAACATTATTGTAAGACCCTCCATTGCTTTTATAGCCCTTTTCTCATATAATCATGGCCGCCATATTTCTTGCAGATTTACCAAAAAGAGTGATGAGAAACATTACCTTGTAAAGGTATTCATCGTATTATATTGATCGTGTTGAAATATTTATTAATGACAGCACATCAAGCTGCTCTAATGAATCAAATTGATTTTTAACTTTATTACAAAACGACAGAGTTGAAAATGAATTAAAGAAACAGGGTCACATTAGTGTAACTTGATGAGTTGTTGTTCGTATGAGTTACCTTAATCAGTCAAATTGATTTTTAACTTTATTACAAAACGATAGAGTTGATAATGTCTGTATCCAAGTATTTTTTACCTATTAGTGTTATGTAGGTGGATTATTAATTAATAATCGGATTTATTTTACTTGGATTTATTATAATAATAATGTGCAGAGCGCACGACGTGTACGCACAACACTATATGATGGGTAGACAACGCTCTCCGTGCCGTCTGTTGATCTTATATACTACAAAGTAGTGAGGGGGCCATATCTTACGATAGTAGTGATGTTAATACATACATGTAACAATTAGTATAGTTCGATAAGCTGTTCAGTTAGCAACTAGTAGGAAATCACAGTACAAATATATTAGCGTGTAGCCTATAATTAATTAATTACTAGGTCAGCCGCGTGCCGCGTGCTGTGTGTCACAGGTGTGTGACCTACGACTGTTCTCACGATCTGATACCGTATCAACATGTTGCATAAAATATCAAATAATTAGACATCTACTAACTTGAAACTTTACTATTGTACTTGTGTGTTTTAAAAAAATGACTGATTCTCCTTCGATTAATCAACGGTCCTCGTCTTAAGCTAATTTTAGGTTCGACTTCTGCATAAGGTAAAGTTTAATTGTGCTTTTCTATGTTATAAATAAATGAACTGATGTCTGCCACTCAGTGTATTACATAAAACTAATCTCTACCTACTCTTTCATTCTCAAACTCAAACTCTTTATTTGCATGTTAAGGTAATACATACAGGTCTTATGGAATAACAGGCACAACTTAACGGCCTTTTTCTTCTTCGTTCGAGAAGAGGCCTGTGGTCAGCAGTGGTCATATATAGGGTTTTGATGATGAATATGATGATCTCGATAACTCCTTCGGGAATTAAAAAAATCACAACTTCTTTGAGAAGTCACAATAAGTTGATTATAAGATCTTTAACATGAACGATTGCATAGTAACTCTAAAGCGACAACGTCCAGTAATTGCTAATTACTAGTATCATAATGCAATAATAAATGTAATCACAGAAACAAATACTGCACCATTGGCCAATACACTGTGCAGCCATCGTCCTTATGTTTCCTGAAGTTTTTCCTTCTAACAATAGAACAGGTTTCGTAACATTTAGCACACAGACGGATAGACTGACACACTCCACTATGAATTATGAGAATTGCAGCGGAAAATGGGAAACTATAAAGTTATTGCTTTGTCTAGTTTTTTGTTGCTGATTGTCTATGGAAGTTAAAACATACATATCTCTATACCTAGAGGAAAATAGCTTGGTTTTTATTAACCGTAATGTCAATTACCATTACATTAGTGTCGTGGTGGCCCGGAGGTTTAAGACACCCGCTTCTCATGCACGAGGGTGCGGGGTCAAACCCTACCAATGGCAAGTACCAATGTGACTATTTCCGAATTATATGTCCTTTCTAAGATTATTCAGACACCACTGACAAACGGTGAGGAAACCTAGGCTTATAATTTCTAATGATAAGTTTGATATCACCAATCCGCATTGAGTAAGCGTGGTGATTAATACTCAAACCTTCTCCGTGTGAGAAGAGGCTTTGCTCAGCAGTGGGTATTATAGGCGGTTGTGATGCACACATGTGCATCAATTACCGACGGCCACTATATTTCAGATTATGACTATACTATCTATTTGATTTGTAAAATCCAACAATATTATCTGCCCGACCTGACTTGCAATCGAACCGCGGCTCTCAAACTTTACAGTCGTTATTTATTAAGACATACATTAACTCGATGGTATATATATAAAGTTTGATCATGTTAAATGTAATTGTACATTTCCTGTATCGGTTGGTGAGCAAAAAGACATCAAATCCAAAATGACTAGGTTATTTTTAAATCTTAATTTGTCTGGTTTTTTATCTTAAAACTGGATAACATTAAAAACTCATTTTTCTCATTTTGAAGGTTATCTAAATTACTTAACTTTATTGGTAGAAATAATTACCTAGAAAAATAACATTTTATTAACTTTTTTATAACAAAGTTTCGATACTGCGCTCAAACTTCTCTTCGACTGTGCGTGTGTAATATAGTATTACTGGGTAATTATGCCCGGTATATGGCAATAGGCTAACCTTACATGAGACTCATAACATAAATAATGAAAAGTGGGTGTTACATTATTACAAAACCCACTAATACTTTTTACGACCCGGGAATCGAACCTGAGACCCCTTGCCCGGCAGCACTTGCGACCACTCAGTCATCGAGGCAGTCATTACATTACGACAGGTGATGGTCATTTTCCTCAACAGTTTATATAAGAACACATCAGCTTATGTAAGTCAGTGCAAGTGCAATGTAATGTCGTGTCATAAGTTGCACATGATCATTTGTGTATTACCTATGTAGGTACTTTGGCATATAATAGAGCTCTAATATCCGGGTAGATAATTATAGATAATTGCTATTATTAAAGTAAGAAAATCTGTAATAATATTAGTTTGTGGCGTGGCGCTTCTATCGTTTTTGGGCATATAGGTAGCTGTTTAAATTTAATTAATGATTTTTATGATTTACTAGCTACTTCCGCGAGGTTTCGCACTCTCTGCTCAGTTCCTATTGGTCGTAGCGTGATGTTTTATAACCTATAGCCATCCTGGATAAATGCGCTATCCAACACGGATAACGGTTACGGAGATTAGCGAGTCCAAACAAACAAACAAAAAAAAACAAACTCTTCCGCTTTATATAATAGTATAAGATTAAGAACACCTTTAAATATAAATAGAACTGAATGTTGCAAAGTTTCACACGTTCATACCTTAAGTACAAAGTTAAAAGTAGAAAATTACTTGCCCTTTACTAAATGATGATGAATCTTAGTAACTAGTTAGTTTGTGAATAGGAGACGTAGGTAATCTAAGAGCTGATTTTACGACTGGATGGGATTAAATTAGTTTAAAGTAAGTAAAAATTAGTCCTTATTGTTTTGTCCTAGGTACTTTATTCAATAGGGATTTTATAGTTCAGACATGGACGAATTTCGTGACAAGTTGTAATTTTTTATGCCCTTATTTGTAGTCAGTGATCTAAAGAACAATTTAATAGAATTAGTTCAAGGTTAGGTTATATAAATAAAGAACATAACTTATATAAATATTTGATAATAATACACTTATCACTGTTCATTCAGGTAAAACCGAATGAATCCTTGGGCAATAGGCAATACTACAATTAGATAGTATTTGATTCAAAGTCAAAGTCAAAATCATTTATTTCAATTAGATCAGGAAGGCACTTTTGAACTTCAGTAATAGAAATTTAAAAGAGAAGCTATTTGCTCATTCCAAGGTGTAGATTCATATGGAGAAGAACGAGCAAGAAACTCCATAAGAAATTCCATACTCTTTTCCAATCAGGTTCACAATACAATTCTCCAGTTACACAGTTTTATTGGTTCGATTGTGCGAGAACAATGTAACACCAAAATCAAGTCAAAGAGATCGAAAAACAAAATAACCTTAAAGACAATAAATAATGCAGTCTTGAGCTGACCAGTTAGGTATAGTTTTGACTATTATTATTGAAATTTTGCCTTAACGCTCATGCATGGTTATGGTATGGTACAAAGACTTAAGTAATATAGGAATGTCATATATGAATCACAAATAAATACAGATACGTTTAATTAAACTAATTTATCATAACCATACTTAATAGGCAACAAATACGGTACCTATTAGTTACATTTAACCATACATTATGTTGCTACACACTCGATATAGTATATTATGCCAATCATTGGCTCGTGGCACAAAGATTTTCCTCCACAAACAATAACAACAACAATATATTATATATAATGTAACTAGGTATCGTTTTATCTCATATATGAAATACTTAATTAGGTATGATATTAATTACATACCTACTTATTCCCCTTTGTGGTAACTAACTGACTGTACTTCCTTCCTTACTATTATAAATGGGAAAGTGATTTTGTTTGTTTGTTTGTTTGTTCCGGTTTCACGCCGTAACTACTAAACCGATTGCTTTGAATTTTTGCAGGCATAAAGTTAGAAGTCCGGATTAAATAATAGAGTACTTTTTATCCCGGAAAATTTCGATATTCCCGAGGGAAAACAAAAGAATTGGTATAGATGGCGCTGTGTGTATTGGTATATGTCACATAGGCTACTTTTATTCTTTTGTGACGCGAGCGAAGCTGCGAGTAAAAGCTAGTACTTTTAATAATTCCACATCATGGCAATGCAGTAAACATTACTTGCCCAATAATCTATAAAATTTAATCAAGAACGTGATATCACCCTAGAGGGGTGATGTCAGTCGCTCAATGTAATAAAATCATTATATTAGATTCGAAGCCAACCCATACCTAGCTACGGAAGAACAAGAAAAAGAAAAGAGACATAATAGGGTAGTTTCCTAAATTTTATTTTAATATCCGTCTGGTACATTAATTTAAAACTTTAAACACGTATTTTTTCTTTTCTCACAAAATTAAATACTTTTGACGATATATGAATTTGAAATATCGTGTGACGTCACAGCGTGCCACGTTTTTTAGCACGTTATGACGTAACGACCTCCCACTCCTAAACTTAGCGCCATTTTATTGTAAGTATTACAACTTAATACAACAAAATAAAAAATACACGTCTAAAATATTTTTTCATTATCTAACTGACGGACTAAATAGATTTTTAATTTTGATACCCTGGAAACTACCCAATTATGTAGATAAACAATAATTCTATAAAAAATTTGATTAGACACTAGTACTAACGCATACCGTATGTATGTACAAGTACAATTTAAAAATGCCTTTACAAGTATTCAAAGAAAAGTTGCTAGCAAAGTGACGTCGTTATCATAGTCTCACACATACCAATGAGACCTCAATGTCTCTGATAAATAAATCACTTAAGTTCAGGTCAGAACGAGGTCTCGACTTCTAAAGGGCGGTGCTCTCGTCGAACTTGAACGTGTGTGTTATGGGATGGGTCGACGAACAATCGGGGTTAACTGGCTGTGACGTCACCCCCATATCATATGTCAGCCGCGCTGGAAACTTGGAGGTTTTGTTGTACATGTGGTGGAGTTCAGTGTTAATTTTGATGATAGAATGATTAAATTATTAGGTAGTAAAATTTAGGGAGACATCAAAACATTGGTATCAACAAAAGGCAATGGAAACTGCCCAAGACGAAGGAAGGTGGTATAAATTAACGATCTTAGGATGGTACAAACGGCTTAAAAAGAAAAATAAGTGGATATCAATTTCATTGCATGGACAGACTAGTGTTTAGGTGTGTTGATGAGAAAAAAATATTGCTATCGTTGAGTGAAGATAAACAACATTTTGAGTATAATATAGTAGAATAGTGATTTTGTACAGGGAAAGAAGCAAGTCAGTAACAAGTTCTATTGCACAAGTGAAGCCAAGATTAAACGCCAGTAGAAGATAAGGATAATGAAAACACACAAGTACTTTACAGTGAAGTAACAGTAAAGTGGGCCGCAAATACGTTGTTTTGCAAATGTTCCTAAAGTTCTGTCCCTACGGAGAATACTAATCGTGTGGTTGACGTAACTACATTGTTTAGTACAACTGATACACAGAGCTGGGGAGTTTGAATACACTTCGGAGTATTCGTTAGTGTGGACTGAGGTGCCTTTCAAAGCCGTAGTATAGTGATACAATATAAAAGTCAAAATGTATCTAAACAATCTGAAATCTTATACTTGCTATATAAAGCTGAAGAGTTTGTTTGTATGTTGGAGTGCGCTAATCTCCGTAACTACTGGTTTGATTTGAAAAAGTCGGTTTGTGTTAGATAGTCCATTCTTTGGGCTATAGAACATTATGCTACGATCAGTAAGTGCCTAGCAAAGCGTTTGTAACTAGTAGATAGAATAGCTAGTATACCAATACATATAGGTAGGTAACAAAGAGTCAAATTGTTTAAGGTTCTTTTTTTATGGCATAAGCCGGTCAACGAGCAGACGGATCACCTGATGGTAAGCAATCGACGTCGCCCATAGACACCCGAAACACCAAGGTGTTACAAGTGCGTTACCGGCCTTTTGGGAATTGGGAATTTGAGGAGGATTTTTGATATAAAAGTGCACCAAATGCTTTTTTAGACAGTGTTACTGACGCAATTGACAATAATTTACAACGATACAAACGCATCGGGATCTAGGACCAATTAAAGCTTAATTGAAGTACCTGATGAGCAATCACAGGTGAATTTGCTACTACAGAGAACAATGTAAAGTACTAAACTAGAACCAGTCGATTGTTATGTGACATGACAATATCTGCTAGTGTAAGTACTCTCTAAGTATGTAGGATATTCCATGTACATACGTCCAGTTCCCCATAGTGCAAGCGTTGCATAACTTGTGATAATTTTGTATGCAGAATTGTACGAACATCAACATCACGGCTGCACCACACGTCCCTTAAAACGATATAAAATGATTTTTGACAATGAATATTTTAATAAAGCTATCATAAATCCCAAAGATTATTAAAATATTCAGCCTAAATACTTCAAATAATATTACTGTAAACTTTCTTGAGAAAATCACCAAAATTTCTCGAATGTCACGAACTTTGCGGCAGCCATCAAATGTACTACGTAGCCGTTTATTCAGTACAAAGAAACGATGCCACCGTGCCGCGACTACGACAAAAATGTTAATTCGCGACAGTAAATTATAGAGAACTGTGGTTTTGTCAAAAAATTAAATTTTGCTATAAGCAAACAATACCTGGATATCAGTAGTTGAATCCCATAGATAATTATGACATCAAATATAAGGTACTTCAATGTGGACCTGTAGATAGCTATAACTAAAATGTTTAACTGACACTAATTTGCAGCTATTTTTTGGGAATAAAGTATACAGAAAGGTAACACAGCACCCATTCATGTTGTTGATGGGAAATACGTCTCGAGAGACAATATTATATTTCTATTATTTATGAGGAACATCAATGCACTTGTAACTCCTCTTGTGATGCGGGATCCCCTATCCATGGGTGGCGCTGATCCATCTGGGTTATCCCAATATTAATGTAACAACGTATCACAAAAAATCATTATATTATGTATCAGTTCTTTGCCTTTAACACCACGTCCCAACCTAATTGTAACTCTAACTTCGTCTGTGTGACGTCACCGTGTCAGGTTGTCAGCAATAAAATGTAAATATGTATCAATCGCCTCGCCTCGCCTCGCCTCAACATTCGGGACACGTAGACGTGTTCAAACAAGTTGTGTAACTTGGTGATCACTGGTTAGCAGATGTCTGTGTTGTCTGTCTTATTGTCTCATTCGATGATCAAGTAAATAACTTTCTATTGTTGATATGATGTAGTTGCTAAATCGAATGAAAACAAAAGAATATTACTTTTTTTCGAGGAATTTTTTGTTTGAAGTCTTGTCGTCACATTTTTTACAAAAATTATTAAACGGTTTCACTTTTCTTAAAGATTTAATGATTTCCATAAAGTTCTGTGTAGCACAAACTCTAGTGTCGTTTTTGCAGCAGGGCAGAACTTGAACCCACTAGGTTTAAATGCTGTGCTGGCAATAGCTAAATCTTTGTTGAATCTTAGGTCTTTATCAATAAGATGCTTCTGAAATCAGACGAATCTACACAATAATAAATTCACTCAATAATTTGTATTCATTTACTTTTACTTTGTATAAAATAATAAACGAATTCATGGAAAATACCGACGAGTAGTGAAGTAACAAGCAGTGAATACCTTACCTCTTTGATATCCAACGAAATGGTTTCTGGTTGTAGTTAATTATTATCTAAACGGTTTTAAAATACGATCCTTCTTTGATAGAGATCAAAGAGTATTTGGTATATATAACGCGAGCACCTAAAGTGGTTACACTAACACTCCAGTTGTTGAGAACATTCGAGAACACAGATCGCGTGTACTAAACAGTTTTCAATAGGTTTGTAGGTACAAAGAGATTCATTTTGTAAAAGGGTAATTGTTTTTGTCAATTTCACAAAGACCAAATATTGGTTGAGGATACTAGGTATATTAAAGATAAACCTGTAAACATACGTTACAACGTGTTCCGAGTACGTATCGACTTTTAGCCAGTTAATATAGAATATTAACAGAGTCATGTAAGCGGCGGGCATTTATTGCTAAACAGCTAAACACCTCGGGCATAATATTATGTTCGTTTCATCCCATCACACTTTAGAACCATTCATATTTTCAAAAGGTGAATTGTGCGCTGAAAATCTCTAAATCTAACTTTTAAGCAGCTCTAAACTGAAGAGTGCTACCATCGCTGTTTAGGCTAAATCTCATCTTTCACTAGCTAACAAGTGAAACAAGTGAATTTATTTCTGCAAATAGGCTACAAGGCAGCATTTTTACACGTCAATTTTTTAAGCAATTGATGAGGTCGACGTTTCCTAACTATCTACTCTGAGAAGAAATGCCGAAACAAACTCAGAAGTCCGTCTCTTTAGATAGTCAGGACTACTCAGTAGTACATACTACGTACATATTCGGCGGTGTCTCTCATATTATTGGCACATTGGTAACATTGTGATTCGCCGCGGTGTTTCCCGTCACAGCGACAATGGCTCGGAGTGCAGGTGCGCAACCATTGTCAATTAATTCTTTTGTTGGGTACAATGTGGTTACTCTCCGGGTCTGGTACGTTGGTACTATATTGTTGTTATTTGAAGTAATACAATTGATCGCGTCTCTGTCATGTAGGAACATGACTGCCTCGTTGGCTAAATGGTCGCAAGTGCGACTGCCGGGCAATGGCTCGGGTTCGATTCCCGGGTCGGGCAAAGTATTACTGTAAGTAAGCACGAAGTGTGGAATTGTGCCCAGTATATGCCAATAGGCTCACCCTGTAATACCATGTACTCATAACATAAATAGTGAAAAGTGGGTGTTACATTGTACAGGTAGTTACATTATTGGCATAATGTGCACCTCTGCCTACCCCTTCGGGGGTAAAAGGCGTGATGTTATGTTATGTTCATCTCAATATTTGCTGGCGTAGATCAACATTAGTACATTCAATAAATCTTCTTTTAACAAATCGACAAAAAAGAACAGTTAACTGAATCTAGGTCATGAATATAGGTTACGTTATTGGAACTATTGTCTCAGAACAGTCAGAACCAACCTAGGTAATACTGATCTAAAGAACGTCTTAAAAATCAATATTACATCGGCCCCTTGATGAGGGTCGCAGAAGATAATGTTACCTCTATATTTTACTTGTATTTGTTATGAAGGTCTGACAATGATATTTAGTAAAAAAGTAAGTACTTAATTCCGAGATTAAGTTTCTTCTTGTACCACAAGAATATAGTTTTACTGTTACGTAATGTAATAATGGAAGTTAAGCCTTCGAGCGTGTTTCATCAAAACCTGTCTTCAGAATGCTAATTTAGTTTTTATAACTCATTTAATTTGATATTTTAATGGTTTTCATTACATTTTTGATGTCTGTATAAAGATATTAAGAACTTTTTCATTTGAATTACTTATTTAATCTAATATGACTGAAACGAGAAAGTAATTTGTTCGTCAACTACGACATAATTTATACATTTTTTTCTTTAATGTTTTCTACACTAAGGAGGAACTTTATTTCATTAAGTATTAATAAAAAAAAAAAAAAAAAAAAAGTATTAATGAATATATACTAATAATAAAAGTGTTATCTTAAGCATAAGGCATAAACATTTTGTGGCGACGCATGCCACATGCCAACGGATGACGTCACAAGAATCCTACATCGCACATGCAAAGTTTACAAGCGAATAAACACGGATAGAAAATCCCAACGAACAACTGTGGGGCAGAAAGCCCGCCAGGCACGATCACCTCGCCTGGTCGGAGGATCCTCCTTTTCCGATCATAGGGAACTATACTCTCTGTTCTCTAAAGTGGTGACCCCGACGTGATTGGAAGCAACCTTCACTTCACGGAGCAGATTAGCACCGTCATCCGTATCGCCATCCCTCTCATTCTTCTCCGCTGAGCGGTAACCAAGTCGCAGCCAACCAGCATCCTCGGCCTCATCAGGGACCACCATTACCTGCAACGAAGTTGTGCAGCCTGGTTCTTCCCTACGGCCTCACCAGCGTCTAGGCACAGCACTTCTGCACACGGTCTGAAGGACACCTCCTCCCGTCAACGCAGATGCCGGCCACTACGCACCTACCCTCGCAGCATCTATTCCCCGACTCACCGTGGGACACTGCGAACTCATCTCTCCGACTCACTGGAGTTTCACCCTGCACCGCTGACCCGACTCACTGGGCACTCAGCGGCACGGTTCCGACCCACTGGAACTAGGGACGTTCTACACTGGCTCTGGCACCGCTCATCTCAAGCATCGACAGCAGTCTCAGCGGAATCGACCTCCGGTCTTGGGAGGGAGTGATGTGGCGACGCATGCCACATGCCAACGGATGACGTCACAAGAATCCTACATCGCACATGCAAAGTTTACAAGCGAATAAACACGGATAGAAAATCCCAACGAACAACTGTGGGGCAGAAAGCCCGCCAGGCACGATCACCTCGCCTGGTCGGAGGATCCTCCTTTTCCGATCATAGGGAACTATACTCTCTGTTCTCTAAAATTTTTTTCTTCATAATATATTTAATATTTCATTATATATTTAATCTTCTTTACTTTAATACAAGTATATATAAGACAGATACCTAATAAAGAAGCATATAAAGATTAACTGGCACATTCTTAGTTAATGAACAAATAAAGTTCACAAGAACAAGTAAACATTTGTCATAATTATTAGGTAGGTACCTAACTGTACAAGTACACGTTTTTAGTCATATCGGACCTATTTATTACTAAGTATTTTGTGTTATTTTGCACGTAGCTCCGTATAGTGTTAGGTACCTAGTACCTCTACTGATTCATCTACATTTTACTCGTACAAAAACTAAGTAACAAAAGTTTATAAATAAATAAATGTGTAGCCATTTGTCACACTACAATGCATCATAAATTATGTTGTTCACAAAGTTCACATAACACCTGCCGACTATTTCGTTATGTTGACAATGTTAGTACACATTATTATAGATGTGAGCGGCCATTTTCTCATCATTGTCGATTTTTCATTGTCATTGATTCAATATTTTCCCTCGAAGTGTCGACGATGATGATTTACAAAAACTTCTAATGAGAAACTTAAGTGATCAGTCATTCACTCGTCACTCTTAATAAGTACAGATTAGCTTCAGTTTCATTATGTTTGTTTTTAATGAATAGATAAAAAGTTAATTCTTAGTACAACTTTTATTGTCTTTTTTTTTTTTTTTTTTTTTAAGGGGGGAAAATCATCGAATGACTGCTCCCGCCTGGGTGAGGCGGAAGGGAGTGTCAGACTCTTACTGACTAAAAACCACCCCGTTCCTTCTCCTGCACGTCGAGCCGGAGCCCCGGTTACCCGTTAGGTTCTCCGCGACTCCGAATCGGCATCAGCCCTATTGGGCCCCATCTGTGGTGGTCTGATGGCTCTTTGAGGCGCGCGCGGAACGCGACGCGCCGTACGCTCGGGTCTGTTTCTGGTCGGACGGGGAGCCACCCATGCTCGCCGTCCGCAGGCCCGCGCTTACGGTGGCCGGAGATCGTCCCGCGATCCCCGACGCCCGGTGTGTCCTTCGCGATGGCTGGGTCGCGAGGAGGCAGCGCTTCGCTGCCTCACGCGTCCCGCCTCCTCCTTAGCTAGCATGACTGCTTCGCAAAAGGAGGAGACGGCATCCCAGTCCCCCTCGCTCCGCATCATGGCCTGCACTAGGCCCGGACGCGAGAGGTCGCCATCGCCGATCACTTCCCTGAGGGCACGGCGGTGCTCAGCCCACGCAGGGCATTCCGCTACGGTGTGTTCCACCGTGTCCTCAGGGCGGTCCTCGCAGTGATGACACCCGGGCGTTTCCTCCCGCCCCATCAGACACAGGTACCTCCCGAAACTTCCATGTCCGGTGAGGACCTGCGTCAGGCGGTAGGTGAGGACGCCGTAGCGTCTCTCAAGCCACTCCTCAAAGAGGGGACTTACCGCTGCAATGGCAGCGAGCCCAGCCCTCGGTTGCGACAGTCGTTGCTGCCATTCCGCCATGAGATCGCGCCGGAGCTCATCCCGCCACGCACTTATCTGGCGCGGCAGCGGAGTTTCGCCCCGGCGACGTGCCTCCGCGCGCATGTTATACACGCGCGCGAGCACCTTCGCCTCCAGATCCCACGGCGGTAATCCGGCAAGGAGGTTCGCCGACTCCCCAGCGATCGTGCGGTATCCGCGGATCATTCGGATCGCCATGACCCTCTGTGACTTGAGCAGCGTCCGAGCAGGACGCCGCAACAAGTTCGGCGCCCAAACAGGGGCGCCGTAGAGGGCCATGGACCGCACGACCCCGGCGTATAACCTCCGGCAGGAGGCGTTTGGCCCCCCGAGGTTGGGGAGGATGCGTTTGAACGCAGCCCCCGTCCTCTCCAACTTTGGAGCCAAACGTCGGAAATGCTCTATGAAGTTCCACCGACTGTCGAGGACGAGTCCTAGGTACTTCATCGCCGTCTCGACGCCGATGGTAACCCCTCCCGCCGTTATTTGGGACCCACCCGGAGGTGGCGCGTTCCCGCGGCCATGAAAACACATGGCCTCGGACTTGTGGAGCGCCACCTCGAGTCCCAACTGCCGGATTCTTTCAACGACTGTCGCAACCGCTGTCGCCATTAAGTCGGCCGCCGCCTGGTGCGACCTCCCGTGCGCTAGCACCAGCGTGTCGTCGGCGTAGCATATTGTGCTAACGCCGTTCGGGAGGTCGGTGCGCAGCACCCAGTCATAGCCGATGTTCCACAGGAGCGGCCCCAGAACCGAACCCTGTGGAACACCGCGTGACATCTCTCGCCGGTTCCACTCGCCCCGGTGACCGGGGTAGCTGACGGACCTGTCCGTCAGGTAAGCCTCGATTACACGACGGAGGTAGGTAGGCACCCGATGATATCGGAGTGCCTCCAAGATGCAGCTCCAGGGCAGGGAGTTGAAGGCGTTGGCGATGTCCAGAGACACCGCCACTACGACCTTACCCCTGGACACTGCAGTCCCCGTCGTGAGGTCTCTAACGCGCATGATGGCGTCCACCGTGGAGCGCCCTCTGCGGAAGCCGAACTGGCCGTCCGACAAGTCCGGCCCAATGTCCGTCAGGTGCGCGACGAGGCGGTTCGAAATGATTCTTTCGAAGACTTTCCCCACCTCGTCGAGCAGCACTATGGGCCGGTACGCGGACGGAGAGTCCGCAGGGCGCCCCGTCTTCCGCACGAGGACCAGTTTGCCCGCTTTCCAGAGAAGCGGGAACTGGCCTCTCTCCAGACATGCGCTGTAGAGACCAATCAATCGAGGCCCGAGAGCCTCTGAGGCCAGGACCCATGCCTTGCCATGCAGGCCGTCGGGTCCTGGGGCGGTGTTCTTGGCGCCCATCCGGCGCACCGCCGCTCTCAATTCTGCCTCGGTCACCTCTGGGACGATGTCATCGTCGTCGTCGCTGTAGCCCGCGTCGGGCACCGCAGGGGGCGGAGTCATATACGGAGGGGTGAAGCCCCTCCACAGTCGGGGAACAGGGCGCCAATCACCTCCTCCAAGACTTCTGGCCGGAGACTCTGAGTGAGCGGGGGAGCCCAAGCACGGAGCTTGTCGCGTACCATCAGGTACGGGCGTCCCCACGGGTCTCTATTCAGAGTCCCCAGCATCTCTCGGCGGGCCTCCTCCTTGGCCCGCAATATCTCCGCCTTGAGGAGGGCCTTCGCCGCCCTGTATCCCTCGTATAACTCCGCCTCTCTCGCCTCCGCATTAGGAGGACGGATACGGCGCCTGCGGTGCCTAGTGTACTGGCGTCGCGCAGTAGTGCACGCCTTGCGCAGAGCCGCCAGCTCTTGCGACCACCAGTACACCTGGCGCTTCTGTTGCCTCGACCGGATCCGGGGCATCGCCACGTCACAGATCCTGGACATGGCGTCCTGGAGCCACTTGGCCTCATCGTCAACGTCGGCAGGCCTGACCGGTGGTATCACCCAGGCCTGCACGATGGCGGCTTCCAGGAGCAGCTCCCGGTCCAGCTGTTTCAGCGCCCAACGCGGGCCACATGGGGCCTGTCTGACCGGCGGGTCTGCGGACTCGGCGGAGACGTCGAACCGGATATACCGGTGGTCGGAGTACGTCTCCACCTCCTCCATGACGCGCCAGCCAACAATACGCGGTGACAGAGCAGGGCTGGCGAACGAAATGTCCACCACCGACTCGCCCTGCATCCGCACACACGTGGGGACAGAACCCCGGTTCAGGACGACTAGGCCTGTCTCAAGGGCCCAGTCTTCCACCATCCTACCCCGGACGTCGGTGAACCGGGAACCCCAAGCCAAGTTTTTGGCGTTGAAGTCCCCGAGGACGAGCACGGGGAGGGAACGGAACCCGACGACGACAGTGACCAACTCCCTCAAGGAGTTGTGGAACTCGGCGAGAGTTCGGTTCGGAGAGAAGTACACGCCCACCACAGCGAGCTCTCCGAACCGTGCTGCGACACAACCCCGGCCTCTTTGAGCAGCCTCAAGAGTCGGGGTACCGGCGGCGGCCGACGAGATGATGGTCACCGAGCCGTCCAGGTCCGCCACCCAGTGATCCCTGGGCAGGACAAAGTACGGCTCGGAGACCACGGCGACATTGATCGACCACTGCGCCATGCTCTGGAGCAGGAGATCCTGAGCAGCGGCGCAGCGGTTGATGTTCGCCTGGAGGAGGCGGAATGGGGCCATTATTGGCAGTCCATTCCGATCTCCTCAGTGGCAGCGCGACTGCGTGCAGTGGCGGCGGCGGCGGCGGAAACGGCAGGGGCGGCGGAGGGCCTGCCTTTGCCCTTGGGTTTGGCGGGAGGGGAGCAGCCTTTGCTCCCGACCCGGTGATTGGCCGGCTTGCCAGCCGCCGCACATGCATTGCAGTGCAGCGGGGCGGAGCACGAGCCGGCCTTGTGACCGGGCCGACCGCAGCGGAAGCAACAGTCGCTGCGGTCCACCTCCGAGGTGCATTTGACACTCACGTGCTCCCCCACGTGACAGCGGTAGCACCTCAGAGGCCGGGTCTCGAGCAGCTTGACCTGCGCCGAGACCCATCCCACCAAGAGCCTTTTGGCCTCCTTCAGCTTCTTGGCCGCTGTGACGGGGCAGCTGACCACAACAGTGCGCAGCCCCGAGTTGTCCGGGCGGATGGCGCCTGCCTTAACTTGGTCAGCAGGGCACCCTCCCGTCCTGGCCACAGCGGCCACCACCTCACTCTCCGTTACGGAGTCGTCCAGGCCCAAGATCCTGACATCCAGGCATTTGGTTGGCCTGGACACGCGGGCCTCGTCCGCACCGAGGCACGCCCTAAGCCTCTCGGCCAGGGCGTCGGCCGATGGGCCGCTGGTCGCGCCGGGGACCTCCAAAAGACGGGCTCCGGTAGCGGTCACCTTGACCGCGAACCCGTCTGGCGCCCCGAACTCCGCAGGAGATACCGCCCCCTTCAATTTGGCGAGGACGTCGCCGTAAGTGACGCCCCTATTGACCGCCTCGGGCTGCAGCGTAATCACTACAGCCGCGGTCTTAGGGGCGAGGAGCAAGGCAGCAGCGCGTTTCTCCCTGCGCTGCTGCTGCCGTCGCTGCCGCTGCGCCTTCTTGCGGCGCTTCCGGCCCTCCCTGGCGACTCTCCTCGCCTCGCCGGCGATTTGCCACCCGCCGCCGTCCTCCGCTCGCGGGGCGGGTTCCACCACCGCTGCCGCAACTCCAGCCTGCCGGGCTGGAGCGCCTCTCCTCTCCTTGCGCCCTGCGGGCGCTGGCGCCGTCGGCGCAGCTGGGGTCTGCGCCGGCGGGGGCGCCGAGGCCCTCGCTGGGGCAGCCGGTCGCGCCCTTGTCGGCGGTTGGGAGCTGCGGCTAGCCTGACCCGAGGTCGAAGGCTTGGCCGCAGCGGCCGCGTACGACCGGGGACCGCGGGGGCGACCTGACTCGCCGCGAGTGGGGGGCGCAAGAGCCTGCCCTCCAGCACGTCGAAACGTCGCTGGAAGGCAGCCAACTCCGCCCGCAGCAGTCCGACTACGTCGGCCTCCGCCGGGGGCTGGGGGCGACTGCCGCGAGCAGCGGCGAGCTCGGCCCTGGCCGTCCGCAGCTCGGCCTCCAGAGCCGCATTGGAGGCCGCCAAGCGCGCCAGCTCTCGCCGCATCTCGGCCAGCTCGGAGCGCACCTTTCCCGCAGTGGGCACCGCACACTGCTCCAAGGCCGCCTCCGTTATTGTGGCCGCCGCCGCCCTGAGGAGGCGGAGCCTAACCGGCTGGGATTTCCCCATCGCCAGCTTGTAAAGCTCCGCCGTAATGGCCTGTTGGAGGCCCCCGGAGCAGCTCTCGCTCTCAGAGCCGCGCTCGCCCTCCGACATCTCCACGCCGGACATCTCGGCCGCAGAGGACTCCGAACGGGCAGTGCTCGAAAGAGCCCTGCCCTCCGCAGCCAGTTGCTCGGCTGACTCCGCGCAGGCAGCTGGTGCCGGTTTCCGGCGACCGCTGCCCTTGCCGCCCCTACCCCGCGCTGCCGTGGGGACCTTGGGGGGAGGCGCCTCCCGAGCGCCGGAGGACGGGGACAAACTGTCCTCCTCCAGCCGGGGCGTTTGAACGTCCCCGTCGCGCGGCGGCGTGAGCCTTTCGAGCTCACGCTCAGCCGCTCCGCCAATGTTGTGTCGGACTCTGAGCCCGACCCCCTTCGACTAGACTCCCGTGTGTGGGGCCTGCTGGACGAGTCCAGCGCCTCACCACGAGTCCCGGAGCCACTTGGGCTCCCTTCTCCCGCTACCGCAGGCGAGCCAAGCTCACCCGCACTCTCCTCCTCCGGTTGTGGTTTTGATTTTGATTTATTCTCCATACAATTCCCACGAGTATGGGGGAAATATTCGGTCCACCCAGGCAGTGCCCCCTGTACCTGGGTAAGTGTTCATTTGTTTCCCAACTAGAGGTTCCACTGGTCCCCTAGCTGGGGGTGCGCTCGCGACTGACACTACTCCTCAGCCATGCATACTCTCGCCGCGCACCAGAACTTAGTATTAGAGGAATTTTTTATAGAGGTTATCTTCCTCGCGGTCCGGGCGACCAAGCCAAGACCCTCGTCCCGTTCAGAGTCACAAAACATGACCGTGATCTCCTTACGGATTACGATATCGACGGCTGCAATCGGGGACAGCTTGTGTCCCGATGCTGCTCGCTGGCAGGGTGAGTGCACAACGAGCACCGCCTTTGCCTCTCCGCCACGCTCTCTGCTATGTCCAGAGAGACGGGCGGAGAAACGCCCCTCGGAAGCGCGGGCTATGAGCCTCCGCACACAGCCCGCCGCCTCCAGAACCCTATCGGGTTCGCCCGCCCAGTCCAGAAGTCTGCTGCGGGCGACAGTCACTCCAACCCTATCACCCCCGCTAGGGAGACTGTCGCCCGCACCCAGGGTGCACCATGGGGAGGTCTTCTGGCACCGCACCCCAACTTTTATTGTCTAACGAAATCACATCATCGTGTTTATTTTACAGACTTTTTATTCTATGAAAAACATTATTGTTCGTTTATATAATATTTTAACATAATAACATGTCATAAGAAGTTAAACAAAATGTCTTAGCACCATCGATACTATACTCTATGTGTAAAGAAACCACTGCTCGTTGAGGAAACTTAAACAAGATGCGCTTCCCGCAACATTGCCGCGAGATTGCACGACAAACTTCTCGAATGTTCCGGCACGATCTTCTCAATCTCGACAACCCCACGACACACGATAGAATGATTTATGATATAAACTTGGTGTTCAAACGTCAACCGAAATTTAAATCTGTGTCAAATAGAGTTTTAGTTCCAATTTTGTAACTAGATGGTGTTGTTAGTTTTAGTCCATTTTCTGAATCGCGGTGTTAAGATTCTCCGCCGTTCAATGACCCTCGGCGAATGTTTTATAATTGTTCAGTTCAAAAGTAGATCGCAAGAAGATTGTACCTAAGTGTTAATAACAATATACAGTTCAAAGTACATAAAACAGTGGTGTGATTGTGTAGTATCCCTGAAGAAATCCCTGTTCAGCCAGATTGGCAGTAGTTGTAAAGTTCTAGTGCGCCGTGACCAAATTATACATTGGTCCTTCGAGCCGGATGTGACGTAGTCACAGTGAGTGGTTGCCGAGAGGGTGCCGTGCCAACACAGTAGTGGATCACTGCTGATGGCGCCAAGGTGCTGGTGAGTTGTGGCACCGGGTTCAACACCCAGTACGAGCACACCGGAGCGGAGGTTGCGGCGAAGTTCGAGTGGTGGAGCCAGGTGAGTTCGAGTGGTGGAGCCGGGAGAGTTCGAGAGGTGGAGCCGGGAGAGTTCGAGTGGAGGAGCATCAGTACGAGGTCAAAGTTCAGTGAAGTGTTGTGAGTACAATTCAACATAATTTATAAACATAGTTCAAGAAGGTCATCAGAGGGAAGACAGTTATTTTATAATTACTTAGAATAATTTTAGTTAAGTAACTAGGCAATTTACGTTTTATTAATTTAATGTTTTATTATTTGATAGTCTGAAATAACTTGTTATGTTCGTATGAAATGCAACATATTTTGTAAGTTCACTTTGTTAGTTGTTAGAACAGATTGTTCGAATACGTTGTTGGCTTTATTGAATTGTTTCTAAGTCATTGCCATGGAATCTTTATTTAAACTACAAGATGATGTAAAAAGTAGTATTGAAAAGGGGAGAAGTAATTTCAAAAAATCTCCCAAAGAACGAGTAACTCGTGGATATGTAGAAACTAGATTGGAAAATCTAGAGCAGCAATGGTCTAGATTTTATGATACACATCGGAAAATAATTGAAAAAGCCACCGTAACAGATTTGAAAAACAATTATTTTACATCCGAATTATATGATAAGACAGAGGAAATTTATTTAACGTACAAGTCAGAGTTAAAAGACAGTAATTTACAGTTTAACATAAACGAACCTTGTACACGAACCTATTCTGCTTCGAACGTTAGGTTACAAAAAATTAATGTTCCTTCATTTTCGGGCAAATACGATGAATGGACTAGTTTTAGTGATCTTTTTATTTCGCTAGTTCATTCCAATAAAGGTTTAGATGACGTACAGAGGTTACATTATTTGAAGGGATGTTTGACCGGTGAAGCAGAGCAGTTGCTTCGTCAAATACCAATTACTGCTGCGATTTACTCAGTATGTTGGAAGCAATTGGAGCATCGGTATAACAATAAGCGACACTTGGCGAATTCCATTCTGCAACGGCTATTCAACCAAAAACGAGTAAATACTGAATCTGCGGTTAATATTAAACAAATACTGGATACAACCACAGACTGTATGAGTGCATTCTCTAACCTAGGGATTAGCATGACCACCATTGTGGAAATTATTGTAATTCACGTAGTCTCTGAAAAGTTGGACCCAGAGACCCGTAAGCAGTGGGAGTTGAAGGCTTCCGACGAATCAACAGTTGAACTTCCAACTCTAGAACAGTTTAAAATATATCTGGAGAGTCGGTTTAGAGCACTTGAGTTCATTGAACCACAGCGACCATCGGGTCAGTGGCGAGCTGGTCCACGTACAGAAAGATTATCAGGTCAGAAAACTTTGCTCGCTCGGAACGTTAATCCTGGACCATCTAGCCAATTTAAGATTAGTTGTGAATTTTGCGGCAACAACCATAAGTTATGCTTTTGTGTACCGTTTACAAAAATTAATGTAGATGAACGAAGATCTTTTGCAAAGTCAAATAAAATTTGTTTTAACTGTTTAGGCGGAAACCATTTAGTTTATCAATGTAAGAAAACAGCGGTATGTCATATTTGCGGCAAGAAACACCACACTCTCTTACACGCTAATTATGAACATAACGCTAAGGAAGATAAGCAAACAGCTGCTAGCTCCTCTTATAATACTTCCACTGATAACAGTCCAGTTGTGTCATGTCTATCGACTAAACACATCGTCAGTCCTAAACAGGTATTGTTAGCTACTGCGTTAGTTCAAGTTCAAACTGCCACAGCAGAATTTCAGACAGTTCGGGCCTTGTTAGACCAGGGCTCGTAACCGCCCGGGGGAGCTCGCATAGGGAGGCGACGTTGATAGCCACGGCTGCGGTGTCACAGGTTGTGAACCGCATCCGGCGCCTGGGCCTGGAGGTGGCCCTGAACAAATCGGAGGCCATGGTGTTCCACGGCCCTCGACGTGCACCAGCGCCGGGATCGGAAATCGTGGTCAGCGGGGCTCGCATAGCTGTCGAGTCCACCATGAAATATCTGGGATTGGTGCTCGACAGCCGATGGGAATTCAGACCCCATTTCCGGCGGCTGGCGCCCAAACTGATGGGTGCGACGGGCGCACTTTCAACGTTGCTTCCCAACTTGGGGGGCCCGAGCGCCGCCTGTAGGCGGCTGTATGTGGGAATCGTGCGATCCATGGCCCTGTACGGGGCCCCTGTGTGGGCATTAGACTTGACGGCCAACACTCTCGCTATTCTGAAAAAACCGCAGAGGGTGATGGCTGTCAGAGTCGTCCGCGGGTATCGCACGATTTCCTACGAGGCGGCTTGCGTCCTGGCCGGATCCCCGCCCTGGGACCTAGAGGCGAAAGTACTCGCGTCACTATACCGATGGCGCGACGAAGAGCGGACACGGGGCTCGAGGCCGGTGCAGCGCCAAATCGAGCGGCGCCGAGAGGAGCTCCGTCAGGTCTTGGTGGCGGAATGGCGGCAAAGGCTTTTGCGCCCCACCGCCGGCCTCGCTACCGTCGAGGCGATCCGGCCAGTACTCGACGACTGGCTTGGGAGGAAGCACGGCTCCCTGTCGTTTAGAGTGACGCAGGTGCTGTCGGGGCACGGCTGCTTCGGTAAGTACCTGTGCCGCATAGAGAGGGAGCCGGACGCCCGGTGCCACCACTGCGTCCATTGCGGGGAGGACACGGCGCAACACACGCTCGCCGAGTGTGTAGCTTGGGAGGAGCAGCGCCGTGTCCTCAGAAATGAAGTAGGAAGCGATCTGTCGCTGCCGGCCGTAGTGCGGAAGATGGTGGACAGCGCAGAGTCGTGGGACGCGGTGGTGTCTTTCTGCGAGGATGTGATGTCGCAGAAGGAAACTGCGGAACGGGAGAGGGAGATCTTACTGACTTCCTTTCCCAACCGCAGAAGGCGCACCGGGCGTAGGAGAAGGGCCGACAACGCCCTCTTCCGGCCCCCATAAATGGGTCCAGGGGCGAAGGACTTGGGGAAGTCCTCGCCCCCGACTTCAAAGACCCGAGTCGAAGGCGCGCGCGGGTGTCGGCGTGCGCCTTTGAGGCGATGCACGTGGCGCACTGCTCCGTGCAGGTGACGGGGCCCTGACATACGGGCCGGCACTGTAATGCGGGGCTGCGGATGAATTTGGACTCCCGTGGCCCCGCACGCACGTGTGAGGAGACACTGGGGTGGTTTTAGCCGGTAAGAGTCCGGCACACCCCTCCGCCTTTCCCCAGGCGGAGGCAGTCCATGAGGATTTCCCCCCATAAAAAAAAAAAAAAAGGGGTCTCAGGCTTCCTTTATCACGGAAAGTACAGCACAATTTTTACGATTAAAGAGAACTCCAGTTAGAAGCATTGTTTCTGGTCTAGGTAGTGTCAAGTCACCCGCGAATTCAGTTGTAACATTGACATTAAAATCGTTAGCTGATCCTAGTTTTACAATAATGGTAAACACGTATGTTTTAAAAAATATTACATCATATATACCGGAACGACAAGTAGCCCCTCTTGATTGGTCGGAATTAAAGCAACTTACGTTGGCAGATCCACAGTTTTCTTCACCTAATAGGATAGATATTTTATTGGGTGCAGACGTGTATGGTAAGATACTAAAAGATGGTTTAAGGAGAGCGCCTAATGGATCAGTAGTAGCGCAGTGTACCACGCTAGGTTGGATAATTTCTGGTGAAACAGAAACTAGGTCGAGTAACATCGCAAATATCACAGTCATGCATACAGCAATGGACCAAAATGATATTCTGAAGAAGTTCTGGGAGATCGAAGATCAGTTGCCACAAAGTATTACGTTAACAGAACAAGAGTTAAAATGTGAAGAGTTATATAAAGCTACGACTACAAGATGCGCAGACGGTCGATACGTAGTCAAGTTACCATTTAAGGAAGCAACGCCCACCTGCGGAGGTGGTAACAGTAAAGAAATAGCTGTAAGAAGACTCAAGGCATTGGAGAGAAAATTCACGAAGGATGCAAACCTGAAAGAAAGATACACGAAAGTTATAGAAGAATATTTACATTTGAATCACATGAGAAAAGTACAGAAACCAGACACAAAGTTCAATGAAGCAGCTTACTTACCTCATCACGCAGTTGTCAGAGAAGATAAATCCACAACGAAGGTACGCGTAGTGTTCGACGCATCCTGCAAGAATGAAAGGGGAGTGTCACTTAATGACACGTTGATGGTGGGACCTACCTTGCAGTCGGATTTGCGGCATATCGTCCTTCGCTGGAGAGTTCACCAAATAGCAATTACTGCGGACATAATAAAAATGTACCGACAAGTGAGAGTAGCAGAAAACGATGTAAAATATCAGAGAATAGTTTGGCGAAAAGAGCCACATGAAGAAATGCAAGAGTATGAGCTATTAACTGTAACCTTTGGTACAGCTTCAGCTCCTTATTTGGCGGTTAAGACATTGCACCAGGTCGCATTGGACTATGTGCAAGAATTCCCCACGGCATCTGAAATAGTGCCAACAAGCTTTTATATGGATGATTTAATGACAGGATGTTCCACAATAGAAGAAGGTAAACATTTGTATTTTGAAATGAAAGCATTATTAGCAAAAGCAGGATTTGAACTACAAAAATGGAACAGCAACAGTTCGGAATTATTAGGGGAAATCGAGTCATATGAAAGGAAGGACGAAAAGGAAATATTAAGCGATAGTACAAAAATATTAGGACTTACCTGGTGTCGTAGTGCAGATCAGTTCAAGTACACGGTGCAGCTCCCACCAGCATCTGAAACATTAACTAAACGTATTATTATATCGGATATCGCACGCTTATTTGACCCTTTAGGCTGGATAGCACCCAGTATAATACTAGCTAAAATATTGATACAGAAATTGTGGCTAGCAGGAGTAGGATGGGATGATCATGTACCAGAAAAATTAAAAGAAGAATGGATAACTTACCGTAAAGACTTGGAAAATCTATCCAAAGTCTATGTTCCGAGATGGTTAGGAACATCAAATAGTTCAGTCATAGAGTTACATGGCTTCAGCGATGCGTCAAAGGCTGCGTACGCAGCAGTTGTGTATACTCGTTGTGTAGACTCTTCAGGAAATATACAAGTCACTCTTCTAATGGCGAAAACAAAGGTCGCCCCTATAAGAACAGTTAGTATCCCTCGTCTAGAACTATGCGCAGCAGTACTTTTGGCACGGTTGTTGATCGATGTGGCGAGGGCTATGAATATTGACAAGGACAAGGTGCACGCTTGGACTGACTCTACAGTCGTGTTGGCATGGCTGAATAGCCACCCAAGCCGATGGAAAACCTTTGTTAGTAATAGGGTCGCGGAGATCTTAACCACGTTAGACGCAGATCAATGGGCACATGTTTCTACGAAGGAGAATCCCGCAGATTGTGCGTCAAGAGGAGTTTTACCGTCACTATTGCCTGAAAATACTATATGGTTTCACGGACCACAATTTTTATATAATGAAAATATAGAGTACAATAGACTATTGAATACAGATATTAACATGGAAGAGAATATTAAGTCCTGTATAGCTTTAAAACACGACACCTTACAATGGGAAAGATATAGTTCATTAAGAAAATTATTAAGAATAGTAGCGTTATGTAGAAGTTTCTTTTATCATTATGTCAAGGGTAGAGATATACCCAAATATATAAAACGGTCAGATCTAGATGAAGCATTAAAGTGTTGTATAAGGAAATGTCAAAGAGTCGACTTCGAAGTAGAATACATGCAGTTGAAAAATAATTCACCTGTTAATAAAATAAGTAATATTAGTTCATTGTGTCCTTTTCTAGACAAGGACGATATAATACGAGTTGGGGGTAGGTTACATCATGCATCATTGTCTGATAACGAAAAACATCCAATAATTGTACCACATAATACACATTTTACTAAGTTGTTGATCGCAGACGCACACGATCGGACTTTACATGGTGGACCTCAGATAATGATTAACTATCTGAGATCTGCTTATTGGATATTAGGTGTAAAAAGGCTTACAAAGGAATATGTACGTAAATGTGTCATTTGTGTCAAAAATAAAGCTAAGGTTTATAATCAATTTATGGGATCACTTCCACCATCACGCTGCACACCATCGCGACCGTTTTTGAATAGCGGCGTGGATTATGCAGGTCCTGTTCAAATTAGGACAACGAAGGGAAGAGGTCATCGCGCTCATAAGGGTTATATTAGTGTGTTTGTCTGTATGGCCACTAAAGCCATACACCTAGAATTAGTAAGTGACATGACCACTCAGGGATTTTTAGCAGCCTTTCGTCGTTTTGTGTCCAGACGTGGTCATTGTTCACATATCTGGAGCGATAACGGCACTAATTTTGTGGGTGCAGCTAAGGAACTTCGTGAGTTATCAGCGATTCAACAAGAGATTGCAAAAACCTTAGAAGATCGTAACACTACGTGGCATTTCATACCACCACATACTCCAAATTTCGGTGGACTGTGGGAATCTGCAGTGAGGTCGACCAAATTTCATTTAAAACGCGTCATAGGTAACTCAACACTCACTTATGAGGAGATGAGCACGTTGTTGAGCCAAATAGAGGCTTGTTTAAATTCTAGGCCGATGACTGTAATCAATGGAGAAGACATTCATGAACCTATGCCATTGACCCCTGGTCATTTTTTAATCGGTGAACCACTTGTCACTGTTCCAGATGGGAACTATGAAAACTCTAATATCAGTTCTTTATCTCGTTGGCAGTATATACAAAAAATGGTCCAAGCATTTTGGAAACGCTGGTCCGTAGAATACGTTAGCAATTTAGTTCATAGATATAAGTGGTCGCATAAGACTCCTGAGCCTCAGATCGGTGATATAGTTCTAGTTAAGGAATTTGATATGCCGCCTGCTTGTTGGTTTCTGGGTACCATAGTGGAGAAACACCCGGGTGACGATGGCATCACCCGTGTGGTTACTTTACGCACTAGTAAAGGTTTACTGAAGCGTCCTACATCAAAGCTCTGTGTTCTGCCAGTCAATGAAGGAAATTAGTTTATTGTACCTATTTGAGTTATTTAAATGTTTGTTTGAGTTGTTAGTTTCATAATGTATCAAGTATAGACCATAAGTTAAATTTCAAGGTTTAAAACTTTTAGTATGCATAGTGATAGGTTTAACTATATTTTTTAATATGTCGACTGTAATTGAACAGTAAATATAAGGCTAAGGTTCATTGTAATAATTTTATTTATTTAAGTTCAAGGGTAATACTTAATTAAGTTTACTTTGTTTGTTTACATTGTTATTTAGTAAAAGAAGTTTATTTGTTTGTAAGTTACAGTTCCTAAAGTTCATGTAAGAATTATTATTGTAATTTTTTTGAAGGACATTCTTCAATAATGTCCTTGGTGGGCGGTATGTTCAAACGTCAACCGAAATTTAAATCTGTGTCAAATAGAGTTTTAGTTCCAATTTTGTAACTAGATGGTGTTGTTAGTTTTAGTCCATTTTCTGAATCGCGGTGTTAAGATTCTCCGCCGTTCAATGACCCTCGGCGAATGTTTTATAATTGTTCAGTTCAAAAGTAGATCGCAAGAAGATTGTACCTAAGTGTTAATAACAATATACAGTTCAAAGTACATAAAACAGTGGTGTGATTGTGTAGTATCCCTGAAGAAATCCCTGTTCAGCCAGATTGGCAGTAGTTGTAAAGTTCTAGTGCGCCGTGACCAAATTATACACTTGGTGATTATCAACAGCTTGACAAAGACTTCTTCTTAATCTGAGAGGAAATGTCCACGGTTTTGTTGAAGTCGTATATCCGATTCTGTCTATAGTGCCTTCTATTTTTAAAATATAAATAAATTATTATTGTAAGTTCAAGCTCCTTTACACATTATTGTTCCAGACTTTGAGTTCGTATTTATGAACCTAGGTTTCTTCGCAACATGTCTGTGGTGTCTAAAGAAACTTAGAAAGCATAGAAGCCTAACTTAGAAACAGCCAGAAGATATTTGCCAAGTTTATTTCAATTCAGCTTCCTATCGTTCAGTAATTTGGTAGTTCTACCTGGAATGATTTCCGGGAGTTTCGATAATCATTTGGCGGTGCACGTACGTGGGTGTAAAATGGAAATTCGAAAGAGGACATCATAATCAATAAAATTGCAAATTTTTCAAAACTCGGATCATTTTCCAGGCAACCCCCATACTCCTTCTTTAATGATTGAACTACCTACTATGGTTATCACGAAATTCACTTTCAATATTCATTAGAATACTTAGTTGAGTGCACGTTAGTAGCAGATACATGCCTACTCATCCACTCTATCGAAGGTCAGGGTTGAACTGACGACATTGTTTGCTGTCTACTTGAGACTGCACGCGGCTTAGATGCAGTCGTAGAGGCACGGCATCGAGTATACTTGATGTGACGATGAGGGCAGCTGTTGATGGGAACTGAAATAAAATATTGATGAGTTGATGAGAATGTTTTATTATGGCATGGCGTATGGCTGTTTTGTTAAAGTTTATAATTGGACCGTGTATGGTGATACGCACGGCCTACCTTGAAAATTATTGGACGTAGACGATATAAAATAGTTGAAAATGTATTGTTGTGATAACAGTTACTGTGTTTGTAATTATATCAGTTACTGTAATTGGTTTTAACCGTTATTACCTTTAAATTAAATAATACATATATAAACTCATACACTACACAAGGAATAAACAATGCGATGCTATTTAGGGGCATAATGTAAGTACAGGTTAAATAATAAATCGTAAAAAACCGTACATAACACTATTTTTATATTCGCATATAATCGATGACGCAGGTTATATTTTATCGATTACGCAGTTATTTTATGTTTAGTTCTTCATTTCGCAATGCACTTGAAATCCGATATCGGTCAATATTGCCAAATGTTTGGTATGCGCACACAACAGCATCTCAAGTTACACCCAATCTGTCAAACATTGATTTTCAACTTTATGTGTTTGTACTATAGTCGAAAATCTATTACAGTTCAGGATAGCTTGATGTGCCGCCACCTGTATCGATCTACGTAATATGTTACACTAGGTTCAGTAGAAAGCGACACCTAAATAACAAAGAATGTAGTTTCCTATCTCTACCTATATTTGCTTCACAGTTGCGGTCAAGGTCGTCACAATAATACACGACCAGACTGACCGAGACAGGTGCCACGTGGAGTTAGAAGAAGTTGGTACGAAAATATCTATAGCTTTTGTAGTTGTTTGGTGAAATCGATCACAAGCTTCACATAACATCTTTTATTTGTTGGGAAAGGTAAGCAGCCGTTCAGAATTTTTAATGTAATGGTCTGTTCTAGTCAGTCACAAAGTCGTCTGATAGAGACAAACTTGTAAGGTGATGTTTATCTTCAGTCATACTTTTTTAAGGGGCAAAATTATTCAATGATTTCTTCCACCCTGAGTGAGTGTCAGACTCTTACTGACTAGAAACCACCCCGTTCCTACTCCTGCACTTCGCGCCGGAACCCCGGCATCCCGTTAAGTTTTCCGCGACGTTAAGTCTTCCGTGGACATAGGTTTTTTAAGCATAAGCATAATTATTATTACTGAAAGTTTTCCAAAATAAATAAAAAATAGTACAAACATTTCCAACCTGAGAGCTAATGGCCGACCAAGAAACCGAATCATCAAGACCAATTATTATGACCTATGTAAATATAATTTTCGAGGTTACAATTACAACATAAAACAACTAATATGACACTTAGTATCCAAGTCAGGGTCTCGGTTTAATCTTAATTTCAGCTCATTCATTGACAAAAGCCTCTTTATACTTACTAAGAAGCGTGTGGCTCACATTAGTCTCCCACAAGCATGTCAAACTACTCCTTAATTCAATTTCAACTCTATGTTTTTGATACGAAGTCGGAAATCCAATGACAAAAATTGACAGATAGGGTAGGTTGACATGCTGTTGACTGTACCTAGTTGTGCAGAATATTATGTCGCAACAACTTGTTCCATAGCAGATGAAAGAAATCGTAACTTGATGTTTATCAGCCCTTGGAGATTGCACAAGTGGCTGAGACAGGTTTGGAGATAGTACCGTGATGATATGTTGCAATACCACAGTCGGTGGGTTTGATGTCGACGTGTGAACGAATTTGGGTGTATTCGAGTTTGAGATAGTCGATATATCAACGCACATTACATTATGAATGTATCAATGGCTCTTTAGATTCTACCGATGAACTAATGAGCTCCATTTACAAAAGAGGGGGACAGACAGGTAACCAATGCCAATTACTTTACAGGAATTATTGGGTACTCCAACATGCTACAGGATACTCAACAACAGCGTGCTACTGTTGTCAATAGCAACAATTTTGTTGAAGATATATAAATGAGGAACAAGAACAATTAAACGCAGATATAAAACGACTATAAAACTTGAGACAAACGTAAAAAAGGTGTTAGATTTAGCAAGGAAATATAAAATGACACTAAACCCTTCGAAATACTTCTTCCATGCGATTATCTTTTATTACTTCGTTCAACAAATTAAATAAAATTCGCGTCAATTCTGTCTTTTACACGTGTTGGTACTGGTTGTATTCAATTTTATGCTCTCATCGTTAATTAATTTTACTAAACAAATATGAAATTTTAACACATGGAAATGACGAGGCTCATTCTGCGACCACGTGTAAACGCTACGTGGCGTGGGTAAGTGTTGTAAATATTTACCTGATTTTTGTTAATAAAAATTAATATTTCAAATTAAATGTCTTTAAACTCACTACGTGTAAAGATCAGTGAGCAATGATGGTCTCCAAGTTAATATCTAGGTCCGGTAACCAAATTACAAATAGGAAAATATATGAAAAATTATCAGGTTCTAAGAACTGAGAAGTCAAAAACAACGATCTAAATGAAAGTAATGACTCCCAAGAATTGGGTTCCCTCACACCATACATTTATGTCTTACTTTCTGTGTACTTCTTATATTTGTTGAAAACACGTGTAAGACATAATACTTGCCACGAGGTACAGACTGTAAGGACGCGTCCAGACCTTGCGAGCAAGCGAGGAGGAAGGCACGCTTTGAAGAATTCATACGTGCATGAATTGTAGCACTGGAAGGTATGAAATATACTAACTCTGTAGGTTAGGTTGTTGCTGTAGCTTCAAGCTACCTTCAAGCTACCCAACCTGCATAATAGATTTTCAACCTTATCACTAATTATTAGAGTTGATTGTCTATTAATCTTAACCACAACCTGCTTTAACAAACGATCAGCTGGTAGCTTTACTTTACTATACTTTACTTTAATATTACGTTCTATTATTGTCTAGTTCTTGCCTCGTGTTCGTAGTTTCATACTTTGTATCAACTTTCGAAGCACGTGCTAAAGTCTGATGTAATTACAAAAGTTATGAAATTGTTTGGAGACAAGAAAAACTGTATGGAACTCTAAGGGTACGTTGCGTCTTTTGACGAATGCATGCATCCTTCATAGAGAATAGGCGGCCTACAAATGACTAATGCTTGTATCTGGCTTAGAAATAATGTATAACATAACATAACATCATGCCTATTATCGCCGAAAGGGTAGGCAGAGGTGCACATTATACCACTGTGCAATGTAACACCCACTTTTCACTATTTATGTTATGAGTCCCATGTAATAGGGGGTGAGCCTATTGCTATATACCGGGCACAATTCCAGACTCCGTGCTACTACTGAGAATATTAGAAACCCAGTAATACTTTGCCCGACCCGGGAATCGGATCCGAGACACCACTCGGCCAAAGAGGCAGTCAAATAATGTATGTATTCGTCAAATGACGCCACGTCAGTAGGTCTTACTTATGTATGCAGCTGAAGGAAGAATAACCCTTGTATTAGTCTCTTTATATTTTTTCCATGAAAATGACGTTACAGAGATAGTGACGCAAGTATTAAGGTATTCCTGCTGTCGTCTGGACTACGCATGACAAAGTTCCGAGTCTGTGTTGACAATTCACGTCATCGTCTACGAACAGTTTTCGCGTGGTAAGAGTAGAATATTTATGTACGTAGTTATTTTCCTTCCTTCATAAAGCTTTTCTCCCTTAAAAACAAACAAACAAAGGTAAATCATCAAAAAATTACCATTATAGTCAATTGTGTGTAATTTAAAAAAAAAAGTATTTCAGCCAGCTTAGGAATCAAAGAGGCGAGTCATACCTATTTATACATTTCTGCATTTTTCTCAGTGAGTAAGTAGGTATGTTAATTTATTATGGTGTTCTATGCTGCTTTAATGAGCCACCGGTACTTATGGTGTTAACTAAGTCAACCCAAGACAAGTTCGAGAACATACTTAATTAAAAAACATGACAAAAACATCACGGCCTTGTGTTTTGTTTAGTGTGACAATAATTACATGTGGAAACATACCAACATTAACGAATGCTTAGTTTTACTTCAATTGTTTTAGTAAAACATTAGTGATTAGGAAAGTCATTACACTTTAGAACTGACTACTTTAATTTATGGAGTAGTCCCAATGCCATTACTGGGTTTTAAAAAAAATTGACAATAGTAGCATAGAGTCTGGAATTGTGCTCGGTATATGGCAATAGGCTCACCCCCTATTACATGAGACTCATAACATAAATAGTGAATAGTGAGTGTTACATTGTACAGTGGCATTAAGTGTCGTAATGTGCACATCGGTTCGGGGTTAAAAGGCGTGATGTTATGTGTTTTGACTTATTAGGCAACACTATTAGGTCTATTAAAGATATAATAACCATTTTATAAGCCTGCCAGCAATTAGTCTTGAAAATATGAAGAATTGTAAAAACACTTTTTATCTACATTTGAATTCAATGTGAAATCAACCTTATACACAAAAAATACAGGAAAAGGAGATAAACAACGTTAAGTATTAATAATTTTGTATTATTTACACAACTTCACGTCATATCTGTTTTTCCCCGAGGGGACAGGCAGAGGCTCCTACATTACCTGTGATGTGGTAGCTACATTATTCTAAATCCAAAATAATTGTGTACTTTTCATATAAAATTAGTGCTTACAGAATCAAAATATTTAAAATGAATAAGTTTTATGATAATTATTCTTCTTTATTCAGAGTTTGAGCAGAAAAAACCTCTAAAATGTACCTAAACAGAATTACCATTTAGGTATGTATGTTGTACGTCGATTATACATAATGCAAAGAGATTATACAAAGAGGAAAATACGTTTTTAAGTGAGCAGGGTCAAGTCAAATCGTATTAAGGAAAAAATTGTGTGATTATTGCAAAAAATTCAATGAAAATGTGTAAAAATTGAGTTTTTGTGAGGTTGGAGCCAGCGAGGCGGCTGTCGGCCGTGTCGACGAGAGGCACACAATACATACTTGTGGTAACGACGTCTCTTCTAAACAGGAGCTATTGAGTTATTTTCAGAAAGTGTCTGAAAATTCTGTACAATATAGAGAAGATAGACTTGCCCTACAATTTATGAACCTTTACAAGTTATAACACATGTTTACTTAAATAGGTATTCGATACTAAATACGATTTGATAGGTAAAAAAATTAAGAAATCTTATAAACGAATACAAAGTTTTCTGTAATTTTTTTCATAACGAAACTGTACCAAACTCATTATTTTATAACAATATTATGCTTTTTGCGTTTCTATTATCTGTAACAGTTATGTAAGTAAAACATTTTTCTCTAAACCCCACACCCGCGGTGAGGTCAGCTTTTCTTCGATCGCAAACAATTGACCAATATTGTTATTGTTTGTAAAGATAGAAAGAATAGACAATTGTATTGTCACCTCTCTAGTGCGTGAGAGGCCAGCGTCCTCTCCATTAGTAAGAAACAATGAACTGACATCTCCATAATAGCAGTTATAATTTGATAACTGTCCTTTTTGGTGGTTATTGAGTTTCCACGTTCAGGAGATAATGTGGCTATTAAATGTTGGGAAAATAACAACTTTATCCGTAATAGCTGTGATTATCCTTAATAATGTAAAGGTTGTGTATTTGACATTATTTTCATTATTCTGATTTTAGCACAGAAGCCAAACTGTAAAATTATTTAGGCGGTTTTCGGCTTAATTGCAAATGAATAAGAATTAAAATCTATCAATCCAAGAGCATAGAAACTCATACAACTTAGCAAAATTACGCTAGTCTCCGCATGAAAATTAAAAAACCCAAAACCATTTTTAATTGCCCAAAATTATAGTATTCACAGATGAGTTCAGAAGCACTTTAATGCAAAGTTTTTGCACATTAGTAGTAGTTAAGGAGTAAACATAATTTGTAGTAGTGCTTGTAAAAACAGTGATTATCCAAGCGACTGATGTTTGTCAAGTGATCTCAGAGAAGTAATGAGTGAGGGTCAAGGCTTCGTAACTTGCACAAACACGCTTCACAAACATTCTTCTTGTACTTATGTATGCCTGGTACCTAGTAGTAGCACACGTGTTATGTAGATGATGACGAATAGGTAACATAAGTATAAAAACATTATTTAAATTATTTTTTCCTAATTACGTAGTAGTGCACAAGGAACATATTAATGGCCGAAATACTAACAGATAAAAATATAAATTATTTGGTTTAGGATCGATTTCACATCGAAATCAGTAATTTCGGCCGGTTATGTATTTCCTACTTTCTGCCTGTTGCGTTATGAACTCCTTGTTATGATATTATAGGCTTCGTGCTATTAATGAAGATTTAAAAATGTTATTGACATTACTTAAATATCTAGAAAATTATCATTTAGAAGAGTCAATCAATCAATAGGACCTAAGATACTAACACTTCGCATATTTCTCAATTCGCGCATGTAATATGACGCTAGCCCATTGCCATACTTCAGGTTCGTTCTAAAAATAAAGTCTTCTGCTCAATATAAAAATATTTATTGGTCTTCAGAGAGTAGTAGGTAATAGAAACCTCATATCGGTGTAGCAATGTCACTCCCACACTTTTGGAGAACAGATTTTTTCATATTTATACTTTAGTAAGTACCTATGTATGTACTTTTTGAAACCTGTTTTAAATCGGCTCCAAGTAGTAATTAAATTCGATTGGATTGTTTTATGAAGACTTGTTGTCGGGCTATTTTACTTCTCTGTGTAAATAAAGTAAGACTGTTACATGTTGTGTAAGACGTAGATAATTATAGCATTAGGGCACAACTTGAGCCAATTGAAAGTTTTGCTGCTGCTGCTCTATGAGCCTCTAGCATGGCTTGAAACTAGTCGAGTTCCTCGTTGAATAATGACGTGAGTAAGCTGAAAACATAATAATAAATTTAGTATGTCCCACGAAAGTTATAATATAAACAATTGAATGTTTTTAATAGACTTCAAAGAAGGAGAGTGAGAACCTCTGAGGAGAACAGAAGGAAAGAAGGAGAACAAACTGAGAAGTTTGTCCTGAATAGGTATGTTTGTGTGCAATTTTCTTGGGTTAACCGATTTTGATGCGGCTTTCAGAATAGTGTTTGTTACACTTATTAGAAGGTTTTAGACTAGCATATTAATTAACTGACTTTATATAAACTGAAATCGGTTTTCTTAAACGTAGTTTATAATTATTTGACATTATCAGTTGTTTATCAAATATTATTTGATATGCTACTAAAGAATCAAATTATCCTTAACCATTATATTACTCGAACCGGGCTCTGGAAGAAATATTTATATTTAACCAACCATATAAAACATAGCTAATATATGTATGAATGTTAATTTATGGTTTCATTTACATCTGCCCGACCTCTGTGACCTCAGGGGAAATCAGATCCTCACCGTCCATTATTATAGGAGATACGATATTCTTTAATATTGTCTACGTTAAGGAAAAAAAGATAAATAGAGAATGATGTATAGTTACAGTTTTTTTTTTCAAAATGATATTGGGAACAAATTTTTTTTAAGGGGCGAAAGTCATCGAATGACTGCTCCCGCCTGGGTGAGACGGGAGGGAGTGCCAGACTCTTACTGACTAAAAACCCCGTTCCTTCTCCTGCACGTCGAGCCGGAGCCCCGGTAACCGTTAGGATCTCCGCGAAAGTTATTGTTCGATACAATCATAGCTTTATTTTTATCGATTAGTTGGATGCATTACTATGCTTACTGATGCAGACTCGGATTTCAAGTCTTATCTAAAATAAAACTTATATTTTATTTTATTTCCTCTTTCTTAGGCACAACGTCTACATACAAATATGATTACGGCATACACTGATACACATGACTGATGATACCTAAAATAAAAGTGTTAGATTTATAAATCCCCCAAATACTCCATAGTGCCATTTAAACATCATGGGACTCATAGTTATGAAACAATTATAATTACCTTATTAAAAGTACCTCACCTTTGGGTAGTTGACAGTCAGGTAACGATGATTTGCCATTCAAAAGTTTGAATGGACATAATATTTTAACTAAACACCCATTAAGTGCCTAAAAGAATTTGTTGCCAGTTAGAGGTGAATTGACGGTGGATACGATCTCCCGTAGTGCGCATCGTTCAAAATAACTCTAAAACAATCCAAAGGTAAAAACATTACAAATGAAGTAAATTGTTTTAAAATTGCTACATACGCACTTTTTGTCACAGCTCTAATAGCCAGTAAGTATATACCTGGTCGACGCCATTTTACTACTTTTTGTTCAACGAGAAAAATTTACCCGACAAAAACTCCAGATCTCTTCTGAATAGCTTATGATTAGATATTTTTTATTTTGTTTTATGTGAATTGTGAACTCATTAACTTCAAGTGGTTACTATGCAAATGATAGAATAGTTTGTGTCGGTGTTACACTCAATGGTTTTGTGCATGAATTAATTAATTTATTCTGCCATTCAGGTCGTTAAGGAAAGACATCAAAACATTTATTATATTCAATGCATATTTTTCTTTTCACAGCTTATTCAATAATCTTATCATATAATTGACAAAGCAGTATTATATTACCTAGAATCCAAGAATAACAATCTTCAAGAAGTTTACAATTGATTCGTGTCTTGTTGAACAAATACCTACATCAATTTTTGAAGGGAACACTACCTATTGTAGTGGCATTGGTAGGACAGTATCAATAACAATAGTTGGTACAAACGGATAGGATGTCCAGTCTTTGTTTTATGAGCCCGAGAGAGAGCTCGAGCAGTCGTGGCTAAGTTTATAGCCTCGCGGAACGACCGCTAAAGGTTAAACCAGGTTTAGAGTGGTCTGTGAGTGACCTTTCTCAATTTCTTGAGGGTTTTCTTTACTTCGCCTACAAGTCATCAATAGTATCTTGAAGTAGGTTTTAGAGTGTATATAGTCCTAACGGAAAATGCAAATTCTTTGCCAGATCTTGTTAAAAGTAATTGCCAACCCCAAATTAATTGGAAGGTTCGTCGAAAAATGAGCAAATTTATTGAAAATTTTCTAAGAATTGTGCTATACTGTCAGAAACACGCTTTATTAATATTGGGTATAAATTATCTAAAAGTTGACGTCATTTTATTTTCCCGTCTAGCTAGACAAGTATTTGCTTCAGTGTTGAATGACTTCAACTTGTCAGTTCTCAATCATCATTAAATTAATTTCACAGAAGAATTTTAGTTTTTGTCTCGCCTATAAAAACAACACTTCTCAGTTATTTTCCCAACAATTGAGATAATCACAATTTTGAAAATGAATGATTTGTTCAAAGAATAAAGATTTAATCGAATGCTAAGGAATGTTATTTTCCGATTCAATGAGCATTTTAACAGCAAGTGATGTCGATCTAGAACATTTATTGTGATTGTCTCGACTACAAGGAGACGGAAAACATTTTTTGTTCAAAGGAAAATTTTTAGCCTATTACCTAGGAAACGCCTAGACGTTCCCATTCATCAGAAAAAGGAAATTTGGTCGACAAAGAATGATGAATAATTCTTTAGTGAAATTCGATTAAGTATTGTCACTTTTTACAGCAAGGTGACGGACAAAAAGTTGTCACAAGCAGAGAGGCTAACAAGTCGATCGAAGGTGAACCGTTACATAAGGCTTCACATTCAACAACTGGGTGATGTAATGATAACAGTGACTTATAACTGAGGGATTCTCATCTGCACACGACAATATCATATTGTTATGAAGTTTTATTTTCTTTATATTATAACAGCTTGAATAACAATACTCTCATACGTATGGCAGACAACTTATGTCAATACAATAGAAAGTCCATATAAACTATTGTGGAGTTTGTTCATAAATAAAGTTTTTTTATGGGAGATTTTTTTAAATTATCTAAGCAACTTATCCATTACGGTATTTCTCCGGATAAAATAATAGAATCCCAAAAGCATTTAGAAAAAGTAAATGTTATAAAAGAGTGTCATCAGTCACCCTGTTCGTAAAGTAACCTTAGAAAGCCATAGAATGCGAACCACTGCAGCTATTGCAAGAGGAACAATTAGTACACAACAGGTTACTTCATCAAGGAAAATAAACATGGAGTGAGGATATTTATGTTTCACTGAAAGGTAAACTGCAATATAAGGATATTGAACTATATATTCCGATTTTATTTGTCTTTGTGGATGATGTAGCCTTCTACATCCAAACAGACAAATAAAATTGGAGTGTCTGTTTATATTATTAAAATATCCGCTTTTATCTATACCACAAACATTTTTTAAAATTTTTGTCAGCCTGTCTGTCTTTCTGTTTATACTAGCTAACCTCTGAAATGGCTGGACAGGTTTTGATGGGAATTTTATTGGCAGATACCTGATGTACTTTTATTTTGGAAAATTGAGACAAAAAAAAGTTATGTCTTAAAGCTTATATTCTACGCAGACGAAGTCGGGGGCAACGGGTAGTTTTTCCATATAAGTATTATAACTGTTGAAGTAGATCTCGTATAAAAGAGTAACTATAACGTATATATAAATCATCGAATTGAAGAAGCTCAGTACTTTCCAGTGAAATTGGCAAACAGTCTTGAACTGCGAAAATAAATTTAACAAATTACCTACATCATGGAAAGAGTAAGAAGCTATAAGATTCCTCTTGCCTCTATTTAGCAGGAGTCATTCCTATTTATATGAGACTAAAGCACCTGTCCAACAAATTGATATCACGCACGGCTCACGACTCCATTCACCAAGTCAGTGGTGCTGGTGAGTCTGATGTCACTGCCATTGTTTTCTCAATAAGTCACGTAATGTCGTGTAATTAGTCTGATTCTTAACGTTTATTTTCTTCGTGTTTACCTATAAAGACTGGGTCGATTACTTATAAATCTATTATTATTATTTTTTCGATATTTCCTCTCCTATTCTCAAGTAATCGACCAGTTTCAACTTTAAACTCACATAGTTAAATTAAATTTTTATACTTATAAAAAAATTAGGACCTACCACTAAGTGAGCTCCAGCATGACACTAACATGACGATTATTGTTTGTTCCAGGTCGATGGTGCGGACAGTGATGCGTTAACGCAGCGATACAAGTAGTCGGATCATTAAAATCAAAGCTGGGATCAAGTGACCGATGCGCCCGCGCACCGCCGCTTGCTCCGCCCGCAAACCGCCACTCCATCGCTGCGAGCCCAGGCACGCGCACGCGCCGCGCACCCGCGATATTCGCTCCGATACAATATAACAAAGTGACTGATTAGTGTAATAAACATAATCACGTACCGATTGAAGCAGTGTCTTCATTGAGTTAAACAACTGATATTTTAATTGATACGTCTTTTTGTTAACATTTTCTCCTATAAACGGACAAGTGCATTGAGTAAGTGGAGAAGGCTACATTCCAAACCGGTGTCGTTCTTTAATGGACGAGGTGTATACTACTCTGTGTGTGTTTTAGTAGTTATCGAGGTGGTGACTGGTTCGGTGTTCGTTGTGTATAGCTTTTCCAAGTAAACAGTGATACAGAGAGAGAACCGTGAACTAGAAACTTGTGCAAACACCTCAGTGTAGAGTTCCCTGGCCATGATGTGATAGTGTCAACAAACACTGAGAAGTATTCTGAAGAAAAATGGCTCGCGGAACGCTGAGTGAAAACGAGCGTCACTGTTTAGATGCAGGCGCAAAAAATCAATCAGAACGTCTCCAAGAGTCGGAAAAAACACTTAGTGACTGTAAATCGAACGGACTTAGAGTTCGCTTCCTGGATGAGGAAGGAAAAACAGAACGGATGGTCAGTGCTGACGAGGTCGACTGTGCAGTGACACGGGTCAAGAAGATACACATTCTTAAGAACAGAAGTTCTAGTGAAACGAGCATTTTGCTGAGGAACCCGTCTCTTATGAAGAGGCGCTCCAGTTCCGAACGTCGGTTCAGTGATGGATTTACAGATAATATAAACAATAATAACCTGAATGAGAACCTGAACGGCAGAATCAAAACGACCGAGTTTGACAAAACAGATAAGACTGAAGAAAATGATCAAACCAAAGAAGTAAATGGACAGAATTTTAAGAAGAACTGTAATGTATACAGTGTAAACCAGGCCAAGACTCTGACTCCAGAGAAGAAGAAGTCGTTACCACTGACGATGCCGAGACTAATAGGCCACAAAATCCAGGAGAATGGTCAGACCCGGTCGATCCTACCAGCTGAAGGTTGTTTGGCTGATGCTGCATCTGGCAAAGACTTCACAGCGCGGGCTATTGGTCGATTATCTCGAGGAATCGGGAAGCTGCTCCGTCGCACAAACAGTGTGCGCATCAGTGATCCCGATCCTGTGTACAAAGTGGCGTATCTTGGAAATGTCCTCACCGGCTGGGCTAGAGGTAAGTCTCTTTATTTTGTATTATAATATTATACAACAGAAAATTGAAAACTAAACATTTACTACAATTGAAGTTTTACAACCGAGACAGTTACCCCAAATTTCGATCAACAGACGATTCTCGTCACGCTCTGACTCTCATCAACCGGCAAAACAGCCTGTTAGGTAATATTTACTTGCCACTTACGATATCTCGCAACATAAGTATTTCTTTCACAACTTGTATCAATAGTACATCAGTATCAATAGTTATCACTGCAGGCATTTAGGTTAGAGAGTCGATAACTAATTTCACAAAACCTATAAAAAGCGGTGGTCCCAAGCTAGTCCCCTGCGAAACACCGGGCCATTATTACATTCCAATGGGCAAATTCATTATGTATTGAGTGGGTTTCGACATAAATACACGTACAACTTACAATAACACACCTGTGTTGGGCAACACAACTACGATTGTTGTAAAAAATATAGCGAAGGAGGAAGTTATTAAGCAAAGATCAATATAATCTATAGAGCAATTGTTGTTTTTTGACATAAACGATCAAATCAACGTAAAGTGCAAATTCACGTAAGTAGTACATAAGAACGTAATAACTAAAGTTTATAGCGTGTAATTGTGTATAAGTATCAGATTTATAGTCATGTCAATAGAATCGTCAGTAACTGAGGTTGCGTAAGTGGTCCAAGGCGAATCGGCCGAGCAAAACGATCGGATCTCCAAATTAGTAAATTAACTCCAAATACCGAATATCAAACATTAATACGCACAGATTGTACGACTTGTGAATATCCATTAAAAGCACGCAGTTCGATTACTTTATACATATCATATTCTGTGTGTTGCTACGTATAATTTTGTTGGCAGCAAAAAATAGCTGGATACTTAAACAAAAAATGTAAAATCAATAGTTATTACAGCGTACCGCTGTGTTTTAAAACCCACATATTTTTTATTACTTTACGACATAACTATTGAATGAATTAAGTTCAGTTCTGAGTCTTTGAGTACCGTTATTGTTAAATAATTGTTTTATTGTTTACTCTGCTCCAAAGTGCCATAATCATATTTGCAATTTAACTCCAGTGTTTTTTGAATAAAACAACATTCTACAAGATTTGTATATTTAAAAATATAAAAACAAAACAGAAATAATACAATAGTATTTGCCCTTATTATTAACTTTTTCATTATCGAAATCTATATACACAGCAACCAGACAAAACTCTCTATCTCCTTCACTGAATGACAATGTAAATAAATCGCAGGAGCAGTATGCAAACACGAGAAGTAAATGTTTCAATTTAAATAAATACATCGAACAAAGCGAAAGGAATGTCGATGTTAATCAGTAAGAGACTTTCGTTTTAGACGCATCTGTCATGCGTCGCTGTGCCCGGTAATTGGCGAGATATCCGAAACGTTCGGGGAGAAACTGAACTAGCGTTATCATCAGATGATGCTGCAGATTGCCGCAGTTTCAAAATATGTTTATTGAATGATAATGCGTACTTGAAAAAAGTGGGTGAAGATCGTGCACTATTTGAACAGGTGCTCATATTTGTAATACGATGCAAGCTAGGAGTTTTGGGAATCGAAGCAAGTTCGCGGTAAAATGGCTCGGAGAATCAGAGCTCAAGTTTCTTCCCACGTGACCCACGTGACATGTGAATGGAAATCTCGTCTTTACAACAATCAAGTCAAATTGTTTTACGTATTTTACTACTTTATTGCTTTTTTTCTTGTTATCAGTTTGTAAAATCAATAAATAGTTTTATTATGATTCGTTATCCTCATTCGTTATATTATTCTAATTGGAAACATTTGTATCATTTGTAAATGATTGCCAATCTATGATTATTAATAACAAAACAAAATTCCACCCAGTGATTAAAGACGATAAACGAAATAGGTTGTTAGAACCGACAAAGAAAGTAAATTTCAAATTCGTATGTACCAAAGAAAGTAGTAGTCGATGAAGTGAACATAAAAGATTGTGATCAGAATTGGTGTCAACCTGGACGCGGACTTTATTCACCAGTGAAAGTCACAGCATCTGTACAATGCATCGTAATGTAGTTTTACTTAATCTGCGTGGATAATTAACATTCCTATCGCATGTGACGCGCCATGAGATAAGCTCTACTGCGTAGAATGTTAAGATCATGGCTAAACTTATTATGGTCATCAGTCTTACACTTGATGAGTTTCTTATGAGTTATGGTGTTAATTGGTGTTCCTTCACGCGAGCCTGACGTGTATCTTATGTTTTTGTCAGTTTTACCTTTGACACCGACGCGATTTCAAGTTCCCCAATTATTGATAACACGCGAATTGTCTGATTAATGTCCATATACGCAATTATATCGAGTGACGTATCGAGTTGCTAACTGGCTCGGTTATGGAGGGTGTTAGTTTTCATTGTATTGTAGTTATAAATAATATTCTTGTGCAATTTACTATGAAATCATAGGTAGCACTTCAGTTGTTAATTTTCTAGAAAATTGCTGTACAAAATGTATTGGACGTAATTTCTGTTTTCTATTCGTGTGCAGGTTATGAGCGTGGTCCGAGGGAAATGGTCGAAAGCTATGGGCTAGCCTTTCACTATTCTTACGTTCTGTACTCTGAGCAGGGTTATTGTCGGACAAGCTGCGAGATTCGGGACCAAACATAATACAATCTTATTTTTTGTTTACATTTGCATCGTTCAGATAAGTCGGATAATCCTATCATTTGTCTTTTTTCACACTTCATCTTCAATGATAAAAAGGTTACGTAGGTACTTGAAGATACAGACTAAACAAATTATTGTCATAAATATATCCTAATTCTAAATGTTCTTATCATTGAACAAAAACAATGTATACGTGTAAATTGATAGTGTCGTAGTGTGACCCGAGATTTTATTTGCTATCGAAGTTATCTCAGGTCGTAAATGTATTTTTGTCTGTCCATGAGAACCGTTACTATCTGTAGTTGACATTTTTATTTTATTCTTATCATTGCGTTCATTCTGTAGATGCATACTAGTTTCTTAATCGTTTTCAGCGTTAAAATGTTTATGTATGTAACTCATAAATGCAAAACAAAATTTGAATAATTCCTGATGTTTGCATCAATATTTCTAGATAAATCTTCAAGTATGTTAAGAATGTCCACGATTGCAGTCATTTCGACATCTATTTAGAAAACTTTAATAATTTATAGTTCAGCATCTATTTTACCTGTATTAGTGTCGTAATCTTCAAGGCTAAATGTTTGTAATGATACTGTATCACCCAGTATATGTTCACTGGTCGCAATCTGTCTAATTTTATCTTTATTATTGTTGTTAATGTGATATTTATTTATAATTATTGCAGTCACATAAATACTAATGGCTCTATTGTTCTAAGATAGCAGCTTTGTCTTCATTATTACAGTGTAATCGCTTAACCGATGTCCCATGTCTTTATAATTGTTGACAGTAAGAATAAAACTATCATTTTATTAGTGTTAGGGTTAATTTAATAGATAATTTATTGGTTAGAGTAGTCCAGAAATAAAAATTAGTTAAAATTACAATTGTTATGGATATTATCCTTATTTCTTGGATGCAAAAACGTTGAAGCATTTGAGAGCTCCAAGAATAAGGCCCTTATCATTAATACTGCGCACGAACATGTTCATGTGAATACCGCTATCAGTATTTCGGTACACCTGATATAACACCATGGCCCTACTTCCACCTGAGACTGTCACTAGACCCCATGCTACAGCGGAAGCCGTCAAACACTCTCCATCCTGCTCACACCCAGACTCTCGCTCCCACTCTTTTTTCGTATCGCATTCCAAGCATCATTGTTTGGTCGGTCGCTCCCATAGACACGCTCGGCGGCGTCTACTAAGCCAACCGACATACTATCTACCATCCATGTAAGCTCTATCAATTAGGGATTAAAGGCTAATTTCGTATGTATAGTAATCCTCGTGGTTGTCCCTAGTCTACTGGTTTTGTAGCATTTGTTAACGCTATTCTTCGTTATGAATGTACCAGTAAAGTGTAATGAAACGTTTTTAGGGAACAGAGAGTATAGTTCCCTAAGATCGGAAAAGGAGGATCCTCCGACCAGGCGAGGTGATCGTGCCTGGCGGGCTTTCTGCCCAACAGTTGTTCGTTGGGATTTTCTATCCGTGTTTATTCGCTTGTAAACTTTGCATGTGCGATGTAGGATTCTTGTGACGTCATCCGTTGACATGTGGCATGTGTCGCCACATCACTCCCTCCCAAGACCGGAGGTCGATTCCGCTGAGACGGCTGTCGATGCTTGAGATGAGTGGCGCCAGAGCCAGTGTAGAACGTCCCTAGTTCCAGTGGGTCGGAACCGTGCCGCTGAGTGCCCAGTGAGTCGGGTGAGCGGTGCAGGGTGAAACTCCAGTGAGTCGGAGAGATGAGTTCGCAGTGTCCCACGGTGAGTCGGGGAAGAGATGCTGCGAGGGTAGGTGCGTAGTGGCCGGCATCTGCGTTGACGGGAGGAGATGTCCTTCAGAACCGTGTGCAGAAGTGCTGTGCCTAGACGCTGGTGAGGCCGTAGGGAAGAACCAGGCTGCACAACTTCGTTGCAGGTAATGGTGGTCCCTGATGAGGCCGAGGATGCTGGTTGGCTGCGACTTGGTTACCGCTCAGCGGAGAAGTGATGAATGAGAGGGATGGCGATACGGATGACGGTGCTAATCTGCTCCGTGAAGTGAAGGTTGCTTCCAATCACGTCGGGGTCACCACTTTAGGGAACAGAGAGTATAGTTCCCTAAGATCGGAAAAGGAGGATCCTCCGACCAGGCGAGGTGATCGTGCCTGGCGGGCTTTCTGCCCAACAGTTGTTCGTTGGGATTTTCTATCCGTGTTTATTCGCTTGTAAACTTTGCATGTGCGATGTAGGATTCTTGTGACGTCATCCGTTGACATGTGGCATGTGTCGCCACACGTTCGCCGTTCCTTTGCTTTGATGTTGGTGAAGGAATTCTAATTCCAACCAAGTACTATTTAGTCTTCTTATTTTAATGTATATTTTAGAATTAAAGTTTTAATACGTCTATTACGTGTAATTTCTATCTCTAGAAATAGTTTTTCTTTACGTTATACAAGAGTAATAAAATTTACGAATTAGTAATAGCGGCTTTAATAAGAATCCACATTACGACCAACAGGTATATTATATAGTTTTTACTAGACTTGAAGTAATTATTGTTACGATGAATTTGATTACTATTTTTATAGTCTTGATTAATATTCAATTACGTTACATAATGTTATAATGCTCGTGGAGATTGATAGGTTTTATAGAGCCTACATTAATAGCTAAAAACATTCCTCTAACTCTGTTTAAATGGACATCATATTGTTCTAGTGTTTACCATGAAGCATGTTAACCACACCAGAACCAAAAACAAAAGTCCTAAATCTTTTATGGTTTTGTTAAAACAAAAAGCCAAGCCAACCCCTCACCGGAACGGTTCCACGCTCCACGTATGAAAACTAATTTAAAAAGTCGTTAAAGCAAGAGTGAAGTCGGGTACATTCGACCAGTGACTTAGTGAAAGAAAAAAATGACGTGAGCTATCATTTTAGTGATCAAACCGTGACCGACATTACGCAACCATTCTTTATGAACTATTAAGTTTTTCTGTTGTACGAGTTAATAGTACTTTCGGTTCTATGGCGATAGCGTTGCGTATCCTTGGCCAAAATGTTCGCGTTCTATACTGTGGCTTTTTATTTTTTATAACCTTCAATATGACGCTGATCTGGGAGATGTTATTATTAATGAACAAAGAGATTATTGAATTCGAAATACGATTAGTTAAAAACTTTATTAGACTGCCATATTGGCCGAGTGGTCACAAGTGCGACTGCCGGACAAGGGGCCTCGGGTTCGATTCCCGGGTCTGGCAAAGTATTACTGGATTTGTAAAAACCTTCGTTACTATTAAGGTTTTACATAATAAGGTTTTATATACATATAAACGTATATGGCAATAGGCTCACCCTCTATTACATGGGACTCATAACATAAATAGTGAAAAGTGGGTGTTACATTGTGTAGTGGCATTATGTGCCGTAATGTGCACCTCTGCCTACTCCTTCGGGGATAAAAGGCGTGATGTTATGATTAGTTGAAAATATTGTGGTGTATTTATTGCAATGTTGAGCTTGAACCAGGTTGTATTTGTTTGAAAGTTAAATGTTGATTTGTTTGTATTGGTGTAACTACTTCCGACAAGTAACAGTTACTTGTGTCTTATATCATAACTTGGAACGATTGAATCAATTCAAAACAACATTGCTGGTTATTATTCTGTAATCGTGGTTTATAAAAAAACAAGTTAGTAGGTACTTTTAAAACCCGTTATTAATTTAAGTGGTGATTTTTTGCCCGATCTACCTTTGCACTGACTAAGGTTTCTCGTTTTTTACTGACTTTAAGTAAAGGATAAAGTTACAAACCATTTACGTACCGTACTTATTTACTTAAAATATTATATTTAATTTGGAAAAATACTTAAGAAAAGATTCGCTTCAGAATATGTTATTTGATTAAATATACTACGTACGTATCCGTAGTTGATTTCTCCTCTGTTTTAAGATAAACTAAAACTGATAGTTATATGTCTTTAATAAACTTATATAGTGCATGCAATTGACAACTTTTCTATATGCATATATGCTACATGGAGCACCTTATTGCTTGATGACCATTACTATGCATAACGTTTTTCAATTAGTTCATAATCGTTACATGAATGTATGTTAGTAGTACCTATGTCTTTATATGGGCTGTGTCTACATACATACGTTATATACGACCTGTCCGAGTGACAGATTTATATTTGAAAATAGAGCTGGATTTAGTTTATATAAATTAACAGTTATTGTAATGTTCTCAAAATTAGTTCTTATTCTCACTATTATTTGTGTTTATTTTCCTTTGAATTACCAAATAAGTTATTTCTATTACAACAGGTATAGAGAATAAACAATAATATGTTTATTGTTTATATAATTAATTATATTTAAGTCAGGGTCACCTCGCAAACTGAGGTTTATTTGTCTTTGGAAAATATAATATTATAACATGACCATAATTATAATTATGTAATTTTATTTCCCCTACACTCTTTGTCATACAATTGCCACATTTTCATACTTTTATTTAACACTACAAAGTATAAAACAAAGTCGCTATCCTGTCTGTCTGTCCCTATGTATCCTTTGATCTTTGGGGCCTAGATAGAGTGATTCTTAACTCGCAGGTTTATATGTACAATACATGCATATTGCACCCGTGCGAAGCCGGGGCGGGTGGCTAGTTATTTATATTATGTTTAGTATTGAAAATACAGTATCATCAAGTTGCCTATAGGCTTTGTTACTAACACTGGAATAAAACAAATGTTTGTGGCCATTTAATCAACTTCTTCCCAATTTCGAAATATATACATCGATCTAATAGATAGCTGCCTATGTTAGCATATGAGCCCATTACGGTAGATAACCGTTCTAGCGATCGCTGCTCAGTGCCGCTCAGTAACCCACTTCATAACAGGTGTAGCGATACTTCGCTAGTTACCTACACATTTTTATATTTATTTATTTCCGCCATAATCTGCCGGATGAATTTCACTTTGTTTTATTTCATTTTTTTTTATTTGCAACCTGCTTTCATTTGCAATTTGTGTGCTCGATATAATAATGTATGTATTGTTTTTGTGAACCGGTGTATGTGTCAGCTTTATTTTTAGGCACATAGGCTTTATCTGATGACCACCTGTGTGTAGTTTTGAACACCAGTCATGTCATTGTAATCTGCACACAATTAAGAACAAAATACAATATGAGTACTCTTACGATGAACTATAAAGGTTATACGCAAATAATTTGGAATGTTATGTTACAGTTAAGGGAGCAATATATTAAAATACTAGGTTCTGCCAGCAGCTTCGCCTGTGTTTCTGTGGGATAAAGAGTACCCTATGTGTGAATCTACCCCTGTTCCATATTTCATTTCGATCTCTTCAGCCGTATTGACGTAAAGGTCCGACTCCTTTACGTTTGTTACTACAAACAAATAAAAACTTTCGCTTTTACAATATTATTGGATCTTCTCAGTAAATTACGATTTCATAAAATTATGAAGTAGGATTTTCCTGTTAAATTATTCCAAGTTTATTACCTACTAGCTTTTACCCGCGGCTTCGCTCGCATCACAAAAGGATAAAAAGTAGCCTATGTGACATATACCAATACATACAGCGCCATCTATACCAATACTTTTGTTTTCCCTCGGGAATATCAAATTTTTTCGGGATAAAAAGTACCCTATTATTTAATCCAGACTACTAACTTTACGTCTGCAAAAATTCAATGCAATCGGTTTAGTAGTTACGGCGTGAAGTTGGAACAAACAAACAAACAAACAAACTCACTTTCCGATTTATAATATTAGTAAGGATTAATCATTTACTGCAGTGAGATTGAAATAAATACTTCATGGTCTCGCCCACGGTGCAGGCGCAGGACGTTTCGCTTTTACCCTTTAAAATTGTTTCCTTTTACAGTTGAGTGAATTTGAATAAGAACTCCTTTAATGTCCCTGTTCCCGTGTGTCCCTGTGAGTGGGGAACTAACAACAGTTGTTGTGATAGTCATCTTTTCATTAAGTAATCGCTACGGCTGACTTGTGTCACAACATTGTAGTTTTTTTCGTCATAAAAGATAGTTCAATTGTGTCTACAATCTTGTGCTGCTCCATAAGGTATAGTTCTAATATTCTTATGCCATTTTATAATAAATTGAAATATTGACCAACAAATACCTTCTCTTAGTACGCTATCTGTTTGTAGTTTTATCAATTTCTGACAATATAATATTGTAAAGAACCAAAGTTATCGAAATAGCCTAAAGGATTAGTAAGCTTAAGTGGCAGTGGGCCAGTCTCATTTGTCGAAGAACCGTAAACTTGTTTAAGAGTGGAGACCACGTCTAAGCTAAAGTAGTGTAGAGCGCCTTCTAGCTAGCTGGAGTGACGATATCCTGGTTCCGATGGCTGGCAGTGGTTGAATGAGAGCTGAAGATCGAGCTCAGTGGCGTGCCATTGGAGAGGCCTATGTCCAGCAGTGGACGAACACGGGCCGATGACGATGGTGAATAATGTAAACCACTTATGTAACAGTCACGAACCCTTTACAATTTTTATTTGGCCGTAAACTGACAACAATACTGAGGTTTTTTAAATACCTATTCTATTGATAATGTTTCAGTAAGTGACCTAAATCGATTGGTCTCGTGTGTGGAACGTTTTCGCATTATTTTCTTACACATGTTAAATGGCCTCTCGCACGTACTGTTACGGCTGGCTGCCCCTAGAAAGTGTAGCGTGAAGGTCGCTAGCTGAGGTAACTCCACTGTAATGCAGGTCCTACTGCACGTGTCTGGAATACTATCTATTTTGGACTTTATTACGAAACCATGAAGTTGAGAATCGGTTAAAAAAGTTTGGGGTAGTTTGATGTGCTGGTGTATTTGGAGTATTTCGAGGATTTTGGCCAGTATGAAATTATTGTTACTAGACATTGTAGTGTCATAATAAGTACACACAGCATATGTCTGAAAAGTCATTTGTTTTCAACTTTATTACAAAACTATGAACTTGAGAATCGAATGAGGAAATTTGACGGTATTTCGGACAGTGTGATACTAATTTTTCTATGTACAGTGATGGTTATAAATAGTACACTTGATGCACCACATGTCGTGGTTGTCTGAAGGTTGAAAGTCATTGTGTTAAGAAGTACACTGTACCTTAGCTACTCTTCAAACAATTTATACAAATGACCTGTACCTAACTATTGTTTATAGTCTTACATTTAACGAACAATGTCTTCATTTTACTTTGTCGTTTGTAAAACTGACACATGTAAACGTAAAATTGATACAACACATGTTTTGTAGTTATAAACATAATTAGTGATCAAAATATTTAGTTCCATTTCAAAACAATTGACAACAAAATTGTTAACGAAAACAAACCATATTTGTTTATACATTCTTACCAAACTATGTACGATAAATAAACAAAAGAATATATAGTTACTCATTACATTACATGCCACTAATAACATGACTAAAATAGTTAAAAGTGAGTATTACATTTAAAATGTGCACTTCTGTCAATCACTTAAGGAATGAAATTGTTTGACAATCACATCATTCCAAACGACCTCTCTTCGAATTCGAACAGAGTTTCAAATATTATTATTATTTAAAACCTAATTGAGAGTCTTCAAAAACAAAAAAGAACTTTAAAAGGTGCACATAAATATCAGAACCGGTTGGCTCAACTGCTTAGTCATCAAAGGTTTGGATCGTGAAGAAAAAGTTAATGTCCTCTGGCTTTGAAAGCAGTGCCATTGTTTTCTGATTCCAATAGAACCTTTCAGTAAAGTTGGACACATTAACACTTGTAACAATGGCGTTGTAAAAACATGAGCCTTCGTCTGTAAGGCTGTAAAACTGGCCCCGATATATAATGCAGCTCAGCTTAGTTTGAGGACTATGGTACTGCTCTCCAGTCATGACGCATTTAGGTTTTAAGATTCAATCTACTGCCTTGTTGATTGAATCACAGAAGTGAAAGTGACTGCCAAGGAGAGGTTTCCCAGTTTGCTTCTTGGATAGAACAAAGTCTTTAATTAGGCTATTCGGTTTCGGAGAAGTGCCTAATACATTAGGGGCAACTTTATTAACCCTTAGCGTGCCACGTCATTCACCGAATAAATCAATTTGTGACAAATTAGCACTATGTACTATTAGCACCTGTTGATTGAGCGGACTGTAAACCGACACATGTGTACTGCAGTCAGAATGGGTGCGCTCAAACTGTTATGATTCTTTCCTCAAAAAGACACTCAAAAATGAACTTGTACGGATCTCATACATAATCTTTTATACACTGTCTGGACTTTAAAAGAGACGAACCTCTGAGTTTGTTTCGGCATTTTTTCTCAGAGTAGTCAGTTAGGAAATGTAGGCCTTATAGCCTACTTACAGAAATGAATTCACTTGTTTTACTATGAGCAACAGGTCCTGTAGGTACCTACTCACCACACACAATTGAGTACAATGGTACCACATTTAGAATTATCCTTTTCTTCAGCATGTGTGATCTGTCCTTGAACAGAATTATACACTCGTGATATTTATCCTAAAATACGTGAATGAATAGGTATTCAATAAACAAAACAGTCAAGGACAATTCCTCACGTGTACATACATTGTTCATCAATGTGTTTTTGTTTGTTTGTTGATGTTGTGAATATAATATTTGCTATATGACCAGTCACGTCGGTTGTACCACGAATAATGTGCTGCAATTAAAAATCCATTCATATATTTTTTAGTTTTACCCAAAAAAACATTTTCGTAAATAATAATTTAGAATAATGATGGGATTCTATTCTTTTTTTATTTATTCAGATTATTGTTGTCTTGGGAGTATACAATTTTCAAAGTTATTAGGTTAAGCACTTAGTTTTTTTTTAAATTAAAAGTTAAAGTGTTATTTAAGAACGCCTGTTCTCCTAATACACTAATATTTGTGCTTCGTCAGAAAAAATAAGATTTTTTTTTATATGCGCACACGCAATATAGCATTTTATGCAACAAAACACTGACACAGTTATTAATGCTTTGTAATGCAAATTCTGTCATAATGTGCGTGATTTGTGTGTTAATCTACATATTGATTCATGACTTACTATATTTAACTTGTTAAGATTTGACCAGTCGTGAAAACATGGTCTCTTTGATCAGCATTGTTTAAATGCCTATTTAATATAATATTTAAGAAAGATTAAGACGTGTCATACAGGAGGTTATTGTAATTTAAATCTTGTTACAGTCTTATTGAAGTCTAGTTTTAGTTTCTCAACATCGAATTAGTATCGGCCGGTGAGCGTGAAATATTCCAACATTCCGATAATGCACAATTCATTAAATCGTTGACAAATATAAACGGTAACAATTATAGGCTGTGAGTACAGTTAGGAATCTTTGATATTTTCGATTTCTTCGTTCGAAGAAAGTAATTTTCTCGTCGATTTGAAGAACTATTTAACGCAACTATATAATGGCATTGGATTGTTACTATGGAAGCAGAAGAATCAGGCGTAAGTCTAACCAATACATATATACTTAAGATTTTTAAAAGTAAACTGTTAGTTGATCACGGGTTTAAAATTTTTTTTACAACAGAGAAATAGTTATGACATGTATTAGTTTCAATAAGACAAAGACTGATTACGCCTAAAATTGGGCAACAGCCTTGACAATCAGTACACATAGTTCACCTAGTTATTCGAAATATATCTCAAAATAGTTAGTTAACATTCTATAAGCCAGACTTCCTATATTGCTCGTGCACAGTTTCCAATAACCTACTTTGGCAACACCGAGGATATTTCGTACAGCACACCACTCAAGTGCAACAGTAATTGCAATTGTATATAACGCAACGATTGACACAACTTTTTCGCACGTCTGTACGGGAAAAAACATGGCCGATTTAAATACTTTTGTAATTGTTCAAATTATATACGGATTTGTTGTTTTTCCTGATCGATATACATATGTATTATATTATAGTTCCTGGTATTGTGATTTTACATGTATTTTACCTTTATTTCGTTTATTATCAGAAATATTGTTTAATTTGTTTCTGAAAATATTTATTGTAGCAGCGCAATGAATTGTTTTCAACAGTTCTGTTTTGTTAGAAGTTGTGTCATTAATTTTAACATTTAATTAATGGTCGTTACTTCGAGAAAGAGATTTTAAAAGTTTAACTTTGTAATCGGGACGTGACGTTTTATATTTCTTTATCAGATTTGTAATTAAATATGAGAAGCACTTTTAATTACTAGCAGTAAATAAGTACTTAATATTAATATTTTGCAACAAAAACAATCTGACATCGAAAACATACCTCACAGTAATTAAATAATTTTGTTAAATGTTGCAATTAAACTGATAATCGGTGATATTCATCATTTTCTGTGAACACATCAATTTAAGTTTCGTAATAATTGGGCACAAGTACCTTCCTTCGTTCACACCAACACATCAAGCTACCCTAAACTGGTTAAGCTTTTTAATCAAAATTCAACTTTATTGTTCCGATATATAGTTGAAAATCCGTTGAATAACTTAATTCACTAAGGGTAGGTTAACGGGCTGTCTATATGTTCGATAGTTTCATAAGTTAAGCAATTAAATTAGCACAGTTCATTGTCGGTATAAACAATAATTCTGTAATAATTATTTAATGTATGATTACGAACTAGTTTTCTGTTAAATAAGTTTGGCACGCGATACAGTGCAACATGTATCTTATGTTATCTAATTATATAGTTAGTAATTAGTTGCATTTATTACAGCAAGTATTACTGGGTTTTTAAATATTCTCAGTAGTAGCACGGAGTCTGGAATTGTGCCCGGTATATGGTAATAGGCTCACCCCCTATTACATGGGACTCATAACATAAATAGTGAAAAGTGGGTGTTACATTGTACAGTGGTACAATGTGCACCTCTGCCTACCCCTTCGGGGATAAAAGGCGTGATGTTATATGTTATATATTAGTTGCATCTAGTCGTTAGTATAGTTACTTCAGTCAGGGGCTCAGAAAAGGACCAGTTTAGATATTATATATATCTTGTAAAGCCTAAATTAGCTTATTATGCTTTAAACATTAATTTAAAGTAATTTAGGCTTTTTTGTACTTTGAAAAAGGTAGAAGATCCTCATGAATCAGATTACCTCAGAAAGTCTAAGGAAGACTGTCGATTATACACAAGAGAATATCAGGTGTGAAAAAGCAACCAAGTATAAAGTACCGGGAATAAAATACAAACAAACAAAATCAAGAAGACATAACTCCTTAACGATTTATAAGCGTACAGATACAATCTATGCGAAGTGGACACAACGCAGCACTCGCGCCACCTGGCGTTAAATACGAGTAACATGGCTCGCGATAATTGTGAGACTTTGCTACGAGTACAAGTACTATCTCAGGTACAAATATGTGTACTTTGTATGGACTAATAAAATGGTTCTTTCGTCCATAGCGGGTGCTACGTATTAGATTACTGGACGTTTCCTAGGGAGTTTCAATAGACTTTCAACTTTAAAGTTTTATAATAAAGTTGTAAATTCTAAGATGATTTAGACGCCATTGACAAACGGTGTAGGAAAACATGGTGAGGAAACCTAGGTTTATATTTTCTGATTATAAGTTCGAAATCGCCAACCCGCATTGAGCAAGCGTGGTGATTAATGCTCAAGACCTTCTCCCTGTGCTCCCTTCTGCCTTCGGTCAGCAGTGGCTACTTATAGGCTGTTAATGTGATTTAATGACATATAGAAGAACGGATACTTCGTTTGTTTTGTGAACATCTTGAGAAAGGCAAGGATCTATGATCACACTATACTTAAGAACAATATGAACGAAAGAGCCACCGGAAACAATGATAATAACATTAAATATAGGCATTCACTTGAATAGCAACCACGCGAGGTGAGAGGTGGCTCAGGATAAGATAAGAGAATATTTATAAAATATGCCTTATAACTATAACATTAAGATTTATTATGACATTGACACCACCTTGATCTGAGAACAGAAAAATTTGAAGGAATTTCTACTGAAGACCAGTTTATTTCTTTGTAAAAAACTTCACCTTAAGATAACAGCTAGGAACGATAATATTATCAGAATATAATAAAAGAATTTAAATTGCCCTTACATTGTTGAAATAGACAAAATAAATGATAATGAATTGAGTTTATAACAAGTCAAAGTCAATGTTAAAAATATTTACTTCAATTGGGTGTAAGAGACACTATCGAAGGTCAAAATTAAAATTATGTTTAAACCTCCTTGATTTCATTATACATTTTTCACCCAGTTTCAAAAAATACTTAAATACTTTAATTATGTTACAACCATTTAAACTTATAATTACTTAAAACGTTCTGTCAGTAAATCAAGATGGACTCCAAAGTACTCGAGTTACGTGCAGTTTGAGTGAACATTAATTGGGTTTTAACGTAGCAATAAAATATATCGCACAAACACGTAAATACTCTTACATTTTAAAGCTATTCATTAAACACAATTTTATGAAGCAACCTAATTGAGAAAACGAGATTTTAAAGCGTCGTAGGAATTATTATGTGAAACTAATTATGCTGTAGACTAGTAGTTGATTATCGCGTAATGTTGCTTATGGTTATGCGCCCCGGTCGTGGCTTGAAATCAGTCGAGTAGGTATCGTCAAATAGTAATTTAAAGTAAATAAGCCGTATAATGTAATTAATTTCATGTGTCTGACGAGAATATACACAAATGATATTATGGTATGCGTAGCTTGTAGGTAATGAGAGAAATATTTTAGCACAGTCCAAAGATGAATATATTTTTATATTATTTCATTATTGTTTTAAAGTATTTATCTGAACATCTCTTTATGTGAAAGGTTCCTGTTACACAAGTAGAAAATAGTTTGGTTAGCTATCGATAGTCAGGCATTACATCGAGTAGTTATTGGACGTTCACACTTAATTGATTTTCCGATACACTGCTGCGTTTGGTGTACTAGGCACTCAGTTTTATTAACTGATAAGCTAAAGAATGTTTGGTACACAGTTTTAATGCGTAGAAAGAGTTTTCAAGGTGAATTTTTCCTATTAAAAATGTTCGAAGAAATTGTAAAGGTGTAGCAGATAAAGCTACCCGGAAAGTCACATATATTTATTTGATTTTTAACTCTATTATTACGTACGTTAAAGTTGATAACCCTTTGAAGATTTTTTGATAGCTTAATATGCTGCCATATAAGTTGCATAAAACTGAGATATTTTGTAGGGTTATCCCTAAGTTTCAAGGACAAATGAGACAAACAAACATCTTCCTTGATCATAAATTGATATTGATCCTTATTATTACTATGTATTATATACCAGTTTCAAGTAAATAATATAGAATATATAATAATAATATAAATTATACGTGTGTCGTCCTTGATTCGTATCTGACCTGACCGGTATTTTATTGCTTTGGTAGTATTGGGTCTAATTAATGCATTGAAATGAAATATTATGTGGAACCTTTAATTTGATGGTGATATTCTTCAAAAGTTATAATAGCCTTTGTTCCCCGAAAAGGTAGGCAGAGGTGCACATTACGGCACTGAAGTACAGTACAGTTACAGTAGTAACTGTACAATGTAACACCCAATGTACAACCCAAACACCGGGCACAATTCCAGACTCCGTGCTACTACTGAGTTTTTTTTTAATACCTAGTAATATTATGCCCGACTCCGGAATCGAACCCAAGACCCCTTGCTCAGCAGTCGCACTTGCGACCACTCGGCCAATGAGGCAGTTTTATACTTATCTATATTAATTCATGTGAATGAAGTCGTAAAAAGTGTTCAATTATTACATAAAAAACAATTATTGATAAAATGGTACAATTAACATCGATTAACTCAAAGTGTTGTTTAAACTGTCAAACACCAAGCGGTCACCGGTGACCGCGACCTATTGTTCTTTAATTGTGTCTATAAAACCGGTACTCGACGAGTTAACTAATCAAACGTATGATAAAATAATAATAATTCTTATAATTAATGAAAATTGCCATATTTTTTACAAGAAAAACTATTCAACTACGTCATCAAATAATTATTGGTCAATAGTTTAAATGGTTGTCATTGTAACCAGTTAGGTGATATAGAGGTAAAATTCAAACGATTTTTTTTCATTGGAATTAAAAGTTTTTTTTTGTTATAATAATTTTATTTTTGTTATTAAATTAGCCTGAGAATAATGTTTTACTTCATTTTAATAAAAAAAATATATTTTTATGAATTTCAATTAATGCGAACGACCGGTTTTTTTAACAAAAAATGGTCACGTTGTCTCCAATGAGCTTTAGTTTTTTTACAATACAATAGGTACTAAAGTTATTCCTACTCAATTTTGTACATAATGATTATGATTATTTTTGTGTAACCAAATCTACGAAACTGACCCGAAAGATACATACGAATATTTTAGACTATATTTTAATTTTTAATACACATTAAAGCATATAAAACCTATTTCCACTTACGGTATCCTTCACCTTGTCTATATTTTTTTAATCAGCATAACATTACAAAATTTACTCTAAACACTAAGCATAAGGTCCTTTATTAAATACCAGTTATTAAGTCTAGGTAAAACGGGCTAAACTAGTTATTCAAAGAAGTGTCTAAACAAGTCTAATATTTAGATTTGAACAAGTTTTTGGGGCAGGATTTAGTGTCTTCGTATCTTTCTGAGCGGAGCAGAGCTTGGCTACAATATTATGTTGGTTAATCTATATTTACATATAAGAATTACATATTAGACTGCATGTTTGGTGGGCAACCGGCATGGCAGCAACGTGTCGCGGGTCCGATTCCCGCACGGAACAACACTTTGAGTGATCCACAAATTGTTGTTCCGGGTCTGGGTGTCATGTGTATATGAACTTGTATGCTTGTAAAGACAAAGAAGAAAATCGTCACGTTTAAAAAAATGGTATACATAATTTTCCACCATCGCTACTTTTCCTAAGACGGTCGTAAAGGCGGGCTATGGAACTACATGACCGGGCAGCAGCGCTCTTTCACCAACTGCATATCTAACCTAGCTTGCTTGCCAAGCGAGGGCATTATGACAAAATTAATCTTACGTAGGTATATAGAGTAGGCCCAAAGTCCAGTAGTCTTTGTCACGGACCGTTAATATCATTTTTATAAAACTGTTTTGAGCAAATTTTCACGTTTATTCATTTAAATTGCATAGTTTAATCCAGACGTTTTGGATGCTTTTCAGCATCTAAGATTTCGCAATTAAGATGTTAGATAAGAACAATTACAGTGTCTAGTTAAATGCAGACAGTTTATAGTTTCAAGTGGTTTTATAATAATCTTATCAGAATTTCTCACGGTAATCAAACAGTAAGACAATGATAGCTGGACAATAAATCGTAGCGAGAAAAGATAATAGTAACTTTGATATGTAAGGTATAAAAATAATAAAAATAAGGTTAATTAAATACATAAAATGGACTGGCTTTAACGCTTCGAGTCTCATAATATTAGATTTTACAATTATCAACCCTTAACCGACAATCATGCATCAAAAGACTGATGACTGTTGAGGACGCAAAAGAGATATGTAAGAATCGTAGCAACTAGCGGTCTCTGCCTACCCCCATGGGAGAAAGGCGTGAGGTTTATGTATGTAGGTATACTATGCACGTACAGTTTTCAAAAGTCTCAGTTCAAATCTCTGAAACTGCATAGTGAACGCTTACTCGTACATACCATGACTGACAAAAATTCTACTATAACTGGCAGTATTAATATAAATATGTGGTTGTAAGAATAAACGATATTTGTTGCTGTAATAGTAGCCTAATTAAGTACCTACGTAATATATTAAAACAGCATGCTGGTGTACTGTCGCCGTCGTCACGATTTTACTTGTTAGGTTTAGTAGCAATGTGCAATTTACTCTTGTTTACTTACGAACAACATAGCAATAGAGCGGACGTCTTTCATTTCAGGGACGTTTACAAACTGTTTCAAAACATCACACTATCGTAAACACAAGTACACCCGCGGTAACAACTTGTTACGCACCAAGGACGCGACCGCTTGTGTTTATTTGCAAACATTTTGCACTTAGTGTACACTTGTGTCGTTTTGTTAGATTTATAAGATACGTATTATTTAAGTGAATATTTTATGAAATAAATCTGTTTGTGTTAAATGCAGGTACATGCTGTTGAATTGTCATCTTTTATTATTAGCATCTACTTAAGAATTCAATACAGAATGTCAGTATTTGATATCAGTGTTAATGTATTGGCAAATTTATTGTTTTAATTTATTATCCTTAATTATTACTTTTACAATTTTACATAATGTATCAATGTCCATGTGTTATCAAGACGACCAGTATAAACGTATTTAATTAATCACTGACAGACGGATAGAGTAATTCAGTCGTCAATTAATACAAAGCACTCGTAATTTGCATAATATTTTGTAATTTCTCGACTGTGACTTAGAAATGGAATTTAATCAAAATAAATATAAGACAAACTGCTACCTAATCAGTTTTCACAATAAAATTGATAAATAAACTTTTCAAACGGGATTTTCCTAATTCGATTTGATTCGTCTATATTTTTTTCTATCTACAACATCAGTGCCTAAAATAATTATTATTCCTAATATTTAGCATAATAATAATAGTGTACACAGTAAAACGGTAGAATTTTCGCATTCATGACGTAACTGTATTAGCGATAAACTGAAACATTGCTGAACTGCGAGCCTTAAGAGCAGGGTTCCAATAAATGTGTAGTTTGTAGGTTTGAATACCGTAGGCAAAGTGGCGTGTGAATAACTAGTATGTCATAACATCATGTTGCACGTGATAGTCACGCCAATGAGTCGCAACTCCGATCGAATCGCAAAGCTGATCGTGTTACCAACGAAATTGATTTCCATTCTACGCGTGACTAGATACTGGCAATGAGACAAAGTTACAATGAGCTGCCGAGTCAAGCAATAAGGTAACTTGGAGAATATTTTAGGCAAGTATTCGTACATACTTGCCTAAAATATAAGTACAGGACTGCCTCGTTGGCCGACTGGTCGCAAGTGCCACTGCCGGGCAAGGGGTCTCGGGTTCGATTCCCGGGTCGGGCAAAGTATTACTGGGTTTTTAAAAAAATCTCAGTAGTAGCACGGAGTCTGGAATTGTGCCCGGTATATGGCAATAGGCTCACCCCCCTATTACATGGGACTCATAACATAAATAGTGGAAAGTGGGTGTTACATTGTACAGTGGCATAATGTGCACCTCTGCCTCTGTTATTCGTACATATAAACCTTGATATATTATGTAATCGTTGTACAGTGTTCTACCAAATCTTGTCAAACAACTTATTATTTTATTTATCTGCATCTAAAATAGCATTTTAGCAAAGAAAATAAAACACGATCCCGTCCACGATCTTCACTCAAACTCGTCGACTCAAACACAAAACGAAGATTTTTTTAAAAACGCGAAGGAACACGTTTTTCGAATAATCGTGTCACGTAGAGATTCTAGAAGTGTAATTAAGTGGAGGTATGTTGAACTGGCTCACCTCTGGGAGGGCACTTTGATAACAAACGTGACAGGTCGACGCACCGGGTCATAGACCATACACTGATAGGAGACGACAAACAAATAGTTGCTCTAGTACTCGGTAATAGATTTAGTAATTGAACAAAGTCAAGCATCGACTGTAAAGATTATATAGTTCCGATTATACATAATTATATTACTTTGTTTAGTAGGAAAACTGGTTGATGTCTACACAATAAATATGAGCAAACAGCTGTTTAATATGCGGACTATAGTGCAATGTGGAGCAATGAGGGAGACGTGTTGTTGTTACGAATAACTTTAATTGAGTGTCTTAATATCTACCTTACGCTACTTACTTATAGGGCGAGGTGTCACACACACTACACCTCCCCCGTTTTTTGGGAAAAAAAAAATTATTCTAATACATTTTTTTTTAGATTCACTGTAAAATTATTTTTATATAAACTTATTCGCACTGTTGACAATTGTTATAAAATATTTGTTAAAATTCTATTATCAATTTTGTCCCTCTTACATATTTATTATTCATTATTATCATTTAATCTTTTTCCTTTACCATAAACCTTTATTTCTTTTATAACTAGGTACACATAATATATTTTATTTAAAACTTTTCACTATCATCGTAAGGTACATACTAACATACACATGTAAGCACATTATATTTATACAGGACTCTCCGGTACCTGTTCAATTATTTCATTATATCTACTCATTATTATTTATCATTGTGCTTACTTTATTTAAGTATTTATTTATTTCATAATTTAGTGTCAATATTTAAGATTCTTATGATCTCCAATAATTTTCACAGAGAGAGCTCGTCTACACCATGATCAAATTAAGGACATGAACACTAAACTGTACCTTACCATGTGTACCTATTATATTTATTATTTACTTATTCTTAACTGTCAAAGCTAACATAAACACAATCCAATTAAATAGCTTGGTCTACAAAATATTACGTTGTCCTTAGGTGATCAGCCCTCAGTCATACGCCAAAACTTGTGTACCAAGTTATTCCAAACTACCTAAAATCAAACTTCTATACTTATACAAACAATGAACACATTCCAAAGCCTATCTAATATCAAATTTCATTCATCTAATTTATTTAAGTATTTCACAAGACAAAACCAAAGTGCAGTTGTTATTGTTAATCGGTGTCAAGTAACACGATTCTTTTAATACAATATGACACTCGGTATGACATCATTTACTTATATGGGCATGGAAACATTCCTTTAATGTGATTAATGTAAGCAAACTATGACATGTAAAAAAAATCTCTAAATTACAACAAAAAATTTGCAAGATTTAACATTAGTTCATACAAAATAATATTAAAATGATTCAATACAAAAACTAATAATATTGTCAACAGGCGTGAACTATATCTAGTATATACATACATACATTATAAATAAAATGTTTAAAATTATGTGAAATAGCTAAAATTATGTAATATACGTTGGGCCCTTATTAAAATTATGTTTATCTTACTACTACAGTTCTATATACTGGTGTCCATTTTCACTTTTTAACTACACTAAAACACTTAACATTTAAACACAAAGTACTTTCGAGTCCGGTTACTACGCGTACCCAGAGTAGCGGAGATTCTCTCGGACGCTACCTGGTCGCCAACATCTCCCGGCTCCATCCTCCAGGACACCAACTGCTCCCGGCAGGTCCAAATCTGGCTGCATCGACACCCGGCAGCCAGCAACATCTCTCCTTATTTACATTTTAGCGAACACTCATACGCAGTTTAGTCCATGATTTTACAGTTTAGAAAAATAGTCTTACTTATTTTTAACAAACACAAATATCCAACATTGTACTCGTGCGCAGCGCTGCCCGCGTGGCAGCACTGGCAGGGTCGCCATGCAATGTGGAGACAATGAGGGAGACGTGTTGGTGTTATGAATGTCTTTAATTGAGTGTCTTAATATCTACCTTACGCTACTTACTTATAGGGCGAGGTGTCACACACACTACAATAGGCTCCAATGAGACGATATCATAATGTTATTAACATTCCAAACAAATTAATTGATCCAGTTCCACTGTTACTAGAGAAGTATTAAAATTAAAATATATTCATAACCATTCACTTCCCATTTTATACCAAGAAACGTTAAAGTAAACTCAATCAAAAGGAATAAATGAAAAACTTTTTTGTTTGAAATAAAATGAAGTTAGAAGAAGGCGCCATTGTTACGATACCCTGCTATTGTTTTAATTTGATAAGTTTAAGACAAAAAGAAGTACCTGCCTGATAGAAACTGTACAATTTATCGAATATTTTATTCACAGCCTGAATGAGCCTTGAAGTCTTTGAACTTAGAACATTTTACATAGAAAATTCTAAGGACACATGATAACTTAAACATATTCTTATACCATTTTTATCAGGTATAAACTTCAAAAGTAAATCTTATTAAACTACTATTAATTTAATGTTTAGAAAAACTATGAAATTAGGTCTCACAATAAAACATTTGGGCCCTAAAAGCACTAAATTCGACCATATCAGAGATCTCATATTGTCAGTAATATTAAATCCTACCTTTGTATTTGTACAGAGATACAACACGTGCCACTAGTATACTTACATTAGCATTATCTAAAGCAATTCTTAATCAGCTGAGATATCTGAGTACATTATCTAAACTATTATAGTTTACTATATTACCGACTACTGTGATATTTGAATTTATATGGCATTCAAACTGCAATCAAAATTTTAATTACTATCTTCATAATATTTGCGATTTTCTTTATCATAATCCATGTAACCTTCGCCTACTTTGTTTTGATTTCTCATTGCCTTGGTGTCTCATGTGACCGTTGTGTTGTTATTGGTCAAAATTAGATTTGGTGTATTGGCCCCGTCTCAATCAAATAGATGAATAGCCACGACGGTGTCACTGTGGGAGCACGCTCTTTGTACGTGCCTCGTGTTCAGACAATGGTATTGGTGTGACTGAAATTGACGGGGTTCATGATGGCTTGTGCTATTTAGTATAATACTAGTTTTTATCCGCGGCTTCGCTTGCGTCACAAAAGGATAAAAAGTAGCCTATGTGACATATACCAACACACACCGCCATCTATACCAATACTTTGGGTTTCCCTCAGGAATATCAATTTTTCCCGGGATAAAAAGTACCCTATTATTTAATCCAGAGTTCTAACTTTACCTCGGCAAAATTTCAAAGTAATCGGTTCAGTAGTTACGTCGTGAAAGCGGAACAAACAAACAAACAAACTCACTTTCCGATTTATAATACAGTGAAACTTGGTTAAGTGGGACCTGGATAAGTGAGAAACCTCCATAACTGGAACTCATGCTGAGGTCCCAACACTTTGGCACTAAATTACCTCTGTTGGTGGGACGAGGTAAACCTCTATATCTGGGATTTGTTCTTTCGATTTATCATCATAGTTACCTCTATAACTGAGATAGCGAGTAAATTTTATATGCATACACCTCTGTAACTGAGATAACATTGTTTGTTTACTCATTCTTATTCTACCAACAAATTTCACACGTAATTCCAAGTCCACCTCTATTAATGGAACCCTCTGTAAATGAGACAGATATTTATTTATACCTGTATATCTGAAACACTGGGTAAGTGGAATACCTCTATAAGTGAAACGACATTGCAGGTCCCTTGATGTCTCACTTAACCAGGTTTCACTGTATAAGTAAGGATAAGGATAAGGATAGTACTACTACTACCTGCCCCGAGTTCGCACGGGTGCAATATGCATATATTATATATATAAACCTTCCTTAAGAATCACTCTATCTATTAAAAAAACCGCACCAAAATCTCTAAGCATCAAAAAAGATCTAAGCATACATAGGGACGGCGGATGGCTACTTTGTTTTATACTGTGTAGTGATGATGAAGTGTTTATTGATGTTAGTTTCTTAAAATATAAATGTATGCTAGAATTGATATTTCGGTCTCATGAGGAAAGGCAGAAATCTATTGCATATTACGTAGGGACAAGGGTATATCTTAAGATAATTGTATGCACTTAGATATAATGAAAATAACAGCAAAGTTCATTCAAAAGGTGATTATTTCAACGATGAAATAATTTTGTAGCATTAAAAATGAGTATCACAATAATTTTAATATCATAATGTCTACTTAAGTGTGTACGTAAGTGTTTGTAGTAACGGTCACAATGACAAGTCAACAGATGCCACGAGCGACGTAAGTCTATTGTGTTGACGTTTAACCATACATTTATGGAGGCTCCATGCACCTTATGCCTTGCAGACAGAGACGATTTTTATTAAATTCTAATTCATTGACAAGGGTTCATGTCAACTTGAAAATGACTTTAGAAACCTTAATTTATTTTGAAGTGTTTGCTTACACAGGTACTTATAAATTTACATTTTTATCGACTAAATTACGTAATACATGTAGTGTAAAATTTAAATGTATGTATATCTCAATTAATTTGCTCAGTAATTTCAGTAATTACATTAATTTAACCTATTGTCTAACCATTCATTATGAATATCTCAATTTTTTACTACGTTTTGTTTTGGTTTCCTGTTGGTATAAATTGAGACAAAATTTAAGTTTTTAATAACACAGTACGATAGAATTGAAGCCCATTGATGGTATAATGAACGTTAAGCGAAATAGTTTTTGCGCGAAAATGTTGAATATTTTTCTTGAACAAAAAACTCTGGGAAATTCAGTGACTAAAGTTCAATATTATGAGTCAAATATTTTGGGAGGCAAACAGAATTAAGTAAGTGATCACTTTGCTATCACAGTTTATATATAAAGAGCTTTATATGAGAGTTTTACGTCAACCGACGTGATTGCACTAACTGTACTGAGTACTGGGGTATGTAGTACCTACACAGGTAATCTTATACTTAGGTTTGTTACTATACCCCTCTACTTATTATCTCAGGCTGAAGATTACTGGTGTTTGACGTCATCACTTAGTCATCAGGGAGCTATCAGTGGAGAATGTGTAGTCTATTACTGAGTCGTGACGTCATTCCAACCAGTGATTTCATCGTGTCGTTAACTTATACTTTTCTTTTTAACCCTTGATACAGAAAAGTGGCGTTTAGATTGATGTGTCTGTGTGATGGTTCGTATCGTATTATGGTATCTCCTAAGTGGATGTAGCGATTATGATGTAGGTATTTTTATAGTCTTAACTACATACAATATTTTAATTTGTTGCTATTTTTAGTCTATTCTGTCTAAATCATACTGTGACGAGGCTGTTAAGATCTATGAGTTCGTATGTAGTTTGGACAGATCCTAATATTTCTCGCTACTCAAATCATTCTCATGGTCGCGATAAGTCTGACATAATCCCCTTAAATTTAAAGACTCTTGTTATATTCTAATAAAGAGAAAAAAGAAGTAGTTGCTCTGAATATTATTATGTTTCTTATTTTAAAGATCAATAAAACATTTATAAAGTAATGTTTAGTGCAATGAGTCAAGCGTAGTATTTGGAAAATGATTCTTAGGTCGCTCATTGATCCAGTGGGTTGTATTTGTGTCAAATGCATGTAGAATTAATAGCAGCCCAATTTAATGAAAACCACAAACAAACTTTTAGGTATAAACAGTGTATTGTTTCTCACTGAAAATGGTACCTAAACCACAGCAAAGCTGGTTGCAGTTTTTGGTAGCAAAATATTGGGATTTCCATATGGTTTGTTTTTATACATTTAGAAGTTGTAAATGGTGCTATTATGCCATTAAATAACCTGGTTCTTGGAAACGGAGTTAAAGGAATTTGGTGGTGTTTACCTGTGTTTAGTGGATTTAAAATAGAAGTATGTAGTTTCCTTGTAACACTGACATACATATGATTATACAAATTAAAGCTAACATTGTAATAGTTTGAACAATTAGCACAGATTACAAACTATATCTATAACAAGAAAAATATGTCCTTTACCATCTTTTGACTATTAACAAAGATAATCAATGTGGGATCGATAACATAGTATTCAAGTTACATTCGCAATTTATTTCAGCATCACACAAATAAACCAGACTATTCAGACTGTTACAAAGATTTGTTTCAATTACTTCATCAAATTGAAATCTAATTTCCAAGTATATATCACAGCTGAACGAGTGACACGAGAAAATAAATTCGAATCGTCTGCTCGGGTCGTGATATCGATCAGACGTGTCAATCTGAACGAGACAATATGGCGCTCAAAGCTGATGTATGTCGTGCCATAGAAAGAAATATATTTTTCTGTAGTGTGTAAAAAATATAATACATTGGTAGTTGCATTTTGCTTAAAGGAGTTTTTACACAGTCTTTAGAATTTAACCTGTTGGCTGTTACCAAAGGTACATTTTATACAAACAAAATATGTACATTCATAGTACATCTCTATAATGAAAAAAATAACAATGCTAACTAAGTATGTTGTTTTCTTTGATCACAAGTTAGTAAGAATTTTATTACCCGAGACCATGGATACTGACCTGCGATATGCAAGGAAAATCAACTTGATATGTACCTGGTAGCACAGGTATTGTTTAAAAACCCACCCAGTTACTACCTGCACCAGGAAAATATACTAAAGGTAACGAAATAAGGAAGTCTCGATAATTAATCTTACACGCAAGTGATGTCCTTTTCGCTATCAAAAATGTCGATAATTTCTTCCTTTATATAACGACATTGTCTGTCATGAGCTCATGGTTAACGACATTGTATGTCGTCGAGTGAAAGTGGATGATCTTGACAGGACTGACATTCCGTAGTAACGTCGGAGATTCGATACTTACTCGGTGAAAGGCTTCTTTTTTAAAAGCCTTGCCTTGTGGCTGGAGTCAAGTGTCAGGAGTCGGGATGGGCCATTTTAGAATCTAAAGTCAAGGACATAAAGATTATTACTTGTTAACAACTTGTAGGAAGTGCGTATCGATAGAATAACGGCTGAATTTCTGCCGTTTCGCTAATTGACTGTTGACCTTATCATAATTCCATCTTATTATAAAGTACTTGAAAATGAAAACTGTCTCGTTGGCCGAGTAGTCGCAAGTGCAACTGCCGAGCAAGGAGTCTCGATTTCGACACCCTGGTCAGGCAAAGTACTGGGTTTAAAAAAAATTCTCAGTAGTAGCACGGAGTCTAGAATTGTGCCCGGTATATGGCAATAGGTTCACCCCCTACTACATGGGACACATAACATAGATAGTGAAACGTAGGTGTTACATTGTATAGTGTCATAAAGTGCCGTAATGTGCACCTATGCCTACCTCTTCGGGGATAAAAGGCGTGATGTTATATTATATGTTGAAAATAAAAAATATTCTAGTTATATTTAGATTATTTAGATACCTACCTAAACTTGTCGACTAAATTCCCTAAGCTCAGTAACAAAAAAATAAAATCCCAAATAAGTAGGTGGGCCATGTATGTTTTAGCGTCTATCTATAACAAATCACATTTCTATAGACTAATAAACTTAAATACACAACAATAAACAAAAGCTTTTACATTAGAACATCAGGGCGAGAGCCACAATGCATCATATTATCATCATATCAGCCTCAATCTGTGTAATGGAAGGCAACTCAATATCGTTGATGGAAAACAATTCATTTGAATGGACGCAATGGTACGTAGCCTTCGTAGTATGAGCTCATATAAGATATTGAACTGTCTTCATATATTTTTGTGTTCTACTTCGATGGGTGCGCGGTTGGTGCGGTGGCTGGGCAACCGGCTCCGGTGCAACGTGTCGCGGATTCGATTCCCGCACGGAACAACACTTTGCGTGTACCACTAATTGTTGTTCCGGGTCTGGGTGTCATTGTGTATGTGAACTTGTATGTTTGAAAACGCAACCACGTCATAGGAGAAAATACTGATGTGGGGCAACGTTTAAAAAAAATGGCCCATCCATATTTTTTCATTAGTCCACATCTAGATCATTCCTGTATTTCCTTTTTATTAATCCTTTGTAGTAAAGTGATAATAGAGATTGTTTTAGGAGTACTTTGTCTTATTTATCTTGGATAAAGCAAGAAAAAATATATATAAAAAACACAAAAAATATCATAAAGAAAAACGTTTGTTATGAACAATTTCCATTATTTTATACTCGAACGATTCTTTTTACTTACATAGGTAATTGTGTTTCACACTTCATTAACTTATTAAGCTCTGATTTTATTAGAATAGACTGGTAGCATATAAAACTACTCTAAACTGTCAAAATTCTTCAGTACATTTTCAACTTTAACGTTTCTGTGTTAAAGTTGAAAATGTACTGAAGAATTTTGTTACTGAAACTATAAGTTAAAATCCTTAAATACTTAGATGAATAACTTTATGTGCTGTGGTTTAAACATTAATTAGACTCTCTGTTACACAGATACAAATATGTGTAGGAACATAGTAGTTAGCTATGATAGTTGTAATAAATAGGTGGATGGTACACGAGCCGGCATTCGAACCCGTTACCTTTAACGGGTAGGCACCGCCCACTGCGCACCGCTTAATCGTTGCAATGGCGAACTGATTTAACTTAAATGTTATTCAATCGAGTTAAGTTATTAGTATGGGTCAACTCACTTGTTTCACTATTTTTATCTATCTTATACGTTATTATAAATAACTTAATATTTTGTTTGTTTGTTTGAACGCGCTTATCTCCTGAACTGCTTGTCAAATTTGAGTAATTCCTTTTAAAATATCGCAGAGTAGAGCGGGGGAAATCATGCGCAATTCGCTAGTTTTAAATAAAAGGCATGGGTTTGCAAATCTATGTATGTAGATACAAAACTACATGTACCTATTACCGAAAATATATTAACAATTGTTAAAACTGTAACCATTAGGTGTATATTACATTAACATCATTCTTATTTATTAATACAGGTGTCACAATGTCAATGAAATCCGGTCACCAACAATAATGTCTCAAAAATATCCGATAATGGAAACTTCCAAAACGTTTGTCATTGAATTTAACTTATTTATTTAAAGAACTACTTAATTATGTTACTTAACTTATATCTATATAGTGATAAGAATGCATATTTTAGTTGTGTTAATGTCCCAAAATAAGTTGAATTTATATTACTTTCAAAAAAGGTTAAGTATGAGTTATCAATGAGATAAGACTACATACAAACAAAGCGTGTGCGTTTTACTGTATTTCATTCTGTTTTTATAATAACTATCGTGAGATATACTAAATTAATTAAAAATTACGAGTTTTTCATGTAAATATACTGAGAAAAGTTCTTGTAGTGGCATTAAGTGCCGTAATGTACACCTCTACTTACGCCTTCGAGGATAAAAAGCGTGATGCATCCCAATTAATTACAAAATATATGATCGGTAACTCGAAAAAAATGTTAAGAAAGCATGCCTTCAGCACATTTTAATCACAAAAGGTTAATAAAATTGCCCTTTACAGTTTTCCATTAGTAGCACAGCAGTAACTTTCTTCTGCTGCCACCCTTTCCGTGTAACCTCCGGTAGCCGACAGCTTTCCATCATTTGCTCTTTAAATCACAAGAACATACCAAAGCGTTTCCATTTCCTATCTCCTATGCTACACACGTAAACTGCACATCACGCTAAGCAAACCTAGTATAAACTGACTGTGGAATATTCGGAAAGACCATATATAGCGAGACCAAGATACGCTGGTTAATGACAGCTCGATGTGCGCGTACGTATTTTAAAATTCCCTAAGAATGCTTGCAAATACTTTCCGATGTCTTTATCTACTTGTTTTTGTTTTCAAATTGTTTATTAAGAACTGTTTTGTTTATTTATTTGTTTTATTTTTACTTCTTCCTAGTTGTCGTTTATCCAAATTATTATTTGTGAATTAATTACATTACACTGAATGATAATTATGAGGACGTGGTAAACGCTATCTTTGATGAATACTTTAGTTATAAATGTAGATCCATTGTCAAAGGGCATACCCCAACTGTAAACTGTTTATTGTCATTTGGTTTCTATACTAACCAACTTGTCATTTTTAATACATGTAGATGTCATAGTGTAGCTTTCTGTCAAATGTATCCAATTCATTAGTGTCATTTCCATCTTACTTGATTCCTAACATTCTAGTCTAGAGCCAATAACACGCCAAGCTACCTATGATAACCTTCAATATGCTTTCAACCTTATACTTTATCAATAAAGTCGAAGCTAGCTTGAAGTAGGTACTTACAAAAGGCATCTCATCTATTTAATAGTATTTGTTACACCGATTGTAGGCAATGCCGAGTGTACTACAACACTGTCAGCCACAGGTGTCTGTGACGTCACAGTACATATTTAGGTCATTAGGGGTTGTTGTATCTAGATTACTAGATCATGGATACTGAGAACAATAACTGCTCTGTTATGTATTAAAACTATATAGATCTAAGTAATAATGGTAAGTGGTCCCTTCTGTTGAGTCTGAAACCAGAATGACACTTTTAATAATGGTCATTATATAATGATAAATCAACAGAATGTTATGTTTTTATAATGTGCATGCGCGGTTGCGGTGCCAGTAGGCTGCGCAACATCTGCGCGTACGCTGCTTATGAGGAAGAACCCCTCTGTGGTTCGAAACTAGTAGAGCTTTTTTCAAATTCAAATTCTTTCTTTATTGCGTTCTACAATGTTTTGCTTAGGTGGTAACATAGAATAATACAGATTATTGTGGACCCTGTCGGGCACAGCAAGAAAATTTAGGTATTATTTGAATACAAAATCTCAGTATATTCACGTGAGTAACCCGCAATTTTTAGTTAATTCAACAGAATGTTGTTGGTGTACAGTTTTGAACTTACTAGTCATCCCATATTTGGAGGTTTTATTGCTAACGAAGGTCGTTGACTCTTCTTGATTGCATAATTATCATTAGTCGACTATTACGGTAGCATCTCTATAAATATTCTAGAAGGAACATTATCAGTTAATTGTTATAATCCTCTATTTCTGTTCTCTTTGATTGATCTTGGCGATTATTTAATTAATTCTTAATAACTGGTTTTTGCTTGTCTCTCCAGTTCTGCTAATCTAGTTCGGCTAGTTGCTAATAATAGATGCACGAATTTCTACATAATATGTAGCCATGTAAGGTAGATTTTTGTTGAATATTGTATTTTTTGTCACGTGGTAATAGCAAAGTTTCTACTCTATAGAATATTATTATCGCTAATTAAGGAACAACGCATTTGATACAGACCGGACAGCAGCGTCTTCTGATAAACCTGAACATTTAAAACTGCGCTCTCCAGGCCTCTCTTATACCCTCTTTTATAGAGGAGACCCATAGTCCTGCGAAGAACCGATACACGTCCTGCTGATGATCACATAATTATGATGTGTCTACGTCTTCACAGTGCGTCTCAAGAAGTCCTTGTCGTTGATTTACCTCTAATTGGTACACAGAGCTCATTTGTACTACAGATGTTCTTGGTACTTAGACACATTAAACTAAATACCTGCTAAATCTCTTCTTTTTCAAAACTAAGTAAATACTTAGCTCATTAACGAATGACTTTGAACAACACTATAAGGTAACTCGAGTTGGCAATTTTTTGCAACTAAATCATCGTTAGGCAGTTATGTGGACACATTTATGATAATTCTAAAGATATTGACGTCATATACATTCAAATAATTACGTTACATACCTCATATATACCTGATTTACTAGAAATAACAAACTTAGGCGTAGAAGTTTATAAAATTGAATAATTTTTTATTCATTTTACTCATATTAAGATTGTAATAATATTATCTACCTATATATTATAACCATAAAAATCAATTGCTTTTACATTCCTAGATGGTGGAGATTGTAAAAATAATCCAAATTACAACTACTATGAGCTGGTTTGAAGAGAATTAGTAAGTTCTCAGTATTAATACAAAGTTAATAAAATAAGTGTTGAGAAGCCGGTTCCAAAATTGCGTTTCAAAATTCAAAACCCCGCATGCAAGCTTCCTTTTTTTATAAATATAAAACGTTTCGTTTTTGCGATTCTAATTGATTTTGGACAAACTGTTGTTTTGTTTATTATGAATGTTAATGATGTGACATAGTTGCTGAGTCAATGACTCTAGCGACAGACATTTTGAATTTTTACATGAGATGAGGTAACGGAGTGTACACATGAAACAGCCACTTATTTAAAGAAATGTGTAGGTAAGTATTTACTTCTTTGTTCATGAACTTGAACATATTCAGTAGTGGAGATTTTGCGACTGTTACGTGGTAATGGTGATGTTATTTCTTTGAATAACATGGGAACAGACCTAGTTCTAATTATCTACTTTAAAAAAATATACCACAAAGTTCGTGCCACCTTACTTAGCCAGTAATGTCCAACTTAGTATAAAAATATCAGAATTCCGAACACAATTCTGACTGATAGAGCACATGATTTGTGTGCCGTATCTGTGGTGAACAAAATGGCGCTTAAACTTAACAAGTTTATTTAAACAATATAACGATGTTATTATATTTTGAGGCTTCAAAGTTATGTATAATTATATATGTTTATTAAGTTTCATCCTTCAAAATAGGAATTGTGGTACAAATTCGTTTAACTTCACTACTTACTTGGTTTTGTGGTTTGTTATATCAAAATTCACGGATATATTATTTTGCACGAACCAGGGAAGTGTATAATAATAATGAGCCTTCCCTACATTATGTAACTAGCGTAATACCTACAGATAATACAAGTACACAGGTACCTACAATCTTTATTATTTTCCTGTATACTTATAAAATACTTCATACAGTTAATCGCACTTCCAATTAAATCCGAATAATATTTGAGTGAGGGCGTCAAAAATATACCTCAGAATGTACGAGAAACTGGTCGGTCGGACATAATTGACAAACCAGTTCTACGTTTAAATAAATTAAATGGCGGCTAAATCGTTGTTTGCTCTCAGTCTTGGGAAAACGAAACACGAGGCGTCGATTGTTTGCGAGGAAACTCGACTCTTACCTGTGGATGTAAGAAAATCTGATTTCACTACGTTTGTGCCTATGTGATAATATTGTGAATCTAGACCAGTAAGAGTCTGACACTCCCTCCCGCCACTCACGTATAATATCATTTTTAAGTTTCATCATCAACAGCTTATAAATGCCCACTGCTGAGCAAAGCCTCTTCTCACATGGAGAAGGTTAGAGCAATAATCACCACGCTTGCTCAATGTGGGTTGGCGATTTCAAACTTATAATTAGAAATTATAAGCCCAGGTTTCCTCACGATGTTTTCCTTCACTGTTTGTCAGTGATGTCTAAATAATCTTAGAAAGTACATTTAACTCGGAAAAGTCACATTGGTACTTGCTGTTGGTAAGTTTCGAACCTGCACCCTCGTGCATGAGAAGCAGGTGTCTTCAACCTCCGGGCCACCACGACACTCAAGTTAACTTAAGTTTATGTTTAACAATATATTACGTAACACGAAAATGACAGATGTTGTAACGTATGGAATGTCTATAATGGAACATTAATGAGTTGATACTATTTCATATTAGTTCTTACCCTAATTGACATATATTTTTGATCACATACTATATGTTTGGAACGTCTAGAATTTGTACTGAAGGCCTAATCTCATAAAATACAGCTTAACTAATAACTTTAGCAATAACGATGCGATGATGTCAATAGGTATTCTTATTGATTTAGTTATTTGGTTAACATGGTGCAAATCAAATACTTACGTAATTTTTATATTAGGTCATTAAAAAATCGCATAGTCTTAGTACAAAGCAAGTTACTAAAAACTTAACCTAAGCCGAAAGACTGTCTCGTTGGCCGAGTGGTCGCAATTGCGATTGCCGGGCAAGGGGTCTTGGGTTCGATTCCCGGGTCGGGCAAAGTATTACCGGGGTTTTTAATTCTCAGTGGTAGCACGGAGTCCTGAATTGTGTCATGTTACTAGTTAATATTTAATAAATTTTCAAAAAATCAATTACATTTCGTGATAAATGATAGAATGCGATTAGTGTACCGGCTGACATAACACCGATCACATCAACTAGCAATATCCTGCTATAGGGTGCGAGCTAACTGAGCATCGGCCTACTTTTACCCACTACTCCAACGCTCTCAGAACTAAGGGTACGTTTAGACGAAGTATTCAATATAAACTTGTATTGACGCAGGAGTAGGCACCAATGCATTCCTTCATGTCATTGTTATGCCATAACATAAGTGTGAACTACGTGTGTGGTGTATAAAGGTGACATTATTGAATAATGGTTTTATTAGCCTAGATACCAGACACGAATGTTGAGGACGGAGCTTAAAGCTAAGCTATAAGCTCAGTCGGGTCGAACCTAACGGGTAACCGGGGCTCCGGTTCGACGTGCAGGAGAAGGAACGGGGTGGTTTTTAGTCAGTAAGAGTCTGACACTCCCTCCCGCCTCACCCAGGCGGGAGCAGTCGTTCCATGATTTTCCTCCCTTAAAAAAAAGCTATAAGCTCAGGTTTTATGTTACATCCACCTTTTCATATTATACTTACGATCGATCGATCCTAGTGACCTATGGGTCCCTCTACTATGTGCTGTCCTGGGTTGCTTCGCATTTTTGTTAGGACCACATGCACGCAGTTCAGCATAGGTACTAAGGCTATGTCGATTATTTAACTTTACCTACATTAATTGGCAAAGTATTCAAAACTGTAATTAACTCTAAAAATTTCATATTTTCAGACTTCCCCGTTGGCCGAGTGGTCGCAAGTGCGACTGTCAAGCAAGGGGCTCCGACTCGGGTTCGATTCCCGGGTCGGGCAAATTATTGCTAGTTTTTTTTTAATTCGCCGGAGTAGCACGGAGTCTGGAATTGTGCCCGGTATAGGCTCACATGCTATTATATGGGACTCATAACATAAATAGTAAAAAGTGGGTGTTATATTGTACAGGCGCATTAAGTGCCGTTAATGTGTAACCTCTACCTACTCCTTCGGGGGTAAAAGGCGTGATGTTATGTGTAATTTCATATTTTTCGTCTATGTCCATACCATCTACACTCTCCATCTATATATATGATTGATGATAAATTCTTGTAGGTAGATAATGTGTACTGTATCTAAGACTCGGTGTACCAGTAACGAGCCTGCAGTAATGTTGCACGGTGGGCCGGTGAGCTGCAGATTTATTACCGTGCTCTCCTTCTATACGCTCCACGATACAATGTTACAGGCTCTCGTTCTACTCATTACTATTATACTACTCATTCGAGCCTCGAACGTCTCTAGTAATGAGCTAATCAACACTTTAATGCAGGTCTCATTTGCTGGCTGTTGAGCGCTTTGTTTGTTTGTTAATTAGTTGATAATGCAACTTAAAGAGGGTTCAATGTCGAGGCAGATAAAATATATAGGTATTCTGCGAACAATTTTGGTATGTATTACCAGTAAGCTAAGTTACGTACACACTCATGTAATTATTTGACGAGGAACTCGACTAGTTTCAAGCCATACTAGACTACTCTGCACGACTCTGTAGCAGCGCGACAGTCGCCGCGTCGCAAATCGCGAAATGCTGCTCATGAATATGAGCCTCTAATAAGGCTTGAAACTAGTCGAGTTCCTCGTCAAATAATTACGTGAGTAAGCCGAAAACATAATGTTAAAAAAACTGTAAAGAGAATGAAAAACTTTACATAGATATACGCATTTATTACATACTCTGGAAGGTAATTAATTGGTTGTTAATTAATATTAATTGATTAATTAGATCTATCAGCGTTACGTCAGGTCTAATGCAAATTTAATTAGTAGGTACGTCTGTATCACGGATTCTACACTGTCTGTATACATAGGTAAACCAGTACGATACTACTACTACTACTACAATACTGTATTGTAGGCTACAGAAATGTAGATGGTGTAAGAAAAAATATAATTAGATGTGCAAAATATTTTTTAATTGGCCGAGCCGACATTTTTGTTACATTGAATTAGAAAAATATGCTACTGTTACATCATCTGTTAATGTCTGTATGATGACGAGTGAATATAATATATATGTTTCTTCACTTCGGTGGTGTTGATCAGGGGCAGCAGTTAGCTCCCTGATATAACCCAAATTTTTTATAAAACCGCCATTACCAAAATGCCTCTGGAGATTATAAAAAAACAACTCGGTTGTTCTGTTTGTAAAATTACCATAGTAACTAAAGTTGTTATTCATTGTCAAATAGTATTCTGGACAGACACAGTACAATTCAATTCTTTGATCACCCCATCATATAAAACAACAAGGCCAACTTGCTTATTTTCTAGCAAGCTAGGATAAATTGAATAGAGCTAGTACTTCCACGAGTCATAGGTCAGAGGCTGACAGTAACTCAATAAAAGGCGGTGACACGACAATGTCACTGTGTCACTATGTCGGGACAACCTTTACATTGAGTTTTATGTTCTCTTCCACACTATCGTACCTATATGGACTTTATTTGATTCTTGTTTAAGGAAGTTACAGAGTATTCTAAGAAGCGCGTGCGCGTAATAAGACATGTAAAGGATATAATATTCTTTTAATTAAATATTGACCCTTTATAACAGGGTCTTGAAGCTAGAATGAGAACGGGACCTGTATGAGTTTGAAAGTCTCTCGCGCCTCACACAAGACAGGGATTTGATAATTTCTCCCTACAACAAAAAAGGTTCAAAAGAACACACTTCTGCCTACTGTCTTTGTCAAATATGTCGTGTAAAACCACAGCTAATAAGTAGTTTTACCCGACTGTTTAAATAGATTAGGCTAGGTGCGGGATGCCTCGCAACGTGGCACGGGTTCGAACTTTACGGAACAACTCTTTATGTGATACACAGATTGTGGGTCCGGGTCTGGGTGTCATGTGTATGAGAACTTGTATGTTTGTAAACGCACCCACGACTATAATATTAAAAAAAAAAACACAACATGTAGTCACACCGTATAATATTAATGCTTACCTATCTACCTACAAGCTAGACATAATAATATATACTTAGTTCGAGAGAGTTGCACGGATTACTAAAACGCTTTGAGCTCTCAGCAACTCAGTAATCCCTCCTCTAGTACCCACAAAGCTTTTGTCTGAGTTCTGACTCGTGAACTAGACAACGCAAATAGCACACAATTATATCATGCAAATAAACACATGTTCCCATAAAACACACACACACATTATACGTCCCGTAAATATACATAAGATGTGTTGGCGACCTTGGGTGGGGTCGGGTCACACACACATTGATGATACACCGGTCAGTGATACACAGTTGAACGGTAGCCAAATACGCATCTGTTGCAGATTGCAATCACTTGGGCGGTACCAATCTAAGTCGTAAATCTAAGGAACTGTGATTTATTTTAGAAAAAATGAAGCTGGCATAATATTTATTTTACGTAATGTATTTTGACTAATAAATGTGTTTTGTTTGTTACAGGTATGTATAGAATATGCTGAACTGCCGGTATAGTGATATTTGGCTCAGGTTTTTAACACAATGAAAAAGTTTTAATATCTACGTATACCTACGTAAGTACACTAATATATGATACTAATAATTTAAGAATTAATTCCCCAAGCAAACGTTACTGTTACATTATTCTTTATACATTCAAAGATTGACTGTGTATGTGTATTTTTTTCTTTATCTTTTAAGGATAATCATAATACATTTGCTCGTTTTGTTGTGTGTCAGATTAAAATATTAGTTCTGCCTGAGGGACAGGGCAAAGCTCTTTAAGCAATTTGTAATCTATTCAAAGAAACTAATCTAACTTAATGTAGTATTTGTAGTAGGTTGAGTCGATCACAATAACGACTGCTGAGCAGAGAGTCTCTTGTTCGATCCCCTGATTATACTAAGAATTAATTGATTGTCATTTTGGTTTAAGTAAATTTTTAGCTGTAATGTAATACTATCTCATTTTGTTTCTTTTCTATGTCAAAAGCGTTTGTTACTTTTGATGTGTATCGCATTATATCTACGATAAGGAAAACGGTGTGATGCTGTTTATGTTCAAAGTTTCTGAGTAATACGTATATTATGTAAGTCTCTAGTATTTTGAATAATGGTCTGACACGCCTGTTAAATATCTCAGTAACTGGTTTTATAGAGTGAATTCATTATTCAATGTAAGTAATTACTCTCAGTCGCCTTACGAATCACAATGGGTGATTTATATAATTCATTTTTGTATTTGAATTAAACATTTGAAGGGTTTTCAAGAAAATAATAATATTGGATAAGCCGGTAAATGAGCAAACGGATCACCTGATGATAAGCAATCTGCATCGCCCATGGACACCTGAAACACCAGGGGCGTTACAAGTGCGTACCGGCCTTTCGGGAATTGGGAATTTCAGGATTGTGGGGATCAGGGACGGGGTGGGTGGGGTAATTGGGATTCTGTTAACCTTACCCACAAAACGAAAAACAACTCAAACGTTCTTTCACGTCGGTTTTCTGTGAGACCGTGGTATCACTGCGTTCGAACCGGAGCATTCGTACTGAAGCATGACTCTCCCACACTTAATTTATGACCTATATAGTAATTGCAAATTTCTATTTCTATTAAAAACTTTACGATTTTAAATGAAGTAGGTAGTAACGGAAGAGAAAATTCACACCTCACTGTTAATTTGTAAATTGTACACTTATAGGCTACACCTACCGCGGTGAAAGCTAGCGCATATAACATGTATGTTTAAATAATAATATTATTCTATTATTTCTATATACTGTGTTTTACGGTTTTAATGGTTGTCCATCTCTTAGTAAAACTTAGTACTTATTTACTCGGTAAAGTGTAAATTTCTATAAAGAAGTACGATCAAGAACATCCATGGTAACTCTCCTAACTAAAAATATTGGAAAAAAATTAATACAAATCATGATCTCAAAATGCGACATAAACGCTGACAGCCCCATGGAGTTTATCATCAAAATGATAGCTATAAATGGTCATCAGTATGATGTGATGACGTCATCCGGTCACATCTGGTTTGGTACTGTCTATGCTAATAATATTAATAGCGAAACATTCCGAATATATGGAATTTAACAGTAAAGAGGTTTAGAGCTTATAACCCTCTATTTGGTTTGTTATTTTTTTTAAACCTTGCTTCAGCACGATTGGGCCTGTTCGACCGGAGTAATACCCCTAATCTCTCCAATACCCCCCCCCCTTCTCAATCTCCCCAATCCCTGAATTCCTAATCACCAAATGCCGGGTAACGCAGACCTCTGTTGTTCCGGGTGTCCATGGGCGGCGCCAATTGCCTACCATTAGGTGATACGTCGAAACGTTTACCGGCTTATCTCATAAAAAAATCACCAATTATAATTTTTTTTTGAAGTCAATTTACTATACCGGTTCCGTATCCAGATCCGTATTTTGCTCATTACTTACAGTAGCACTGTTTGCGAATATTGGACGACCAACACGTCAAATTTTATGTGACAAATAGTCAACCAAGATATATACGAATTTGTGAGTTGTTAATTAAGTAGGTATATATAGTGCGGTAGGTACATATAGACCAGACTGTTAGTCATGTTAACAAACATTGAATAAGTTTTTAAATGAGGATTGAGGACATAATATTTGTTTTGCTAAGAGCCAGACGGTAATAGGCCAATAGAAATAACAAAAAGTCTAATTATAAAGATGAACTAATTAATGCTCACAAATAATTATAATATATAAAAAAAATGTGCATTTACATACAAACGTAGCGTAAAATAATATTATCTTCCACAGGTATTTCCAACATTTAAGTTAAAAATAAATCACTTGCTAAATTAAAAACATCTTCAATGAGTAAGTAAAGTATCAGTGCCTTATTGGTTTCATAAATCATGCTACAAAATAAATAAAAAATACAGTTAAACGTCAAAAAAGGTCGTATATCCAAAAAAGGATGCCAAGTTATTGATGGCGCTGGATTTCCGCCTGCCATGATTACTTCCTTCAACAATTTGCCTTAACGTTAAAAGTTAACTTGCAGGTTTAACCCTATAGTAAAACTTTTTGCTTTCCGGGTTCAAGATAAATATACCTACTTAAAAAGTTCTTACGCAAGGCCGATACCGCCATCAAATTGATGTCACTTTCTACCGGGTAAATAGAACGTGTAATAGGTATTCGAAGTGGTCACATCACTAGACGCCGTCCTCCGAGCTATCATTTGTTATGTTGACACTACATTACCTTTGCACAATACTTACACAATGCTTATATAACACTCGGAGTAGACCTGCCTAAATATTGGGGATGTTACGGGTGTGATGTTTCGGATCTAAATACCGAAATAGAAATAATTATATTGATTGCGATATTATGTAAAACAAATTATTGTTTCGCATAACTACAGTTACATGGTTTCGAATATTAAAGTTCCAAGGAATTTTAAACAATAATGGACAGATATTTAAACTGTCAAACACCAAGCGGTCACCGGTGACCGCGACCTATTGTTCTTTAATTGTGTCTATAAATACGGTACTCGACGAGTTAAAATCCTATCATAACAAATTTCTTTGGTAAATTGTTCAGTTTATTCATATTCAAAATTATACAACATTGAAATCGGATCTGGTTGGCTGGCTTCGGATATCCGATACCATCAGTTATGGTTACGGAGCTTCATAACATCCCTATGGAATACAAAAAACATCATCTAACAATGTTTATTCTACTAAATCTCGAAAAGTACTCGTTAATCTCTGTTTTTACTGCGAAGTAGATTTACAGTACTTCAGATAGATTGATTTGTTTCGACAAAAAAGAGTGAAGACGATCCGGGGTCATATGTAGTACGTTTTTTAGTTTATGATTGATTGTTTTGTTCATTGCAAATTATAATTACTTTGCTTGATGTGACGTGATACGTGAACGAAAGAAAATGTTAGTGAAACTCACGAGTCAAAGAAAAACTGAAAGGATGGCTCTTTAATAATAGACTGTTCCCTGATGAGTGAGAATTGAAGAGCTATAATTTCTTTACTTACAGTCTTTCGTCACGACACGTTTTCATTTTCGTCAATAATTGTGTTATTTAATCCAACATACACATACGACACACTTCTAAGGATGAGGTGTGGTATTAAAAATATCAACGTTAAGTATTCCAAGAAGAATGAATCGACACTTCTAATTACACAAACACCAAGTTTAATATATCCTCTATAAACGTTATTTAAAATTAATTTATTCCAATTTACACGATTTATTAATGCCCGGTTCATTTACCATTAATCATTTGCCTAATTGTGTATGCCTTCTGCAGTGGAGGCGTGTGCCCGGAAGAGGCGGCGCCAAGTCCTTGTCACGTGATATCCGGTACCTTTTCTATAGGCCTATTAGATGGTAGTGGTCTTGTCAATATATTACAAATCCATTACAAATCCTTACTAATATTATAAATCGGTAAGTGAGTTTGTTTGTTCCGCTTTCACGCCGTAACTACTTAATCGATTGCTTTGAATTTTTGCAGACGTAAAGTTAGAAGTCCGGATTAAATAATAGGGTACTTTTTATCTCGGAAAAAATTTATATTCCCGAGGGAAAATAAAAGTATTGGTGTAGATGGCGCTGTGTGTATTATTATGTCACAGGCTAATTTTTATCCTTTTGTGACGCGAGCGAAGCCGCGGGTAAAAGCTAGTATAGTATAAAACCGAATTTCATGTTGTGTTTGTCTGTTCGCGAAGTACTCAGAAATTAGTTACTGAATATATTTTAATGCAGTTCTTGTGCAGTATTTAATGTGTAATTCATGAAGATTTGAGGGACTTAGATAAAGTATATTTAGATACCGAATATAATATTTAGATGTGCAACATCATTATTGAAGACCTAAGAATTTGAAGTTAAATTGTAGGTGCCACATATATTTTGATGGTACTGAAATGGCGCACTATACTATATGTATTTATTATGAATTTACTTTACATACTGTGTGGTGTTTGTAGAATAAATAACAATTCCAATGCTGTTTGATTAATCATCCTGGAGCAATGATTGCAGTTACACCGTGCCTGGCTGGCAGTGTTCTCTGAATTCATAATTAAATTGTTTGATTAATGGAGTATGGTACTTCATTAGAACTGACTCCATTATCTACTGAATACTATTAGTTGTGTTAAATATGAATTCTGTCTCGTTGACTATGAATTAGAATGAGTAAAAACTACATAATTCGGAAATCAGGATTCAATTCGTAATCAGGAATACGTATATGATATTTTAGTTTATAATGACAGTAGTAAATTAATAAATCTGGAATATAATAATATGTTTACAATGAATTAGCTGTATTTTATTGTTATTACAACAATACAGAACTGCGGTACTTTGTTTTTTATTATTTTATGTCCTCGAAACGTTATCCCATAACTCATTTTAGTTATTTATCACCGTCATTTCAATGAAATCACCCGGTATTTCTTGATGAATTAAGTGAACACTTTTCTCAAAGAAATTTTTTTTAATCTATACAGATTAATAAAATTGGAGTGTCTGTTTGTAATATTAAAATAACTGGTTTTTAATTCATGCATATGAATAAATAAGTATATCGTATATATTCATGCATATATACTTAAAAAATATCATTTTTTACAATTTTTGTCTGTCAGTCTGTAGTGCCTAATCTCTGGAATGGCTCGACCGATTTTGCAAGATTTTATTGGCAGGTAGCTAATATACTAAGGAGTATGCTACTTTTATTTCGGAAAATTGAAACAAAACAAAAGATATGTATTGTTCTAAAATTCATATTCTGCGCGATCGAAGTCGCGGGCAAGAGCTGATACTTAATTAATACTTACTTACTTAATAAGATGGCGTTTGACCGCCATCTCGTCAAGTGATGCTTTAGCCAATAATATTATTTTCCTTGTTACCTCATCTTACCTTCTAACCACAGAAACATATTACAAAACAATAAACACAATATATTACTTAGTTATACATACTTTTTACATAATACTTGACAAGATATTTCTATATTCTAAGAGAGGAATTTTAATTTATATAGTTATTATCTGTCAGATATTAACAACATAATTGTCTATATCCTTATATGCACCTATATATAGGTATATATTATATATATATCCTTATATGACTAGTCATACTCTCAATCAGGAGGTGGCGACGTGATCCGCAATTTTAATAGCTATGCATAAATACATAAGATAGTGTATATAAATAGAACGTTAACAGGAACTGAGCTTTAGTAGAAATGACATTACATTAAAATTAATTATTAATAAACGTACCTACCTGTGTAGTTTTTTGAGACAAGTCCGCCACGCTCGCTCAAAACTGCTTCAACTCTTGTAAGCCAGGATCTATGGTTAATATAACCATGAAAACACCGGACCACTGAAATCCAGCGTGTCCTAGAGACATGAATCACTATTTTGATCCTGCAACGAAATAAATCAGAAGATATTAATAGAGGAGAATAAAAATTAAAAAACATCAAATTTACTTAAATTGAAACTTAAGACATGGTATAGTGGAAAAGAACATTTGACATCAATTAGATAAATAGATTAGATTAGTAAAATAGAGAGAGAGAGAATAGCAAAATAAAAAGGAAATTCCATAATCTGTATTTTGTCTCTTACCTACTTTAAGTTTAAAAATAAACCTTCCAAAAAGACTCGAAGATTTTTAAAATCCCACTCCTTCAAGTAGGTTGAGTAAATATTATAGCCATATTATAATATAAGAAAAAATCCAATACACATTATTTGTATCTAATAATATCCAAGTATACACAATATTGAAACACAATATTATGTTTACAATTAATTCTAAAAATAAAACTGAGATAGCCAAGTATAGTGGCCAGTATCTAGGAATAACAGGAAAAATGTAATAAATATACCTACATACTACTACTATGTATACATAGTTAGTCACCAAGTAGGTACCAAGGTACTGAAACCAACAGGTAAACCTATCCCAATGTCAATTTCTTATTGGATTTTCGACTCTATAACAAAACAGTAGAGTTGATAATAAAAATTTCACAGAAAAGTGTAGTAAGTACTTACTCATATAGTGGTGAAGACACCAGCAGATAAGTTTACACCAATGTCATTTTTTTGATTTTATTATCGACTCTATGCTAAAAAAAATAAAGTTGACAATCAAAATTGGCATATAGGTGTATCTTCACCTGCTGTCGTCTTAGCCACAGCTGTAAATGGCAATTGATGGAAATGAGGAAGTCTGACCACTCGTGCGCAGATGAGATCGTTACTGCAACTATTTTTCCCACGTGTGTGTAAAGCGGTACCATTTGATTAACTGTACGTTACGTAATGTTATGACTTGTATTTCTAGAAGCTAGTAAATATATGGAGCTGCGGAAGGCCTAAAGGGTAAGGGTTGTCGGGGCTCCGGCTCGAAGAGCAGGAGAAGGAACGGGGTGGTTTTTAGTCAGTAAGAGTCTGACACTACCTCTCGCCTCACCCAAGCGGGAGAAGTCATTCAATGATTTTGTCCCTTCAAAAAAAAGAAGCTGGGAAACCTGTATAATCCTAGTTGTGTTATAAAATTTGTAATACTTCAAACAAGAACCTAAAATCTCTTGTTCAAAAATTTACCTAATAACTACTTAGCACTCACAAGTAACTAAAAAGAATATTAATTTTTTTAAAGAATTTCCGCAAAACACAAAGTAAATCCGGAAATGTATCAATATGTCTATTTGACATGCGATATTAAACTTTAACTGTATAAAGATTAAGGTCACAATGATTTGCAGTTATTATTTGTTCTCATACTTTAAAGATACATTGAAGAATACGATAGTGTTTGTTGTTACGTCACTTAACATATGTAGTTTCCTGAATACGTAATATCATTAAGCGCTTCGTAAAAGGCTTAAATGTCATGTTTGGTAAAAAGTTTTTTAATAAAACATTATTATGTAAAATGAATGCCTTTATTGGTAAGAGGATTTTAACAATAAAAGTAGTATGTCAAAGATTTAATATTTATTTATTTATGTACACATACACAACTCAATGGACAACACATATATAAAAACGAAGTACATAGGTACCACATAATACAACTGGAATTTATTCCTGTGGGCCTGTGACAGGAAAAGAAATAACGGCATATTACACAAACAAGGCAAAATTAATTTAAAAAAATTAAACGAAATTATATTTTTTATAAATAAGAAATAACAATATTGATAAATGAAATAAATCAATAATAAAATTGTGAGTGAGAATGAGAAAAATTTAATAATTTTGAAGAGGAAAATTCAGTCGTTTTAATAATATAATATAAGGCTTAAAAATAATTCATTGCTTACTCTGGGAATAACCAGTAAGATAAAAATTTTAATAACCTTTTGTAATAATTAAGTCAGTGTGTAATATTATATCGTAGTATTCGTTATTGTTACCGTGGTAACACTATAACAGTAATATAACTGTGTTCCACCACGTGGGTACTAGTCACTGGGTAATCTGAGCACTTGATCTTATAATAACTGTTGTATCTAAGTTATTGTACATTGCAGTTATACATACTTATATACATAAGAATATACTGTCACTAGTGTTTTCGAATCGATACGAGCTTCAAGAAAAGAGTGTATTCTTTCATAAAAGGATAGCAATGCACTTGTGACTCTGGTCGGGGCCATCGTCGCGGAGAACCTAACGGGTAACCGGAGCTCCGGCTCGACGTGCAGGAGAAGGAACGGGGTGGTTTTTAGTCAGTAAGAGTCTGACACTACCTCTCGACTCACCCAGGCGGGAGCAGACATTCGATGATTTTCCCCCCTTAAAAAAAAAGTCTAGGCCATCATCAGCGCTGATTGCAATTGAACCATGTACTCCACTGCACCTAAGTATTCCGTAAAAAACGTTTCGACTTCTTCCTTCGAAAAATGAGACAGTAGGCTGCGTAGTAGACTTTTGTACTGTTACTGACGCCTTAGTATAAGTTTATCTTACGTTTTAAGTAATCGAAACGAGACCTTGTTCGGCGCTGTGATTGGTTGGTTTATTGGCGCCGGCCAATCACTGCGCTGAACACGTACTCGTTTCGAATATTTTAAACGTAAAACAAACTCGTACTAAGGCCTCCTGTTGTCTTTCCGTTTTTGTCTGATATATTCTACCGGACCGATTACAAGTCTTTGACCGGGAATTAAAACTAGTGCTGATGTTACGTTTGTGTGTCTCAAATATCTAGTTAGTCTGTTATATTCAATTAACGAGGTAATAAAAGCCGTATCTTTATTGAAGTAAAAATATATTTAGCGCATCGTTCGTAGCTCTCTTCCGAGGTTGCGTGATTTTCTTCATTTATTTTTTCTTAGTCTATTACTTTCCTGAATGATTACAGTATCAAACGCAACGAGATTCTTTTGAAATGAATACATAGTATTTGCATTACTTTGTTCAATATAATCAACTTTGTTACCAAACCTTATGGTTGAAAATTCTTGAAAGGTATTTTAATTTTGGGATAATTTTATCTGCTGTAGTCTGTACTTAGTTCTTGGTACAAAATTGGAATACTTAAGTAATTCAATAGAAATAAGTAAAACAGTAATCATTAAGGCAATAAGCCTAGTTTAACCTCAACTTACATTCTACGAAGTTCGAACCAATCAAAGGCTTCATAGAAAACAATTTATATAATTTGTTGTATTACATCATTTGCGCAGACGCCGGCTGGGTAAAGGTATGTGGGACACTGAGCTTAAGTTAAGAGGACCTGGTTTTTTCAAAAATTATGTAACATGACTCACCTCTTTCTGTACGATGACCATATACAGACCCTGTATGGCCGAGTTGAATGACATTACGGTCGAAAATGGTAGTGATTAATTAAGCTGATCCTTACCCCTTTTGAGTGTCGCAAGCGATGTCTTACTGTCAAGAGTTACTAAGTAGGTGTCGTAAACTGTTTTTAAAATGTACATACAATATTGATACTTATTGTTCTTGTGGGATGTAGAACTTCTTTGATGCCAAATTCTTCACTGTAAAAAAATTATGCTACAGACAAGTAAGATATTGAATCGATAAGTACTCGAATTTAAGTTAAGTTCTTTCTGGCAGGGTTAGGATAATTACTTATTTAAAAATGTAATAAGATTGAAATTTAATTAAATTCATCAAAGAAACAAAAGCTACCGGATACGGAGGCTCAAATCCCCATTCCTATCCCCAATTTCTCCAATTCCCAACAATCCTCAAATTCCTTATCCTCAAAAGGCCGGTAATGAACTTGTAACGCCTCTGGTGTTCCAGGTATCCATGCCCGACGACGATTGCTTACCATCAGGTGACCAGTCCGGCTTATGCCAGAAAAAAATCTACATGTCCAGTAACAAGAAAGTAGTTTAGACCATCATCTGTTAAATAACTTAACATCTGTTTATTCATTGTAACGGTCAGTGACATACCGACAACATACCACTGCATTACGAGCTCAAAGAATGTTATGTGATAAGCACTTAATATTCATAAGGTTCACATTACTAGCCCATTTGTAAAGTCAATAACCTTTTAGTGCTATTGAGGACAAGATTAAGGAAGAAAATACTTAAATGAGTTCATAGTAAATAGGTTTGGTTTCGATATAAAATTCGAGAAAAAATAAATTAATTTGTCTTATGCATGAAAAGACTGATAACAGTTGATGAAGCGAAAGAGGTATGTAAGAATCGTAGCAATTGGCGTTCCATCGTCTCTGCCTACCCCCCTGGGAGACAGGCGTGAATGGGCGTGAAGTTATGTATGTATGTAAACAAGAACAGATTTTTTTCACATTTTGTATGAAGCTACATCTACCGTAAGAGATAGAGTATTGATACTGGTTATTAAACTGAATTTTTAAAATACAAATTCCTCAGCCCCGTGTTCTAATAACAATAGATTTGTAACTTTATCTTTTATTAAATGAAGTTGAAAATTGATTGGAGATAATGACAGCTTTGTGTAGGTTGATGTGCAGTAGCCTAGAGAAATATCGTGTTTCGTCGAAGTATTTGAATAATTTGCAATGATTGACGTAAATTGTTTGCTAAACAGGTTCTGAGACGGTTTTTGCTTAACTAATATAGAATTTACTATTATCTTTAAAATAAATCACGAATTATAAGTGGACGATGAAACAGAACAAAGTAAAATGCGAAGGCGTGATGAGTTTTTGAATATTATTTCATTCGAATTATAATGAAATTTTATTTTTTATGCAACGCGTGGTATGCACAAACATACTATGTAACGTTGTTGTTTTTCTACTTGTATTCTAGTAAAGCATAGTATTATTACCATCGATTTGAAATATGGTTGATCCTTATTCGAGGAAAATCTACACATTTACATCAGAAATAAAACCAGTACGAGGAATTCACACACTGTATGACCTACATTAACTTCAATAACTAAGTTCCATCAATTAAAATAACCACGAAACATATGCCGTCGAAGCCGCTAGCTAGGATGCTCATTAACTTGAAATAAAGAGTTCTTATAAAGTCAAAGTCAAAGTCAAAGTCAAAGTCAAAATCATTTATTTCAATTAGACCAGGATGGCACTTTTGAACGTCAAACAACAAAAAATTATAAGAGAAGCTAGTTACTCATTCCAAGGCGTAGATTCCTATGGAGAAGAACGAGCAAGAAACTCCATAGGTTACTCTTTTTCAATCAGGTTTACAATACAATTCTCTAGTTACATAGTTTTATTGGTTCGATTATGTGAGAACAATGCATACACAGGAATTACAAGAGTAAGCGACACATATACATATTGAATGTTGATAAGGAAGGGTTTTCTTTCCATTCACTCTATATTTCCCATTAAACTACTTTACTATCTTTATAACATCAAATGGATGCCATCGATAGGTCAAACCTGTTATCAAAAAGGGTCACAGATAACCAATAACACAGATAATCAGGTGATGTCGCAACACATGCGCTGGATCACGTAAAAACTCGTCGCTCGGCTGTAGAAAGTGGCGCTCGATTGGTGGATCGAGGCCGCGCACGCGCACCGTTGCTTGTGTTCCGGCGCGGGCGCCGCTGTACTGGATTACTGGGCTCTTAGCCACAAGGCATAACTAGAGACCTGCTGATCATCATATTAATTGGAACATGTAATGAATGATGACTTAAAAACGAAGATGTCCTACCTAACTATTTACTATAGTCCATCATTCACTCTCTTCCTACATTGGCAGTTGCTACAAAATGTGTTTTTATAGTGTGTCTTATCCTATAGACTTGCCGAGTAGAACCACGAACCTCGACGTGCAGGAGTAGGAACGGGATGGTTTTTAGTCAGTAAGAGTCTGACACTCCCTCCCACCTCACCTAGGTGGGAGCAGTCATTCGATGATTTTTCCCCCTGAAAAAAAGTTCTATAGACTTATTAAGTATTGTATGAACGTAAATGATATTAGTAACAGTAGTAAACAAATTATACAATTCATATCGACTCCAATAACAGAATTTTAATACAATAATTTCAGTCGTTATCTTAAAACAATACATTTAGATAACATTGTACCTACTTTTGTATCAATTTAGTAATAACATGTAAGAAGCACATAATAGTGTTACACTTAGTAAATTAGCATGAAACTGTAATCGATCATTACGAACTGATTAACAAGTATATAGGTGTTACGTTACTGTTATGTTACGTTACTAATAGTATACTACAGTTATCGAAGTTACTTCAGCAAAATAATTTGTACCTAATATAATTATGGCTCATTATGACAATGATATAATGTAATAGAGCCTACATTTTCAAAACAGTAGAGACTTGTTTTGATTTCGTAAATGATTTTCTTTGTCTTTTGTTTATAAAGTATGTCGATACCTATCTATAACATAGCCCTTTTTCGGTTTATTATGTCGAGGATTATATTAATCGCCGACTGCGTAATGACGTTTTGACCCTAATCGAGTTACTATACAATATTATTTTCTTCAAACAGTTTCAGTATGTATTTAAAAAAAGCATTGGATTTGCTCCTGTATCGTGGGTGCGTTGACAAACATACAAATTCACACACATGACACCCAAACCTGATACAATAATTTGTGGATCGTACAAGTAAAGAGTTGTTCCGTGCGGGATTCGGACCCAACCGCACCAACCGTGCAGTCAATATCCTTAAAATATTTAATGCGAAGTAAACATGAAATGTTTTCCATTAGAGTACAGAGGCCTTAGTACGAGTTTCATTTACGGTTAAAGTATTCGTAACGAGTGCGCGTTCGGCACTCTGATTGGCCGGCGCCAATGAACCAACCAATCAGAGCGTCGAACGCGTACTCGTTACGAATTCTTTAAACATAAATGATACTCGTACTAAGGGTACGTCACAAAAAGTCGCAGAAATTCAAATAAATAATCAAGTTTATTTGTATTATACCACCGAATCACGTTATCTGGCACGTGACGAAATATTTTAGTCACTTAATTAACATTTTTTTGTTATTTAAATTAATTTCTATTTTTTAAAACTACTTCTTATACCTGTAGATATGGGTAACACGTAACACTATCAAAAATTATGTATGTAAATTTAATTTGATCGGAACTATTTAAACATTCAATGTATGTGATATTAACTTGTGCATTCTCATACTGACATAGTTTATAGGATTTTGGTATATAGGTACAGAAATGGAAGTACTGAAACATTACATCAAGTTTTTTTATCCTCGAAGGGGTAGGCAGAGGTGCACATTACGGCACTTAATGCCACTGTACAATGTAACACCCACTTTTCAATATTTATGTTATGAGTCCCATGTAATAGGTGATGAACTTACTGTCATATACCGGGTATATTTCCTGAGTCAGTGCTTCTACTGAGATTTTTTTAAACCCATTAATACTTGTCCTGACCCGGGAATCGAACCAGAGACCTCGTGCCCGCAGTCGTACTTGCGACTACTCGGCCAACGAGGCAGTCTTGTGTAATTATCATTTTCATTTTAGACATTAGACGAGTGTGGTTAAACAGCATTTGTTTAATCAATGCAAGAACCTTATACATAATTATATGAAAAGTGACTTTCAAGTTACAAGTGTATTTTAAACTAAATACTTGTCTCAACTAAGTATCACATCTGAATAATGTTTATTTAACACTCATAAAACTAATATATTACAATAAATATCTCGTTAGGTATACATAATTGAGTCTTATATTATTTACAGATTCTAACATAATATTATCGAATAGATAGTTTACTTACATTGTAATTCACTATTAATTATATAACATATATATATATATATAACATCACGCCTTTTATCCCTGAAGGGGTAGGCAGAAGTGCACACAGAAGTAAAATCCACTTTTCACTATTTATGTTATGAGTCCCATGTAATAGGGGGTGAGCCTATTGCCATATACCGGACACAGTTCCAGACAACGTGCTTATATTGAGTTCTTTTTTTTTTTAAATGCAATACTTTGCCCGACCCGGGAATCGAACCCGAGACCCCTTGCCCGACAGTCGCACTTGCGACAACTCGGCCATCGAGGCACTATTAATTGTAAACTACATAAATATCGTAAGATGTCAATAACCATATAATAATATTTTGTTTGAGATTCTTGTACTGCGCAGTGCGCAGTAAGGAGTTTGCGCAAACGTTATGTCATGTAAGGAATGCGAATATTTGCGCAGTAATATCACAACAACCTGACTTACATAGAATATAATATAATACAACTCCTTACGAACATTATATGCAACTAACTGCTTCCGAAATATCCGAATAATCTGACAAGTGATTTAATCACTTGATTAAACTTTTACAATCCACAGTCCACTAAAGGTGATGTGGTAAAGTGTAGATGGCAGCTGAACCATGTTAAATACTGACTGACGTACTACTGTTACTGGTTAAGACATTAACATCATCATCTTAAGTCACCGTAAGTCAAACTTACGGTGAGTTAGCCGAAAGCATAATAATTTATTTAGTATGTCTCACGAAAGTTACAATACAGACCTTCAAACCTTCAAGAAAAGAGTGTATACCTTTTAAAAGGCATCGCACCTGTGACTCCTCTGTCCATGGGCGGCGCTGATAGCTACCATCAGGCGATCCGTCTGCTCGTTTTCCTCGTATTCCATAAAAAATAAATAAAAAAAATGTCAGCCATGATACGACTTCGTATGACTTCCAGATCAGCAGGTTGTAAGCGTTCTGAATTCAGCAGCTTCTTACAACCTTTATCAAGTGGTATTTAACCTACTTAGAGAAGAAAGCTAATCACAATCGCTTATAGGTAAATCTTCTCGGTATCCATACTTATACAACTTTGCACAAAAAGATTATGTCATTCCCAAAACCATGTTTATTTGCGCAGTCAGCGTGACTGTGTGGTGACCGACTTCACTTCGACTTAAATTCGGTTTTACTCACCTTTTATAGGATGTTATACTGTTATGTTATAAAAGTAAATGTTTAACGTTACGTGACGATAATGATTCATCAAATTATTGGTGACCTGGCCATCAATTTAACGAAATCTGCCAAGCAATTATCGTCTTTAAATTATTGTGTAAAGGATCGCTATGGTGTGACCTACTTTGGATTCCGATTATCATAATGTTTGTAATTTTTAACAGGTGCACAATTGTACATCGCACATACTAGATTTTAGTGGTTTTAAATTTTGTGACGTAATCTGAAATGCATTTGTAAAAGCGAGAAAATTTTTAATTATTTTATTACATGGCAATTTCACGAAAATTGAGTGAGTACGTATACAGAAGCATAAAAAGGAATACATTTAAAAATGTTGGCTGCTATTTCTGTATCCAGCATACACTGGTTCTAATATGAATGAGGTAGTACGCGGCTTCAGCTTGTTTACATTTTTACTCTGTGCACAAAAAATACAAAAGTCGCCACTCCGGTTGGCGGTGCCACTCCAAAGGTAATTTTGTAGCGGGAATTTCTTTTTAATTTCACAGCACGGATTTTCTAGAACGAATAAAATTGAGTTCTGGAGTGTTCTGTTCGCAATCAAACCTCTGAAGCATGCAAATTAACAGCATATAAGGAAGTAACGAGCATTATATTTATAAAAATAATCTCACTATTCATGTGACAGGAATACAAACGACATCACAGACAGATAGACATCGCTACAACACATGATGGAGTGCGCAGACGTGATCATCATTATGTCTGTCATAACATGTAATAACATCAAAATTATGAGGTGCCCGTATAAGGGGTGCTTCATTCAAGTCAGCCACAAGTACGTTGTAGTAGTAAATAATGCGACGCACACTACAAGCTAATTATTCTTAGACACATACTCACACCGTCACGACGCTGTTAACGAATGTTAATGAGACGGTGTCGTGGCATCACGAACACGACAAACTTGTCTAAATAAAAAAAACTTTTAAAAAGGACCCACTAGTTAGTTACTAAGGGAAACAAAGTTACGTAAGTAAATAAAATCGGATCCCTTAATCAAAAGGTTAAGTAAATCTATATGATTCGTATGTAACGAGTGAGCTTGATTCTGCAATTTCGTCTAAGTAAATGTTTGTTCAGATATCTGTGGGTGTTTTATTGGAATAGTGGCGCATATAGAGAATTTAAGCTTTAATGGATTTAGAAGGTTTTAAAGGGTAAATAGACCGTTTAGTAAAAACACGTGTAGAGCTCAACAGAACTAGATTTTTAAGTAAAAACAACTTTTTGTGTAGGTCATATTGTGTTTAATGAACATTGATTGTAATTAGGGCATGCAAAGCCACCTGACTTCTGACGAAGATCGTGCATCGTGGTGTCACGAGTTGGTCAGCTATGTAGACCGTAGACCTTAGATCTATAAACATTAGCTACTGGAAACTCTCAACATCAACTGAATACAGTATCATAAATAATGTATTGTTTAAACAAGATCCTTCTAGATTTACTATAATTGATAGTGCAATCAGATTAGGTAGATATTGTAAGACTTGTTTCCCGCATTCAGCCTCGTCATCCAGGTCATTTGTGGCAACATCAAAATCCGTTCAGTTAGTTTTTGCGTGATTAGCTAACATACTAACAAAAGCCCACATTTTTTGTTTCAGTAGGATATCCTTGTGAGGAATTAAGCTATACTTTACTATATAAATATAACAATCATACGCACACTAGGACAGTTAGTGTTCTAAAGAGGTAAACATGCACTTAGATACAGTACATCTACTCTTTGCTATTGTAGTTTCATTAAACTGTCAAAAACCGCGAGGACTCCGGTGACCGCAACCTATTGTTCTTTAATTGTGTCTATTATGACGGTACTCAAAGAGTTAAGGTATCCAATATCGTAATAATAAATTGGCCGATTACAGTTTTAATTCTCCGATTTCACAAGTACATTCTCATCCTGCGCATTAACCTTTTAACTCAGTTAGACGTATTAATTAAAAGTAATTAAGTTCTGTATGAATCATACTCCTGCGTGTAGACGCCGCGGTCTCAATATGTACGCGTACTTCACGCTTCCGAAGCAAAATCGTCACCAAACTAGGTCACAATTAAACCTAAAAAAACTCGAACATGATTTACGCAATACCGACTTTGCACCGATTTATAATTCTGCTGATGTCAGCGTCTCGATGTCGTATTTAATAAATAATGTTGAACAAGCTATTCGTCGTAATACCACAGTTATAAAAACTAATAATAGACATTATAACATAAAGCCATGGATTACGCCTGGGCTTGTTAGATGTATAAGACACCGGGACAAACTACATCATAGAGCAAAACGTTTTCCTGATAATTTTGATCTACAATTAACATACAAAAGATACAGGAACTTTTGCAATAATTTGCTGAAAAAGATTAAAATCGATTACGATAAAGGCGCGTTACATCGGGCGGGTAAAAATAGTAAGAGTCTTTGGCAACACATAAAAAATGTAACTTATACGTCGAAACAGCGAGAATCATGTTCGAATTTACTACTAACAGAATCTTCTTCGCTTCAGTCTGCTGACAATGTAAATAACTACTTTTTAAATGTGGGTAGAAACCTCGCTCAACAGTTGCAGCTAGACTCTACAACCCGGACTAATACACCTTTACTACACTCAAATACTGAAAAATCATTTGTTTTATTAGATACAGACGAACAGGAAATTGCACGAATCATAACTGGAATGAAAGATAATTGTGCAACTGGTTGTGATGGGATCAGCAATAGGATCTTGAAAACATATAAGCAAATTTTTGTCCCACCTCTGACTCATGTTTTTCGAGAGTGTCTCTCTAAAGGCATTTTTCCAAAATGTCTTAAAAGGGCAGTGGTTGTCCCTATATTCAAATCAGGTGACAAGGATCTAGTTAATAATTATAGGCCTATCTCACTACTGCCATCGATATCTAAAATTCTTGAGAAGATTATTAACATCAGATTGGTAAATTACCTAGAAATGAATAAATTCTTGTCACCACTGCAATTTGGTTTTAGAGCAAAATTGTCAGCAGCTGATGCAGTACATACACTCACAGATTTCATATCAGAAGAACTCGGTAAAGGCAACCACGTTCTAGGAATTTTTATTGATCTTGCCAAAGCTTTTGATACTGTGTCTATTCCACTGCTTCTAAAGAAGATGGAATGTATGGGTATCAGAGGCACTCAACTGAACCTCTTTGCTGATTATCTAGATGACCGTTACCAGTGTGTTAGAATAGATGACGTCACAAGCTCATTCCAGAAAAATACGGGTTTTGGAGTGCCTCAAGGGAGTATTATTGGTCCTACCCTATTTTTGATCTATATCAACGATTTATGTAACATCGAGATGCATCATGGGAGACTTATATCATACGCTGACGACACGGCCCTAATTTTTTCATCCAATAACGACACTGAACTGTACTATAATGCTCAATTAGCTTTCGATTCAGTTAATAGTTGGCTTTGCTCTAATATACTAACACTAAATGCGGAGAAGACAAAATTTATTCACTTTTCTATGCGCAAGAATCCAATTGCCACTGTTACACCCCAATTATACGCACATAAATGTAGAATTAGTCCACTGGGCACATGCAACTGCCCTTGTATACTAAAAACTACTTCCATTAGATATCTAGGCATCACAGTTGATGAAACTCTTTGTTTCAAACAACACATCAGCGCTTTGGTTGCACGTGTCAGGAAATTGATGTACATTTTTAAAAAAATTAGACAAATCGGAGATGTTAAACTAATCACTCAAATCTACCTAGCGTTATGTCAGTCAATTATCCAGTACTGTGTTACTTCTTGGGGTGGCGCATCAAAAACTATTATACTCCCTCTAGAACGTGCTCAGAGAGCCATCCTAAAAGTTGCATTTTCCCATCCCTTTCTCTTTCCTACATCGATGCTATATAGATCCTGCAAAGTTTTAACTGTTCGCCAAATCTATGTAGTACAGCTAATACTCAAACAACATTCACTACTCAGCTTCAATATTAACCCATTTGGGACCAAATGCAAACTACACATAATTTAATAAAAAAACCTTTATTAACTCAATGATATGACGCCCACAAACTATAATCAGCAAAAAAAATTCAAAAAATATTTTTAGAAGTATTAAAAAAAAAGCCGTCCTTGATTGGGGACAACGGTCTCATGTGTAGTACTTTTCGAAGTAGTAACTGTTGTCGACACATAAGGTTCTAACGCATTATTTGCATTGATATCACAGTTTTTTTATGATGAACTGCGTATCGTAATAGATATTAACTAAATCTCTGCGGAAAATGTCTAAATCAATTTGATGTGACGCGCCTATATTTTTTTTTGAGGGTATAAATCATGCATTGCGTTTTCCGCCTGGGGGACTCTTACTGGCTAAAAACCAACACGTTCCTAATTCTGCTTCAAGCCGAAGCCCCGGTGACCCACTAGGTTATTCATAGTAGTCGGGCATCTGTCCCACTGAGCCATCTCGATCTAAGGCGGTCTGATCTGCACTTTGAAGCACGCGCGTAACGCCACGCACCTTACAGGTACAGGTCTGGTTCTGGGCGGCGATCTGTTCTTGCTACTATGACTGCTTCGCAGAAAGAGATGTTTTCCAGTTCCCCTCGCTCCGCACCACAGCCAGAACCTAAGCTGGACGTGGAAGATTATCGTCGTCGATCACTTCCCTGAAGACACGGCGGTGGTCAACGTATACAGGGCATAATGCTACTCTATCCTCTGGGTGGACTTCGCTGTGACGACACCAGAATACAGCTGGAGGAAATGCCCCCTACTGCTGAATTCTGGTATCGGATGCGACGCCTGGTACTGTAGGTGGACTTTTGCATCTTCGGTCTTGATGCCCATCAGATTTTAGAATATGAACGCGTAAAGATATGTGGGAATTGGTGATGCTCTTCGTGAATTAGCGTCTGTTGTCACCAAGTATTAGCTATAACTAAGTTTAGCCTATAGGTGACCTTTATAAATTGGAAAACAAAATACAAATCAGGTATAAATGTTTTAGAAATATACTACAGATGTGCCCATTGTCCCCATACGGGGACACCATCATTTTTTCTAACTTTCCCCTAAGTGGAATTGAAAGTATAAGAATATTCTTCAATATTGTTTTAATTGACACTATAAGCAAGCAATTATCACAAAAAAGTTTTATAAATCTACATAATAACGTACTATAAAACGCCTCTGCTTTCAATAATAATTCCCATTTCACTTCCTCTTGATAAAATTGACAATATGACCCATTTTTTGTAGCAATTTGTCAAAAGTTCTAATAATTTTAGGAAAGTACACTACTCCTCATTATAAATACCCATGAAATGTGAAGATAGCTAAAATAATTAATAACCAGCGGGTAAAAGAAAACCTGTCCCCATATGGGGACGGCGGGCTCAAATGGGTTAATAACCTTACTAACAAAAGGCGGAATGATATAGTTTGCACTTCAACCTCAGTGTCAAAACACGCTTTTATAAAAAGATTCTTTATCTTTCTTGGCCCATTTTTATACAATAGAATAAATAGAGATTTAAGTATTTATAGCCTCAATCACTTTCACTGTAAAAAACTATTACATAATTATGTACACACCTTAACATACGATCAAACCGAAGAATTACTTGAAGTAAGCAAATAATTTTATTATAGTTGACTTAGATTATTTTTGCTTACGTTTGTTTATGAAACTGTACACGCGCACCTGTTATACTTAGAGACTAGCTTAATTTAATTTAGACATAAAAAAATTAGTTTTATAAGCAATATTATTGTATTTTAAATATTTCAGTACATTTTTAACCTGAAACACAGGCTTGGACCTAGTTCAGGTTTCACATATTTTTAGACTTTGTTTAGATATTAAGATTTATTTTGTAACCTGGCTTTTTACACGAAATAAACATTTTATTTATTTATTTTATTTATTATGTGACAATGGCGTACTTATTATATCATGAACAATATGTGACCTACTGTATATTAATAACTCGAATAGTATTGGCGGAAATGTGAAATGAGGCATTAGAAAAGTGTTTAAAGAACAATAAGCCAAGAGGCCTATTGTTTTTGTGACACAAAGGTACTTGTCCAGACGTTTTCCGTGAATGTTTAATTGTAAAAAGAAGTCCCAACTGTGCCTAGATTGCTTTTAGCGGTCGTGAAACCTAGCTATATAGCCATATAGGTAGTGACTCGATGTTAAGCATTTACTTATGGACTTTATGTAATAGTTACATGTTACATATGTAAGTTTTATGTAAACTGTTCGTTTATAAACATCATTTCCTTTCTAATGTATTAAAATAGTCAAGAAAAATGGTTACAATTCAATTAACTATTATTATCTATTAATAACTGACTGCTCTTGCAAACTCTGTGCCATTTGACTTTCGTAATTTAATTATGAAGTTTAACCTAACCTAACATAAAGCTGTAAACATTAGGCATTATTAAAAACTAAATTCCAAATAACAGCATTCGAATCAAAGTACACGTAGTTACCGAATGACTCCAAGTCCAAATGAGTAATAGCGCAGTCTTACTTAGCGAGATCCCCTGAGTAAACCATGTTTATTTACAGTGTGGTGCATTGATCACACATTTACTCACACAGTTGGTATAGGAATTACTGCACTTCCCAGTTTGAATAGAGGTTATCAGCTCAGTTGACTCACCAACCCAGGTACGTGAGTCAACGCCACTGATTACCACAATATTGCTGCATACACTCGCCCAATTTTCGACTTTTCCTTAAGTTACCACGTCTACCAAAAATGGAAGTCAAAAAAATCGTATTGCTCGGGCTATATAATCAAATATAACTAAACATGTTTATTATAATGTTATTCCTAGTAGGTACTTCTATTATACATTTTTTTTGTTAGAAATGTTTTCATAAATATTTGCTTATTACCTATTCATTTTGCCTTATCTAAAATCAGAATACTGGGCTCGGATATTAGCATGACGATTTAATGGCTGAAATTAAATCACAGGACTAGTTTGGCAAGCATATTAAACAGAGTAATTGATTGTGATCGTTTTAATTAACATAAGACATAACATACCGGTACTAAACCGACTTTTATCTAACCTATAGAAGCCGAGCTTTAAATACGATAATTTACGAATCACCAATCACGATGCTTAGAAATTATCCAAACATGATGTCGCACATCACTAAATTACGCCAATAAGACAATATTTGTAATAACGTTACTGAGTAGTCAAACAGATTGACAAATGACTTGCCCCTCAAACAAACACATTACGCCGCCGACCTGACACGACATAATTATTACGCCACAACAGTTCCTTGTGACAACTGACCATCACTACTGAAAGATCTTAGAGGTATTGTACTTAAGACTATGCAATACCAGTATAAATTGACCGTCGACTGTGCGGAAGATCACACACAGCGAGATCATTCTAAACTAGTGCTAGCGTATAGTTAGAGATCGTGTGTAGTGTAACAGTACTAGAATACAAAATAACGTGGCAATGTATAACAATCGGCATTGAGAAGGCCGCCGACTGTCTGCAAACAAAAAATACTGAACATGTTGTTAATACACTGCTATTTGGAGTTGTCAAATGAAAAACTCTTTGTGTACTCGTACTGAGCAATTACGCACACTTGACATCATTTAGGTATCTATTTATTGTTTCACAGTTTTACAATAATGAACATAACTGTCATATTAACAAGGTATGTAATTGTCTAAATATATCGTTTGGCATACACCAGGTTACTATTTTTTTAAATAGCATTCTAGGCATTAATAATTTTGATCTTAGATCACGCGATATCCATTAAGCGATGAAAAACGGCACACAAAAGGCTATAAAACATATTTTAAAATTCTAATATTGTTAAAATTCGTATCAAAATCCATTAAATAGCTATAACACGCTAAGCAAACCACACAAATGCTGCGTTTTGTTATAAAATTAAACCACACTAGCTCAGTACGTGATAAATAATGTTTAATGTGTTCAAACTGAGGATCAGTGACGCAGTACATTCAGTGCACGCGCACTCAAATATATCTTTCGACGAAACAAACAAAAAATTACTCATTTCGTGAACGATGCTATTTTGTCAAGTATTCATCTCATTTATTCGTATTTACAAAGATATTTGTAATATTTTAGAAATCTCTTCACAATACCAAATTCCTGTGGTACGGCGACACGTGAGCGTCTGAGCCGGGAACATTATCGCGTGTACACCGACTTGTAACGCGTGCATTGCAAATAACATTGGTCGGTAAAGCGGGACGTTCGTTTTGAAACAGGATATGTATAACGAACCTTAATTGTTTTACAAAACGCCGCCGTGTCCGCATTCGTACTTGCTCAATTGACGAGGTACTTACGGCAGGTTTTTGCCGAATTTATCAACAAGTATAATTGAAGGAAATTAATTTTGAATACTGTTTAATAAACGTTTATTGATTGCTATTGAAGGATGTCTTCGTCTTAAGGTCAACAGTGACACAAAGGAATCAATTGAGTTTCATTAAGTAGGTACTCAATTAGGTACTAACCCTTATACATGGTATGCAAATGATAATGATGTTATTTGTCTCTCGTTTAGAGTGATATCTCTTCACAAAACCTTAATAAAAAAATTACAATACTATTAATCTCGTTACGATTTTGAATTCAAAACCTCGTGACTATATTCTAGGGACTGTATTGTACTCAGTAATAATTTTTATCCTTAAGTGAAATAAAGCAAGGTCCTCCGCCACGCTTGTTCGTGATAAACTCAAAAACTACTAGGCTGATTGTCATGCGGTCAGCATCAGCGGATAGCGTGATTTTAGTGTCGGCGGAAAACTGGCTTAATTCATTTATGACATGACATAACATCATGCCTTTTATCCCCGAAGGGGTAGGCAGAGGTGCACATTATGCCACTGTGCAATGTAACACTCACTTTTCACTATTTAGGTATGTTATGAGTCCCATGTAATAGGGGGTGATCCTATTGTCATAAACTGGGTACAATTTCAGACTCCATACTACTACTGAGAATTAAAAAAAACCCAGTAATACTTTGCCCGACCCGGGAATCAAACCCGAGACTCCTTGTCCGACAGTCGCACTTGCGACCACTCGGCCAAATATGCAGCATATTTATGAATGAAGAAATATCACCTTATTGTATCTGTATTACTGAAATGGTCTTACAATAATTCTTCTTTCGTTATATAGGTTAATTCCATACTTGTGTATTCACATTGCTCTTGAAATGCCTAAAATATGATTTTTGCATATTTATAAATAAGCATCTCGGCTCCTACTTGAGAAGACTGGTCAAATTTGAAATGTCAATGTCACAATGAATTCATTTCTTTTTTTAAATCGTTTTTTTTAATTAAACCTTTTTGTATATTTTGTTTATTAATTAAATCAAGGATTTTAATGAATTCGTATTCAAATTAATATCCAATTAGGAGTTACTTCAAAAGGATATTCATTTGTGAAGTTTTTGCTCGTTATGTATCGATACAATTTCTTGATATTGAATAAGTAATTAGTTTCATTGATTTTATGAATAAATCTCTTCAAATGTTTCTACTGAATAACAATTTTCATCAAGCAAAATAATGAAAACTTCAAGGAATCTCAACAGTTTGTTACTATAACTTTATGCAGTGAAGTTAATTAAGTAAACTCTAAGTATTGTACGTACAGAAGATTTCTTTGAAATTAAAAAAATAATTAAATTACATAATACAACATCACGCCTTTTGTCCCTAAAGGGGTAGGCAGAGGTGCATATTATTACGGCACTTAATGCCACTGCAAGTAAAATGTAACACTTACCTTTCACTTTTATGAATCCCATGTTATAGGGAGTGAGCCTATTGCCATATATCGGACACACATCCAGACTCTGAGCTACTTACTACTGAGATTAAAAAAAAAAAACTTTGCCCGAACCGAGAATCGAACCCGAGACCCCTTGTCCAGCAGTCGCACTTGCGACCACTCAGTCAGGTCAGGACATAATTACATTAAATTAGGCTTATTATTATATCATAATTTGAAAGGATCACTTGGTTCCATAGACTCTAACAGTTCAATACGTATATCTATAGTGTATGTGCACATACCTACCTATGTACACAGTATTCCATGTTTTGCTAATTTGCACAGTCATTAAACCTTAATTTTGCTTTTGTTTACAGGTAAGCAAAGAGTCTTTAATCGTGGACACTTCTCCCGTTGACGTCGGTAAGGCTAAATATAGATGACCTAATTCGGGCAACGCAGTTTTTATAATATGTATGTAAGTACAAATTAAACTTTAAATACTTGGGTCAATGACTTCTGGGACTTTTAAAATGAGAAAACTCTTTGTCAATATTTCGTCACAAATATATCCATGTTTTGAGTTGTGCTCGGGGCCTGCTGTAATTGTTTGGATTTTAAACATGGAGTTTAAGACAGTTCAGTTTTTTTTTCACGATAATTTATCCTTAATAAAAATAAATTATTTCGACTGTTTAATACAATAAAATATTAAAAGATAATCACACTTTGATTAACTGATTTTATGACCTACTTAATTTTAGTATTTTGTCAGCATATTTTTTAAAAATATGTATGCTGTTTGACGCTAAAACAATGTGACGTCACAATACATAATCTCGTACAAAATTCATAGAAAACTGTCGTTTTTGACAGTTCGAAAAAAGTATCTAATTTGATCAGTTGGCAAGTACCCAATTAACGATGGCTTCGGAAGAGAATACAATACTTAGTAATTCTAGACCTTGATAATCAGGTATGCTATGTTAATGAAGATTCCTATACAATAAGTCACGTAGTCAACAAAGAAAGAACACAGTACATCTAACATCCTCCTTCTGAACTCATAGAACAATGTTCCCAAAACATGTCGGCGTGTGAGCAGATTACCAAACAATAAAACAAAACATTTGTCAAGTGCATACGAATAACTAAATAATATCAAGGCGAACTAACAGACCGGATTGGTATGCATGAATGGACCTAGCCTATACAACCACCACACGATCGATAATCAACCTTAAATCTGTTGTACTAAGATTTAATATCCACTAATTAGTCACTAAATACAAGTTGTAAAACAGAAATGAGTTTAATGTAGTCAGTGTTAAGGTTGTATTTTCATTGATGGGGGTTTAGCTTCTGTTTAGTGGTCATTGTACCTTTATAAGGCTCGGTTGCTTTACGGCCTTAGAATGTTCATGCATGCAATACATTGGCGATAGGGGGCGCTAGAGGATTATTTATGAAATCATGTCATTGGCACACATAGTGCTAAGAGCAAGGCTTTCTGTTTATTTGGTAAGAATATACTGAATGTAGAACTCTGTGGGTGGCACATCTTGAAATGTTGGTGAACTTATTTGGAGTGTACATGCATGTGGGTTTTCAGATAAAAGAATTTGAAGAATATATATAATAAAGGTTATATTGTTTGGGTGTACTAAAATAAGTAAGTTTATGTAAGAATATCTTAAAGTGCTGAATAAAACGTTAAGGGGATAATCATAATTAAATAAGATTTGAGCGAAATAACCCAAAAAATACGCCCTGCAAACTAAAAAATAAAGAACATAGCAGGTATTATATTGATACATAAGTACAGCTCCATACACTATAGCCACTTGTGCTATAAACTACACATTTTAAGGGTTGAATACATTGCCATACGCTGGGCACCAGACCCTAACGTATTACTATGAATTTCGAAAAACATGACTATATTTTCCAATCGAATCGAAACCTAAATTCTATATTAAAGTACCTGCTACTAAATTAACGTCTATAAATATTATAATACTAAAGATTCGGATAATTAGCGGTCATTAGATTAGCTAATTTATCGCCACATTAGTTATGTGGGCACGGGAACCTTGGTGCGGGTTCAATGCCCGTTTAATTACACCTAGCTAATCGTTATTATGTTTCTAACGTTATTCAGCCTCACTATTGTTTCCTGGTTTTTTAGCTTTTTGTTAACTTAAAACACTGATATAAATCATTACTATGAATTGTCTATTTACATTTTTTTTTGTTTCATTTTTGTTGAACTCTCCCATGTCAAGTACTTTTGAGTGTGAAATGAAAAACTGAACATTGTATAGCTAGTTAGACAAATTCATATTTTTAATGGAGTTGTAAATGAAGTAATACTAATGAATTGTTGTTAAAAAATCCCTCAAGTACCTACCTACACATCTAACGTACAGTACCTACATCTTTTTGCGAAAAAACTTAAAAGAACAAAAGCAACAAATGACTTTGTAGAGCTCATACTCAAAAGCCTCGCACAGTATTGTTTCCATGGTTACATAAAACCTCCAAAAGTTCACAAAAATTCAGCTCTTTATGTATGTGTACCGCCATAAAAGACGATATATTACGTACCTAAAACTATAAAAAAATCGACAAATAATTGCTTTAAAACACTGCAGAAATAATGTCATTGACATGAGCGGCGCGGGCGCCAGCCCACAGTTGTGGGCGTGGGAGAAACGTTTGGCAACCATCGACTAATTTGAGATCACCGCCGCAGGTGACATGATGTAACACCAATATTAATCGTTACTATAATAACTTTAAAGTAGATTATCGATCGACAACTGGTTTAGTTCAACTGGTAGTTGAAAATGGAAGTTGTATTATTATAAAGATTGATATGATTTCAGCCATTCCGTATGGGTGTAATGATTCATAAGTTCTGGATTATTCTTAATAATTATTTACTTTTCAGTAGATCTATATCCCTTATCTACTTGTAGTCGTTATATGTCTGCAGTTTAAGAGTTGATATTTGTCAAACGCAAGGAATAGTTCCAGAATTGAGCATATCGAAAGAAAATTAATATATTTGTACACATCTCTAATGGCTTATAAAACAAATAAATTAATGGGGGAATACTGAAACGTTACTCAATTTTAAGTCGTGCTCAAATATCGTGCCATCTCTGTCATTTTACAAAGAATTAGTGGTGACAGAACTATACTTAAGCGCGACTTTAAATTGAGTAGCGTTTCAGTATTCCGACATAAGACACTAAAAGCAACATTACGATTCAACACAACACAACGCAGAGTGTGTAACGTTACATTATGTTAACACACTGTCATATTATGCAAATATTTTCACCAAAACATGTTTACATTATACTCCAAACTGTCCTACCTGATTAATCTCGTGTACCAGCTAAATAATATTTGACTGGTACATAACATTAATTAACTTAATCTCAGATTACGTCGGCACTATTGTTTACAGCCAAATTTAATCCATGTGATGTAATCGTCGAAAACTGTACCTACTGTATGTTACATATACGTAGGTACTGTATTTTATGTCACTGGTGATTTAAGCTTTAATGCTGCTTTCATTTATTTTAATCAGCTTGGTTAACGCATAAATGTAACTATTATTAGAAAACAGGTGGAAACTTATGTTTTAAGAAGAAAAATACAACGGCAAAATTTAAGAAAAATGTATTTAGAACGATGAGATAATTGTGACAAAGTTATTGAACTTGAAATTTCCAAACTAACAAATAAATATTGGTTATGCCCTCGACACGCCTTTTATACCAAACTAAATTTTCTTCCATTTTCAAAGATTTCCAACACTATTTATTTATTACAATTAACATGTTGAATTAGTTAGTAGTTTTCCTATGACACATTATCAGCCATCCGAAACATGCTGTACAACGATCAACAATAACAAACAAATGTTATTTTTAGAATTATTTTGAATATGTTTTACTTAAATTAACGATTTTCATTCGAATACCGACAGTTACTTCAATCTGTCACATTTCTATATTGAATTTTTAACTTCATAACAAAACAGTTAAAATTGAAAATCTATTGAATAGGTACCTAGTTGGACTACATTGACTGTACATATACAAAAGGGCTATCACTATCAAATACCCAGACGCCATTAATTCCGCGAACCGAGAATGGGCAGAACATTTTACAGTAAACTAAACAAATTAAACAGTCGTAAAGAAATCCGAAGCGAGCCGTGTCGAAAGAAATATTAGTTTTGCTCATTAATAGCACAGCAATTTAGGAGAACATGACAAACATATAGCGAAAGTACTTAAACCAGGTATCGAAGTGGAAATTTCCTGTATGTGCAATACTTGTAAATATTTGGAGCGGTATTATAAAACATTGTGTTGCATAATAATGAGAATAAAATCAGCTGTTTGCATTACTGTATTGTGAAAACAATGAGTAATACTTATACTGAAATAAACGCAGAATGATAAAGAGTTGTTCACATCATTCGTCATTAATTCGGCGATTACTTAAAGAGAAAACTATTTATTTCCCATTTTCCTCATTCTATTTGGAATATTTCAGGGAAAATTAGTTTTCCTCATAAATATTGTCTCTGATTCATATTACTGTAAGCAATGGCATTTTAGTCTCTATAAAGATACACACAGGATTAATTTTTGATCAACTGCCAATCATAACCGGATGATAGTATTATTTCTTTTTATTCGTTTTAATAAAAAACTGCATTGACGCAAAATAGAGTTATTATTTATGAAAAAGTAATACAAACATTTATTGAACTACAAGTTCCCATGATTCAGATCCAAGAATTACAAAGAAATCTACCATTCTATTTAATTTGTCATAAACATAACATAACATCACGCCTTTTATCCCCGAAGAGGTAGGCAGGGGGGGTGAGCCTATTGCCATATACCGGGCACATTTCCAGACTCCGTGCTACTACTAAGATTTTGTTTAAAAAACCCAGTAGTACCCGACCCGGGAATCGAACCCGAGACCCCTTGCCCGGCAGTCGCACTTACGACGACTCGGCCAATGAGGCAGTCAATAACCTATTTACTATAAAATGGAGTAAATAAATCAAGAGTGCACACTGACGCCCTTTTAAAACAATATTTACATGAACTGGCATTCATTTAATTCCGATTTCTTTTGTTACCAACACAACAGTCACATTGTTTGTCAACAATATTCTCCTAGAGCAGAACGAACCATCCTCGCTTGTTTATTTACCTACGTGAGTACTCTCTGATCACCCTGCTCTTTGTGCCAGAAACGTCTTTGAAAAACTTCCATTGATTTTTTTTCTATAAATATTATTCTTCGTTTACTGCCAGAGTGCCAGTACCGTTTGATAGTCTGCACAAGTCCTTGGACTCTTTGGATAGAGTAAATATGAAATGGAAGGAAGACAGATCTCTTATTGTCCATTTAGTAAAAATATTATCTATACTTACCTTTAATATTATAAAGCTGAAGAGTTTATTTCTTTGTTTGAACGCGCTAATCTCCGAAACTACTGGTCCGATTTGAAAAATTCTTACTGTGTTGGATAGCCCATTTATCAAGGAAGGCTATAGACTATAATATTTAACGCTACGATTAATAGGTGCCGAGCAGAGCGAGTGAAACCGTGTGAGTGATTTTTCCAACTCCAGTTACATTTTATCAGAGAAATAACTTTGAATATGTAATTCAATTCAGCTGTCAAATGTCAATTTTATTCGACAGTTAAGAATTATGTGTTGATTGAAAAATCAGCCTGCCTCGTTGGCCGAGTGGTCGCAAGTGCGACTGCCGAGCAAGGGGTCTCGGATTCGATTCCCGGGTCGGACAAAGTATTACTGTTTTTTTTTAATTCTCAGTTGTAGCACGGAGTGTGGAAATGTGCCCAGTATAAGGCAATAAGCTCACCCCCTATTACATGGGACTCATAACATAAATAGTGAAAAGTGGGTGTTATATTGTACAGTGGTATAATGTGCACCTCTGCCTACCCCTTCGAGGATAAAATGCGTGATGTTGTTGTGAAAAATCGACTCTTAGTTATAAGTTTTAGAATAAATTAGCATGAGTTTACATTTGCGTGAGTTATATGGGTTGAATTCAAAACACGGAGCAACATTTACCCATATCATAAATTCTTTCTAAAACATTACCCAGTTGTACTCAGGTAGATACAATAGCTGTAGGTATATAAGATATCTTCAATAATCGTGTGCCAATCAGAACAAACTGATAAACAAAGCGATTTAGTATTAAAATTACCATAATTTGACATTATCTCGCTTTAGTACTATACGTAGCAAGTTGTTCAAGATACGGACAATGATTGGCAGTTTTGTGATCTAATCTTAAACAAATAAGGTAGTATGTACGATAACAGGCGTTACAATAATATTTGTATTACTGATTTGGATTTAGCCGTACGTGATGTGTGATCGGTTTTTGTTTTTGACTTGTAGTTGAGAATATCGTATCTAAACAGCATGGTAGAAGTGATTTTGCATTGTAATTCCATAAAAAACATAACATAACATCATGCCTTTTATCTCCGAAGGGGTAGGCAGAGGTGTACATTATGCCACTGTACAATGTAATACCCTATTTACTATTTATGCTATGAGTTAAATGTAATAGGGGGTAAGCATATTGCCATATACCGGGCACAATTCCAGACTCCGTGCTGCTACTGAGGTTTTTTTTAAAAAACCCAGTAATACTTTGCCCGACCTGAGAATCGAACCCGAGACCCCTTGCCCGGCAGTCGCACTGGCGACCACTCGGCCAACGAGGCAGTCATAAAAAACTATCTTGTAAATCGATTCGTCTGATAATTCTAGTAGCAGTCTATCAGTATGCTAAATTCTATCTAAATACGCTCAGTAGTTTTAGCATGAATGATCAACAGAACATTCAACCATGTTTCCTCTATCCTAGAATCAGAATCTAGATCTAGAGCCTCCAATCCAAGATCAGTTATTGTATATAATAAAATAATTATAGTATAATAAATTAGGTAAGACATAATTCAAGACATATACAAATTAACGAAATAATTCTATGGACGTGACACACCAAACATATTATCAAGTATTATGTGTCTATAAACACATTTTTATTCACAAATACTTTAATATTAGATTGTATTATAACCCCAGATTACACCATTACCGATAAAACTAATGATTTTCTTCGGATTTCCCAGATCTTGCCATCGGTCATAATTAACTAGTACCTACAGGAATTAGGAATATTATCTCTTGATTAGACTGTGACGTGTACAAATCTATTGCTAACCTAGCAACATTGAGTTCCGCCTCTATGATTCAGTATATTAGGTTGATATTAAATTGTCTAGAGCTTTTGTGTTGAATAGACACCTGAGTAATCTGTCTTCTACATACATTCCTATAGTATTATACTATTATCTACTCTTTTAATTTAGAGTTACATATTTTATATACTGAAGGAACTATAGGTCCAAAGAAGACTTTCGTTTATTATACAGTACCTATTGGCGCTTAAATTACCTATCTAACAACTGTTTTCACAATCACCCCTAAACCATATTTTAACTAAGAGTTACTTAGCGTGTGGGTGCAACTAAACTAACTCCTAATCTTTGCTTAATTGTAAGTAAAAATCAAAATGTCGATAAGCGACGTCTATCTTAACTTATAAGTTCCTTAAAATTTAAGAGATGTTGTCCAAAACAGGCGTAATTCTCTTAGTGATCATATAGAGGTAGTATCTCGATCTAACGAATATAATAAAAAATATTACAAAACACTCCCCAATTAACAAGACAGATAGTCAAGGAAAATTTATCTAAGAATTTCATCGAGAACATTACTAAAGGAGGAAAATACAAGTATTTTGATATCAAGATCTAGTCATTGATAGTTTCAAAGGAAAACTGTCAATTTTCCTCGGCACACAACCCTGAACCTCGAGGTAAATGTTCAGATGATTTATAGTAATATAGTTGTTTCACTCCTTAGAATTAATTTCGCTGTTCATTTGATATCTCCGTATAGGTACTATAAGATTAATAGAATTGACTAAGAATAGCTTTATAATGTGTACATGAGAAAAAAGGAACATTTTTGATGGAATAAGCAGATAAACGAGCAGTCTAATCACCTGATGGTAAGCAATCGGCGTCGCCCATGGACATCCGACACACTAGAGGTGTTACAAGTGCGTTAGGGATTGTTAGGGATTCGCAGACTGGGGAGATCGGGGAGGGTAATTGGACCTCTAGTGACCTCACGGACACGATGAAACATGGTTTTCTGTGAGGCCGTGGTATCACTCTGGTCGAGCCGGCCCATTCGTACAGAAGCACGGGTCTCCCTCACTTAACATACCTACAATATTATTAGGGACTGGACTCCAACTCAATATGAACTATATCTTCATACGCATTAACATCATAATACTAAAACACCTTCGATTGCACTTAATTCCACATTTAAACACACCTACAAAGTAACCCCGTAACATGACGTGTTTATAGTCTGCGTGTAAAAAACTGCCTTCGGCTCGTGATCCATCAATTTGTGAGCGCACTATACTTTCTACGAGTGCCTCTATAAAGCATTGCATAGTAACTGTCGTGTCGTGTCGAGACGTAACACTTGCATAACATCTCGTTGTTTCCTCCTATTGTGCTTTATATAAGAACATTTTATTTATATGTTCAGGTTTTATGAGAGAATTATGTTGATTGTCAGCTAATTGTGAACAATGAGACCATGACGAATGTTTGTTTTAGTCACCATTTTATGGCTAAAATTTGGTTATCTTTGTTACCTGTTCTGTTCCGGAGTCAGTAAGAGTGGGAGATAATAATATATTAAAGTAAAGAAAATGTCTCGTTTATTCCAGAAGCGGGACCAAAATTTACTGGGCACTAGGTCAACTACTCTTTTCTGTCAAATTTCCTCATTACATTTTCAAATCTATCATTTGAGTACAAAATCAGTAATCCAATGACACAAATTGACACCTTGAAGTAGATTGATGTGCTGGCATTTGTACTTAATGTTCGTACTGTGCTAATTGTACTTATAAAGTCTACTATTGTTCATCATAAGCCTGATGTTCATGTACCCCTTTCCTTATAATGATTCAGTGTGGGGTTACAATAAAAACCACCTTCCTACTCAAGCTCTGGTGTTGTTAAATTGTTACCTACATAGTATGTTATGAAATAGCTCTCACTGCCATCCTTAGAGGTAGGTACAGAACATTAATAACACAACTTTCCTCTCATTCATGAAACATGAAACCTTTGTAACATTGAACTCTATATATGTAGATGCTTAAAAGTTGAGTCTGCATTTCTGCCTGCGAATGTGTGTGTGCGAAATAATCTTGTTCATTATTTTTTTTATAATATTTATTGTGAGACATACTAAATTATTATTTTATTTATTTATTATTATTTTTAGCCATGGTCGTCCCACTGCAGGGCAAAGGCCTCCCTACCCTCCTTCCACTCGTCTCTTCTTGAAGCTTTCTGTGGCCAATCCTTTTCATAGGCGTCAAGTTCATCCTGCCATCTCTTTCTAGACCTACCGCGACGTCTATTGACATTGAGTGGTCTCCACTCAGTAGTGAGTTTTGCCCATGCCACCTGCCACATACTGAATTAACTAAAAATAAATGCTTTCTCACGTAAATATACTGAGAAAAGCTCTTATCTCACACACTTCTTTCGAGTCACAGTGGGACTCTTTCTCATAAGTAACTTTAATATACTAGCGACCCGCCCCAGCTTCGAACGGGTGCAATATGCATGTATTATACATGTAAACCTGCCTTAAAAATCACTCTATCTACTAAAAAAACCGTATCAAAATCCGTTGCGTAGTTTTAAAGATTTAAGCATACGTAGGGACAGACAGTCGGTGGATAGCGACTTTGTTTTGATATTTTTTTTAACTGAACAGCTTCATCTATCTTACCCATAAAGCAGTGTTTTTACGTAACTAGGCAATTACTAATTAAAATTCTATTATCTTCCAACAATTAACTTACGAGACAGTCTGTGAGGTCACACTAACACTTATGAATTACATATTATAATAGAAAATTATGTACTGTTACTTTTATGTGTAATTTTATACCGTATTAATTGAAGCAATTATTTGTTTAAAACTAATTATTGTATGACTACATACACTAAGGTACTTCACTGTGACAATGGATTATAGAAGACTAGCTATTGCCCGCGGTTTCACCCGCGTTTCCTTGGGATTAAAGTCCCATATATGTTCCACATCCAGACCATGATCTATCTCTGTTCCAAATTTTATCTCGATCCCTTCAGCCATTTTGAGACAATTGAGTAACAATTTATAATAATTACATTACATACATACATTTATAATTTTAGTAAGATTATATGTAGCTTGATACTCGATCCCCTCAAATCCTTATAGTAAATTGATATCAAGTCATCCAATACCCAATACTTAATGAAAAATATATAAGACACTTAGACACTTAATCCCATAATCTTAAAGTTGATTTTACAACACAAAGTTAAAGCAAAACTCACATTTCTTTTCAAACGAGTACAGTTCACGTCAAAATGAGGTCTTGCCAGGTCAATACCAGTACAAAGTCAATATTAATGTCCCATTGTACAGTGGGAACGTCCTCATAATACGACACACTTACAACGACAATATAAACAGAATGCTATTCATTTCTCTTTTTGTATGACATGTGCGTCAAGCAGTGCTTACTGAAGAAGCAATGTATTGTGCGTAATGAAATGATGTAGGTAAGTTTGATGTTTAGTAAGATGGTCGCATTGTCGTGTCGAAATATGATATAGTGTGCGTACTTGTGTGTCCCATCACTATTGTATCCGACTTGGGTTTAAGGGTTGTCCAAAGAATTTTTACTGAATAATATTTTTATTTAATTTTAGATTTATTTAATTAAATTGTTATTTTAAGATCTGGACTCGTTTTTCGTGACTACTATGTAGGTCATAAATTCTATTTTTTCTATCATATAAGCTGGTAAATGAGCAGACGGATCACTTGATTGTAAGCATTCGGTGTCCCCCAAGAACACCAGAGGCATTACAAGTGCGTTATCGACCTTTTGGGAACAAGGAATATGAGGATTGTTGGAGATTCAGGAATTCGGGAGAATAAGGAGGGCGGAGGAGGGTAATTGGGCCTGTAACCTCACTCACGCGAAACACACCGCAAGCGTTGTTTCACGTCGGTTTTCTGTGAGGTCGTGATATTGCTTCGGTCGAGCCGGCCCATTCGTGCCGAAGCATGGCTTTCACACATTGTGGCCCTTTTAAACAAACGTCAACTTATACACCTCCGACATAACTTGTACCAAACTCTTTAATGTATTAACTATTTTTCTTTTACATGAGAAAACGTCTACTATTAAAATTAAACAGCATACAGTTACTGACATTAAAAGTTACATAAAGCAATAAAACGAATGTAACTTCCATTGAGTCATTAGATCATTAACTGTTATAGTATCAACCATTAAAATTGTACCGTGAGCAGCAGGTCAAACTACACCTTCTGTCAAATTTCTTTATTAGATTTTCAACTCTATCTTTTGAGTATAAAGCCAAAAATCCAATGACACATTGTAGTAGGTTGATGTGCTGGCCACTGTTCGTTCATGAATTATAACTGGTAAGTTATAATTTTATTAATGTGGAAGTAAATTAAACAATTGCTTTGCTTTCTCATAGAGTGCTGTAGTGTGATGTGTAATCATAGTTTTGTTATAAAATCGTACAATAATGGACGGTTTATTGAAGTAATGTTGGCATTATATATAAATTAAAATTAATTCTACTAATAAATGTAAGCAAAATTCATCACTCAGATTATGCACGATTTAATTTTGATTTTTTGATATACCTACTACCAACCAAATATCACGATTTTCAAACTCAACGGTTACTATAACATTGTCAATATGACAGTCAGATAAAGCAATAAGCCAGTCACTTTATTGCCATTGAATCATAGAATTCCAACAATAATTCATAATCATTTACTGCATTCAATCCTCACAATTATTCGATTGCAATCGATGCCAACCCTAACCGTACGTCACAGCGACGTAGTGACGTCACTTCCTCTGCGATTTACGTCTGACGAAGCGACCGTTCTCTTAGTATTGTCGCTATTGTCATTATGTGCTAATAAGACACACGTCTCCGATAAATATAGTAACAGTTATGTATCGACCCACATAAATACATACAGTTTCATATATTTACTTATTTAAACAATTTAGCGGAAAATATGCGAGATAATTGTTTGTTTTCCGCATGTTTTATTCATGGTTTATTTGTAATGTCTGTGTTTTTAATATCTGTTTACTATCGATGTCACGAAATTGTTCTCTGAAGACTAGGTGATATAATACTTAGACAAGATTATAGTCTGGACAAAAGATTGGTCATTGTAGAGGAGCCAGCAGACAATTTTAGTTTACAAACCTACCCTAATTTGATTCTTATACATCTATAACCTTTTTGTTAAGTCGTTTATTATAATAATTAAACTTACTCTAAAGAAATTGCTTGAGAGAATAACTACAACGACCACATACCTTCAAAATCCTGTCTTCCTTGAACCGCGTAATCTATTGATCAAGCATTCAAGCACATGCCAACAGTTGTTCTACAATAACTCCAGAGCCGGTAGCTAAGGTGACTTGTTAATAGTTTTGATTGATTGACTTGACCTGTGCCCGCGGCAGTCATCGATCAACTTCCTATATACCTTCCTAGTTTCCTTAGCAGACCCGGAACTAGAAAGAGACAAAAAGCATTAACTGCATTGTGTAGACAAGGACACAATTAGTGCATTAGATGAGAAAGTCTGAAATTCCTCGATCTAGTCTGTTAGAGAAAGCGGTCATGTCTAGTTATCTAGCCCTTGACTCAGTCTAGGTTATAAGTGTACAGTTTTATAGGTAGGCGAGTCAAAGCTAGGTCAGTGACTTTAGTGATTTTGTGCAGTCGTTTGTTTGTGACTAAACATTTAATCACGGCCTGTACCTAAAGGGATATAAATTTTGTATTTTCCCGTTCCCACAGGATCATTGGAAAATCCTTTCGTAATACTAAGTCATATTTTATATGACTGTTAATACGCATGCACTTTCTGTCACGTGATTAATGAACTATCTTTACATTTATCACACAATATAGAGGCCGAATACTTACTGAATCATTATACATACTGTATTTGTCTTATCAGAATAAGAAAGGTTAAAAAACACCGCGACAAATCAACAATACAAATACAAAAATCCTTTGTTTAGCTAACAATGACACACATTTAGTAACCTCATTAAAAAGGACATTTCCTTACTTCCTCAAAATTTCTAAATGACAACCTTCACGTAGGTAAATGAACGTGATATGAGAAGATAATTCGAAGAAACAACCTTCACTATCATGAGTATAGGAGCACTTCCGTATACTAGAAGATGGTGGTAGTATTCCATTGCTCGTCACGCTTCCGAAGTGGCGCGTGCGAGAGTGCCACGACCAGCAATGAATACTGAACAGGAGGAAGAGTGGGAGTTTCCTTATTACTTGGTAATTCTGTTCGAGATGCTGCCTAGACTGAATAGGTGTTTTGCGTTAGAAATTGTTATTGTTATATATTCGTAATATTATGGTCTAGGTGGATGAAAGTGTCAGTTTTATTATGTAATCTAAGTCGGGCTGTAATTTCTTCTGTGTATTTTGAGAAAAATGTTTCAATCTTACCTATATTTTGAAATTCGCTACCGTGAACTAGATTTGTTTAATTTTTTTTCGACTTTTCTAAATGTGTTTAAATTCGTTGTCGGAAAACATGACATGTATTATATTAATAATTCAATAAGTTATAAATAACAAATCCTGTTCTTTATTTTCGTCAATAATTGTTATTTAAATCGACCGCTTTAGAAAACAAGATACCTTAATATATCTAACAGGTACCTACCTAAATAAACAAAAACATACTAATTAGTATTTAAACCTGAGCTGTACCTAAGCAGGTAGTAATCGCCAGGTATCAGGTATTTACATGTTTCGGAACTTGTTCAAGGTTGTTAGACTTGTTTCTGTTTTATACCTGTCGACTTCTATAGAGTTATTAAAAACTTGTAAGAACAACCGTTAATTTAATATACATATTGCATTTTGAAATGTATCTATTTAAAATGTTGATTAATATATGAATAAGGCACAATGTATTTTCTATTGTATATTTTAGTTGCCGGTAGACGAGAGGTTAAAAATCCAAAGGTACTGTATATTTATGTAAGAGACAGACTATTCTTACATTTACCTTGGATCATTAGTTTTTTGGAAACTATAGAATATCTGAAACAGAAGAAAATTATTGAAGGGAAATCCTCCGCTAACGTCGGTGATTAATGACCTTAATGTGTTAAGAGTATAATGATGCCAGTTTTATACCTTATATAATATCACACCTTTTAATCCTGTGGTAGGCTAAGGTGCACATTACGGTACTCAATGCCACTGTACAATGTAACACCCACTTTTCACTATTTATGTTATGCCATTGAGTCCCATGTAATAGGGGGTGAGCCTATTGCCATATACCGGGCACAATTCCAGATTCCGTACTACTACTGCGAATGTTTTAAACCCAGTAATACTTTGCCCGACCCGGGCATCGAACCCTTGCCCGGCAGTCGCACTGGGCCAACAAAGCAGTTTTAAGCCTTCAAGAAATGAAATAGAACTACTAAATAATTAATACTTCTATGGAATATTATTTACTTCACTACTACCGGTATTAGGCGTTGGCACACCGTCACCAAACCACCTATTGATATACTTAGCAAGAACATGTTAGATTTAATCTTTTCTATGGGCAATTTAAATACAATAATATTAAAAAAATATACGTTAATATACATGTTTGTATCATAATTATGGTTGGTATTATAATATTGTAGGTATGTGTTTATTACGTAAAGGGTATTTCAGATATCTATTTGCACACCAACACTCGAAAGTGTGCCAAAATCTTTACGTTTAGCAGTTTAGAAGGTTCAAATTTATCAGAGCGCTGCTGCCATTTCTTCTTGCCATTGCTTCTTCGTACTTTTTAAGATTATTTAGATACCTAGACAAACGGTGAAGGAAAAATATCGTAAGGCTTATAATTTCTAACTACAAGTTGGAAATCGCCAACCCGCATTGAGCAAACATGGCGATTAATGCTCAAACCTTCTCTGTGTGAGAAGCCTTTGCTCAGCAGTGGGCGCTTATAGTCTGTTGATGTATTGGCAGCTGTCTGGTCCTTATCAAACGTACCGTGTATTTTATTAGTTGGTTTTTACACCCAAGGGAAGAATTAAAATGGAGTTAAAAGTAGAGGTAGTATATTCTTAAAAGTATTATAGCTCTCACCCTTAACTTTAAGATCTCTCTCTTTTTTTAAATAATTGCTTTACAAGTAGCAATAGGTGCTATATACGGCAGTAGCTATATAGCAACATATACTATACTGTCTGTGTGTATATTTATACAGATGTAGCCAAAACAAATATGGAATGTACAATGTACATTCACCAGTACTTAAGTAAAAATATTTACTGACACAACAACCTGTTTTCAATTATAAAATTATTCAACCAATGTTTGTTGCAAAGTTAGTAAAATGTTATTTTGTATCCGAAACTGTAGGTAAGTGGTTTGTGCATAAATATATGTTAATTACAGCAGACAGCATGTAAACCTACTCTTTTCTGTCAAATTCTTAAATTATATTTTCAACTCTATCTTTTGAGTATGAAGTTGAAAATACAATGACAAAAATTAACACATTGGAGTAGGTTAATATGCTGGCCATTGTACTGTGATGTACAATTTATTTTTGTATCCGTAAATGTTGTGGGAAATGAAAGAAAAATATAATGTGGTAACCAAGCAGGATAATTTTATCAGCGAATTAATTAAGGAATTCATCAAGAAGATTCTACATGTAAATGCTAATAATACAGTCCAATTTTAGCACAACAATGTTCAGTAAATATAACATCATGTAGATTGTATTGAGTGTGAGTGAAAAATAAATATTCACAACGCCAACATCGACTTCAAATTTTCCCATCAAAATTCCTCCTAACCTAATTTTCTCTACATCAAGGAGCAATAACACAATAACCACAAAATTGACGTGTATGTAAGTGACTGAAAACACATCATTATACAAAATACCGATACATTTCACAACACACAATTTACGAGCCTTTATCTCAACTAAAATTAATTGAAATTTCGTCAGTAAAAACAAATGAACGAAGAAATATCGTCTGAGTATGAATCAGACAATCTATAAACAAATAAAGATACCTTGTTGTTTACATTGGCAACAAAGTGGCGAGAAAGGTTGTTTTGTCCATAAAACAAGATATATTTACTGCTTAAAGTATTAATTTAATTCATTGACATACTTATTTGTATTTATTTTTAATGACGAAGGTCGCTATAATATTATTTTTTTCTAATAAATTGACACTTATAAATTGCATTTAGTAATAATCTTTTTTCTTTTGTCCACAGGTAAGCAAGGCAAGTCACACACAACTTTTAAAATACCTACACTAACCATATCAATAAGTAAGGTAGTCTTCAGACTTTAAAGAGAATCTACGACAAGGGTCAAATAATTTAATATATCAAACGCCCTTAATGTATCTTTAATGTGCGGAAGACGGGGCGCCCTGCGGACTCTCCGTCCGCGTACCGGCCCATAGTGTTGCTCGACGAGGTGGGGAAAGTCTTCGAAAGAATCATTTCGAACCGCCTCGTCGCGCACCTGACGGACATTGGGCCGGACTTGTCGGACGGCCAGTTCGGCTTCCGCAGAGGGCGCTCCACGGTGGACGCCATCATGCGCGTTAGAGACCTCACGACGGGGACTGCAGTGTCCAGGGGTAAGGTCGTAGTGGCGGTGTCTCTGGACATCGCCAACGCCTTCAACTCCCTGCCCTGGAGCTGCATCTTGGAGGCACTCCGATATCATCGGGTGCCTACCTACCTCCGTCGTGTAATCGAGGCTTACCTGACGGACAGGTCCGTCAGCTACCCCGGTCACCGGGGCGAGTGGAACCGGCGAGAGATGTCACGCGGTGTTCCACAGGGTTCGGTTCTGGGGCCGCTCCTGTGGAACATCGGCTATGACTGGGTGCTGCGCACCGACCTCCCGAACGGCGTTAGCACTATATGCTACGCCGACGATACGCTGGTGCTGGCGCACGGGAGGTCACACCAGGCGGCGGCCGACTTAATGGCGACAGCGGTTGCGACAGTCGTTGAGAGAATCCGGCAGTTGGGACTCGAGGTGGCGCTCCACAAGTCCGAGGCCATGTGTTTTCATGGCCGCGGAAACGCGCCACCTCCGGGTGGGTCCCAAATAACGGCGGGAGGAGTTACCATCGGCGTCGAGACGACGATGAAGTACCTAGGACTCGTCCTCGACAGTCGGTGGAACTTCATAGAACACTTCCGACGTTTGGCTCCAAAGTTGGAGAGGACGGGGGCTGCGTTTAAACGCATCCTCCCCAACCTCGGGGGGCCAAACGCCTCCTGCCGGAGGTTATACGCCGGGGTCGTGCGGTCCATGGCCCTCTACGGCGCCCCTGTTTGGGCGCCTAACCTGTTGCGGCGTCCCGCTCGGACGCTGCTCATGGCACAGAGGGTCATGGCGATCCGAATGATCCGCGGATACCGCACGATCTCTGGGGAGTCGGCGAACCTCCTTGCCGGATTACCGCCGTGGGATCTGGAGGCGAAGGTGCTCGCGCGCGTGCACAGCATGCGCGCGGAGGCACGTCGCCGGGGCGAAACTCCGCTGCCGCGCCAGATAAGTGCGTGGCGGGATGAGCTCCGGCGCGATCTCATGGCGGAATGGCAGCAACGACTGTCGCAACCGAGGACTGGGCTCGCTGCCATCGCAGCGGTAAGTCCCCTCTTTGAGGAGTGGCTTGAGAACGCTACGGCGTCCTCACCACCGCCTGACGCAGGTCCTCACCGACATGGCAGTTTCGGGAGTACCTGTGTCTGATGGGGCGGGAGGAAACGCCGGGTCATCACTGCGAGGACCGCCCTGAGGACACGGTGGAAACTCACGGTGGGAGAATGCCCTTCGTGGGCTGAGCACCGCCGTGTCCCAGGGAAGTGATCGGCGATGGCGACCTCTCGCGTCCGGGCCTAGTGCAGGCCATGATGCGGACGAGGGGGATTGGGATGCCGTCTCCTCCTTTTGCGAAGCAGTCAAGCTAGCTAAGGAGGAGGCGGACGCGTGAGGCAGCGAAGCGCTGCCTCCTCGCAACCCAGCCATCGCGAAGGACACACCGGGCGTCGGGATCGCGGGACGATCTCCGGCCACCGTAAGCGCGGGCCTGCGGACGGCGAGCATGGGTGGCTCCCCGTCCGACCAGAAACAGACCCGAGCGTACGGCGCGTCGCGTTCCGCGCGCGCCTCAAAGAGCCATCAGACCACCACAGATGGGGTCCAATAGGGCCGATGCCGATTCGGAGTCGCGGAGAACCTAACGGGTAACCGGGGCTCCGGCTCGACGTGCAGGAGAAGGAACGGGGTGGTTTTTAGTCAGTAAGAGTCTGACACTCCCTCCCGCCTCACCCAGGCGGGGGCAGTCATTCGATGATTTTCCCCCCTTAAAAAAAAAAAAAAAAAAAAAAAAAAAAAAAATGTATCTTTAATTGATTATCAATTCTATCTCTAAAGTCCTAGAGTTGAAAATGTCTTAAAGTCATTTGGTATATTAGGATAGCTTGATAGTCGTGTCACACAGTATCAGATAAGTTCCTACGCTAAAATCTGCTGGCCATTATCCAACTAGGTTAGGGGTTGGTCATTTTATGTAGAGTGGTCATGCCATCTGTCGCCCACTGCACACTGAGGGTGGTAACACACGCGATTACTAAGTATTGGCGCTTGATATGTCCGGACCTAATAGCTTTACCAGTAGAATAATAGTTACAAAAGAGCTTATTAAGTACAAAAATAGGTGAGCCATGCTTCGGCACGAATAGGCCGGTTTCACTGGAGTGATACCACTGCTTCACAGAAAACCGACGTGAAACAACGCAAGCGTTGTTTCGCCGTGTGAGTGAGGTTACCGGAGGCCTCCCCAGTCTCCCCAATCCCCGAATCCTCCACTATCCCCATATTCTCAATTCCCAAAAGGCCGGCAACGTACTTGTAACGCCTTAGTGTTTCAGGTGTCCATGGGCTGCGATTGCTTACCATTAGGTAAACCGTCTGATCGTTTACCGCCTTATGCCGCAAAAAAACATGCTGTTTCGATACCTACCTAAGTTCAAAATTTTCAAACAAATCTTTTGTTACAAAAATATTTTCCAATACTAAAATAATATAAGGTATGTAACCTAGGACTTTGCATAATTTAAAATTGTGTACAATTTGTAACCCGATAACAGCAAAAAATGCCCTGGCCATCGAACTCGAGTCCTCAACAAGTGCGGCTGTCAAATATGCATTAATAAATGAACCAATTGAAAATTATGTACATACATGTACTAATTGAGTAACATTAATTTTATAACATAGTATTATGATACTAATTGCTGATTACGATAGAGTATAAATTACAACAAAAACATAAATCATCCTATTCAAAAAAATGCAATTCAAAGGATTAATAAAACCAGTTGTTACACTAATTTCCACTTTATGAGTTTAGAAAAAGATTGAATTTCAATATGCAATCTTTAACATACCGCGGAATCGATATTCTAGAACTTCCTAAAAATTAATAGACATAATTTTGCTACAAAGCATTCCAGTTTTTTTGCAAACAAACATGTTTTGACAGAGTTATTAGATAGATCTAAATCTGGAGTCAAAATTGCCGGCTTAAGATTATTATGAAATTAAAAATAAAAATACACATATAATTTCTGGCGATTTTATTATCATGCAAAAACGTCTTGGTACATCAATCAAGATCAATCTCGAAGCAATTGAATGACAAGCTCATTTCTATTGGACATAATATTTTTATTATTGGTATTAGGCTATAGTCACATTCCTAAAAATATAAGTCGGTAAAACAGGCGTACAATTTTCTAGGTATAGACGTAACGTTATATTATATTCTCTATTAATTCTACATACATAAGTAGTAGCAACAAAGACTACGTTTGACCTGACAGTGAGCGGTCACACACGTGTAATACTCAACGCATTACAAGAGCGTCACCAACCATGCAGGAAATTATTTTATTAACTGGATATTATATTATTTTTAATAAAACAACACAAATTGTAATTTAGATAAACTTCTGTCAAAATAACAGTATTTATATAAAAAGAGCTAATGCAAACCTAGGTTCAATGAACGCTGTGGCGAGATGATAGTGAAAGTTGCGCGTGCGCCGACGTTTGACAAGTTCACTTACCCGCCTGCCATCGATCTGAGGTCCGTGTGTTTGATGTTGCAATCTTAGAGGTCATGTAACCAAAATATACCATCAAGCTTTTTATTTAAGTACCAAGACACACAACTTTCCATTCTATTATTAGGTACTAAGGTACATAATATTTGTGTTGATGTTCTTTGCGAATTAATTAATTTAAAATCTGTAATGACCGAAATCAATAAACCATCATAATACAAAGCTATATTAAAACTATCTTAATCCAAAGATTAGGGTCGGTTATTGATTTTTGCATAAGTTAGTAAAATTGTCTTCTAAATCTGATTCATACTCAATTACTCAGTTACGAATACAAAACGGGAACGCACTACAGATACAATCGTCGATAGTGAATCAACATAAAAATACAGTTTGAGTTCCACCCACGGGGAAGTCAAAGTATTAAAACCGGGAACTGGTATGACTCATACATTACTAAGAAATTGTTGTACAGTCCATTTGTATAGTAGGTAATGCTATATCCATACTGCTATATCCATAAAATCACAATATTATTATGATGTTTGTTATGCATCGAAAGAAGAAACAAGGAAAGTAGAAAAGAGGTAACTCAACACATTTTCCTTTTTTGTCAGTTGCGTATGAAAATTCAAATAACAGACCCAGTGCATCCTTATGCATTCAACAGACCACCCAGTTGACCAAAATAACATGTCAGCTGATTCTGATGATACATATGTAAAATCCGCCGACCAATCGACCACCCAGTTGCCCAACCAGTCGATAAACAAGAACCATATGGTGCTCTAAAGAGAACATCGCCAAGTCCACATAACAAGAGCATTGAGATAAATTGCACTGTTCATGTAACCAAGGCTCGAAAGCTTACAATATGGGCGAAAGTTACTCAATCCTGCACTGGAATTGAGAGAAAAACTTTGAGTAGTAGCTATTAGACACTGATTATACAGCCTTACTGACTGCATCCATTAAAATAATAGTTCAATTCAATTACGTTGTTCAACTGATACTTTGTTCTTTGATCGTGGTTGTAATTGGTGTTTGAAAGCTAGCTTGAGAAAAAAGTTCGTATAGGTAGATGTTTTTTTTTTGTAATGACTGGGAAATTGGAAAACGTATCGGTTTTGTGATAGGTAGATCATTGATATTCTTTTACTTAAAAGTAAAGCGGAAGAGAAAAGCTAGAAACATGGATGAAAATTAGGGAATAGTGTTTCTTCATCAGTTTGTCCTAGCGTCAAACTGTTGACCCTATTACCACATAAAAAAAATTAAGTTCTAGTAATACCACTGATTCTAAAATTAGCCCCTTGTTTAGTAAAAGTCTTACTGAATTATCTGCCGTCGGCGGTATTTCCGAACCGATTTGACCTTCAAACCTTCAAGAAAAGAGCGTATTCCTATTTAAAAGGCCGGCAACGCACTTGTGTGCCTCCTCTGGTGTTGCGGGTGCCCATGGGCGGTGCTGATCGCTTACCATCAAGTGATACATCTCCTCGTTTGCCTCCTATTCCATAAAAAAGTCTTACTTATTACAACTAAAGAGTAATAACCACCTCTACTCATAATTTTAGGTCAAAACATACCCAATATTAAAATAAACAGTAAGTTCCCAACCAGTTATTGGAAACTACCACCAACATTATATCCTTCCACCGCAACATCTCCGGTAGTGGTCACACTAATACCACATTACACAACACAGCCAGGCCGTTACATCAATGACGTCACACTTGCTCAACCCGTGCCCATGCGCACGTGCAAATTATTGCAGAATTACACCTTTCAACCGTTATTTTCAAATGTTTATTTTTTTCAGTGATATTGATATTAATTTTAGTTGGATATCAGGGAATACCTATTTTTTTCTATATTAATTTGTAGATATTATTTACCGAAGATTTGATATTTTAGAAGCTGCTTGTTTTAAACTTAATTAATTAGTGCTACTTTGTTCTATAAAGTATTTTGTCAAACATCGGTAACATCCATGTTGGAATTTGGAATAGATCTAGAGGCCGTATGGCAATACCTACAATATTAAATATCCGATATCTCAGTATTAGTAATCGCGTTTGTAACTGATTAATGAGGTATATAGTTACTCAACTGGTACATAAATAAATTCTATGTGTAACTGAGCCTACAATTAATCAATCTTGTGTCACACCGGGAAATACTTACCAGCCAGTTTGATTTCAAACGAACCTCGAAGAATTGTCGCCACAGCCATTCCTGGCAGTTATGTTCCAACGTTCCTTTTTTGAATTTTCAAACATGTGGGTTATTCTGCAATGGTTTTGTAACAGCTAACAGCACAATGACATACAAGGAGTTGGTATAACCTCTTTTTGTAACACACATGAATTAATTACCATAGGATTTTATTATGTACTTAAATTATAAAATTTCTAATGAAATATCCTGGAATCTGATCTTAGTATCTCGTTGGTGTAGTAGGTGTAAGCGTGACTGTTGAATAAGGAGTCGGACGAGGTAAACCGAAAATTCTAAGAAAAACGAATATACATCAGTAGGAAGATGTGATTATAGTCTGTGTAGAACGTGAAGTTGTCAAATTATATTTTTTGAGGAAATATTCAATCATGACTATGAGTATGTGAAATCGTGAAAATCTTATTAGATACTTGTGTTAACTCATGTTTGCACGTTGTCATTTTACAATTTACACGAAATTAATGTTTACAAACAGTAACATAACATTGTTAGTATTAGTGAATAAATTCACTGGAGAGGAAGGCAGGGAATCACATATTTAACATATCATTATCTACTATCAACCAGTTATGACTTGGTCCTTTCAGCTACTAACAACTAGAAACTACTGCAAAGTAAAAGTTAAGTTCATTACGCCGTCACCATTCGATATTGGCTGTATAGTCGACGACACGAAAAAAATATATAATGTTTTTTTTTCAAGATTCTTACAAGAGAAGGTATAAAGGATACTTACAGTTATTAATGTATTAAGTACTGTCATGATCGTGATTAAAATGCAAATAATTGGAAGTTGATGTTTACCGCACGTTACTGCGCGTGCGCCGCTGCCTGACACAACAGGATGTTTGGAAATTATCACATTAGTGTATACTTACACGGTTTCTATTGGAACATCCTAGAAGGATGATTAAAGAGATTTTGATAACATCCGTTAATTGAGTTAATATATTATTTAGTAAGAGAATAAAATCATTAGTTACTACACTCCCTTATTCATTAGACTTATTGCAAAATTGAATGTTACACTTTTCCTCTATGAGAAGTCCTTTCCCCTCGCCGGACAACATGTAAAAGATCTCATTTAAAGTCAAAAAACGACGTTGTGACGCGAGAACTAAAGAGTGAACGTGATACAAATATTGATAGGTTACAATTTACACACGAATCTTGTATCAATACATTATCGTGCAGCTAATTACATTAGCGCAGGTTCGATCACGACTGAGTACTTATTGCTAATCATCGCAGCCATCATTTAGCGATAGATATCTATATGTTCACACGATCTCTACTGCTGTTGGTTTACTTACAATTCACACACAAATGTAGGTACATTTACACACTTGTATCATCATTATTTAGCTAATAGATTTGATAGAAGTTGGAAATGTGCCTATCAGGACTAGCTTTTACCCATGGTTTCGAACGCGTTCGATTCCTAGTTTTTATTTATACGTATAAACCTTCCTCTTGAATCACATTATCTTATTAAAAAATCCCATCAAAATCTGCTACGTAGTTTTTTCTTATATTAGATAGGACTGAAGTTTGACCACCGTCTCGCCTGGTGGTAAGCGATGATGCGGTCTACGATGGAGCACGTCGACCCATAAGCAACCTATTCACTCAGGCCTTGAGGACACCCAGGTTATATCCTTCAGGAAATACAGACTCTGGCAAAGAATTCCGCTCCTTAGCAGTATGTACAAGGAAGCTTGATGCGAAGAGCTTCGTGCGTGTGGGTGGGACATCTACCATGAATCGTTTATTTTAAAAGTTTATTTTAAACATCTAAGCATATAGATACACAGACGGCAAAGAGTGGCTTTGTTATAATTAACTATATTATATAGTGGTAGTGAAGAGGAAGGCGCTTTTTGCTAGTTATGATAGTTATGAATCCCATGTAATAGGAGACGACTCTGCCAAAAGTAGGTAGGTGCAGAGAAAAAATCTTATAGCCAGCACCAAATGGTCCCTCTCAATAGACGGGCAACAAAAATGCAATAAAACATAACTCACTCAGTGTTTCAAAAATAAAACGTAATATCAATCAATCATAGGTACCAATAGAAAATACATTTCAGAGTTAGTACACGAATATTTTTCACATTTTTCTTAACAACATTTTCTCGAAGAAACGTGTGGGTTTTATGATCGGTATTTTATTAACAAAATACGCACATGGATGCTATTTATAAAACCTGCATTTTGTTACTAGCAGCTAAATCTAGAAATAAACATTTAGTGAGCATAGCTAGCTATATGTTGTACATCTCTAAAAACTGTTCGAGCTTGTGCACTGTGGAAGATAAAAATAACATCTAATACAATCACCATTTATATCTCAGAAGAAATAAATAGAGTCCACCAGTTCTATAATCAGTTTCGTATGCGAAATGCATGTCGTCGTATATCGGGTACAACTAGGCTTAGTCGCTATTCTTTAATCAAATCTAATTTATACTTAACACGTCGTAGAAACAACGAGACAGATAAAATAAAGACTAGTTTTGATTACATACATATAAGTAGGTAACATAAAATTTAAAAGATATTCTCAGCATCATTTCCAAGACGTAAAGACCCAAGTTCCGTATGCGTGTCGTACACTTTTCCCTGTTTCTCAATTTCCTAAGATTCAAGCATAGATAGTACTCCTCTATTTAGTATTTCCCAAGCACCAGCTAACAATAGAGGAAAGCTCGTAAATCTCAACGTTTTGCGACTTTTTACTGACTTCCCTGTTGTTGAGTAAGCTGATTTCTCAATTGTAGGCTTGGAATTACTCACTTTAATATATATTAGGAACTAGATTCTGCCAGCGGCTTCGCCCGCTTTCTTATGTGTAAAAAGCCTATGAGTTACTAAAGATCAGAGAGACAGACAGACAAAAAATTTACTGATTGCATTTTTGGCATTAGTATCGATCACTAATCACTCCCTGATAATCTTAATATAAGTATAGATATCCTAATGTAACTTAGTACGTAGCGCTTAATAACACAATACACCTTTTTATTTCGATGATGGAGGGAGAAAGGACGACTCAAAGAGGCGCTTAGCTTTTTGAAGAGAAGGACTTTTATTTAAGGGGGGAAAATTATCGAATGATTTCTTCCGCCTGGGTGAGGCGGGAGGGAGTGTCAGACTCTTACTGACTAAAAACCACCCAGTTCCTTCTCCTGCACGTCGAGCCGGAGCTCCGGTAACCCGTTAGGTTCTCCGCGACAAGAGAAAGACTTGTGTGAGAGTGGGATCCTCAACTAACTAAAACCTCCTCGGTAGTCTCATCATCCAAATAATAAGAGCTCTTTTAACAAGGGTTAAATGTCTCCTAACCAAACAAACTCGCAATTCAATTTAATAGCAAAAAGGTTTTACGAAAACCTTCCTATTTTAAAATAAAACGGTGAGATAAAGTAATAAAATGAACGCTAAAGGTAAACCTCCTTTTAGCTCCGAGTCCCGTAATGAGCGACTGTAAAGTGTGACTTATAAGGGTCCTAATTTTATCCCGTAAAGTAAAGTAGTACTTATGTATAATGTGTATAATGACTTTCAACTAATTACAACACGAATTGAACAATTTTTGATTCGATTTTGGGAGTATAAGTCTAATTAAATATTTGAAATTATTCGAGCAACAAATGAAAAAATCTATATTTTATATTTTTGTCTCACAACAATCCTTGCTTAATCAAAAATCTTCCAAAGAATATTTTGTCAGCCGGTTCTATGACGTCATTTACCCTTCTGTAGTGTTTAAAAACATCTAAAATCCTTCCACATGTTCGAAGTGACGTCAGCATTGGACTACATGTCACGGAGACCACGTTAATAAATGTATACGTATTTCAATCACTTCTCTACAATCTCACTCGTTCACCTCGAAACGTTTCGATCGACAGATCATTATAATAACAGATTAAGATTATGTACTCTGATCACAATGTGCATGTGGGCGACCATATTATCGTCTACCAGCTGATTAGATGTTATCACTTACCATGTAAATTATTTGAGGAAGCAGTGTAGTTTCTTATGTTCTTTTGGTACTTATCTGTTCAAATCTTTTCCTAAGTCAAATGCATCACTCTGCTGGGTGATCTAAACTTGATTTTCTTGTTTGTAACATATATATCGATACCTGCTAAACCGGTACACAACAAATTTTAATAAAATATCGTTGGATACAGGATACAGTCTATTTATAATTGATACAAAGATACAAAATGTGTTATAATATAGGTAATATGAGAATGAAACTATAATGAGATTTCGTTTGTTCCAGGTGAGAGCTGTGTCGAGAAGCCACTGGCGACATTGTGGCGCAACTACCAGCAGTCGACTAAACCAGACGTAGTGATGAAGTTATCTGTCACTAACTCCGGCCTGAAGGGATTTACCAAAGAGCATGGACTTACTGAATACTGGTCCCACCGCATCACTTACTGTGCCAGCCCACCGCACTACCCCAAACTCTTCTGCTGGGTGTATCGACACGAAGGCAAGAAGCTCAAGCACGAGCTTCGCTGCCACGCCGTCCTTTGTACCAAAGAATCAATATCAAAGAAGATTACAGAGGAACTTCAAATCAAACTGAAGCAAGCCTTAAGTGAGTTCAAAAAGGACAGAATCTCAAAACAAAATGCACGACTTAGTCTCGCTAACAGTGTATACGAAAACCCGAGTATGCCTCGCAGAAAGATCTTACTAAGCGTCGGAGCTATGAACTACAGACCACCGCTAGAGAGGTCAAAATCTGCTCCGAAATTGGGAGCTATTGAGGAACTTTGTTCAGAAGAAGATGAAGAGGAAGCGGAGATGAATGCTAAGCAGAATGGCGAGCCCTGGTCACGAACGGCTTTAGCGATGGACACCTTTTATTCCTCGCAAACGCTCGATAGACGACGACCTGATATAAAGTCGCCAAGGAAGACATCATGTCCCGAAGGAGTCATAAACCGAACGTTGTCTGACTCTGGAAGCGACACCGTCACAGTCTCCGACGAATTCCTCGAATTATTGGCAAAGGAGAGCCAAAAGAATGGACGTATCGATGATACTAGTCATAATGATGGAGAAAAGGAAACAAGATTGCTAGAAGCGATTGCCGAATCGAACGAACTGAGTGATAACGTGGTGACCGAGGGCGATTGTAAGGCGCTCATGCAAAGTAACTACCTCGTCACGGATAGCGACGACGGATCTGTTTCTTCGGGCTGCGAGACCGCCAGCACGGTCACTGACACCGAGCCGTCATCCCTGCCTTCGTTCCCCCAGGAAGACCAGAAGGAGCATGCTGACAACACCATCTCTTACTTGGACCAGAACTTCACACATAACGATATCAGGAGTAGCAATAGAAGCTACAACTCTGTTCACATAATGAACAACCCTGACTCTAACGTCGTTGAAGAGGTAAATCATGTCCCCATCGGTGAGAAGAATACCTTCAGGCGAAGATCCACGTATCCTCCTCTGCGAGCGGATACGAATATTATGGCAGACTTCGAAGGAAAGTTTGAGTCTCTCATAGACAACCTGACTGATGTAGACAGCTTAAACTCCAGCACAGAAACTGAAGTGTTTAAGAATACTGGGGACAATGACAGCGCGTGCAGTGATGAGTCAGGGTACTCGGAGCTGTTGGATGGCAAAGAAAGTATAATAGGCAACACTATCATGGTCTAAGTTTCCCATATGTTAGCTGCCCCTTTCTGAGTGTTTGTTTTTCATAGAAATGTCCCAAGGACGATAGCGCTCCCCTGATCTCTAGTGGGGCAGCAGCCATGTTGAGAACTGTCGAATTATTTGAGTGTAGATTTAGAAATTTAAATTTATACGGTCTGGCAAAAACAATGCACGTAGTTAAATATTATTGTGAATCCTTTACTAAGATATAACTTATAATAATGTAATGTTACAGAGGTTATGTTGGGTTATTTCGACGAATTTTAAGTAATTATTTAGTCCAGCCAGCGTCCTGATAGATTAGTAGTCGCCGGTGTATAGTCTGTCGTGTGTTAGTTCAGCACCATTTTCTTTGTAAATAACAGGGTACAAGAGTACTTCATACAGTTGTCGTATTATTATGTTTAAATGTTTGTATATATTGTAATTTTAGTTCATGCATTAGATGAAATTTTTCGGAGATTTTATTTGTAAAAGAGTTATAATATAGTTAGGCACTTTATGGATGCAAACATCTGTTTTGTTTTTGTCTATATTTATTGTTAATAGTAAGTATACCTGCTGAGGTGGCTGTAGGCGGCAGGTTGTGGGTGCGAGTACATAAATATGTGAAATTATGTATTAGTGCAGTGCGTGGGGTTCTAGGACGATTAAGTACATAGTACTATATTGTTTGTAACGAGTGTTGTCCTTCGTCGATATTGTGGCTTATTCGTTTGTGACTGATATCTCCTAGATCGACACAATGTCTCGTATCACAATAACTTTGTGAAGTAGCATTACTTGCATTGAAGATGTAAAAGTGTAGAAAAATTTAATTATGTTACTCCTTAGAATTTTCATACACATTTCTCGTAAAATATAGAATGTGAATATTTCATGTCCTGTGATGTGTAACTATGTCTGCTTCACGTTGTAGTGGTAAGACAGTAAGACAGTATGGTCCCTGTTCACCCACATCCCGTGTGTACTTACGCATTCCATCAGCACGTGTACTAGGTCGCCACGACACCGTCATCGTCATCCTAATCATAATTGTAGCGGAAGATAATAATTTTTCGATGAAAAATAAATAATTTAAACGTTATTTCTTGTTTTATTTTTTCCTTACAAATTGGTACAATAATTTGGAAGAGAGCAAAGAAGAATAGAGCTGCTGATTGCGCAGAAATTAAAATGAATAGAAAGGTCACCGTCAACCCAACGATTAATCTAAACCAAGATAGTGTCATTATCTCATCTGATTGCACGGCGGCTGAGCCACCGGCTGCGGCGTAATGTGAAACGGGTTCGATTCCTTCACGGAGCAACTATTTGAGTGATTCACAAATTCTTGTTGGTGAACTTATAGGGTGTAACTGTAAACGCACCCACGACACAGGAGAAAATACTAATGTGAGTCAATGTTTAAAAAGCTTTGTTTTAAAGTTTCATGTGTTACAGTTAATTTTGCACAATCCATCTTAACTTACGGAGTGTGTCGCCTTCTCAACAAGCCAGTTATGTAGTACTCTCATTATAGAGACAACTCTATTCATATTTACAAATAATAGGTACCATTACCGACAAATTCCATTACTGAGGGTTTTGTAAATCGCTAATCCAACATAGTAATAAAATTAATTAATGAATACCAGTTCAGTGTTCGAGTATATTGGAATGGTGTCTATATGATAAGGTAACATATAGCTAGAGGGCTTGTCCAATGCCATTATTCTATTTACCTTACTTCTACAAAAAGTCGTGTCATATTTATTTCATGTTAAAAATCATAATTGAATAGATATTCTGTACGTAAAAAGTTATAACGTTATTAGTGCTTACGAATATACATTTAGTTACATAATATTTCTTCCTTTATAAAGCCACGAGTTTACTAATTATCTTGGTGTTACGGAGTATAGTACAAATGGATTGTCAAAGGCGCCTACAGTCGTCAGTTTACGTTAGTGCTATGCGTAAACTATCAGGCGCAACTAGACTTTAAAATAGTATAGTTTCTTATATCCTTTCAAGAAAACTTTTACTTGCCGGACAAGGCGTCTTAGATTCAATTCCCGGGACGGGCAAAGTATAACTGTTTTTTTTTAAATTGTCAGTTAAATTGTCAGTAAAATTGTTAGTAAAAATTGTCTGTCTGTAATTAGGCCCAGTATATGGCAATAGGCTCACCCCCTATTACATGGGACTCATAACATAAATAGTGAAAAGTGGGTGTTACATCGTACAGTGGCGTTATGTACTGTAATGTGCGCCTCTGCTTAACCCTTTGGGGATAAAAGACGTGATGTTATGAAGATAGTTTTGCACTTCCAGATTTATCGTTGAAAAGTAGGTACTAATTTCTTTTAATGTTTGTTTCTCCATATCTTACTTACTTCATGACAACCGCGTATATCTCGCTTGCTATTAGCAGCGGTGCGCTGCGTGAAAGCGGATGTGGCGGGTTCGACACCGTGCTTGCAAACTAAAATAAATCGAGTAGAGATTTACTAAAGGTTTTGAAATTTTAATGAACATGGTGTGTATGTGTATTTTAAAGAACATGGTGTGTATGTATTTTAGTGTGGAGTCCAGGGCCATGTGTATTTTTGTAAAAAAAAAAAAAAATATTTTGATGATGATGGACGCATCATACCGTAGCACTCAACCTTAGCGTACGGTGCGTCGAGTTCCACGCACGCCTAAAAGAGCCATCAGATCACCAGGGATGTGGCCCAATAGGGCCGATGCCGATACGGAGCCGCGGAAGACTTAACGGGTTGCCGGGGCTCCGGCTCAAAGAGCGGAACAAAGGAACGGGGTGGTTTTAGTCAGTTAGAGTTTGACTATAGATACTAAGACATTCGATGATTCCCCCCCCCCCCCCCTTAAAAAACCGTAGCACCCAATGGGACTATAAAGAGGTGCACACAGTGAATGTAAGTTATGTAGACCTATTTAGTTCGTTCTATCTCATTACGTATTGCAATACATCACACCGAGCACATTTTAAATAAACTGAAAAACTCAATAATAGCTTGCTTCTCATATACGAGAGTGCGGGTTCGAAACCTACCAACGGCAAATACCAATGTGACTTATTCCGAGTTATAATATGAGTACTTTCTACGATTATTTAGACACTACTGACCAACGGTAAAGGAAAACATCGTCAGGAAACCAGGCTTACAATTTCCAATTATAAGTTTGAAATCGCCAACCCGCATTGAGCAGGCGTGGTAATTAATGCTCAAACCTTCTCCGTGTGAGAAGAGTCTTTGCTCAGCAGCGGTCACTTATAGACTGTTGATGATGGACACATTTTTAAATCCCGTGTCATTTTAACCTGATAATGCCCAGTACTGCTTAATACTTCTGTGATTATTGAATCCACGAACAATTCAAATAAATCAACATTCCATGCACAAAACGATTTCATTTTAATTTCGACTTGAATAGCGGCTTTGTTTCAAATTCCTGAATCATTTACCATATTTAGGCTATCGATCGTCCCAGTTCCTGCAATGACCTGGTTCCACAGCACGCTAACAAGGAACCCCTCTATTATGCAAGTTAGTCTTTCTTGACATGCAAGTCGTTACAATCACAAAAAAATGGCGCCGTAAGTAACCAAAATGGTTAGATGTGAATATTAGTCGTGTGCTAAAAGTGAGGCAATGTTCAGCACAGGATGAAAACAAAACGATGATAAGTATTATCCAATTGTCCATCAATTAGGTAGCATTGTGTATATTAAATTATCGTTATAATTTTGCAATATTACTTTATCCTCCAAATTCAATAATTAAGGTATACTTTGTGCCATGAGCAGTCTCAAAGATTAAGCTTTAGAAAACATGAAATCACAGAGTTAAATCGATCAATCGGTCTATTTTTACAAAGTATAAATCTTTTTTAAACTACGCATAAAAAATCAACTTCAGAGCCCTCTTATTGAAATCGGTTAATTAATACAATAAATACTAAAACCTCTAAGTGTAACAAACATTTTTCTGAAAACCGCATCAAAATCGGTTCAGCCAATCGCGAGATAATCGCGCACAAACATACGTACACACGGCTACACATCGAGCTTTAATAACCAGTATAAACTGAACGTTAAATGTGCGGAAACATGATGCGACGCGATACCAGGATAAACTGGTTTAGTTTAGATTGATGTGTACATACATACAGGTTAAAAAGAGAACATCCTTTTTTTCTAAGTCGGTGAATAAAAAACAGTATCAAGTAATCAAGAGCGAAGTCGTTGGGTATTGTGAGCACTTCTACAGGGAGTACCTTTCTACAGGGCGACATTGTCCCGCAGGTGTACAGTCACGCTTCGTGAGCAGCGTGATGGGAGCATGTGGTGTTTCGGTTACCTACATGCAGTGTACCGCCGAAAATGGAACCAATGAACTACAGTGTTAAATGTTGGTAGATATAATTTATCAATATTATAATACAAGAAGATGAAGGTAATGAGACTATAGAGGATAATCTAATGTGTTTTTTTGCTAGTTATGTAATTAATCTCATATAAGAGAGAAGAGATGCCAGACGGGATTTTTTATACTTTATAGGGCGACGTTTGGCCACTATCTCACCTGATGGTAAGCCATGACGTGATCGACAATGGAGCACGCCAACCTATGACTATGAGGAACCTAAGAGTATAGGAGATGAGTTTATAAAAGGTCTTAAACAAGTAATAATTATGCTTATTTAATTTACAATTCCCACCAATACCAACTTAAATTTCAATTTTACAAAAACCTCTACATTTTTATGAAATGGACACAATGTTACCGATCACAGTTACAAATTATACAAACATCAATCTATCGGCTTCTGAATGATTAAGGACCGATATGTTGTGTCGTCGTTGCCACGGAGACGCCCTGGTTCGATTCCCGGCCAAGGAAATTCACGGTATTGACCGGTCATTCTGAACTGAACTCACGGAAGCTATTAGACAGTTGTTTCTTAATGTAGAATGTACCTAAGGTTGACCAAAGTCACTTTTGTTTTATGTCTATGGTCATTGTCATAGATAAAAACCATTAATGTTTTATAATACCTATAGGGGCCGATTTTTCAATGCTCAGTTAAATTTTAACACGTTAAACGCCATGGGGGTCACCGGTGACCGGCGTTAGCGGAGGATTTACCTTCAACTGTTTTTTATTGGCAGTCAAAGTCTTAACTGAGGAATAACTATCAATATTTGACAATTCTTTCGTACTAAAAACTGCCAATTGTCAATTTTTTCTACAGTTAAAAATTAACTAATGTTTAAAAAATCGGCCCTTAGCTTTCATTAACTACTAAAGATAATAAATTAATTTCTAAGTTTCAATGTCTGAATATGCAGATGAAATGCCTGAAGGTTGGTATCTAAATTATGTTTTGCAGCTGGCTATAGTAATTCTAAAATAGTAGACTTTACACCACACACTTTTTTCTCAAGTTACGAGTAACGTTATATTTTTTTTAAGGGAGGAATATCATCAAATGCTTGTTTCCGCCTGTGTGAGGCGGGACGTAGTGTGAGACTCTTACTGACTAAAAACCACCCCGTTCCTTCTCCTGCGTTTCGAGCCGGAGTCCTGGTAACCCGTTAGGTTCTCCGCGACGAGTAACGTCGTTGTAATAAGGGGACTACATATTCACTAATATGAAGGGTTTGTCCTAACAACCTGTGGCGACGCATGCCACATGTCAACGGATGACGTCACAAGAATCCTACATCGCACATGCAAAGTTTACAAGCGAATAAACACGGATAGAAAATCCCAACAAACAACTGTTGGGCAGAAAGCCACGATCACCTCGCCTGGTCGGAGGATCCTCCTTTTCCGATCTTAGGGAACTATACTCTCTGTTCCCTAAAAACCCTTTAAGCTCCCACGATTACTTGGTCCTTGGTAATGCAATTCGGCCACCGAAAATTTTTAAAAGATGGTGCTTTATCATCACGAGATATTCGCATGTGTTTGGGACCTTTATGTCCCTAACGTAATAAAAATGGATTTTAATTAATAACCTAATAGACCTTCATACTCGCTTAGTTTTCATAATAAGATTAAATATTTAATAATATATACATATAATATTTTGCCTTTTGCCTATAACGGTACTATTTTTACATCACCACTAAATATCTAAACAACTTTACTTTCGGCTAAAATGACATGTAGCGACATCTGTTAGTGTTCACTAGAATTAAATATTTCTTTAACTAGATGGCGTTACTGGTCGATTAAAATGCACTTAGAAAAATTGCGTAAAGTTCAAGGCGAATACAAACAAATATAAAAGTATATGGTTCATCATCGTTACATTATTTTTGTATATTAAAAATATTCATTATTAAATTACATATTATTTTACGGGTGGTTTTTTCATTTATCGCGCCATCTGTGCTAACACAATTCAAACTAGTCACAAAGTTAGTGTATTGCTAAGCTCTATCTAGATGGCGCTGTTATAAATATAACGCAAGAACATTGTTTATAGATTGAACGTATAGATGTCGCTGGTAAATAAATGTATTTAAATCAGGAGTGCTCTAGTTAAACAAAACAACACTAATGAGTTAATAGAAGGAAATTCAACACAATGTAGGTACATTACATAAAAAATACAATGTACTTTACTTACGCTTGGGTCTGGTTCTGGTTGTGTGGCGAGCTACCCATGCTCGCCGTCCGCAGGCCCGAGCTTACGGTGGCCGGAAATCGTCTAACGATCCCCGACGCCCGGAGTGTCCTTCGTGATGGCTGGGCTGTGAGGAGGCAGCACTTCGCTGGATCACGCGCCCCGCTCCCTCCTAAATAAAAAATGTTTTAAGAAGTACTGTACAGTAAGTAACTACGCCTGCGTCGGTGTTTCTGTCTCTTCGTCAATGCACTCAAATCCATTGTACAATACATAATTGTACAATCAGGTAATTTACAACATCACCCAACTACTGAATATCAAAACGTTTTGAAAACAAAAGTATCGTCAATTTGCACGCACAACAAATAGTTTCTAAGAACCTAAAGCTACTGACTTTAACATGTTTTAAAACAAGGACCTTTTCGACAAAGAGCCCATAAAATAACCTGTGCAATTGGTAATACCTTCTTTATTCTCTGAAGGTGCTCTGATGTGTAAAAAGTCCGGTAGCTACTTGAATGGTAAATATTTTGGTCAGCCATTGTTGTTTGACAGTGGTACTCTACGGGGTGTCCGACTGTTCACTTGTTCAATAACTCAGGTAAATTGACAGGTTGTCTCATTATGTCATTCTGTCCCTAATTGTATTGTCAGCCAGGGAAGTGATTCTTTTATAATTGACTGTGACTTTATGAATAATTTGGAATTTGTTTTTAATGTCCGAGATTGTCGGTGTAGGTATCGTCTAGAATGAATGCAATATAATAACTTAGTAAAAAGAAACTGTCACAAAGCAGATGCTGAATTCATAGTGGATTGATAACAAGGAAAGTTATGCAGAGATGAACAGAGTGCTTGGGAAATTAATTAAGGAAAATCGAGATTATATTAATGGGATTAGGTACAGGTTAATGGGAAAAAACATGTGGTACCGACTCGCAATAATGAGTAGGAAGTAAACGAGTGGAAAACGCAAGTTTCCTCACCCGAGAGGGAGAAGTCATTGGATCATTTTCCCTCCTTAAAATAATAAGAGAGACAGAAAACAGTGCAGTTTGAGAAATAGTTTGTTAAAGACACCGTAGCTATAACTTGCCACCCTTAACTGTAGTACGACTTCACGCAAGACAGCCGGTGATGTGACAAAAAAATGAAGCGTGTCAAGGAAGGTGTATCCAAGTGACCGCCCACGAATCTATTGGAGGTGTGCACATTGTGCAAGCTATTATGCAAAACTGCTGTGCACGAAACAATAGCACTACAGGAGCAACATTTCTGTAGGCAGGGAAAAAATGTTTTAACTATAAAAGTATCCATGTCACATGTCATCTCGTAATAGATTAAAACTAACGTACGTTGATAAAAGAACTCAAAGATCCCCTGTAAAATAAATCATTAAATGTAATGTAGTAAATGTTGTTATAAATTGTAATTCTAGGTCAATATGTGTCTCAATTTCATATAAATATAGAAATAATAACTAGATATAAACGTAGCAAATTAGACAATGTATACAATTAATTCAATAATTTTGCATGCGGTAAGGCAATGTACCGGGACTCTTCATAAGTTACAGAACAACTTATTTGTTACCCACATTTTTGGCAAATAAATTATTACTGATTTCTTATTTAATCCTGCTTTAGTGAATGTCTACGAAATAACATAAAAGGAACTTCAAAATCACAAAAAAAATCCCTAACCTTGTTCACACATAGATATATGTTAAAAAGTCGCACTGTGAAAAAGGAGAATGTATTTGTTTGTTCATCAGTTTGAAGTGTAACTAGAGGCACGGAAACTTGGATAGCTTACAGGGGGTATTGGAAACATGTGACCGACTTGTGCCAATAACCCACCATTATTATTGTTATGATAGTTGGGTCGATGTGTGACGGATCTGCGTGTGCGCACGTCGCCCTACTTGACCCACTGCTGTAACCAATCGCACACGTTTTGGCAGTCCGAATTTATTTGGAATTTTAAAAATAGAGGTCGACGAAAAACAGAAACTAGACTTTATAAAAACGTACCTGCGTGACTAGGAATGGTGATATTAAATTAATTGCTAAGTATTTAAAGCATGAACTTAAAGGTTTTCAAATTCTTATTACACATTCGTAGAATATGTCATATGTCTTACGTTAAATATAACATAAGACATATTGTTATAAATATTCAATCTCTCTTACTTATTAGTAATAAGATAAAAAAATGGAATTAGCATAAAAGCAATTCTCGAGGAAATAATAAGTAGGTAATGTTCGAAGCGCCTTACACTTGAAAATAGCAATACTTCACAATGTTACAAACATTATAACAAGACCGGTACTCGAAGTCAATTCAACGCTGACAATGAAAAAAAACTTGCCTTCTATATATAACCGGGTACAGTATTGTACTCAGTGTTATTACTGAAATATTATAGAAAAAATACCTCAGTGACATTTTGACCTGGAAAACCATTGTTCGGCAGTCGCACTCACTCTACCGTCGAGACAGTTTCTACATTTTAGGAAGGGATACCGTTAGGCCTTCGTTAATTTTCAGGTTCAAATTAATCTCAAGTAAGTACTTAAGTACCTAGAGGTATATACAAGCCGTATTCGTGGGGACCTTTATGGTCCTCTGATCCAATTGGGGGACATTTAAAATGTCAAAGTCAAAGTCAAAGCATTTATTTCAATTAAACCATAGTTTGGTACTTTTGAAACGGCAACAAATACGAAATAAATAATAGTCTGTCAGTCAGTCCGTCAGTGAAACTAGGTGAAGCTAGGTGCTCATTCCAAAGTAGATTCGAATGGAGAAGAACGAGCAGGAAACTCCATTCGTCACTCTTTAATGTATTAGTAAGTCACATATTACCCGGCTTCATTTAAGTAGAATTGGCGCTCTATGGTAAGTGCATGGTTCATCATGAATGATGAAGTGAACATTTGCGAATGCTGTCGGTGGTCGGGGTCGGAGGCGCGTACCTCGCAGCTCGCACTGAGTTAACCCAAAATGTAAGTGGAGCGAGCACTGCTTGCCTAGTTACACTAACTCAGAACAACATCTGGGACAATGCTGTTGTTTACTTCTTTTTGGAATTTTTAAGTTGATAGTGTATGAGGAAAGACTTGGTCTTGTAATCGTTACCTTGTAAAATTCACAATGAACTCTAAGGCTCAATCCTTTAGGTTGAAAATCATTTTCCGTAGCCTCAAGGATCCGAATAAGTAGGTATGTATGTCTATAGAAGAAAAATGATGTGTAGATAATAATACATTCATAACTAAAAGTGGTTATGATCATGAGCGCCATGTGTGGTGTGTGCTCTATGTTGACAATTAAAAACTAGTAATATTCATTACTACTGAGCAATCACAACAGATGTACTGCTGTACCTACAGTGAAACGGGACAGTCTACTTTGTATGCATCACGTTTTTATTTACAATTATCTCCGCAACGAGACACGATGTAAGTTCCACCCAATTACGGTCAGTGGGACATTAGACGCAACCAAACAGGTAAACGAAAGAATTACCTCAAATATTTGAGTCGACATTCTTCTAATAGTATAGCTAGGAACCACCACGTTGCCAAAATATTAGAATATTTAACGGCAATCCGCAATAAACACACGCCCAATAAAACTTCGCCGCCTTTATGACCGGTAACGGCAATTATCTCGTTCAAGCCTGTTTCCTTAACTGTACACTCAATATACAAACAAAAAGGCATACAACTATAAAAAAATCCTTAAAACATGTGTTTGAGAATCATTGCTTCGGACAAATGTTTTGTTAAATGATTAAAAAGTAAATAAAGTTCTCTCATGTCATTCTGTTGGGAGAAGTTTCGATAATGTTCGTCTTTTGTTTTTTAATAGAAAGACTTTCTTGTATTGTTTGTTGCCAATGTTGGCCACATGTTTGGCTCGTGTTGGTGAACTACAATGATTATTGTGACAAACCCTGTGTATGGATGATTACTACGCCATTGTTTCACTTGGAACAAATAAAATAATGGAGTGATAATGTGACGCGTGTTAAGTTTTGTTCCGCTTAGTATTTTCTGTCAGAAGGACACAAGTGTTCAATCATTTTTACGAGTTAAAAAATACTACAGTCCTTAAATTACGAAAGCTTCTTCATTTTGCCAGAAAACTGCAACTTGCCCTCAGACTTGCAGATAGCATTAGAGAGGATTAATATAAATAATATCTAGTATTAAATCACTGAACTAACTATGGATTTTTTTTATTTTATTTATCGTAAGCACCTATAAATTAAAATACCCACTTTTTACTAATTATAATAGGAGTCTTACTTGATAATTAGGCGAACTCAAATTTATATGGCATGATATTATAAGGAGACAACCGAGATGTCGGGTCATCTGATGGTAAGGAGCCGCGAGACACATTTAATATCCTTTATAACCGATAGGACTAGCCATTTAGATTATTTTCAGGATACCTATTCAGAAGTAAATTCTAGGTCTTATAAAATAAGCGTAGCGCTTGATCAGTTGCGCGTGAGTGTCGCCTGTGCGCCTGTCACACTCACACGTACCACGTAGCGCACGGGATGCCGCGCGCGCCGCCAACCGCGACGTGCGCCGGCGCATGTTGGCTTATTCGCCGCGCTTCTTCTTGTTTCAGGATGTAAGAAGGCAGACAAATACTTGCAGACAAGTTCTTTAAAATATTTAATGTAACATACTTATATAACGTATGATAATTATTTTACAGACATTTGTGGGTATCTATTAATATTAAATTAGTTGTTAATAGATACCTAACTGTTACTTGGTATTACCTCATAAAAGACTGTCTCAACATCCCGCTACACTTTTCTAGCAAAAGCACCAGTTTTGACCAGTTATATTTAGACCTCTTACAAGCCGACTATTTTGTTTGCATAAAGACAGTAACGTTAAAATACATTTGGGCAATTGTTAAATAAGAGCATTTCACCAAAGATCCCACAACCTCGTTAACTGAACTCATTCCGCGCGAACGTAACAAGCCGATCAAAATCGGTCCAGTAGTTCCGGAGATAGTGCGAACAATAGAACAAACAACTTTTACCGCTCCAATACATTCTGTCCTGTTATGGTCAAAAGCTATTGTTTCGAAAAAAAGGTAACATCTTTACTTAAAAGGTATACCTGTAAATACTTTTCAAAAAGCTCAATGAAACCTTAAACTTAACAAAATAAGGTTCAAATTTCATTGTTTTTATTCCTAGGTAAGTAAGTAAAGGTAGTTACGGTTAGTCATAAATAGTGTCACAGTATAATTGCAGGTGCAATAAACAAACAAACAAGGCTACCTTTCTGCCGATACCTTTTAGCTTTACCCGCAATACTACTCACTGTATTTGGCCATAGAAGTGATTGCACTTTTCTTCCATTGTGCTTTCGTTTATTGCGCACCCTTTATTGCGTAGACGCCGAAGGAACTCGTGAAACTAGCTATTAACATGGATGAAGTAGTAAATAGTTTGTGTTACAGAAATGGCTATTACTTTCTTTGAGTATCCGTTATAACTATGTACATACATATGTACTAAGGTATTTTGCCCACAGTGTTATGTAACAAACTCTTGTAATAAGATGGAGTTGCAGTTGCATCTAAAAATACAAGCGAGTTACAACCTATCCCCTCTTGAAACCAATCTCAATGTCAATGCAATTTCAATCCAATAAAATCTCAATCATTATTCAATGTCAAAACTATACAAACCTATCGTAGATGTTAAAATAACATTCAGAGTACGGAATACCTATATAACCAAACTCAATACTATTTAGTTCATACAATATCCACGCGATACGAATGCAATGGGCGCTAGTATTGTAACTCAAGAGTACGAATTACATAATACCAATGTCGATTGATCAGAATTGGATTCAAGAGTAAACTTCCTGATGGGTCACAGTTATAGGATATACCCGGATCCAGTTACTAGGCTACAAAACCTATAATACACACCTTTTATCCCTAGAGGGGTAGACATGTAGACATGTAGGTGCCATTACTTAACTACTGTTTACAATGTAACACCCACTTTTCATTATTTATGTTATGAGTCCCATGTATTAGGGGGTGAGTCTATTGCCACTTAACGGGAACAATTCCAGACGCCGTGCTACTATTGAGATTTTTTTAAAAACCCTTTATACTTCACCCTACCTGAGAATCGAACCCGAAGCCCCTTGCCCAGCAGCCGCTATTGCGACCACTCGGCCAACGAGGCAGCCCTATGATATATACCTAATATCAGATATTTCTCGATGATAATAAATAAAGTGTCATCAACTTCATACACTATCAGCTACCTTTTCATAAGTAACTAGGTCTGAATAGCCACAGAAGTCGCGCGGCCACAAAGGCTGCGTTATTATGCGCAGGCGCACAACGGTGACACAATTCCCGCCTTCAAAGGGCGGACTGTAAATCTCGAAGTTCATTTAAAGCTAACTTATATCCGACAGCGGTTTACTTAGATTTGTTAAGGCTGGATGTGAAATAGGAAAGGACCTGAAAAACTGCAGAATAAATATTTCATGGTTGACCAAATATTGCTGTGCAGTACTGCTGAGGTTACCTTGAGTACTATTAAATAGAATAGGGATGATGACAGGGTATGAAAATTAAAAATCTAATTAGTCCGTAAGATAAGTAATGAATAAATATTAGACACGTATTTTTTTATTTTGTCGTATAATAAAACAATACTTAAATAAAACGAATCAAAGTTTAGGAGTGGGGGCTAAAACGTCATTTGTACGTATAAAATGTACATGAAAATAAAAAAATGCGTGTCTAATGATTTAAAATAATCTACCAGACGGTCATTAAAATAAAAATTAGGCATCTACCCTATTAGATTACAATCCAAAAATAAGTATTTTCCGTAATATACTTACTTACCATAGTAACGTAATAAAAAATCTAAGAACAAGTTATGTTTTAACTACCCTTCTTTTAAAACGTGCAAAATATACGACTCATATCTTACTCTTCTGAAAAACCCAATGTTTGTATACGCACGATAATAATATTTATGGAATGAATGTGTCCTTTACAGATCTTACAGTAAAGTATAAACCAACAAAATAATGAGTGTTGTCTGTCTGTTCCAGCCTAGTATACTCCAACCAATACGTTCAGTAGTAGTGTATCTTCAATTAACCTCGCAGTAGGCATAACGGTGTGCTGCTCACCACTGATTGATCTACACAGTGCGCAGTGTCAACGTGATCGACGAGATATACCATGGGCCTGCGCACACAATTAACGACGCAAATGACGTCATAGGACAGAATGTTTCTTGCCATATTAACGTGAAAAAATATGAAATTATGTATGTATTATTTTTATTAAGACTGCCTCGTTGGCCGAGTGGTCGCAAGTGCGACTGCCAGGCAAGGGGTCTCGGGTTCGATTCCCGGGTCGGGCAATGTATTACTGGGTTATTAAAAAAATCTCTGTAGTAGCGCGGAGTCTGGAATTGTGGCCGGTATATGGCAATAGGACTCATAACAAAAATAGTGAAAAGTGTGTGTTACATTGTACAGTGGCATAATGTGCACCTCTTCCCCCTTCGGGAATAAAACTGATGATATGTTTGTTTATATGTATTTTTATTAAGCTACTGCAATCACAGTAGGAGTTATCACATCGTATTGTATGTAAGCATCACAAACTAATGTAAGTACATAACAGCTTTTTTACAGTTACAACAAGAAGAAACCGAACTAATCATTCAACACAATAAACAAATGATTTACATGGCAATTGACTTTATTGTGCAATTTGTAAACTGGGCCAAGTAAGCTCAGTACAGACTTCATACTGATTGACTTGTACCCTGTCGCTACCTGTTCAAAATAAAAAACGAATCTACCGTAATATTGAACTCAATGATTCTATGACTAAGACTCAAATATATAATCAATCTTTTTATAAGCATTAATGATCACAGCAAACATGATTTGTAATATTTGATTGATTTTTTTATTGATCCTCTTTCGTTAATTCATTGAAACGTGTATCGGTGTGTGAGAAGGCTACAATCTTGTTAATTTATATAATTAGTTTAGGAATGTTTTTATGAATGTTAGGCTTTTAGATAGCTAACAAGTTAAGGTAGGAGTTGCAAGAAACTTAGAACATAATACTGAATTCAATCAAAGCAAATATGTGTTTATACAAATAAGTATAAACTCTACAGTGAATCAATTGAAAAAAAGGAGCGAGGCAAAAGTATTATTAATCACTGGCTGTGTTTAAATAAGTAAAAAAAAACTTTTTAAATACAGAATCATAAGATTTGCGACTTATTTAGAAAAAAAAAATTAATCGTACACATTTCGAAATCTTGATATAATCTACAAAGTAAACATATAACGTATGAACTACCACACAATCCTATATGTATATGTTTTTTACTAATGTCTATGAGTGTTTGCCGTCACGGCAAAGATGTTCAGATTTACTACGAGCACATTGAAGTGCGCGCGTTGATATCTTTCATTGAGAGCTGCAGCGGGAAATAGCGACAGTGTGTGTTTGTGCCAATCTTATTTTATTTGGGTTATTATTTTATTTGTATTAATTACATTATGTAGATTGACTTTTAAGTAGGAAGTCTAATGTAGGCCACGAGTGTTTTAATTAAATACTAAAAGTTACTAAAACTAAATAATAATAGTAAAATTTATTCATAATTCAAAAATGCAAAATATGAATTATATCTTAAATAAGTAAATTTGATCTCATAAAGTTAGAGATCTAACTAAAAGAAAGAGAAACTATTTTGATTATTGCAATATTCAATATTGTTCTAAGTCTTATGTTGAAGTTATTTCAGACAGATCATATCATTTTGCCTCACTCAGATATGAAATTTAACTTGAGCTTCATGGTACCACAAAGCAAAAAAACAACAAAAACAATGCAAGTCATAAACAAAAACAAACATAAACAGTATCTAACCACTAAACTATTATACCTACATCAAACTGGTCAGTACTTGTCAAAAAATTTCGTTCGCAAAAACTCTTGTGTCCTACATTATAGGACACCGTTATGGAAACTAGGACAGTCCCCCTCCCCTCTCGCCCCCGTCCCCCTTCAGTCCGCACTTCCTATCCCCCTCGAGAGATGACCTGATGATGGCAAGTTGTGCAATCGTGATGACATGTCAGGTTCTAATATAACGGTTCATTTAGATCATGACTAAGATTTGGAGGTACGGAGGCTGTGGAGTTATTTTGTACTGGATTGTGTGGTATGTTTGGTATGCTGTGTTCTTGAAGTGGTCGGTTATGTGGGGATTATTAGTTGTCATATAAAATTTAGTGTTTAAGAACTTAATTTTAAGTTCACGTAACTATTGATCATGAAGTAAGTCGAAAAAAGGTTTTATATTTCAATACGTATTACTTTTGTATAATTTGCCAAATATTTATGAAATTTTTCTCAAGTATGTTAAATTCTGTATAGTTTCTAAACTCGATCTAATTCATTCAACATTAACTGATTCCAAGCAGAAACGAAGATTACGATCATTTAAAACGATCTTGAAAATACTGATATAAATAAAAACAAACACTATAATATACAAATGTCACGTAAACAATCATCAAATTACATCTCAATAACCAAATATTTGACAATACTACAATAAAAAAGTAGAATTCAATCGGTCGCGGCGCCTCTTCAACTCGATGTTCAGTGCTGGTTCAATTCCCACGCAAGTATTTATATTTTCACGGCTATAATTATATATTTGTTCCGAGTACATCGTTATGTATGAGTTCGACTTGTATGGCCTATACATTTTATTTCGAGTTATTATAAAGAACTGTTACTTGATCAATAGGTACATCGCTGTAGTGAAGCCTTTACCAAAAACGTTTTAAGTTTTCTTAACATTGTGGTTTACTAATCTGATTGGTAATGTTATTATTACAAGACGTCAAAAGTAATTAAACCTTTTTAATATTGACTGCACGGTTTTTTGACTGCACGGTTGGTGCGGTGGCTGGGCAACCGGCTGCTGTGCAACGTGTCGCGGGTTCGTTTCCCGCACTTTGTGTGATCCACAAATTGTTGTTTCGGGTCTGGGCGTCATTGTGTATGTGAACTTGTATGTTTGTAAACGCACCCACGACACAGGAGAAAATCCTAGTGTGGGGCAACTTTAAAAAAAAAGGAGTTTATATTAACATTGTTTTTAGTAATATTTGTGAGAAATATACGCTTGATTGTTATTCTAGTACTAAGAACATTTTTTTTATACCATGATGATAGAAAGAAAAGCACACGGCCCACCTGATGGTATGTACGTGATTACCGTGGCCTATGAACCTATTTACTCCTCTCTTGAAGAACCCCATACTGTAGCCCACTGGGAAAACCTTGGCAGGAAGTTCATTCCACAATCGGAGAGTCCGTGGGAGGAAATTCCTCTGTAAACTGTACGGGATTATTTGGGCTCCAATGTGTGAGCGTGAACTCACTGTTGATGGCGAGCGGTGCGATGATGAAAAGTGGCAGTGGGCATCATATCGAACAACTCCGAAGATAACTACATTCCACTAGTAATATACTTAAGTGTACAGTCAAGTTTAGTAAATTTATAGGATGTTTGTTAATCAATCACGAATGGCTAACCGAAACTATGAACCATGCAAGGACGCCGCTAGATAAAACTAGGCAATATTCTATTGGCTTAGCAAGTATAACAGCTCACACATAGGCTCACACACTTAGATTTTAGTCAAATTTCCGTTGTACAGTCTCTTTTTTTGTGCCTTTAGGCTTAATTCATTCTATCTCCTGCAGTAATTCACCGAGGGAAGTGAAAACTATCATTTTTTTTCTTCTCCTCTTCTAATATCTTCTGATTCACTTCGTTGCAGGAACCAAGACAGTTATTCATGTCCCTGGGACGCGCCGGACTTCAGTGTTCCGGTGTTTTCATGGCTGGCATGGCTATCTACTGTAGATACTGGCTTACAGGAGTTGCAGCGGTTTCAGGATGTTGTGTCGGGCTTGTCCCATTAAAAAATATATTTTATTGGCTCAGTTCAGACCAGTCATCTTGAATAGACAACAGACAGAGCACAACCATATTCACACTTTACACACATAACAAACTGCAATTTACAAAGTCGGTTAATGAAAATAAGATAAGTTGGAAATTATAAACATTATCTCAATACTAAGTACATTTGCGGCGTGTTCAGTGAGCTAGCAACAATATAAATAATAAATAAATGAAGCGCTCGAGAGAATTGTGTCAGTAAGCCAGCCGCGCCATTAGCATGAAGCCGAATTGAATGAAACTCACTTATACACGTGTGAGCATCGTGGTGAGAGACAGCGGGCGATAAAGCGAGTTTTAGAAATGCAAGTTCTAGTCTGGGGTAAAAGTTAGTTCATAGTCATAAGCGCAGCGATTTTTGTCTTAATTAAAACGCAATTTTTCATAATAATTAATATCACTATTATAAGTATTACTTTTTTGTTAGTGATTTTTAATTGTATTTTGTTTAAAATTCACCTGCTATTTTCTAAATTAATTAATTTACTTTTATAGTGCTACATTTCTCAATACGTACAAAACAGATTTTTAGGCAAACTCGATGGATGAAAATGACTCGTTTTACTCAGGCAACACTATCCTCTATAACAAAAGATGCCCTGTCAAGTTAACATAACAATAACGTTGCATCCATTTATCCCCAAGTAAGCGGTCACCGGTGACCGCTTTCCACTAACTACATTATAGACCTAATTTCCGACATTTAGAGACTACTTTTGTATAAACAAATTTAGGGGACGATTTTGAACAGGTTAAGTAATCCTATGACCAACAGCATAAATCTGAATATCCGCACATACAACCACCTCGCCTCATACAACCTATTTATCAGAAAGCGATTCATCCATCTTAGCTGAGTAATGACTATTCATAGTAGACACAGCGCGCTTGATGTATGACCGCCATGAGTCTATGAGTCTATGGCCAGCTACATACAACGGGCCGCGGTAATTGCTCGCGAATCACTATTACTAACTACTGGCCCATGTAAGTGTGTCGGGTACTGATACCGGCATATCAAGCTATGCTAAGTTGGTTTAAATTGTTTGTTGGATTTTGTACTTTAATAGGTGAAGGTTAAGGTTGATGGTTGATTGAAGAAAGACCGTTTGGGGTAATGTGATCTGCTGTTGTCTGTAGTTTAAGTAGATTTTGCATAATTTTCACTGTTATAACACCTCTGTATAGAGCGCTGACTGCCTCGTAGGCCGAGTGGTGTCAAGTGGGCTTTCCGGACAAGAGGTCTCGGGTTCGATTCCCGGGTCGAGGAAAGTATTATTGGGTTTTAAAAAAAAATCTCAGTAGTAAAACGGACTCCGTGGTGGTCATACATCAAGCGCGCTGTATCTACTATGACCAGTCATTACTCAGAAAACAAGTCGTAAAATAATGTTCATCATAATATTTGCCATTTGCTCAAAGCATTAACAGAAGCGGGCAGGTTTATCTCCAAACAAAATTGAATTTAATACTGTCGATCACACCAAAAGAGTTCGCAAAACCTATCAATTAGCGAATCATTCACAATGAAAGCAGGTAATGAGTTCTAATTGTGCGGCGGTTACTTTGAATCGATACAGCTAGATATAACAATGAGGCTACACATGTATAGTACCTACAGAGTAATGATTGAACGATGTAATTAATTAGTTGAGGTCGTCGATAGCGAGAATTTGTCATAGAATACAATGGACTTCAAATTGTAATTAATATTTTTTATGGGATAAGCCGGTAAACGAGCAGACAGTTCACCTGATGGTAAGTAATTGGAGTCGCCTATGGCCACTTGGAGTGCGTTACCGGCCTTTTGGGGCTTAGAAATTTGAGGATTGTTGGAAATTCAGGGATTGGGGAGACGGGGAAAAGGAGTGGGGGTAATTGGGCCTCTAGTAACGTCACTCAAACGAGGAAACACAACGCAAACTTTGTCTCACGTCAGTTTTCTGTGAGGTCACTCCGATCGAGGTGGCCCATTCATGCCGAAGCATTCTCTCTCAGACTTGTAAAGTTATAAATGTTTCCGCACGTGGTTAACGAGGACTGTTAGTGAACAGGAATACTGTGTTATTTTCATGTAATATAATTAAATTGCGAGGCTACTTACAACTGGTTCATCCCTCCACTGCTGCACTTGTAAAAGTGGTCATAACATTACACAATAATACTTTCTTCATATTGCTCCAGATAATTTTACTAACCTGCTCATTGGTTGTTCTAATCAACCTGTCAGTTCCACAGGCTATGAAGACCGCCGAAGACAGAAGTACCAGTTGGAGTGCCATAATTATATCGAGTCACATGTGAACTACAGAAAAGCAGAGCCAATCTAGAAAATAATGTAATTCCGTACTAAAATATTATTTTTGGTACAATTACCATCTTAATACTAAATTCATTTTTTGCGGCTTCTCTTATTTGACGCTCTCTTCATATAAACATGAGTCCCAGATTCTCAAAAAGTCGAGACCACCACAGATGGAGCCCAATAGGGCTGATGCCGATACGGAGTCGCGGAGGGCTTAACGGGTTGCCGAGGCTCCGGCTTGAAGTGCAGCTACTCCTGCATGGGGTGATTTTTAGTCAGTAAGAGTCTGACACTCCCTCTTGGCTCACCCGGGCGGGAGCAGTCATTGGATGATTATTACCTCTAAAAAAAAAAAGGTTCTCAAAAAGTATACGTAAGTAAGTCGTATATTACAATTTATTATAATATTATGACAAAGATTTGCAAACATAATTATTATCTACACTAGTTGTACATTCGTCTGTGCGTCATCAATCTCTCAAAGTATTTCAGCCACATAACATTAGAAGTAATTAAGAACGGAATTATCATAACTGGAATCATTCAAGCTGTTAGCCGATGACAGCTTACTATGACGGACAGAAGGAAATTATAATTATGTACAAGCCAGTATCATACCATGTAGTACGATGTATTTTATGAGCATGGATTCCACGACCGACGTATTCAAAGATATAAGAGATGACTGCCGGGCAAGGGATCTCGGGTTCGATTCCCGAGTCAGGCAAAGTATTACTGAGTTTTAAAAATATTCTCAGTAGTAGCACGGAGTCTGGAATTGTGCCCGGTATATGGCAATAGGCTCACCTCTTATTACATGGGACTCATAACATAAATAGTGAAAAGTGGGTATAATATTGTACAGTGGCACAATGTGGACCTCTGCCTACCCCTTCGGGGATAAAATGCGTGATTTTATGATGTTACTATCATTGTAAGAAGAATGTGACATATATAATTGTATTAATAAAACTTTTTACTAAAACTCCCAGTAGTTCTTCCTTCAATCGGGTTAAAAACGAGGGTTAAAACATGAGGTAAAAAGTTAATAAGGGATAACAGCATTAGATATTAAAAATATTTTTTTTTAAAAAGTTACAGTTACACTTGTTACACTAGCTACGTGGACTATATACCTACATATAGACAGTTGTACGTCAAAAATGTAACTAATTCTTTGGTCTTATCTTCACACACAAAATTTTGGTTGCACTGTTCCTATCAACTCAGAAAAACTACTTAATAAGTAGTAGCTAAGCTTTTTATTCCACAGACACATTCTCATAGATCCAAAGTCAAAAGTAACCCACCTGGGCAACAGAGCTACAACAATAGCGAAGTAATTTGACCACAGGGCTATCGGTACTACTTGGTACTTACAACTTTTTGCCTTCGAACACCTGCAAAGATATACCATCGGAACATTGCGAGGCGTCAAAAAAAGATTGTCTTAACATTTACTGTTACTCATTGACCCTCTTTTGATACGGCGCGATGATATATTTTGATTGGAAAACTTCTAGAACGTGTTCCGAGTTTTCATTATGTTCGATGACCGTTAAAATATAAATAAATATAGATTCGTGAATGTTTACTAATGCTACGATCAAAATCTCTATTATTAGTAGCATTGTTCTCTAAAGAATAATTTTAATTTATTAAAATAACTGTGACGGATTAGACTCACTAAAATGTTATCTTAGCTAAAGTTTGGTTATACATTTGTTATTTTTTTTAAATTCGATTTTGAGATTGATTCGTAATAATTAATTCGCACAAGATTAAACCTTAGTGGTATTTGGTTGCTATTTTAAATCAATATACTTACTGAATATGAAAAATGAAAACAAGTAAAAGAAAATAAAAGAAAACAGATACATACTCCTCTATTAAAATCTTTTGATTTATTTCGTTGCGGGAACCAAGACAGTTACTCGAGTCCCTGGGACTTCAATGTTCCGGTGTTTTCATCCTCCTGGCTTACAGGAGTTGTATTGGTTGCGGGAAGTTATGGCGGGCTTGTCCCATACATATACTTTACGTTTGAATTGGGTTAGAAAACTCCATATTACTGACCATCAAAAGGCATCAACATTTTTTTTTTTTTTTTTTTATAATTGATGGGGCGACGTTTGACCACTATCTCACCTGTTGGTAAGCGATGATGCGGTCTACGTTGGAGCACGTCGTCCCATAAGCAACCTATTCACTCGGGCCTTGAAGACTCCCAGGTTATACCCTTCAGGAAATACAGTCTCTGGCAAAGAATTCCACTCTTTAGCAGTACGCACAAGGAAGCTTGAAGCAAAGCGCTTCGTGCGTGTGGGCGGGACATCTACCATGAATCGGTGACGCTTCGCGGATTGTCTTGTGGTACGATGATGGAAAGGACTAGGGGGAATCAAGTTGTGCAATTCCCCCGCACACTCCCCGAAATGTATCCGGTAGAAAACCGAAAGGCTTGCAACCTTACGCCTGTGTTCGAGGCTTTGAAGCCGAGCCTTCACAAGCGCATCATCGTCGATGAGCCTCCTGGCACGCCTCTCAATGTGCTCTAACGCGTCCAGCTGATATTTAGCCGAGCCGTCCCAAAGATGAGAGCAGTACTCCATACAGGACCGAACCTGTGCTTGGTACAGGCTCAGCAATTGTTTCGGCGTGAAGTACCGTCTCACCCTCCAAAGGACACCCAACTTCCTACCAGCCAGTTGCGCTTTTGACTCTATATAGGAGCCAAAGTTGAGCGTGGGCGTCAGAGTTACACCAAGAAGCTCAAGACGATCGGTTATCGGTACGGATACATTCCGGAAAGTAGGAGTCAGCGGAAATTGACTCCGTTTGGCGGAGAATAGACACGCCTGGGTCTTGCTAGCATTGAACCTAACCAAGTTGGCGTCACCCCAGTCGGACACCGCCTTCAAGGTCGAGTTCAAACGTTCGACCATGGATTCTCTTAAAGACTGGATCTGTGTTCCGCTAGTCCGCGCACCGGACACATACCTTTCAACAACTGTGCTGTCATCTGCATACCCAAAGATACCGGGCTTAAGCAGGTCGTTTATGTGCAGCAAAAAGAGCGTCGCTGAAAGTACTGACCCCTGAGGGACGCCGGCATTAATACCGAATTGGTCAGACGAGCAGCCATCGATGACTACTCGTATTGACCGATCCCTCAGAAAGTCTGCTATCCATCTGCACAGACCAGTAGGAAGTCCATATGCAGGAAGCTTGCCGATTAGACTGTCGTGCCATACCCTGTCAAAGGCCTTCGAAATATCGAGGGAGACTGCTAGTGCCTCTCCGTGCCCCTCTATGGCCTCGCTCCATATGTGAGTGGCATACGCAAGAAGGTCCCCAGTCGATCGGTTACGTCGAAACCCGTATTGCCGATCGCTGAGGAGATCGTTACCTTCAAGGTATGCCAGGAGTCTATTGTTAAGAACACGTTCCATGCTCTTGCAGAGTATGGACGTGACCGAAATAGGGCGGTAATTGTTAGGGTCGGCACGACTACCTTTTTTAGGCACAGGCTGTACGTTGGCCAGCTTCCAAGCAACCGGTACTAGACCCGTCTCCAAGGAAAGGCGAAACAGACGTGTCAAGATTGGAGACAACTCAGGCGCACAGGTTTTTAAAACCAGGGCTGGGATTCCGTCGGGACCACTGGCCTTGTTCACGTCCAGATCGCGTAGCGTCCTATATACCTCCCTCTGTCGAATGCGAATTTGCGACATATTCGTCTTGCATACGCTATTAACAGAAGGAGGCAAGGCGCCACCAGTGTCAAGACGCGAAGACTCCGCAAATAGAGAAGCAAATAGATTTGCTTTCTCTACCGCAGTGTGAGCCAGCGTCCCGTCAGACCTCAGGAGCGGAGGAAGTGAGGAGCGACAGAAGTTCGATTCAACCGCCTTGGCCAGGGACCAAAAAGCTTTACTTCCCGCTGGGTAGGAAGCTAGTTTGTTCCCTATACGGCCAATGTGGTTAAATCGAGCCATCCGTAATGCCTTTTTGCATGACTTGGCAGCCCGATTAAAGGCTCTCTTCTTTTGATGAATGTCATCAGCCCTACGGCGCCTGGCATCCGCCCATGCCAAGTATGCCGCCTGCTTTTGCGCTTCGGCACGTCCGCAGTCGGCATCGAACCAAGGACGGGTCCCACCAGAGGATGCCACGTCCGAGAATGGAATGTAGTATTCCATGCCCTGGCGCAGCACCCCCGTTACGGCTTCCGCACAAGCTGACGGGTCATCAGAAGAGAAGCAGACAGGCCGCCAAGGATAGGAAGCGAAAAAAGATCGCATCCCATCCCAATCCGCTGACTTGTATCGCCACATCCGCCGAGGTCCTCTGGGACTCGGATCTGGTGGGGAGTGTGTCGATACAGATTTCACCAGACAGTGGTCAGAGCTACCTAGAGGTGATGAGACTGTCACCGAGTAGCGGTCTGGATCAGTTGTCAGCAGAAGGTCTAAGCAATTGGCAGTGTGCGTATCGACATCGGGCACCCTTGTGGCTTCCTGGACCAGCTGGGTCAGGCCAAGCGAAAGCGCAAGCTTACGCATTTCCCTTCCAGCATGGTCGGTGCACTGGTATGGGAATAACCACTCCTGATGATGAGCGTTAAAGTCCCCCAGTAACACCAACTGGGCCGAAGGGTACGCCTGACGAGCCGCATCCGCCGCTTCGCCGAGGTATTGCGCTAATCTGGTCGCCTCCAAATCTCCGCTGTGCGACCGATAGACACAGGCATAAAGAATTTTCTCCATGCCTATGTCCACCAGTATCCAGAGAGCAGAAAAGCTTGGGTCTTCAAGGTTTCGGAGACGCCGGTGACAGATGCCGTCTCGGACGTATACGCATACACCTGCATGCGGAACAAAATTGTGCTCCAGGGAAAAACCAGGGTAGTTCAGGTAGGATACGTCCGACGGGCACCTGATCTGGGTCTCCGAGAGAAACAAGAGTGTAGGGTTCTCGGTCTCGAGGTGGTGATGGACCGCATTGACATTAGAGTGCAAACCTCGAATATTTGAGAGGTGCACTATGAAGGAGAGGGAGTGCAGCCGCTGTTGAACCCTTTTCTTATTTCTCAGTGTCATAATGTAGAGTGGAAGGTTGCTGAGAGGATGGCAGTGAAATGGTCCCCCACGCAGGCGACCCCACGACGCGCACCGTAGTTAACCACACCATTGGGAGGCCAGTCTGGAGACTGCGGGGACGCCCGAGCCCCCCCACGAATATCCATCGGGCCCTCTCCTCCGGTCGCCAACCGGCACGATGGCGTATCCATGGGATTTTTCGCTAGATGGCGGGGCAGCCTTTCACGTGTGGCTAGCACGCTAGTTGGGCCCCCAACTATCTGCGGTCGGCCAGCGGTGCACCGTGCCTCGGATCCCGCTACCCTCCGCGACTGGACACCCGGTGTAGCTACACCAGCGCGCGCCAGACCGGCTAACCTACAGTGGAACAACCATCTCGACCCATCCTCTCATACGGCGTCACCGAGCATCGTGGCGGAACACGGCTGGGCCGCTTGGCGACACGCTTTTGCTCGATGGGTGGTCATAAAGCCGGCGGCTGAAGCCTACCACCAAAGTGTCACCTGGTTAGCACCACCCAGAGGCCACGTGTAGGGATATTGATTTTGGGGTGCTCTCCTACGGACGAAGGTGACTCAGCCTCCAAAACTATAACTAAAACATATAACTTGAATCAAAACAAAGAAACAAACGACTCATCAAAAATCATATTGAACGGTAAATCATCGCATCAAATCATAGCATCATCATAATCATCATCATCAATAATCAGTTCTGATAATCATATGCTAACAGTCACCGAAGCCGTCACTTGGGTCACGAGTCATCACTATCGCCTCCACTAAGTGACTATTCGAGTAAAAGTGACACTATCTCATATTTTGAACAGTCGCCATTTATAACAGTGTGCCACTAACATTTCATTTGATTGACGAACGAATTATTGTGGGATGCCAGAAAATATAATATTAAACTGAATGTAATGTGCATTTAATAATGTACTGATGAATGTTGTTCAATTGTTTCGTGGGCTTAAATAGTATTTTGGACGTTCTTTTTTTTGGATTATCTCAGTCTGGGCTTGACAATTAAACCTTTTATTAACGATCTATACTGTAAACGAAGTCACTTAATCGATAAAATAATAATATCTGTATTCAAAGTATAATATATATAATAATACCCCTGAATGTGAGAATTTATGAATTGTCATTTTTTTAAGGGGGGATAATCATCGAATGACTGCTCCCGCCTGGGTGAGGCGGGAGGGAGTGTCAGACTCTTACTGACTACAAACCACCCCGTTCCTTCACCTGCACGTAAAGCCGGAGCCCCGGTTACCAATAAAAAATACTGTAATATTTTTATACGCAGGTCTTTATTATCTACAATTTTATACAATTGGGTCGCAAGACTCGCGTGAGACTCTCGTAGGCATGGCTCTACGCAGCTACGCATTATTGTGACTTCGTAGGCGGCTACAAAACCCATACGTTTTAAAGGCTGTCTACTACTTCGTAGGCACGACATGATAAAATAATTCTGACGGTACTTCTATAGAAAAGTAATAACACAAATGTTGAATATAAAATTAATTATTATTTAAAGCTTCGTACTAACTTTTATAAGAACCTTAATATTTACTTTTAATATCTATTTTAAGAAAAGAATTGAAATATGACTTAAAGCGTTTTCACCTCAAATTAAAATACAAAATCAGTATTTTTAACTACAATAATGACTATCATTTTTAATAGTCAATGAAAAGAGTATTGAGACAGCAATTTTATACGAAACGAGGTTACACCAACTGAATTAATTATGATGTTTACACTGTACACTAAAAATGCATACACAACCATACTAAAACATACACAGCTTACAAACAAAATTAAATAAAGATTCGTTATGTTTTTGTCTAAAAAGGTCCCATTTTTATGACTATGACTCTTTCAAGCAACACGTTCAAGGTATACCAAATAGCCATCGCATTACTAATATGATATATCTCCACCAAACCCAAGCCATTAAATGTTACACCCATCTCTTAGATGATTCATCCCCGTAAATGAGGCTTAGTGAACATGACCTTAACATTATCGCCTATAACACGAGGAGGACCTTGTGAGGGCCATAGCAGCCACCATAAAGAAAACCATCGGTGTCCTACTTACCAGCTGACAGACAAACATACATATACTCACTCTACAATGCAAAATCACCCTTATTTTAATACACCTAAGACCGGAGAAAGGTGAAAGTAAAGTTTGTAGGTCTGTAGGCCTGTCAGCGTGCGCCTGTGTGCGTAAATGCTGTATTAGTGTAGCAGTGTGCGTGTACGCAATGGAGATAGCAGCCGCCAGGTGTGGTCAACTTTAAGTGAAATGCGCCGCTTTCGTTTTAAGGTAAATTTTTGTTTTAATAATACTTTATGTTGATTTATTATTATTTTGCATGTACTTAACAATTTGCTGATAAAAGTAATTGATTTTTTTGTTCAAATAATTGAGTAATTAAATGAAAAATTGGGTCATCCTACCATTTATCGTAGTTAGCATCAAACGTCCTGTGTTGTTTGTTTGGCGGCTCCTAACCTTCTGATTAGTGTTCATAACATAATTACTGTACGAATATTTCCTCTAACTCGCTGAAAAACTAAATAAATTACAATCGCGTTGTTATTGCGTGCTTCCGATGCAATATCCTCTGAGTTAGTTATTAACACGAGGACCTAGTTCCATATCATAGCTGCAGCTACTTGTACATTATGTGCTGTTCGTGATAGAAAAGTACCGTTCTATAATGTCGATTTTATTAAATTGAAATTAAAATATGCTTACTTTATCACCCTCTTTGACATCAAATTAAATATTTTTGATTTCATAATTAATATTCGAATATGAATTTCTAACAAAAATAAATAAACAAAAATCTAAACTGCAATACAGTTACGATCGCCCGAAACAACACATCATTATTTTGGCCACACATCACGAATCTTACGGTAATAATAACAACATCAATTAACATAATTAATCACAAAATCATAACTAATTAGCGAATGTAATAACCCGCGACTACGAGCTACGCGGCGTAGCGGGCCGCGGTTCGCCCGCCCTGCGCCGCACGGTGGTAGAAAATTTTTGGTGGGAAGTGAGTGGGGTGCGCCCGCGCCGCCAGTCTGACGACACCACGCGCGCGCAGCGCCCGTCCCGGCTAGTGAGTGAAGTGCAGTGCGGACCTACCGACAATAACCACAGTGACGCTAAACTACGGGGAGAAAAAACATAAAAATTCAGTGTACGTTTATAAAAAAAAAGAAAAAAATTCAAACACGCTGACCGAAAGCGAAGCGTTTTTGGGAAATGTTTGTAATTGGCATTTTGTTAGTGACGTGACAGTGCCGCCGATTTGTGGATCACACAGTGGATGCCTTATACTTCGGACGCCAGTTTTTTTTATTATTTTTTTTTACTCATAAATTTTTATATTTCTCGATATAATCAACAATCATAGTCTTTCTAATTTCTGCCCTCCTTGTAAATATTCGAGAGATTATTTTTGTTTTTGTATTTTATATAACTATGCCAATCACATCTTTTCCTTTTTTTCTTTTTTTTCCTTTTCTATTTTTACTAACGACCGAGCTACTTATTAACCGCATGATCAGTCTTTTACATTAGAGAAAAATAGAATTTATAAAATAGTTTTTAGAATCTCAATTAGTTGTTTTTGTACGGGATATCCCATTTTAGTTTATAGTTTAGTAATCGGAAAATGTATATTTTCCGGTGCGGAGCTATCGGAACGGGTTCGGTTTTCGGCTGATAGCTCGAAGGTCGCTCGACTGGTTCTTTTTACAGTTTTAACGGCGCGGCTGGCCCGTAGCGACACAAATTATTTTCTTCCATTCCTTTGTTTTCATTATATTTTTAGCAGTTTTAAATACGTTTTCAGATTTTTTGGATATATTTTAGCTCTAAAAACGTAATTAAATTAAAATTAGAATACCTAAATAATATCACTTAAGTTATCATTATTTTGCAATTTAATTTTACAGTAAAAAATTAATATAATTACTATTACTTGTTGTTAATAAACATAAAATTAATCAAATAACTTAAATCTAAAAACAAATCACTTTAATACACAGAATGAGGTCAATGCCCTATTTGCGTAAAAACTGTAACCAATCACAATCAATTAAGAAATGACTGAAAATTGTTAAGTTAAAGCTATTAAGCGGTTGGCAACTGAAACATTAAAATTGCAATTCTTATAATTAAAAAATAGTTTCATAAAATAAAAAAAATAAATTTGGGAATATATTTTTTAAGCTACATGATTATTATTGTTTAGTTAAAGTAGGCTACTATTACCCCTCTATTTAGTTAGCTTGCTAGTCCCCCAGCTTCCCTCGTCCCTCTAAGCGTCTGTAGTAATTTCTGACTTCATCTTGTTCTAGTCCTCCTTTGTCCCCCACTGTCTGACCCCCGGGTTGTCCTCTGAACATTGTCGAAGGCTCAAGAGACTCACTTCGATTGAAGGATTGATTGATTGATAAACCATAAGTGGACATGATTATGTTAAGGATTTGACAACAAACGACGCCACATATTTGCTTCAGTACACACATGTAAGTAGATTACGATTATAGTTAAACTACTTCATGTTAGAATTAATATTAAATAAACAGCACGTCAAGTTACACAAATCTGTCTTTCTATAATAGATTCTGAACTTAATCTGTTTAGTGTTAAAGTCGAATATCTATTGAAGGAATTTGACAGAATAGAGTAAGTTGTTATGCTGTTAACACGTAGCAGGAATACTGTAAGTTGAACGCGATTCAAGCAATAGAGCCAGTATCAATGACCTTGTTATTTTCTAGGTAAATGAACTGTATTTAAATAAATTAGCGACGACGTTGATAAAACACACGACGTCAAACTTACAGATAAATATATTTTTAAGGATTCTTTTCCTTTTGACCTTACATAGACAATTCTATATTTATCAATCTTGCTGAGACTGAAGTCTATTAATATTTCTCACGTATATTCTTGACAGACTCAGAGAGATATTGATGTATCTCAATAAACTCTAAATTAAAGCAAACATAGCCCAAATATGTTGGTATTTTCAGAGATACTTTTCTAAGAATCCCTAATTCAAAATCTAGAACTGTATAACATGCAGTCTAGTTTCTAAGGAACCCCTTACGTAAACATGAAGCGGTATCACGAGGCTCTTGTTCATTCATACATTCAAAGTATTGCGGAAAATGTTTACAAATTCCGATTTTGTTTGCTCTTTCTATGTCACTTGCACTTTTTATATCCTTGTGTGGACATACTTCATTCATTAAGTACTTAGTCAAACTTTAAAGGCAAGCTTAAATTCCAGATCTTTAAACATCTATAACTATTGTACTAATTTGACTGGTATAATGTAATCATGTAAACCACTCACTGATTCTAAGATAAAACATCATTATGCTAATATGTTGTTCGTAACAATTCGGCTACCTTCGTAAAACCTGACCTACATACAACGTTTGTTCCGTATGCCGCCCACAGAGGTTGGCTCAGCGCGCCGGCACATTGACTCATCGCCAAGGATGCGAAGATACGACGTGTTTGTGTTTATGCGAGCCTAGTACTTTAAGTGCGAATATTTTGAAGCTTTTGATTAAGTTCTTTGGGGAAAAATGAACTGTTAGTTAAGCTTTTTTAATTCTTTGTATGAAATAGATCATCGTTTAACTAATTTGATTAAAACTTGTACCTAATACATACTCGTATTTAAAATGTATTTGTATACAAATCAGTTTCAATGAAGTAAAATAAATAAATCTTAATTAATGAGGACTTATTACATCGCATTTTTCTCGCCATTGAAAGTTTCTGTGTCTAGTACTGCGCTAAGAATGTACGCTAGCACTGGCTAGTTACAACTAGTTGAAGGAAACCGTTAATTATTAACGAATTAAGGCCGTCTGCTTGAAGACTACAATAATAGCATAAAAATTGTTTTTAGTAAAGCTTAATAAATCACTATAACTACAAAACAATAAACTGTACTTGGCAAGCAACACATACACATTTATGGCCAGAAACTTCAATTGTATCTGTATGAATCACGTTAACACATACATATGTATATGTTTCATTTTCAAATGGTCAAAATTGAGTTATAATATGCGAACTAACTAACGGTACACGAGACGTAATACCATGCATTGAGCCAACAACAATATAAATTGTCACTAACATTCAATACAATATAATGTTAAATCTAAATCTAACATACAAAAGGCTGCACAAACTATATCGGCACAACGAGGTCTAACAGTGACACATATACGCCGGCGTGAGGGGGGGGGGAGGTGCGCGCGCAACTTTCACTCGCGCGCCGGAGATGCGCGGATCAGCGGCAAGCGGCAATGACCATGCCAGACTTAATGTCAAGTGCAAGATAATGATGCCAGTTGAATGGCAGCAGACGTTTGGAAAGTGGCTGCCAGGAAAATGGCAGGTGTTGTGATTTTATGTTACTGAAACGCCAAGATAGGATCTCCATTATAAAAATATTCCATTGCACATCTGACGTCTAGAAGTGTGCCGGAATGACCTGCTCACTTAATTCCAACTTAAGTACTTAATTCTGTTTCTATAAAATGATAAACACATACATAACCTCACGACTGTCTCCCATGAGGGTAAGCAGAGACGATACGACGCTATCTAACATACCTCTTTCGCTTCAAAAAACCCTTTCAATGACAAATGACAGAGTTTATTTACATACCCCAGATACCAACACGTTAATCACTTAACAATGACACAATCAACCAAATCCTAACAAATAAAACACATATTACTGAAAATTCCCGAAGGCTTCAGTCGATTACAAAACATAGTAGATTCGATGACCACTTGGAGTTCCCCATAAGCGAAGTATCAGTGCAGTTGCATCGTTACAACACCAGTAGTTAGAACTGTGACTCAGTAGTGAAGTGTCGAAACAATTAGCTGAATTGATTCCGTGTGATGTATGGACGAGGCCGAACACATAGAGGTATATATAGTTTTGTTTTTGACTCAGAAGAGACCTTCAGAATAATACCTTAGACGCGCCATACGTCATGCCTGTCTCCCATTGGGGTAGGCAGACATATAAGAACGACATGAAGAGATTTATGAATATGAAGACGACGATCCTCAAACTCCTAATCCCCAAAAGGCCGGTAATGCATTTGTAACGCCTCTGGTGTTCCAGGTGTCCATGGGTGACGCCGATTGCTTACCATCAGGTGATCCGTCTGCTCGTCTACCGGCTTATGCCATAAAAAAATGAAGCTAAAGAGATTTGCCAAAATCACGTCATTTACGGCAGACTTATTGACTATTCTACCTCGAACTAGATTATCGTCGTTTTCTTAAAAAAAACACAGAAACGATACGTCACACGATTAAGCAAATCCCTCGATTATTTGACTACATTAAAGTTTAATACGACGTTTAAAGTGATCATCGGCTTATGTATGAATAATTATACATCTGTTATTCTGTGTGTAGCTTATGATATGAATAATTATTTATCTGTGCATTAACACGCGATTCTGATTAGTTTTTGTGAATCATAATGTCGCGTGAGAGTTTGTCTACTAATCTCCTGCATGACATGTGTCATTGAGTGCGTGACAGGTTACTTGTATAGACATTTTTTGCTGGTGCCGTTTTGTTATCACGTATTTAAGAACAGTTTCAATTAGCTAAGCAATATTCGTCTATGAAAAACATAGAAATAGTCGAGTCAAGTAAATTTATTTTATGACTTTAGTATGTCTGTTATTTTTTGACTATGAGTCAAGTCATTTCAGTTATAGTAATATTTTTAGTGTACTATTACAATCTTCAGTCATTTTCAACGAATCCTTTCAAAGACAAGTCTGTTTAGTGGTTTTTGTTTTTGTCTAAGATTTGTCTAAGTAATGCACACAGAGTGCATCAAAATAATCCCATACGTGCACAATTTGAACGCAGGCCTCCGCACGCGACGCGCGCCGCATCGATAACGATGCGCGGACATTGGCCAGCGAGGTGAAAGCGAAACAGCTGATCCTGGTACTTCGGCCTAAGGGGCAGACAGAAGTGTAGGTCTAGGATCTTTTATTAAAAGCAGATTTTACCTAGGATGGAAAAAAGTGTAGCATTATAACTTTAGGGTATGTTGCAAATATGTTCTGGTAAATCACGCTGTATGTCTAAATATTTCGTTTGGTGTTTCACATAGTTCTAAAACGCATTTATTATTAACGATGTTAATATTAAATTCTAACGGAAAAAGTATATGATAAATTACTGTAATCGAGACCCCTCACCAAATTGACCCAGACTTCTAAGTTCAGCAAACAATTCACCGAATCACAGACAAGTTATGTATGTGTCCGTTTTGTTTGTTGTCCGACACAAAGTCGAGAGAAAGTGATGTCTATTGATGACGTCACTGCAAACTTTAAACTTGCCCCTTATAAATATTAAAATGTAATTTACTAACTACACTCCACCCGCATACTAGAGAGAAAACTACGATGTCCTTCAAACAACTGTATTTGTGTTTATTTAAATTCGTTGTAGTTTCGCTATGGAACCAAAGCATACATATTTAGTGATAGAGTCAATGGCCTCTCTGTTCATCATTTTGCATAACTGAATGAAATCGTCATCATAAAACCAATGATCATTCATTAGACGTACCGTAGGCTCTTTAATATTGATAGTACTACAACAATAAGAAAACATATTTTTAAATTTATTTGCTTAAATCGATCCACAACTATAATCTAACTAAACATTTATTTTAAAATAATACTAACCATTTACAATTATACCTGAAATTCTGCCTACCCCATTCGCGAACTGGCTTCATATTAGCCGCTCACAGTCAAGTGCGTAGTAGTGAAGAGAAAGCCGCGCATCAGACAGACCGGTCTGCCATATCTATGTTCTAGACTGGTACGTGCTATTGTGACCTACTTCCAGCCTATCCCATACCTCATTGGTCAATTATATAGCCTCTTAGATCATTAGATCTATTCGATAGGAACATATTTTGGTTTCACTGATTATTTTCCTTAAGAGGGGTGATTTTACTAAGTACTATGGTGTGTTATAGACTTCGGATCATTCACAGGGCTTCTATAATATTGTGTTTATCTTTATTTTGGTTAATATTGACTACAAAAATAACAGAAATAGTTGATTTGATAAACTAACTAAGCAATGACTAATGTTCACAATAACGTAAACTCGTTGATGTCTTTTATAGGTGCATGTCTCGCAAGACAGTCAGAATTTTTTCCTAAAGAAAAGAATGAATATTTTGATTCATATCGAAATGAAAGTGTCCCACAACAAAGTACAATTGTTAAGTAATAATAGTTTAAATGTAACCCTTATTTAATAAATATTACTTCGTACGATACAAAGGACCGAAATTTTTAAATTTTGGCCATTTCAAAGGGCCACATGTTATGGAACAATAAGGTTCTTTATGTGCATATGTTAAGGCTTTCTCGCGTGTTGCTTTCACCTCTAGAGTCTGCGACAGATGTCCTTCGAACCCTTCAATCAGTCAATATTTGAATTGGGCCGCGGTGTAGCAGGTAGCTGAAAAAACCGAACATGTGCGCATGCGCACTGTGGGAATATTTGGAAGATGTACCGATATCTTCGATCAGTGTGTGGTAGTACTTGTAACGCATCTTTTGTTTGAGAGTGTCGGGGTATGTGATGCTGTGTTTGTGTATAGTTAGAATAATTTAGGAATACCAAACAAGGTGTGTCAGGTTCAATTTTTGGGTCAGGCAAAAAATTTGTCTTTCGATTTGCAAACTTCTATCTTCATGAGTGTCTTTAACAGCTTATGCTTGTTTCGATACTTGCTATTCTAGATTCGCATTTATAAAATTCAAATTTGAGTTTAACGGTCATATCGTTCACCAAATGCTATCACTATTAGGAGCTATCACTATAATTTTTTTAACTCATATCAATAAACCTTATTGCCCTTGTTTATCCCTTTACGGAAACTTCTTATAAACGCCCATAAAGTTAAGAAACTACCGGCACCTTATCTTTATCCCATTACAAACGCCTTTGAGTTTAGCAAAAAAGGGATCTCAAGGCCCCTTAATAGGAGGGTCCATTAAACAACCCCCAACAATGTGTAGGCAAACAACCCTTTATTTACATCGTTCCTAAATCCGGAACGAACCGGATATCGTTTTAATAAGCGACGGAAGTGACGTCATGTAACATGACGCTGCACATCCTTCACTGGGTTAATGGGCGTTTGGAGGCTTTTGAGGTTTTTTGCTGATCTGCCGATTCATCTTTTGTGGGACGCGTAATTATTATATTGTTGAGGAAACTATTGATTGAATTTAATTTGATGCCGATTTGCCGATTTGACGATGATATGGGAATTTGACTAGAAATGTCGTTGATTTTTTTAGCATCGTGCTTATAATATAAATGCGAGAGTTGGTGTGTACGTTTGATACCCGTACCACTCGATAGTTGATTATAGTGAACACTGAATTTCTAAGAAGCGCTTCACCATTACCAGCAGAATTGAAGACAATATTTTCTGCAAGTGCCTTCAGGGGTAAAAGATAAATAATTTGCTGACTATCGCCTTGAAATGTATGCTCATACATTTTCTCTCATAAACTATCCAATGTTCGAATGTTTATATTAAAATTAATGACCGAATTTCTCCAATACATTTATTGCCGGTAATTGGATTCCAGAGTTTTACTGCACTTTATATGGGAAAGTGATATGATATGATTAACTGAAGAGTGATATAAATAATGTAAAGTAATGTCTTTAGTGACTGTAGGTGTCATGGTGACGTAGGTCTTCTATTAGGGTAGGTTGAGAGAATGGAACAAAAAGAGCACTAAATACTAGGCTAGGCTTTATATGACATATTATTTCTTCACACCACACACATTCATGCATCCAAATTGTATTTTTATAATTGATTTTAGTTAAAAGCATTTAAACAGTTAATGTGTTCAAGTCCAAACATTAAGATTACAAAAACATTGCCCATAGGTTCTCCTTTTAAAAAGTGATATTTTAATACACTACGCGATGCCATTTACATAATTGTCACATAAGTTAAGTCAAAGCCCTTTGAACAAAGTTCCCACCAGCTGACATCGTCCCATCAAATTCTTGTTTCTCAAAAATCTCACAAAAGAACTATAATACTGTTATTTATACATCTCCGAACGATCCCTATTGGAGGCTTCATCATCCTAAAAGAGTAACAGCCTGCGTGCGAATGGGACAGATGTATGGGAATGAGAGGGACAGCGCACGGGCAACGTCCTGATTTGTCAATAAACTTGACCCACATTTCATTGAGAGCGAGTCTGGAAGGCTTTGGAGGTAAAGTCGTGGTTACAAGGGGGTTAGAGTATTATAAGAGGACATTGAAGGTATTATTTGTAAACGGAAATTTTTAAATTTAAAAAGAAATGTTTAAATAAATGTTATCACGCCTTTTATTTCATAATATTGTGTATTAAGAAGTTCATAAAGGCATTAATTATTTTTTTAAATTTTTGTAAGTAACCTTTTAGCAAACGAACTACTACTCCTACAGTAACAGTCTCAAATGAAAACGTGGGGCAAAATTTTAAAACATCATTGATTACGACTCTTAACTTTGTAATTTAACAACTCATAATTCAATGAAATAGTACTACATATATAAAGAACTATAGAAATATAGACACTAATTATAAAGATACATATCATATAGAGATAATAATATATGAGTAACGTTTGTGTCCGCGGTTTTACTCCGAGGTCCTTGTCCCTTGTAACGGTGCGTCGGTTTCGGGCGACGGAGCTCACCCGGCCACCGGTCGTGAGCCTCCCAACCAATGCTCTTGCGCACTGCTACCGAAATTTTAAAATACTACCTATTTCCACATGGTGCCTTTTGATCATACCGTGAAGTTTAACAGCCATCCTTGATAAATGGATTGCGTAGTAGAAATTTTATAATTTGAAGCAGTAGTTCTGGAGATAAGCACATGCAAACAAACAAACAATTTAGATTTACAATATTAGTATAGATTCACATAATATATATTAAAGAGAAAATATTTTTTTATATTGCTATATCTTATGTTTGAGATAGAATTAGATCTTATTTATCAAATCTTTATTATCTAAAGCTTCAGATATAAAAGATTTTAAACTGGCTAGATCAGGACCATATCCGTGTATCAGCTGTTAAGGGTCACTCACCTTTGTATCACCGAAAGACCTAGACAAGTTCTATGAACTCTATATCACAAATCAAGCAATAAAATTAAAAGATACCTAATGTCGTATCGTTTTACAATCAAATTCCCATATCATAACGGGTCATAATTAGTCATAAATTAGAAAAACCATTTTTTTTCTTCAGAATTACTAAAACCAGTAATGTCTTTAGAGGCATGTGAAGCAAAAACAAATATAAAAAATAAATCAGTTAACTTGTCAAACAATAGCTGGAAGTATCGTCCATCTAATTCGTAGCAGTAAATCTACGGTCCCTACATTATGGTAATGCCGCCACGTGGCGCTGCGCGGGCGTCGAACGGCCTTGTTCGCGGGCGCCCGAGCGTGCGCGCGCAGTTACCCGCTACGTCACTGACTGCGGCCCGTACACTAACTGTACCACACGTGCTCACTGCCCGCCGATATACTGATAAGCTTTGTTTGCTTATCTATTAGAACAAACGGAAAATGTCAAAAATTAACGATAAATTGTGTGAACAGTTTTCAATTAAATGGAAATAATTTTTCCATAGTGTTTCTACTTTATAAATTATTAACCTTATTCGATGTAATTTATCTTTCAGATTATAATTTCTATTATTACTTAATTTAAGAGTTTAACTAACAATCATATACGACATTTGAATAATGCGTTCTGTTGCGACCTCTGACATTAACGGTAAAAGTTAAAAACACAAATATAAATATTGATTTATAGATCTGTTCGTTTACATTATAACTATACGATAGAACTCTCTGTTCTATCATTATCTATTTAATTAAAAGCGCGATAGTAAAAATCGTCAATTTATTGAAAATTTCAAATTAAAACGTAAAGATAAAATTTAACGAACGCGCCAAATAGGCCACAAGAACAAGTAAACGAGTGAAAAAAATAACGTTAATTTACATAATTATCATAGAAATGTTCGTGGTGTCTGTTCCCCGTTATAAGAAGAATATTATTAAATCTACTTCGATTGCATTCATGAATAATTTTGTTAATATCCTAGTTTAGTGAAGGAATGATATCTACACTAATCTACAATCCCTAACTAGCTGCGTCGTTTAAGTGTTAAGTATCTAATTAACACATCATTGAGAGTTATCGCAATAATATCTTAATAGGTTTTACTATAGCTTTGCAAAGCGAATAAAACTACTAACCCAATGCATTGATCCCCGTTATCACCAACCTCTCTGAGTTTTTAAGTTAAGTAAGGTGACTTTTAACCACATTTTGGTTTTCACCATAGGTTGGTGACACCTAACGGCACGGTTGGTGCGGTGGCTGGGCAACTGGCTGCCGCGCAACGTGTCGCGGGTTCGATTCCCGCTCGGAACACTCTTTGTGTGATCCATAGTCTGTAGTTCCGGGTCTGGGTGTCATGATGTGTATGTAAACTTGTATGTTTGTAAACGTACCCACGATACCGGAGAAAAACCTAGGGTGGGGCAACGTTTAAAAAAAATACAGTGTATTGTAAGGAGTACACACCACAATAAGTAACAGACTTAGTTTAGAGATGGTTTAGGGGTACCAACGTTCTGCTCAGTCCCCAAGCGGTCACTGGTTACCGCTCTCCACTTACATCATTATAGACCTTATTTTTAATGTTTATAGACTATACTTTTGTATGAACAAACGTTGTGGAATTTTCATAATCGAGCATTAAGAAGTTGAATAGGAGTATTGGTGGCAAGGAGTTGATCATATATTTCTCTTTTATTTCTAGATCAGCAGCGATACTGGGAAGAAAGGAATGAGCAACAAGCACAGCCTAATTGCTTTACATGATCAAAACGCCTTTTATTTTGCCCAGTAAGTCACTTTTTCATACTACATTAATACTTGTCTTTATTTTAACTTAACTTTACCTGATAGTAGATAAGTTAAAAAGTTCTTATGTATTTTTTTATCCCACTGCAGGTTTTTTAAATCTAGAAACAAGTTTAATCAGATGTCTTCTATACTGCAGAATTATTCAGTTAAATCAGATTTAACTCACGACCAAAATTAACCTAGTTGTGAAAATGCCACGGTTAAGAAAGTTTTTAAAATGAAATTCTGAAAATTCATCAATTTTCACACCACTATAATATTAAGCTACCTGATTTTTGGTACAAAATTCAGCACAGTCACGTGATCTGTACTTGACTTTAGATCGAGGCTTTGAGGTTTCGAGGCCATTGCGGGGGAGGTAGAGGGGGGAGTGAAGGAGGGGGGGAAGGCTTTCGTCTCAAAAAGTGAAACGAGTCTAACTGTAAAGTCAGGTTAATTGTCGGATTTGTTTTGCGAGTGTTATTAAAGTTGTGTTATTATCTCGGACGAGTATGCACGAACTCGTGAGCTTGGAACATAAACCTGAGTCACACGTTTAACTGAATTCTTTGCTTCTCTGTTAGATTTCAGCTATGATTAGCATGAGAGTTTTTGGTAATTATATGAATTGTAGTATGCGATCTTCAACCAGATAGTCTTTCGTTAACCTAATCCAGGATTATGACATTAAATTAAAACCGTAATAAACACTATCCGTTTCTAATTAAAGTAATTAATTATTCTAACATACCATACCATCACGTCATTTAGTACAGTTATACACACATACATATAATTAAAAAAAAATCGTTCGTTTGCAAAATCATTTTCATTAAACATACCAACTCAAGCGGTGTCAAAGGCGAAACGTTTCGCGAAATAATTACAAAGCTTCAAATAATCTGTCAAATTACAGTTGTAGAAGATAAATTGTATGCTATTGTACATCTTTAAACGTATTCTTGTATATAAATTGCTTATATTGTCTTGTGTTGAACAAAAAATCGATTGAATAGTGATCGGTGATCGGTGATCAGTTACTACTTGAACGTCTCAGTTGATTAATAAGTCGTATCATTTATAAACAGTGCCGAAAGACTTGTGTCTTTTGTTGTAGAAAGGTTATTATTATTTTGTAACGACATTATTTTTTAAATTGAATGTTTTGTTAAAATGATTACTTTTTATAAATTTTCGCAATTTTATTAAAAGAGAAGGTTTTATGATAAAGCGTTGTATTGCAGTTTTATAAAGTACTATCTACTTCCCCGCAGTTTCACTTGCTCTGCTTGACGTCTATTAATCGTAGCGTGATATTTTAAAGCCTTCCTCGATAAATGGGCTATACAACACAGAATTAATTTTTCAAATTGGATCAGTAGTTTCGGAGATTAGCGCGTTGGAACAAACAAACAAATATACTCTTCAGCTTTATTATATTAAAAATATATAGTATAGATTTTGTCGTGTTTTTTTTAAAGAAATCTTTCTCCGTCTTTCATTAGACATTCTATATTTTTCACGTATAAATGGTAAGCGTTTAACACACTAAACCAAAACGAATACATTAAATGAGCCGTACAATAAAACAAAAGTGTCGCCTTCATTCAACAAAAACATACAGGAAATGTTTATTAACTAATTAAGGAAACGTGTAAAAGTTATTTACAAAATAAAAAATAAACGAATCAGTTCAAAAGATAAGTAACATGTTTGAAGAAAAAGTGGGCTTTCTTTTAACTGAAACACTTCTTATGGTTCGTGAGAAAATTCACACAAATATGAATAGAACGGGGTCAAGGACAAACAATGATTTATTTAACAAACAACTCATGAGTCACATGAAGCTTTCTAGTTAATTAGCAAAAAGAAAAATGTTGATAATGTATCCAACACCGTTAGGTTCTGTGAGATGGTTTTATATTTAGGACGGCAATGAGTCAGGTTTCGGAATTTTTCTGGTGGTGAAATAGTTATTATCAGATTTATCCGGGTTTTTTTATTAGTGAGGTAGGTTATTTTACCTATCAAAAGAAATGTATAGAAGAGGTATAATATAAATGTCCGAAAAATTCAATTACCCACTGATTTTTTCTTTAAACTTTGCCTTACACTAGGATTTTCTGTCGCGGAGAACCTAACGGGTTACCGGGGCTCCGGCTCGACGTGCAGGAGAAGGAACGGGGTGGTTTTTAGTCAGTAAGATTCTGACACTCCCTTCCGCCTCACCCAGGCGGGAGCAGTCAATCGATGATTTTCCCCCCTAAAAAAAAAACACTAGGATTTTCTCCTGTGTCGTGGGAGCGTTTACAAACATACAAGTTCACATACACATGACACCCAGACCCGGAACAATAGTCTGTGGATCACACAAAGAGTTGTTCCGTACGGGAATCGAACCCGCGACACGTTGCGCGGCAGCCACTGCACCAATCGTGCAGTCAAAGTTTAGAATCGAAAATTATCATTACTCATGTTCCTAATTTTATAATGTGTATGTATCGTAATAGGAAATACCCAAATCAAAACCCAACATCAACTTTATTGTTTATACCTAAACTCTTTCTTTTTCTTCGGCGATTGTATGAGGAAAATGCTAAAAACTTTCTTTTGGTAAGCACATGTTACATCATGTTACCTGGTACCGATACATCCGTGAGACGGTGCTTATATTTAGCACAAAAAATTAGGTCATCCAATGTTGTAAGACGGAACAGGCTTGTAAAGGAATTTGCATACTGTGCAGTGTGTGCCCACTGGGGATATCATATTTTTGGACCTTTTTATTTTATGCTCAACATTGTTGCATTTTTGTCGGAATCCCTTTTAAGGCTTTATTTATGGCTGTCAGTGAATTGCGTAAGATGCATATTTTTGATATGCAACATAAAAATATAATACGTTGTTTCTTTTCCTCTAAAATTACAAGGTATTTTAACGAATCATAACGTTTTAAAAATGACATTTTTACTCTTAAAATCCATCAAAAACATTTTAACAAGTCATATAGTGAATTATTTTTCTATAACCCTATATATACACTAGTGATACGGAAACTCTAAAGCAGTGAACATATTATCATCTCACGGTGTCCTTACCGAAAGGTTCCGAAAACTGTATTGGGGTCACTCCGGTCCCGTTAGCCAAAGGAACCTGTTCCCGGCTCCTCAGTACATAGTGACTGACAACTGCTTATTAGCCGCCGAAATTGTACCCCACTCATGAAAATATTAAAATTGTTGTGAAAGATTCGGTTAAAGGGTTTAATACTTTAAGGAAATTGCACTGTACTGTGTATGCTGTGTAGTAAGTACCATGGGAGCTCATTTCCAAGTATGTAGTTATGATTGTTGGTTGGGCTTCTTATATTTAATGTAATCATGGTTGTGTGTGCTCATTACAGTAGTCGGTTGATGATTTGCAATTTAATGAAGTTATTACTAAAATTCTTCAACATTGGTAATTCAGACTTAAAATAAAACAATGGCAGATGATTTCTATGCATCAAAAAATGGTTATTAATATTTTTTCTAGAAATACTAGAAACTCTAATCCATCTCTCACAGCTAAAACCAAAAACAAAAGCTTAAAAAAATGTCCTCCTAAGCCCACTTGTGTACACAAATCTGTCTCAAGCAGTTCTAAATACTAGGCGGACGTGTCCCACATACGAACGAGGCTCGCTCGTAAACCCACATAGTGGTCACATACTCACATTTTTGTGGCCAAAATACAGTTTGTTTTTTAATTCGGTGCTCAACTGGTCTTCTGTTAAACGTGGTTTAAACATTCATTGTGAGATTTGTGAACAAGCGGTTGTTGCGGATTAGACTTGTTATAGAATGGGCGATTTAGGTCTTGTGTATTATTATTTAATTTAAAGCGGCACTACAGTATCAACACACTGCCATATGATATTAGAAATTGTTGTTTAAAGATGACTGTTATAGTCAAAGTTATTATTTAGGCTATTGAGGATGACACGTTGTAATTACTTTAGCGGTAATCGAAATTGCTTATATTTGTATTGTTTATACTGCTTATAGTTGGGACATCTATCAAAATTGTAAAATTTAGACCTTATCTCGATTTGACTGAATATAAGCTCGTTCGCCGAGAAGTCGCAAGTGCGACTGCCGGGCAGGGGGTTTCGGGTTCGATTCCCGGGTCGGGTAAAGTATTACTGGGTTTTAAAAAAAATCTCAATAGTGGCACAGAGTCTGGAAATGTCCCCGGTATATGGCAATAGGCTCACCCCCTATCACATGGGACGCATAACATAAATAGTGAAAAGTGGGTGTTACATTGTACAGTGGTATAATATGCACCTCTACCCCTTCGCGGATAAAAGGCGTGATATTATGTTATCTTATGAATATAAGCTCCAAAATAGTCCTATGCAAAGTTTAAATAGCAAATTAGACCGTAATAGTCCAATTTTCACTTTATTTTGTCTAAAACCCAATACACACAGTACACGATCTGTCCATTTCTAACAGATGACCCGAAACTAGCCGGTTTGACATTTACCGAGAATGACATGCGAATCTAACCTGTTCATTACCGCGGTATTATGCGGTACCCATGGTAATGCGTGAGGTCTTAACGGTGTGGTCACATGGTCAGCTGGGGTTAACCCGACTGATTATAGTCCATTACGTACAGACACAGCAGTTCAGTATTTGCAAAGTTATTTCAAAAACTCAACTTTATTGAGTGGTTTTTAAGGTTGGGAATCTATTGAAGGAATTTGATGTATTGAAGTAAGTTTATGAACCACTGTGCTTTGGCAAGTTGTAATTCGCTACTTTTGATTGCAAAGGTGCTTTTATATATTCTTCAATAATTCAATTTGTAATAATTTAAAAAAAATGAATTCCGTATCCTACAGGTATCATGATTTTCCAATTAAAGTTCGCATCTGTATGATCGCATTCGTGTGTAATTAATAACTTCGTAAATGTGTATAGTTTTACGTAGTTTCAAGTATTGAGATTAAAGCGACTTTGATAAAAGTTCCATTTAAATCTTTACTTATTTTTTTAAAGTAACATCATATTAAACTTCTAATATTCACTGTTATATACTTCTACATAAAAATGCAGGTAATTTACTTTACTATATCATTCTGCCTATAGATAACGTCACAAATTAACCGTTTCTAGGTGCTTCATTCAGCTGATAACATAATTATCACCAACCAATACATATGGACATTTTATACCGTACCGCACAAAATGAAAGACTGGGAAGTTCAAACAATTAAAACTCCGCCTTCATCTCCCATCTCAGTCACTAACAGTATTCGTTGTGTCCATTCAGTCTACGAACACAAACACACAATTACATGAGATTTAACAGAACGCCGTTACGCCATATTAAATTTATTCAGTATGTGTATGTATCATACTCTTTACCTACATAAACAGTAGTCCAATAACGATGATAGGAGATGTAATAAATGGATTGATCACTTGATGAAATAACTCAGAAGAATCATTTGAAATGAGTTCTTAAATAATGTAATATAAATAAAATACAAAAAAAAAATTGAAAATTAAAAATAGAGAAAAGTAGTTAATGGTTATAACTTTGTGATATCATAATTAATACTATTATTAGTTCAAACTTATATTTAACACGTTAAACGCCATGGGGGTCACCGGTGACCGGCATTAGCGGAGGATTTACCTTTAACAGTTTTTTATTGGCAGTCAAAGTCTTAAAAGTAAAGGTATATAGTACACCATGCGGATAATCGTAATCTTGATATATTGAGATCAACCATAAACTGACCTAAAAGGAATACTAAAGGTATATTGAGCCTTCTGCTTTATCTTATCTTATTAACAGTTGTAACCACTGTCTCACCTGATTGTGTTAACGATAAAGCGAACAAGAAAATCAGAAGACAACCAAATGAATGAACAGTTATTTAACAATGTTTACATTGGATTTTGAACCAGATATTAAATATTGAATTACATTTTCGTCTTGAAAATCATTACATTATATCTATCCAAAGACTATTTTAAAATATGATTTTTAATAACTAAAAAAAAGAAAGCAGTTAGACGCAGTAAGCAGCTGGGGTTAAAGTAACAAAACCCCATGAAACCACAAGAAAAAGTACAAATTTCACAAAAATGTACTAAACTGAAAGAATTATCTGAAACCTAGTAAAAATATTAATTAATTAATTGTAACCCAAAATGCTCCAATTACCGCCTTAACAATGTGCTTTACTATCGTGTATAGTGACGTCACTAACGGTAACCATCAACTGGTTCGTTTTTCAAAAATTCATACATTACACACAGAACTGTGGGGATACCGTTAATATGTGAATTGATGAGTCTGTGTTTGTGTGTGGAATTTAATCATTCATGAGAGTACTTGTAGATTCTACGTGTAATGATTACTCTTTGATTATTGATTTGATCCTATTTTCTTTCTCTTAAAATGTTGTTGACAGCTTTAGAAGAAGCAGCGAGTCTTCTTAGAAACATAACAAATATTTTTAATAAACATCTTTAACAGGTATTCCTTCATAACGATCTGGAAGTCATTAGGCTGTTCAGTACCTTGTGAAGATCTTCTGACTGATTTGATAATGGACTTGTATTTTCAGTTAAATTATTTTCATGTTCTTAAACTGTCAACCACCGCGAGGACACCGGTGGCCGCAACCTCTTGTTCTTTAATTGTGTCTATAATGATGGTACTCATAAGGTTAAAAGTGCCCATAATACACGTAAAACGCACCATGTACTCACCTACAGCTACTAAAATACAAAACATTCACTTAACGTGTTCTTTGTAAAATTCTTAAATTTATGATATTTTACACTGACAGTGACATCTTTATCGTGAACATGTAACAGTAAGGCTGGCTCCTGTTCCGTGTAAAGTATAAGTAATTCCTTACATTATATTATAAATTGACCAGTCATGTGTAACAAGTTATGTATGTCAGTAATAATTTACGATGGACACTTACCATGCGTCCCCGAAGGTAGACAAAGGAGTCCTTGTACTATGTGTACCACAAACTCTTTAGTAGTTGTGTTTTAAAATCCATTACCATAAAAAAAGAAAAAAGAATGTTACTGAATTCTTATATTTAGAACCGTTACTGAAAATTTGCAAATAAAACATAACATCATAACATCACGCCTTTTATCCCCGAAGGTGTAGGCAGAGGTGCACATTATGCCACTGTACAATGTAACACCCACTTTTCACTATTTATGTTATGAGTCCCATGTAATATAGGGTGAGCCTATTGCCATATACCGGGCACAATTCCAGACTCTGTGCTACTACTGAGAATTTTTTAATAACCCAGTAATACTTTGCCCGACCCGGGAATCGAAACCGAGACCCCTAGCCCGGCAGTCGCACTTGTGACCACTCGGCCAACGAGGCAGTCAAGGCAAATAAAATGATGTTTTAATACTTAGTTCCACTTCCACCTAAAGATCGATCCTCAATCTCAGTGCTCCCTTTTCTTACCACTAAAGTCAATGAAGTTTGACGTAAACTTTCCAATAAATCAGGCAGTGACACACTGAGTACAAAGAGGTCGCCACTCGTCACCGAGCTGCCCAATAAAAACTCGGAACAACTCCATCATGACGAGGGTGTTCCCAATAAAGTTGTCAGTGGCCGCCATTAGCGCGAGATTAATTGCAAACGGGACGTGCGCCCGCGCACCGTATTATATAGATAAATAGCAGAAGTTTCAAATAATTCAGTATAATAATACACTTATAGTATACTTTTAAACTGATTACAATTATTTTTTTAGCAAACACTGTTTTAATACCACATTACAAGTGTCGTTCAAATTTTCCATTTCTTTTGATTTGATTGACTGCACGGTTGGTGCGGTGGCTGAGCGACCGGCTGCCTGCAACGTGTTGCGGGTTCGATTCCCGCACGGAACAACACTTTGTGTGATCCATAAATCGTTGCTTTGGGTCTGGGTGTCATTGTGTATGTGAACTTGTATGTTTGTAAACGCACCCACAACACAGGAGACAATCCTAATGTAGAGGAAGCAACGTTTTTTCTAAAAAAGAAAAGATTACCTTCCATAATAATTCACGCTATGTCAATCCACTCTATTTACCCATTTACTAAATATAGCACAATATAAATTGGAAAAAGATTCCATTAGAAAAATAAAATACCTACTGTAATTGTTAGGTAAATAATAATGTTAACAACAGAAAGAATTGAATGATATCAGACTTGAGCACGTCCTACTAATGAAACAAATTAGATCATCTTGTTTAAGTTTTTCATTTTCCACAACTTCACTATACTTTGAAGCAAAACACAACCTGTATTTCTCACAGCGGCACACTCTTGCGCATAATATAGCAATCAATCGATCACTATCGGATTTATAGATCTTCTAGATCATTATTGTGTTAGATCCACAATAAAGATATACTTGGCCTCGATCAAGGATCTAAGTAGCTGCTGTACGTAAATTAAGTTATACAACTTTAAGTTGTAAGTTAACTGTTGTTGACAAGATGTGGTCGATGATGGATGATGGATGATGTGTGATGATGATGCAGTGTGATGGACAGTCAGATAACTGGCATTTTAATAGTAAAGAGACTCGTTCATAAATGCATAAGTCTAAATCTAGTACTGTAAAATCATTAATGAAAAAATTGTATAATCTAGTCTACGAATGAAAGGCTGATTAAAAAAAATCCTTAAAGACACTTAAATTGTCCACCCGCAAGATGGACAGACGACTTGATTAAGGTAGCAGGGAGCTGCTGGATGCAGATTGCTTCCAACTAGCCTATCTGGAAGCCATTGGGGGAGGCCTATGTTCAGCAGTAGACATCCTGTGGCTGATGAGGACTTATTGAACGTTTCATCGTTGAATCATTTCAACAGAAGTTAGTCAGTAATCACACAGAGTGTGGATAAGGGGCAAATACTAATCCTCATATGAAACCAAACTATTTACTATCCACATGTTTTCAAATATAAATCGATACAACTTCTATAAAATTCCAAATCAGTTGACAATATTATTTCTAAATATGTTCAAGTTCTTGCGAAGTTTCACGGACTTGTTCGCAGTAGTTACAATGTCACGGTTGCAAGAAACGAGGTGCGCCTGCGCCGGTGAAAGAAAGTTGATGACGCACACTAACGCACCAGTGATAGTGTGGGTGTGTTTGCACGCGGTAGGCGTGGTTTACCTGTGTATGTGTGCGTTTAATGGCGGTGTATTAGATGGATTGATTGAAGGATTATGTGTCACAGTGATATATAGGACAGTGGTTCTTGATGGGATTTTTTATTTGTTATTTTGAATAGTTTGTACTTTGCCTGGTTATATGTTGAATAAAGTGTTATGTGGGAAAATTATTCGATAGAGCTATAATAACTAGTTTAGATAAAATATGCCAAGTTTTAGTGGTTTCAGTAAAATAGCAATTGTTTTATATATCTGCCTCGCTATATACTTCTATTCTTATTATTATGAATACTACATTACTCTATCAATTTTCCTTGTAAGATGTCAGCACCAAACTGATATAAAATAAAAACATTCTGTATATTCACTTTCACTCGCAAAATTGCTTAGTCATAACTTATTTTTCAAATCATTAACAAGTACCCGGTTTGTGTGTGTGCGTAATTACAACTTCATACATACATAAGAACGTAAGCAGCGTAGTACGGACACTCACTCACACTGGTGAAACGGCAGTAGGTCACCGTACCGCGCGTTGATGTCTTTTCTATGGACATTAGCGCTTAGGCGCGGGAGTTGATTTTTATAATGAATTTTTAATATAATATTTTATGGGAACGATTTTATCACATTTATGGTTCAAAAGAGAAAATTATGAGTTTTCTCTCATTAAAGATTTTAATAATATTGGGAGAAAATTCTTGGTTATTAAAAAATATAGTGTGTATGTAAATTCATTTTGAGTGATATTAAATCAGTTAATTCGAATATCTTAAGCATTATCTCTACCGTTGGAGTAACTGTTTTACTAATACCTTGAATAATTTCATTCACATTTACCACTATTTCTACTTCTACGAAGAAAACAGTAATAAAGCATTTCTAAATTTCTCCAACATTACATAATTTAAATGACTTGTGTAACAGAACCAAGCATTATTTAACTTCAGCTAAAATATTTGTACTTACAACAAAACAAAATCAAACCGCAAGAAACCGTATTAGCGAGATGATACGAAATGTAAAAGTTTTCAAATCATTGGGTAAACAAAGAAAACATACCATTCTGAACCTTAAATCTATAGCAATAAGGAGTGTAAAAAATTTTCTATTTGCTAAGTAAAAGCTTTGTATTGAGAAAATTGTCAAAAACTGCTATTTTCGGCGGCGTGACACAAACTGCGGTGTCACGCTGTTAGGCTCGACAAATATTTGTTCACTATAACTATGTATTAGCAGGATAACAGTGATTTAGTATTTAAATTCTGTGGTCACTTGTCAAGTTAAGAGGCTGTTGAGTAAAGTACACTCTAGTCATGGTGTAAATGTATTTTAGGAGAGAGATTCAAGTACCTATCTATAAATCTATCTTCTTTTACGTCGTGTGCTAATTGTGAGATGATTGATTTTTTTATGGGGTAAGCCGGTAAACGAGCAGACGGATCACCTGATGGGACGCAATCGTCGTCGCTCATGGACACCTGGAACACCAAAGGCGTTACAAGTGCGTTACCAGCCTTTTAGGGATTGGGAATTGGAGGATTGTCAGGGATTTGGGGATTGGGAAAATGAGGGAAGGGAGTGGATGTAATTCACACGACAAAACACAACGCAAGCTTTATTTCAAGTTGGTTTTCTGTGAGGCTGTAGTATCACTCCGGTCGTCCCGGCCCATTCGTGCGCAAGCATGGCTAAGTGTGGGAACGTATAGTAGTCCAGAATGTAACTAAATATTATAATTTTCTTAAGTAAAATCATGTTGTATCATTTATTTAAATCTTTTTATAAACTTCTACAACTATAATTAATGGCGGTTTTCTGACTACTCGGCTGTTGCGCTATTTATGTTTTATTGTTCATGATTTTCAGGCAAATTTTAGTTATTTATCCACACTACAAACATTTAGGAAAATTTATATAAATATGATAAAAGAGTTTTTGTGGTTTCCTAAACCAATAGGTAACAATGGAGACAATTTCATTTAATAAAATATTGTTACAAGGTATGGCACATAACATTGCAACATTATAATGAACAGAATAAAAAGGCTTGACAAACATAAATTAACTTGATTAACAAAACAGGAAAAAAGTGAACACTCCATAAACACATTTAAATGAAAATGTCGAAATGACTATTTGACTTATCAGTTATTATAGATCGCACTTAATAAATGATAAAGTTAAGATGTTATCTCCAAAAATTAATATTCGCACGGTCACAGTCAGAGTCAGAGTCAGTAGTTTCAGTCAGCAGTAGGAATGAACATATTGTTTGTTATTTAGGCTCATTTGTCTGATCGGACAGCGGTTAACGTAATTCTAGTTTAAGTTGTAAGCGATATGCGATTGTAGGTTTCGTATAGAAGAAAATTACGATAAAAGCATTATATATTTTACTGTAGATTATTTAATTATAATTTACGTGTAATATTCTGGTTGTATGTATATTTATTCGGTATTTGCGACGTGAAATTAATGAGATAATAATTAATTAAAGAAGTAGCGAATTGCATTAATACCTACTTCAAAATATACCTATTTTTAACTTTTAAGTTCGTATTTTAATAAAAATTCTTTCATCAATTTATAACATTATCTCCTACTATTAATCGGCAAGTCCTACTTTTATATTAAACTTCAACATATTATAGTAAATCGCTATAAATTCTTGACTTACACCGCGGGTTGTTCAACCACCTGCAACCATGTACATTTTAGTAGTGAACAGAAAATAATTACTGGCTCGTATTTCGGTGAACGACCTATGACGTAGCCGTTAATAATAGTATCGCAATAAAAAAATAATAATCCCGATAGTTCCGTTAAAAACTTTTTGCTTATTATTCCACGTTATAGTCTGTGGACAATTAAAAATGTGTGGCTTTATGAAGCTTTGTCTTGGCCTTAAACTACATAATTATAGGGGTTAGTTGTATCGTATTGAGATCCGTTTGCATTCGATATTTAATTTGTATTTTTATAATTAGAACAAGTGTTACTCAATTATTTTGAATTATAAATATAATTGTTTGATACAAACTGATTAGGATCTCTTCTCATAAATCGTACTGGCAGACAACACAATTTATTTACTGATCAATTATAAAACAAATACTGCCACACACTGAGTGCAAAAGACACAGAAAGGGACGTCCACTTCGCTGCAATATCTATCAAAGTACGAAGCACTTAATATCGTGTTTATGGAACCATTTTCAATTATCGAAGCCTTTAATAAGTTTTATCACAAGACTTAAGTTAGTCCTTCCTCCACCTGTCAACTTAAGTTAGTGAGTATAACGCTTTAAATTTAAAAAGGGGGCTGGCAGGTTTATAGCTGCAGTCCATTAAGAGGTGCCATCAATTGATTCAACACACGCGAGTACTATGAGCAGCTGTCATTGAAGATAGTTTTAGCACTTTGTTGCAATTTTTATTGATAATAAATAAGACTGAATTGTCGATCAATTAGAATGTGTACTTAGGTTTAATCTATGTTATTAAAATGAGTCATCTTCGGATTACCTACTAGTATGCTAATTTACCAAGTCAAAATTTATGAAAGTAATAAAAAAAATCTAAAGCATAGTTTCCATTTCTTAAGTTCTTATAACGCAGAGTACCTTCCACTAACTTAAATAATAATAAACTAAAAGTCATAATATCATTCGGCATAATTCAAATTGATTCGCTGTCACCTCTTCACAAAACAGCATCAATAACTATCTAAACAATTCCCTTACCCAAATGCTTCTATAAAAGACCCAACGTACTTTATATGAGGCTACTTCACGGCTAATAGTTCGCTCGTAAAGCTATCAACATTAGCATACACAGAGGCTGCACATCATGCTATACAAAACCACTTTATCACGACCTCACTTTGTATAATCTCTCCGCATATGCAACGGTCAATTTATAAAAGTGACCGTGTGTACAATTGCGGACAGTTGCTCATAACGATGCGTGGTACAGTCGCGCGCATATGTAAACAATGGTTAACTGTACCGCGCCTTGACTCGTAGACTCGGACGTTGTGTCGTGGTTGGTAATCTCGTGTGAGGAACGTACAGGATGATTCCTAGAATAAATAGAACTGTTTGGGTAATTAAGATGAGCATAATGAGGTCTTTATTCTTCAAAGAAATGAATAGAAATCTATTCACAGAAGGTGCAATTGTCTATATTGGTTATATTTTTAATCCATTGCATAAATGCAATGTCCAGTGACTCCAAGCTATTAAGTATTTTGATGTCAGTGTAACATTTTGAACAATCTCAAAATCACAGACTAGCGAATCAGTGTTTGTTACAATTTCTGTTGAATATACGGTAACAACATGCCCACAGCATGAAATAAAGAATGTGGTTAAAACACAAGCTTTCTATCAACTGGAAGTGGCAACGAAAATTAATAACAAACCTTAATACATTAGCAATACAAATATTACAACACCGCAATATCTTTTATAACAACTTATTGACCAATCGTCGAATTGCACTAGATGTGCAAACGAGCCTGCTATTCAAATTAGCTGGTTACTACTTACCCACTGTAGTAACTATGCGGTCGACCGCTAATAATATAACGATAAAAAATTATAAAAAAAACTTATTTAAAATAGTTCAGTTACTTTAATAAGAAAACTGACAATTGTTTTTAAAAGAGGTTTGTTATTTAATTTGGTCTCATTGGAATTTTACTAAATCTAATTAGCGTATTCCAGCTCAGGCAAGATTAAAAGCTTTCAGTTAATTAAGAGATCAAGACAGTTATTCGTAGCTATAGGTCCTCTATACAAACTGTTCAAGGAATACATTACCATTCTCATACGATAGATAACAGGATCTGAATCAGTAATCAGCCTGTAGGTGCGCGGGAGTGTCGCTACGTCACAAGTGGTCTAGCGGCGTGCGCACACGTCATACGCGTCGACACCGCTACATGTGTGCGTAATGTAACATGCATGTGTGCAATGCTAGTTATTAAACTTTTTGTAAGATGGAAGTAAGAACAGGTTATTGAATTGTATTTAGATGTTTAGGTTATTTGAGTTCATCTTCAAATTAAAGTACAATGCCTTGAAATGTTGCCATGGAGTACCATGGCAAGCAAGTATGCTTTGGTTATGAAGTTCCTGTTGACCTATGCCAACACTTACTTTACTGTCAAATAGATGTACGACACCTATTTGATAGCATTGTAGGAAGAATATTGATCTCAGAACAATAAAATTATACTTTAATTTTATTGTATTACAGCTTACAGCTACCAGGATATCATAGAACTTTAAGATCTCTTAATAATCTTTGCCTGCAATGTTACGGACTCCGTACTAGCACTAACCCATTGCCCCTATGACTTACATCGCTTGCAGCGCGCCATGCTACATGGGCCACATGGCACATGTACATACTTACACTGACACATAACGTTGTAACTATCTCTACATATTATCTACAAGATCTGCTATCAGATAAGGACAGCGATCTCCTTTCGAAGTAGTCTTTTGTTGTTTTTTGTTAGGTGTCAACACTTGATTTAATTGAAAATCTGTTCTATAGATAATTACTTAAAGTTAATTGTTTACTATTCTCTAAACGATATCAATTCACAGTAAAGTCATACACTTAGACATTCTTGTAGTAGGAACACGATTACTTGCAAACCATACAAAGTTACATTACAAAACGTCTAAAAATAAAACCCAAATACAAGACAGTAATTAACCTCCTAATATCAAGAAAAGCTTCCAAAAATATCAAACAAATTCCCCCAAACCACGGAGGTGAGTCCACCTGTCCTATTCATATTCACGGGAGGATCCTCAAGGCCAGTCGTTCGGGCAACGACCCCTAACTGTACCGGGCTATCCCAGTACAGGACGACGACCTTACACCGGCCGGGGGAGTTTTTGTACCCGGGATTTGGGCAGCCTAGTGTACTGACCCTGAAGATTTGATTGTCATGGGATAACGGTGGTTCATAGGAATGTCTTCTTTTTGATTTTATTTTGCCGAATTTTGTTTTGGATTTAGGTGTGTGGGTGATGTGTTGTTTTTGTTGCGTTTTTTTATATATAGTAGTTATGTGCTTGATTTATAAGTATGATACGATATGTAAAGTTTAGTAAAATCTCATGATACTTTAACAAGTTGTTTAAAGCTTTACCACAAAACTATATGTAGTTATTTGCCGTGTGATATTAAATCGATTGAGGATTTTTCTTCTCAACTTGGAGATTTTCGCATTGAAATATATCTAGTTATATCTTAAACTTGTCTAAATTATCATGCGGTACTTGTATTTGATTTTATCTTACGAACAGTTTCTTGTAAAAAGTTATAAAGTTATAAATAAAGACTCCTTATAGAAGTTAAAAGATTATTTCGCTGATAGAAATGCTAAAGAAACCCTTTGCGAGATAATTAACATATCGGCTATAAAAATGAAACAATGACTTTATTTGTAACTTATTTACATTTTACTACTAAAGTTGAAGAAGTATTTTTTCTTATTTTTACTTTATTACTTTGAATAATAATTTCTTTATTTCGAAATTCAATAGTTCTTTTGTTTTGAAATAAGTCGAGATTATGACTATTAATTTCTCTGATAAAATCGGTTACATACATGCATTTCGGTATCAGTTGAAAATCGTACAGACATAAATGCCTGTTTTATATTGGTTTTAATAAATATGCCTTTCTATATTAATATTATCTCGTGAACGCAACGAACATTATATTTGTTTACAGTATAGAATATTGCGGTACCATTCTCTTTATTGAGCTTTTTGAACGTAATTTTATAACGTAGAATAAATGTTTTGTAAACTAGGTACTGTTGGCTAACAAATCGTGGCTGACTGACGAAACTGTCAGTTTCACTGATCAACGATTGATTTTTAATGATTTTTTAATTTTTTCCCTTTAGTTGTTGTTGACATTCATTCAAGTTAGAAGGAAATTTTATATTTAAATATTTATATTTGGAGGAGGGTTGTATACATCAAGTGATGCTTGTACCAGACTAGACACGACCTTCAGTAATGGAGAGAACGACTTAGAAGATTTATACGTCCTACTAAAAATATTCAACTGTCTTATCGGTTGTTCTTATATATCTAAAGTAAATACATAGTTATAATCCTCAATACATTCATTTTCTCTAATAAATTAAACATTACCTCATTCTAAAAATACTCAATTTAAAGACAACTAGCCTTTTTTTAAGGGGGGAAAATCATCGAATGACTGCTCCCGCCTGGGTGAGGTGGGAGGGAGTGTCATACTCTTACTGACTAAAAACCACCCCGTTCCTTCTCCTGCACGTCGAGCCGGGGCCCCGGTAACCCGTTAGGTTCTCCGCGACAAGCACCACATTTAACAAATTAATTAATATACCGCTAATTACTATACAATAAGGTTAAAACAATAGCACCTCAATTCACGACCGCCACGTTCCCACACGCGGCCACCCAAAATCCACTCAACCTCGTTGTACGGTGTGCGCATGCGCATACCGTCCACTCCTAAAAAAACCCGTTGGGCCTATAACGGTAACCTCTGCCTTGACAAACGGCTTAACAAGTATTAGGCAATTAGGATCCAGGGATCAAACACACCGACAGTATTTTTATTTTACTAGGAAACAATTCACCAAAAGTACTGTTAAAATAAAAAACGCCTAGTCTATGCAAATTGGTTTTTTTTCTGGTTGTGTTTATTTTATTGCTCTGAGGTAAAAATTTGTTTGAATAACAAATAATCGGGTTTGGGATGGGTTTTGGAACAAAAAGTAATATTTTATTTTTATAATATTACTTGCTGCTTTATGTACTGCTAATATTCTATCTCTTATTATCATACATGTATTCACATAGTGTATCTGAATATCGATAATAATAATCGCAAATAGTATCGATATCAAAGCAATATCGATAATGTGCTCGAGTCTATTGTGTCTCCTCGAAGGAGATCTTATCGCAGACAAAATGAATTGAGTATAGAGCGATAACAGTTAACATACGCGAGTATGGACGGAGCCTAAGGTCAGGTCGTGAGGGTGCCCGAAACATAACTACTGTATCACTTCAAATGTAACAAGTATTTCAAGTACCTAGAAAGCTTATCATAACGGATACTGGTAAATATGCAAAAGATACCGCACAGTGCACTGTAAAATGCAAATATTTCCCAATATAACGCGCATCAGTATATAAATTATATCATATCGCTAATTTGATCCGTTTCGAGCGCTACGGTAACTTTCTACGTCACAGTCTCCTACCGATATCGCCTGTCTATAGGCCATCAATAGACCAACCGCGAGTCTAGCCTTGAGGTAGGTTTAAAAACTGGATTCTCGTAAGTAATCATCAAACAGAAACGGACATAGCTCTATTGTCGTGAATCAGCACCGTGAAAATCGAAAACCAGTCCTCTTGCTACCCAAATTCCGACTTTACTACCTCCGGTCAAGGTTGTGTTTTGAATGATCAACAGTTGTTGGTTACGACCTGTGTATAATAAAGTAGTGTTTACGCCACTGACATACTTCCGTGTGTGTACCGTTAGGCGGCCCTGTTTCGCTTACACCCGTTTCTTTCACTCTCGTTTATAGCGTATGTTTTGTCTCTTTCTGTGCGCGACAAATTTTCGATGCGGGCGCCTCGTGTAGGTTGGCCTAAAAATTAATTTCGTGATACGATTTTTTTTAAGAATCCGCTTGTCGCATTGGTGGGGCGTTAGTCGGTCAGTGTGACGCGTGCTTTATGTTAACTCGCCATTACTAAGCTCCGCGTGTTTGGGACTTGCAATGGATTAGGATTAAGGATTATCATGAAGCTCTTACATTGTTATTAGACTAGAAGTAAGCTGATATGATCAACGATCGTAGATAAAGAAGCGGATACCATTAACTTCCAAATCAGCGGATACATAACTTGGGAATTTGTTTTAACTGCATTCGTTATTTGTATTTTAATTATTTTTGTTCTAGTTCACATTCCTCCAAAACTAGTGTAGCCTAGAAATTTTCAAAATATTTACATATCATACGATGTAGCTCACGTTACTAAAGCTCATCCTCACTTAGCAACAGAAACTGATAATTTAGTAAACAAACAAATAGAATGGACTGAAGATACTTAAGTTCTTGAACGTAATCCTAGATTCACTATTTCGACTTTATTTTGAATTTGAATAAACGGATAAATCTAATATTATGACATTAGTAGGTAATTAATTTGGAAAATTACTATGCATCAGATAAATTAACAAGTAAATAGATACGTAGAATTGACGTCCTATAGCTGATATGATGATGACGTAGAATTGGGATTAAAAGAATCAACATTAAATCTGTGTATGTACTCTCCATCTGCATGGGAAACAGTCAGGCGAATATCTGTTTACTTAAAATGATTACAAAGACCATCTACAGAGTGTCTCAAATTAAAACAAATTCTATAAAACAATAGACGGTAGACACATTCCACTTTCCTAAACAACAGATCACTCCACTTAAAGCGATCAGAAAACGATAGAAAATCAAAAATGTCATACTTTCTTAGCTCGGAGTGAATCATAACCAATATTTTAAAGACCGTTTTGATTTACAAAACTGATGTGTTTCTACTTTCACTCGGCCGGTCCATCGGAGCGGATAATCTATGGAACTGTGACAATTTCTACGGAATTGGGACGCGAGATGTTTCAAATCTTTTAGGTATTTCATTAATGTCAGAATATAAGTTAAATGCCATTTAAAAAAGCGGTTACGTGTACTAAGGGAGTTGACAACTGATGTATGGTCATGACGAATAAGAATTTAGCTTTCCACCCTCTTGGTAGAGACTAATAACCAAAGTGATCGATGCCACGGTGTCGATGGGTGACGAATATTTTACGCTCCTTTTGCCAAATCAACCTTTCAATGGTTCTGTTGTAAAATAATCGATTTGGAATCACTAGTTTCGGTAGAATGAGAATTTCTAGCACACAATGCTGTTCGGCCTGTTTGTTGGTTTTAAGCGGTGATCGCAATCTTGTGAGGGGTATCGTAAACGACATCTTTAGGTAAGCTAGTATCGTGGTAGCGAAAATACATCGGATAGAGGAAACGCGTGACCTTTCTAGGGCAGGAATTCGTTGACTTTCATACCTATAACGTAAAATATTTTAAATTTCCTTTTTCTGCTATGTTAAATTAAAATACTTAATGTTCACTACGTTTAATCAATTAAATGTGGTGTTACTTACTTTAACAAGATTAAACATTTAAGAAAATATTCTTTAATTCGCCTAATTATTGTTAACCCTTCGTTAAATTATTTATATATAATTTTAAATTTCACCAGGCATGGAAACCAGTAATTGCTAAAATTATATATAATATATGGGTAGTTTGACTTTTTGATGAACAGAAATAATTTAAGTAAACTCACTATTTTCCTACAGACTACGTAGTCCGTAGCACGTAGTACATAGTCGTGTGCGTAGTCCGTCCGTCCTCGTCCTCGTGCTTTCGTAAATCAACGAATCCCTTTACACTTTATTAGCAGATCGTGATTTTGACGAATTTGGACGTGATTTTGACGATTTTAATGGATACTGAAAACATAAATACATTGTTATTGTGATTATCAAATTCGATACGAAGGGTTACCTAAAGTATACTTTTTTTGCGCACCACTAAATTTTTCACCAAGTTAGAACATTTCAGTTCAGGAAATAACATAAAATTATTAGATATATCTCATACTCCATATAAACTGTAAACATTTTTCTTTTAATTAACAAGTTTTATAACATAACGTTAATTATTGTGCGCGTGCGCATCCTGCGCCCGCGTCGCTTGCTTGCACACAATAAACTTAAATGTTTTACTGCAATATTTTTAAAAATAACACATCAAAGGTGTTCGTATCGTAAACAATCTGAGATATTAATTGGCAAGGGTGTTCGCAAATGTAGTTTTTGAATACGTAATTTATTATTGATATGTATAATAGAATTACAGGTGGTGTTTTACATGAACACATTTTTCAGTTACTGTAAATTTAAAAATGTATAAAGTACATTTTATTTTTTTAAAGAATTGGAAGTTTATTAAAAGTTAAGATTGCATTTTCGAAGGACTGCACGCTGTAAAGGATTGAATACAAATTATATTTTGCACAAGTAACACCACTTAACAATTACATATCTTACTTAGGTTTACGATTGAGTATCGTTCTGTAACCCAGTGCTAAAATATTACGACAAATTAAAAATCTTAGAGACTATTGTTGGCCACTATTAAAGTCACGTTCAGTATGCAATCGGGTGTCTTGGTAATTCATTTTTTCTGCAGCGGGTTGCGACAGCCATCGCCACGGCCGGTGGCGCGCAATAGCCTTTTATCCACACTACAACAGCATTTTGCGAAAAACTCAATCAAGGCCGCGTACTTGGCAGCCGAGACAAATCTATATTTTAATAGTATTTTTTCCAAGACGCTATCGCAACTCGTTGCGTGCAGACATTAGCCAACTGTGCGTGTTGTCATAAGTTCAGTTTTTTGGCAGTTCCAAACTAAACGTTATGAAAATACTTGTTAAGAACCAAATTACAGTTTTTAGGTTAAGAAATGTGTATCTCTGTGAGGAAATGCTCGATATAACGTGAATGGTAAAGTTAATTGATTTGAACCTATTGTACCTGCTGCGGTTTTTGCTCGGCAGGCGCTTGCATTGACCAAATTTTTCACATTGCAGGGTGAACGAACTGAACTTTTGACATTGGAACGCTCCAGCCAATCGTGGCGATGTAGCAATACTTCAATCAATAATAGTTTTTATTTACATCTGAATGGAAAGGATATTGGATACAGTTTCATAGGTTTTCACTGGAAGAATTGACGATAAATGAAAATAAATTGGTTTGTTAAGATCACGTACTAGTTCAGAAGCAAAATTTTCTTTAGAACATAAGAATGTGTTACTCCTGTGACAGAACACTGAGACACATACATCGTGTTGTAATTCATAACTTGTACATGTAAATAAACACTTAAGTATAGCCTATCGGTAACTGTCAATGTAACGATACTTTTGATCATCAGAGAAATTAAATTAATACAATAATTAGTGTTTGGTATCCATGCTACCTATAAATCCTTTGGCGCAGTATTATTACTTGTTGAATTTAAATAATAGATTTTTATAATACTTGAAATTGTCTATTATAACTAGAGCCATCTCAAATCCACAGCATTTTTTTAGGTAATTTCAAATTGATTGTTTGATTTTGACTGCATAGTTGGTATGGTGGCTGAGCAACTGGCTGTCTGAATATGTCGCGGGTTTCATTCCCTCACAGAACAACTCTTTGTGTGATCCACAGATTGTTGTTCCGGGTATGGGTGTTATAATTATTGTGTATGTAAACTTGTATGTATGTAAACGCACCCTCGATACAAAAGAAAATCCTAGTTTGTGACATCGTTTAACAAATAAAAATATTTTATTTTCAAAAATAATCATTTCTTAAATAATCAGTCAGTCAGTTCTTATTCATTGCATTTCAACAAATTACATTAATTTGTCAGAAACGTTAATTTCTTTCTAAGCAAATTCACAATTATAATAAGCAACATTAATCGAGTACTTGTTTGGTTTCGTTAGCGGCATACACTAGCATAGTAACATGTCTCGAACACGGTTAGGAATCGAGGCTGCCTCCAATAATTGTGGCGGATCGGTGCCTGCCTGCATGGCGCTATCTACGATTTGTATCAGCATGCACTCATGTTGCAAGTGTATCGAGTGTGGACTGGTTGGTTTCCTTTGAAACTAATCACAAGAGATTTTGTTTAAAGAGACTAGAAAGATGTGTTTTGAGCTCTTGCTTCGTCACATTCAAATTCGGAACAAGTACTTATTGGCAGGTAACACAAATATTATTGTGCAGTGTACTATCTGGCGACGAATGTTTGCTACATTTTTCCATGCCATCAAAACAATTAGTTGACACAGTTTAATATACTAAAATGTCAACCGACAGTTTTCCGGCTCCCACTAATAATACCGTTTGCCCCACAAAGCCTAAAAACGCTTTTGTTTATATTAAAAACAGAACAAAAATGTTCAGAAATAAACGAGGAGCAACTATGGGCCGCAGCACTGTTACCTATTGAGGCGTATCGTTCGCGATTACCGCCTGCCGCCTGCATCTCTGATTGCGTACTAGTTCATACTAATACTCACCTGTACTGGCAAACTGTGGTTAGCCTATATGCAGGATATTTAAGTTCTTAAAAACCATTTTTAGATTTTGCCAGGTACCCGTGTTATTAATAATGTTGTATTCACATTCAAAAGCAGGCGTATTCATGAAAATTCTCTTTTGTTTCAGATAGCGCAGCAGCAGGGTGGCGGCGTCCAAGTATGGCGGTGGAGGGCTCTCACTGGGCTCCGGCGTCGCGGTGAGACGCGGCATGAAGTGCGCCGGCGTGGCGGGCGCCAGCGGCGACGAGCTGTTGCTCGGCAGCTGCTGGCTGGACCCCAAGCTCGATAACTCTCCCCCTCCGCCCACCTGCCACGAACTTCTCGACTCTCTCCTCGCCCCTACCCCCCTCGCAGAGCTGAAGCCTCTCCCTCCCTTTACTGGCTACACCGGCCACCTCTCTATCAACGGCATCTCTGGACACCACTACCACGCTATCGCGCAACGTCTTCCAGAAGAAAACAACAACTATCCAACGCAGAGCGGCTACGGCGCCGACCACGACGTCGTGTCTTCGTCAACGTGTGCAGCTGACACCGAGCCCCCTGACTTAGAGGATGTCAAGCCATTCCTCGATGCGCCAGACACCAAGCCTTTCGCTGACACCTCCGCTGCGGACTCCTGTGCCGCGTCCTGCTCCCCACCCGCTAAGCTTTTTGAGGATGGGCACAAGCAGGACATGTACGATATCAGTTCGATAGAAGATATCGCAGCGATCATTGGCTCAGCTATCGCCGACACGACTGTACCCTCGCAACCAGAGGATCCCGAGAGAAATGATTCGAGGGACAGTTGGATGGACATCGATGCTTGGATCTCTGGCGCGTGTACACAACCTGGTGATAAAATAGTGCAGCAGGATCTTGCTGAGTTTGGTTTGCCTAATTCACCACCTTCGGGTCAGAATCATCATTCCAGTCTTGATTACCCTTGCAAAAATCAGGAATTTACAAAAAGTACTGAGTTTCTTCAGAAGAATTTAGGACAAGCTGGATCGACATTGCAGTCTTTGTTGACGCATGGCTACATGCCACTGCTACAGAATCGGCTGCAAAACGGGCCCCCGGTGAAGCAGGAGGCGCCGAGCTCTACAAGTTATGGAATGGACGTGATATCAACCTCATCTCCGCCTGGGAATGCTGTCTCCACGACTGATGGTGTTGGTGGGTTATTAAATGGTCGATACGCACCACATTATGCGCTCGGTCTAAAACCAGATGGCCTCTGTAGTCCAGAAAGACTTCTAGGCTACCCGCATGCTCACACCACTACTTCCACGCCAGCTAGTAAAAGCAAAAGGAGTCGAGCAAAAGCGAAACAGGCGAATAGTGGTAACATGCACGGAAGCTCACTCGCGTTCCCGTCGGCGACCGCGGCGGAGCTAAGTGGGCTGCTGGGTAAGGAGAAGCCGGTGCACCGGTGTGGGATATGCAATAGGGGGTTTCTGAACAAGTCCAACATAAAAGTACATCTGCGAACACACACGGGGGAGAAACCGTTCCGGTGCGACGTGTGCGCGAAGGCGTTCCGGCAGAAGGCGCACCTCATCAAGCACCAACAGATCCACAAGAGGATCGGCAGGGACTAGCACGTGTAGGTTCTAGCTCAAGACGAAGCATTTGTAGTTTGTAATATAGTGTGTCTGTGACTGTAGTGTCAGTGAGCGTGGTGACGCAGTGCGCGCTGAATCTCATGTAGGCTATTGTAAATTTATTTCGTTAGGGACGCAGAGGTCGCGCCTCACATAGAACTATGGCATTCCTCGTAGACAGGTGTCGCCAGGCGCGCGATGCTCTGTATGTCTCCTAACGTAGTTACGTGGTATCACGAGTAATTAATTAACCCATTAGTATAACATTCCTAAGGACAAGTGCAATGTTAACTAGTTTTAAGCAATTTATATTTTCTGTATTATATGATTAGTTCGTAAGTCCTTAAAGTTTCCCGCTCCGCTCTTCACGATTGTTTTCTGAGCTATCCGTCTCATTAGTGTAGTAGTCTCCTATTATTTCGGTTATGTGTTGCCGTCTGTATGTATGTATGACTTGTAACAAGCTACGTAACTCGCGCGCTCTCAAATAGTGCCTTAGGATCGGTCAAAACATGAACGAATTATATATTTGTAATGTAGAACATTTTTATTTAATTTTGTATGTGAATGGTTACTCCGATTACCTATTGTTAGTCAGAAATTTTAATTAGATTTTTCTTATAAATGTATAAAATAAGTACTTAATTAATTTAAGGAAGAGAAATGACAAAGCTCATGAGGCTAACACGATACTGCCAAGTATAAACCTTTTGTACTTATAAACTTTGTATAAAATACTCTTTTAAAATGTATATGAAGTAGGGATCATTAATTATTTGGTTGGCAACATAGTTTATGAGTAAGGTTTAGTTTTGATATCGCTGCTGCTAGTTATTTATTATCTTCGCGCCACTTCGTGGCTCTCTGAATTAACTTTCTACTTGAAGAAACAAGTATTAATAACATAACATACCTCAGTAACACATCAGTCACAATATGTAAATAAATAAAAATCTTTGCGACTTATGTTATACTTAAATCATAATATATGTTCATCGCTTCAAATAAATATTTATTATTAAAAAATTGGGACCAAAAGTTTAAAAAGCAACTTGCAAAGGTTTTTAATGTTATTATCGAAGTAATCATTAATCCATTCTGTCATTTAAACATTTAGTATTTAATACGAATCACGACCATTTCATTATTACACTAAAATTCGGATCATAACTTCACAAGTCAATTTGAATCAGAAATTGTTGCGCATCTCTCATTTTCATTTCACTTGCATTTATCTTAGTTCAGAATCACTCAATATCATTATTTCAAAATGTCATTTATTAATCTTATGACATCACATTATAATCATTATGATATCTACAGCTGTCAGATCATCACAAAGCAATGATCCAAATATTCATCATTTACATATTTTCGCACCTCATTATCATCACAAATATCAATAGAAGGAAATACGGTGCAATATTTTATTCATTGTCATACAACAAATTCATTCATTTAATTAGCTTGACTGTCACGATTGTCAACAAGAAAGCGAATGCCTTTAATAAAACTATAACAGTAATCAGCATCCAATACTGCCATCTACAGCTCAATCTTAATAAGAGCTCAATCGTGTTTTTGCATTGAACCACCTTCAGAATTCATATGTATAATAAATACAATAATTTAAAAAAAACAACGTATAAATTTTATTGGTGGAATATAACGGCCAATCACAAGTCGCAATTGAATACTTATATTTTATGCTGAACGCTAGATGCGGCGGTGCACGCGAACGGAACTCGACGCGTCCGGGAAGCGGACGGATAAAAAATCAAATTCGTACTAATAATACCGATCCGTTGTTGCGTAAGATTGCTATTCGTTGGCAGTTTATAATTATTGTTACGGCATTACACACACACGTATTTGGGCCATTTACCTGTAGCGAGGCTAAGGGCTGCGTGATTCGGACTGAGAACCAATTACACCGCACTCGTAGTTTGTAATAAACTTCATGATTTATTACTGGATCACGTGAGACTGACGAATTTTATTATCTTCATGTTCTATTCTATCAACTACTTGTTTAAGGGGATCATTTTTCAAGCTAGGTTAACACTATACTTCATGACAGTCATCGTAAATCATAAAACATTGCAAATTCATTCTATACATCCATCACATAAATTAAATCGTCAACATCATCACAATCAAAACTAAAAACTTTCATTAATTTCACAAAATTTTGCAAATCATTTCGTAACAATATGTTGCAGAAAAATCATAATCATCGTAGCCTCAATACAGGTCTCATATCACACAGGTCTCGTGAGTCACAGGTCTCATATCACACAGGTTCCATATCACAGATAACTCATCTCATTAACTTAAGACTGTGAACTTTGACATAAAGCTGCGTAACACATTCCATCCCCATACATTGTTATCTCGTGTGCTATCATCTTTCATCTTGTGTATTCGATACACTAATAAAATACTAACATTCCAAGTACAGCACATCAAGTTACACTGAACTGTCATAGGATATTAGGTCGTATTATAAAATAATAAAGTTGGAAATCTATTAGAGGAATTTTGCAGTTCGGATAGTTTGGTGTGCTGTTAAGCTATCATTGTCGTAGGACAATCTTTGACTGTTTGAAGCGTTGAAGCGCTTGTTGAGACAGGTTGCGGCTGTCTAGTAGGGAAAAACACACGCTGCGGGTAATGACGTGTTTTTAAACAAAATCTCACATTTCCCGTTATAACTTTCATCTCACTGCTTCTCAATAAATTCACCACAAATTGAAAGTAAAGCAAAAATGTTATCTCAGTATAAATTAGAGTTAATCTCGATACCAACTGTAATCTTTAGATTTTAATGTAATTTAAACGAACGGCTATTTCGAAAAGAAAGCAAAAATCGAGTACTTCTTTCCGTTAGGTTTTATTAATTTGCTTTCTCTAATAAAATGTATATCACTGAATGCAGTTGCAACTATTTAGAAAACTGCAATTAAATTAATGCGTTTAAAAATGCAAACTGCATAAAACTTTCATCTGAAAATGGTGACCCACAATGTTATCGTGTAACAGCACTATCTCGATGTATACTGAATACTGTATTTCTGTTTGTGTATCGCATGTTAACTGTCGCGTCTTAATTATTCAATGAATGAATGTCATTACTTTAGAGATTACGAACAAATGAATCTGTACGCCCGGCGGCGCAGGCGCAGCGTGTGTGAGTAGAACTTAATAAAAGTACCTTTTGTTAGAATATAAATTGTTAGCGTTAAGTATTTATTTTTCAATTATAATTTTTGTAATTATTAATTAATTGTAAAGGATTACAGTTGACGAAAACAATTAAATATTATGCGTACTTTTAAGGCGGCGAATGTTATTTTTCAAGAGGTTTTTTTCCAGTAGTTTAAGTAAATTTGTAAATTAATGTAAAATAAATGAAGATTTTTTTTGTTAACGATAACTTTTTGTTTGTTTTCCACTCTCCTCCACATGGGTCTGGACTTGGTAAGTACTAGCTGGGCGAAGTTATTAATTACATAGAGGTATATTTACACTGAATACGATCATAGAATGGCGCATAAAAATTAACGCAGCAATTTTCTAAAAATACACGCAGAGACAAAAGTGGGTCACATTAGACATCTATAGAGCAAACAAAGGTGTGAACACACGAAGTGAAAGATCCAACTAAAAGTTTAGTTCACACAACACACGTAATGTTCCCGTGCGTCTCGGAAGAAAGTCGGATGTGAAAATTGTCATAATGCACACACAAACGACAAATTGCCTTTTTGCGTCAACAAGTGCTCTTGCGCAGGGCACACAAGAGAAAACACACACACGAACGTAAAAAGCCGTGCGAATATAACTCACACGTGCACGTGAAATGTCAACGTAGCGCTGTGTCTCCACACGCACACATAGGTAAAGTATGGTTAGCAAAAAAGTTGTTAAGAAATAAATTAATTACTTTTTTTATATAGAAACGTAATTAAGTTATTAGTGTCGGTCTGTGGCCAATCGATATTTTATATAATCGACTTTTGCAAATCTGTGTCGATTGTAGGAGTGACAACATTACAATGTCAACATTTTACGTTGTCGGACAAAAGGTATATTCACAGTTTACGACAGTTTTTTATTTTAAATTATATAAACATCAGTTGTTAAGCAAATCAACCACAGATAAAAAAAATATTGCTAAATAATAATATGATAAAGCATATTGCATATGAAATTAAAGGTATAATACTATATTATTTTTTATGTTATTGCAATAAAACACAGATTCAATTACACATAATTATTGTAATATCCGTTTTATCGTGTTTAAACATTTACCAGTAGGTAACCTTATAAACCTTATGAATTTTAAGACTCCTTTTGTTTGTAATCAGTTCCAATTTAGGTCATAAGAAGGTATCAGTATGTGTTTTAGATATTAGACAATGCAATTGAGAACTTATTTTTTAAGGAAGAGGATGGTAAGCGATCAGCGCCCCCTATAGACACTCGCAGCACCAGAGGAGTCACAGGTGCAGGATAACCTCTTTTCTTGAAGGTTTGAAGGTTCTTTTCTTCACTGCAAAGAGGTAAAAAATACAACATTTAGTACAGAATCAATATAACTGCATCTTATCTAACTAGCGCTAGATTTGAACCACCTCATTATAAAACAGCTCAAAGTAATTAACTGTAAATAAGACGCAATTATTTATGGTGCTAACTTAATTCATTTTCACTGTGAATTACTAATTAACTGACACTTATTAGTTATTGCTACGAATAAGTTCTTCATGTTATTTGAATAACGTTTTAGTAATTTTAAGACTGCCTCGTTGGCCGAGTGGTCACAATGTCACAAGTGCGACTGCCGGGAAAGAGGTCTCGGGTTCGATTCCCGGGTCAAACAAATTATTAGTGGGCATTTAAAAAAATATTCAGTAGCTGGAATTGTGCCCGGTATATGGCAATAGGCTCACCGCCTATTACATGGGACTTACAACATAAATAGTGAAAAGTGGGTGTAACATGCCACAGCGGTATCAAGTACCGTAATGTGCACCTCTGCCTTCCCCTTCAGGGATAAAAGGCGAGGTTATGTTATGTAACTAATTAAGTAACTAACACTTATTAGTTATTGCTACAAATAAGTTCTTTATGTCATTTAAATAACATTTTATTAATTTTAATTCACATTTGTAATATTAAATACCGCTAATAACTGATTTAGGTTATCTAGCTGGTACCTAGGTAGTAAGTTTAATTAGACTAGTTTGATTATGTAACAGAATACATACAAATGGCAGGTAATAAAAAATCTACGTAAGCATAAACGATAACTAAAAGCAAAATAAAATAATTTTGGTAAAATAGAAGCAAGGTCGGCTTGTTTTGCTGTCGGTAGGTGCGCGCGCGCCGGAGAGATTCTTTCACCAACCCACTTACATAGCGAGGCTTGATTTCACCGCCCGCCGCCGCAAACTACTACGTGCTCGCTTTAAATATGAACCTGAGACATTTTTACGACCTCCGCAATTTATTTTCATTGAATTAGCTTCGTATAGTATGTTTAGGTATTTTGTATCTAGTATGTTGACGTAATGTGAAAATATTTATTTTCCTTTAGTTGTTTTGTATAAATATTAAAAAAATCTCAGTAGTAGCACGGAGGCTGGAATTGTGCCCGGTATATGGCAATAGGCTCACCCCCTATTACATGGGACTCATAACATAAATAGTTAAAATTGGGTGTTACATTGTACAGTGGCATTAAGTGCCATAATGTACACCTCTGCCTACCCCTTCGGGGATAAAAGGCGTGATCTTATTATGTATGTTGTTTAGTTATAATTGGTCTTCAGGAAAATCACCTATTTTTCGCTTTTTATTATTATGAACCAAACACACTACCTACAAATATCTACTCGTATTGTTAAAGTTTCATACAGAGGGTAGTTAAAGGTAGGGACCTAATCTTGTGACGTCAGGTAAGGTATGGTGCAATGGTATTGGTAAGTAATATAAATAATTGGTCTCGATTGTACCGAGACATATACAGTATTATGAAGAAGGAAATGTAAGTAATAATTTTATTGCTATAAATAATCATTTAAATAATGGCAATGAAATGGTAATAATTAACAAAGCTACACAAGACAGCTTCTAAAAAGAACTCTACTAACACGTCCTAGCCAATGACTCCCGTATTAATACTGAAAATTTATTTCAATTATACCAAAGAGGTTACTCTTCGATTTCAAAGAAATAAATACATACATAATACATACATAAACATCACGCCTTTTATCCTCGAAGGGGTAGGCAGAGGTGCACATTATGCCACTGTACAATGTAACACCCACTTTTCACTATTAATGTTATGAGTCCCATGTAATAGGGGGTGAGGCTATAAATAAATACATAGAAACTAAGCCACACTGCTCAGTAACCTCTGAATATTATGCCAAAAGTCCCAAGTTCCAATTATAAGTAGCATCGTATACAAATGCGGCGCATGCATTGTTTACTCCACGCGACGAGAATGAATATCACGCCACACTCGCAGCACGAGACAAGCAGGATTGACGACCTCACTCCTTAGCTGTTTGTCAATAATACAGTAAACACCATTCAGTTGCTAATATATTCCGGACGCGAATTTTGTGAGGAAAATGCCTAAAAATACCGGGTTTAGTGTTCTAGGTCTGAGAAGTAAGAAGTGCATTACTGCGTAAGAATGTTTAGTATCAAGGAAGACAATATAATTCGGTGTAGCGGATGTTCACTTATACTATTATAACATCATCACGCCTTTTATACCCGAAGGGGTAGGCAGAGGTGCACATTACGGCACTTAATGCCTCTGCACAATGTAATACACACTTTTCACTACTTATGTTATGAGTCCCGTGTAATAGGGGGTGAGCCTATTGCCCTATATCGGGCATAGTGCTAGACTCCGTGCTAATACTGACATTTTTTTAAAAACACAATAAAACTTTGCCCGACTCGGGAATCTAACCCGAAACCCCTTGCCCGGCAGTCGCAATAGCGACTACTCGGTCAATGAGGCAGTTATTCATCATTAGTATTTGGTCCGTTTACTCGTTTGTGATTTCTATAAAAACAGAATGTTTACAAACATTTATTTACTCAACTAGAATACAACTAAGACTGCCTTGGTAGTTGGTACTGTGCAGGGATACGGCTTTTTGGAACTAGAATCCAAAAGTGAATTCCTCGTGAGGTCCTCGAGTCTGCAAAAGCTGTTATTCCTTAGGGATGATTCTCCATGTGAGAAGAGGCCTTTCGTCAGCAATGGCCACTTATAGGCTGTTAATAATGATAATGATGAGGGATGCTAACATTGAGTTCCATTTATGATTATGTCGATCACATTTTACCATAAGTATTATGAAGTTAAATGAGACCTACTATCCCACAAAAATTATCCGTGATGCACCTTTTTTCACCTTTGAGGAAAATAAGTATAACCAAATTCGAAACAAAAAAGGTACTGAAACACTCGCTTCAGCAATAAACTATTAAATGAAATTTCTCCCATTACAATAAAATTGTTTATTACTTCAAAAAATCTAGCCTCTAGCGAAGTATAACGCCTACCCATCCTTTTCGAAGCCGGTCACACCCCCAATGTGCGCGAAAGGTCAGCGCAACCTTTGCCTTGGAGTGAAATGCTTGCGAATGTGCCTGCGCCGCTCCTTGCCCTTCATACTTGAACTTGTGCGCGACCCGCGCGCGGTGTAAGTTACAAACTCCCGTACATGGCAGTTGACATAAATATTTAATTCGTCATTGATCTTAGTTTCTGTAGCAGATAATTTACAAGTCCAATGTGTTATCATTGTTATTAACATTAGCTAAGCTAAGTGTAAAGGTTTCTGCCACTTCTTAGTTAAGTGGATTCTACTTAAGTATCAAGATTTCCGAAATTTAATCCTACGCGTCTAGTGAACTGTTTCTAAACTTAATGCCATAAATGGAATTAGAGAAGAATTTTTATTTATTTTTTATTTATTTAAACGAGCAGACGGATCATCAAATGGTAAGTTATCAGCACCAGAGAGAGGAGTTACCATAACCAGTGATCAATGATAAGTTTTCGTAACCAGAAACAGTGGTATATAATTGCATTATTTTTATGGAATTTGCAGCAGACGGATCTCCTGCTGGTAAGCAATAGGTACCGCCCAAAAATACTCGGAACACCAGAGCCGTTATAAGAGTGTTTCCGGAGTTTGGGGATTAGGAATTTGAGGATTGGGGGGAATTCGGGGTTTCACTTGTTTCACTAAAGGATTATTAGGGATTTGGGGTTTAGCGAGATTGGGGAAGGGGGTAATTGGGAATACACATAATAGGAGAGAAACTTACGACTGTTTGAGTAGAATAGAGTGGAGTAGATTAAGACCTAATATGTCCCTACATTTCCTATAAAACAGATGATATTCTACACTTTCATGTGATATTAAAAGTTACGTAAGTAGAACGTAAGAATTTTCATCTCTAGTTTAAGAGACAGGACCATTTAATTGTAAAGAGATGTGCCACGTGCTTAAAAAAACAATAACCAACTACTTATTTATGTTGCATAATGAGGTATTTATTTTAACATAGACCTCTATGTCATAGAATAGGGTCCTTAACTACCTAGTTAAGGATACTTTTTAAAAATAAGTTATTATTTTAACATCCATAATGAATATAAAATCGCCCCCGCTCATGTCTTGCCCCACATGACCTTTAATCGACGTCACAGATTTTGGGCGCTGATGATTGATGACAGTGATATGGGCGGGGCGACGTTTTGAGCACAAGTCAGTACATAAACCAGTTAATTTGAACTTAACCACTTAAGTAACAAGGCTTTAATAGTTTATTGTATCGATTGGAAAGTAATTACATAGATATGGCCACATAATTATTGTCTTTCACCTAAGTATAATAGTTTATTTCTAGTTTACTAGACGATTATGTCAAAATTATGGTCATCCATGCCTTGGTACCTGAATAGTTATAATGAAAAAAAAGTTTTAAAGAAGTTGGTGAGAAAAAAAGTTACGGGATATGATTTTTAAACCAGTTTTGGCAATAACGTGTTTTTTTATACTCGATGGGACTGATGTTTGACTACTATCTCGCCTGGTGGTAAGCTATGATGTGGGCTACGATGGAGCACGTCGACCCATATGCAACCTATTCACTCGGGCCTTGAAGACACACTGGTTATACCCTTCAGGAAATACAGACTCTGGCAAAGAATCTCTCTCCTTAGCAGTACGCACAAGGAAGCTTGATGAGAAGCGCTTCGTGCGTGTAGGTGGGACATCTACCATGAATCGGTGACGCTTCACCAATTGAATTGTGGAACGATGATGGAAAGGACAAGGGGGAATCAAGTTGTGCAAGTGGTAGAAGACTGAAAGGCTTGCAACCTTACGCCTATGGTCGAGGCTTTGAAGCCGGGCCTCCACAAGCACATGAAGTTAAAAGCATCATCATCATTTTTACAAGTGTTAAAATAACTCGGAGATGTTTACCTCATGAATTTGTGAATGTTAATATAATAAACCTTTCCTTCCATTTAGCATTTGATTCCGTTAAAAAGCCTAAAATTAAATATTTTGATTGAGGACAGAAATATTTGTGTTACTGATTAACATGGAGGTGCTAATTGGTGCCGCAATGACAAATTAATGTCAACGCTTCGATAGGTACCAATGACATTTCTAAGAATGTTCGTTGAGGTTATAGAGAGGCTAAGATAATTTGAATTTCTCGACATAAAAAAGTTCTTTATAATTACTTTGTTTTCCTATAAATAAGAACAGCCTACAATAGTGTAGCATCAAAAGTGAAATTAAAACTACACCAAAACGGTATGATTCAAAACTGACCCATTTCCCCCAATTGCCTAAAAAATTGCCAACCGAAATTTATTTTAGAGCGTATAATAAATACGACACGCTCTGAAAGTTATGGCTTACTTAGGCACATGATATTTCGTGACAAGCTCTTTTATTTTACTCAGAACTTGCAAAGAAAGACTACACTAGTTCGCTGAGAGCGTGAAGTTTGAGGCCATCGTTGTAAGGTCAAGACTAATTGAATATTTTGACAGTCATACTGGCCTAGAAAGAAAGTGTTACGATTGTTTATTGTCTTTAATATTTTATCAAATTGACCCCACACACACACACACATACATCATAAGAGAATCTTACAGCCAGGGACAGTTCTCCTAATAAATAATATTTACTTGGTTCCAAAAATGTCCTGACATGACCTATCACGGTTTGCGAACCATAACCTTGACCAGGCGACCTTAAACGTGGTGTCCGGAAGCTGTACGGTGGGACGGGGCCCGATGCGGCCCGGCTGCGGCCCGGCCCGTGAAAGTGTGCCGGTGACCCCGATACGAGGCACTGCATCCGCGACGCAGCTGAACTATGACGGGGCCTTACTCCGCCTGTGGTGGGGTGCTCAGGGAAATGAGATGGTAGGGTAAATATGCAGTAGTAGTACTCAGTAGCTACTGAGTAGATAGCAGTTATAATTGCTGCTAAAAATACAACTGTTCGGGGTTAAAGAAAATGGAAATGGAAGTGATGAGATAGAACATTTGGAGATTTAAAAAATAAACTGTTAAATTTAGAAAAAATTCACAGGATGCACAAATAGAAATGAGCTCAAGATGTATATTATAGCTATCGATATATACAGTATGCACATTTAGCTAATAATGTTGATAGAGGTGAACAATAATAGGCTAACCAAACAACGAAATAAAAGCTTTGCCTGATGAAGACAAAAATTGAACATGATGAAGTTGTGAATCCAAAGGTTGGAAGGCGAAGACAAGGGTCAATCACAACACATGTCAAATCTACGCAACAACAGGTTATAGAAAAGAAACAGTATAAGTAATTTGTAAACCCAACAACCTCATTATTGCACAATGATTAGAAAACTATTGAATTACAACGCGTCAACAATATCTTGGATTATGCTAATAACACCATAAACACCGAACTATCAATGCCATCATTTTTCAAAGTCAAAGTCAAGCTATGTTTACATAAAGCATGCCTAAAGCATTTTCTTGTATCTCGCGGGGGGGAGAGGGGCTTCAAAAGTAAAAGTCAGACCGTCGAATAACAGTACCGGTGTTCACTCTCGACGCGGCACACTTAGCAGTACTCGTGGTGAGGCAAATCACGTCCGAATAACTCCTTAGTAACTGGACAATGTGCCTACTACGACACGCATACATTCACGGAGTGGGGCTTCAAATAGGACCGCATGTCAAGTGGGACAATTTTTACCGACTTATTACTTTGCTCCATGCACTCATTTTGGAAAAGTTATAAGACACGACGATGCGTATGGATTTAGGGTAAGCCTTTGCCCAGTATCATCTACATCGAACTGAATATGAAAATGATGGTGATGATAAGAGATGCCTTAGCATACTTCTCGCTCTTGATATGATGTTGATATTTAGAGCATTAAAATCCAACGTTGTAGCAATAACCGGATACAAGATATTAGTAAATAGATGCAATTGATATGGTTATAAAATTATATTGATAAATTACAATTAATGAGTCCAACTCCCACGCAAAATTATTAGACTTAATTAAATTCGGGTGATTGTCAGTATTTTACATGGAGCGACTGACTTTATACTATAGCTGAGAATTTCATAAATCTAAAATTAGCCACAAATTGAGGCCTTGCACCCTTGCATGGCTATTTAACAAACAATCCTAATACTCTCACAAGAAGGAAACCTTTGAACATCTATTCATTTGTGTCGATGTAAAACTGAATTCCCACGCACTTCGGTGGCTCAGTAACCAACTTTAATTGTACCAGATATAATTACACTAATGTTTCTATCCGTGTCTTATTGAAGTCGCTCTGAATATAAAGTTAGTTAAGTTACACTTTATAAAACCTACCCACTTTATAAAAAAATATTGAAACGATAAATATAATTTAGAATGTTGAATAAAAAAAAACAATAATAATAATTGTTGGATAAAAACCCCAATACATTTATAAATAAGTAAATAAAGATAGAAAAAAGAATGTTGAAAAGCGTATCCCCAACAATCTTTGAATTCCTAATCCCCAATAGGCCGGTAACGCACTTGTAACGCCTAAGATGTTCCGGGTGGCCATCAAGTGATCCATCTTATCGTTTACCAGCTTATCCCATAAAAAAGTAACAAAGGATTCACGACATAAACAAGTCAGTTATTCTGATAGAATAAAGATGTTTGAAATCCAAGATCCCAATAATACTGATTGGTTACGGTAACCACTTCAAAGAGTTCTTGCTTAGCAATCGAGCTTGCAAATATTCAACCAAACGAGGCACTATATTTAGGATGACTGGCATTTAATAATTCATTTATTTTCAGCCATGATCGTCCCACTGCAGGGCAAAGGCCTCCCTACCCTCCTTCCACTCCTCTCTATGTAAAGCTTTTGCGGCCAATCCTTGTCATAGATATCTAATTCGTCCTGCCATCTCCTTATGACTGGCATGCAATAAATTAAACTAATTTCAATAAAACTAATCCGATTGAGCATTTAAATGCAGTCTGACCTAGACAGCCACTTTATTTTGGGCAATAACAATAGGTGTACAGCAAAAATACCGTAATTTTGACATCAGAGCTGATATCACGGGTGACGCTACTGTCCAAAATGATCAGGCTGATCACCTACATGGTCACGTGGGGCATGGCAACGGTATACACAACGGTTATCAACCCTCGCATCACCTAAATATAGGCGTTACTTTTGGAGATTTTGTCTTGATATGTTTATGATACAGATGTTTATTTTTTGTGTCAATCTATTTATGATAGCGGTTCACTTGCAGCGTCTCGTGTTAAGGTTCTGTATCCTACTCCGAAAACTGTATTTATTTGTAATTTGTACAGGGATGTCATTACCTTTAAATTTTTTATAGAATGACACTTGTCTTAAACTCTTCTGGGGCAAAAAAATACTATATTTTCGTGTTATAAACATAACATAACATCACGCCTTTTATCCCCGAAGGGGTAGGCAGAGGTGCCCGCAGAAGTAACACCCACTTTTCACTATTTATGTTATGAGTCCCATGTAATAAGGGGTAAGCCTATTGCCATATACCGGGCACATTTCCAAACTCCATGCTACTACTGAGATTTTTTTAAAACCAATACTACTTTGCCCGGCCCAGGAATCGAACCCGAGACCCCTTGCCTGGCAGTCGCACTTGCGACCACTCGGCCATCGAGGCAGGCAGCATTTTCGTGTTATAAAAACCATGTAATTAGTAGCTAGAAATCAATTAAAATAAACTGACTATAATTATGTTAGAATCTTCGAAAATGGAAAAACAAAAACATCAAAATCTTTTCGTCACTGAGTCCTTGAACCTCGCACTCAACAGTTGCACCCACGATTACTAAACTAAGCATTCATTCACGGTATATTTGAAATGAATGGAATGTCTTCATACCAAGTTTATAATGAGTCATACGTACAAACATACTAACATAGTTGCTATATTGAAGCCTGATTGAGCCAACAAAATGAGACTATGCTCATGATATGCTATACTTAACTTTCTTTCGCTATGAAATAATGAGACCAACTCTTATCTACCCATATAATAGCGTAGTTGAAGTAATCTGGGAAACAGCAACCGACTCTGAATGCACTTTAAATGGCAGTAGGCTAGGAAAAATGTCTCATGGCTACGTAGATCAATAGATAGATAATGGGAAAATGGTACGCCATAAGTAATTTTATACTAAAGTACATTATAGTGAGTGACTTTTCCTCATATTCGATAGATGTATGCAATCCTATATCCTATATAATGTCATAGTGGCCCGGAGGCTTAAGACGCCCGCTTCTCATGCATGAGGGTACAGGTTCGAAACCTACCAACGGCAAGTACCAATGTGACTTTTTCCGAGTTATATGTACTTTCTAAGATTATCTAGACACCACTGACAAACGGTGAAGGAAAACATCGTTAGGAAACCTGGGCTTATAATATCTAATTATAAGTTTGTAATCGCCAACCCGCATTGAGCAAGCGTGGTGATCAATGCTCAAAACCTTCTCCATGTGAGAAGAGGCTTTGCTCAGCAGTGGGCATTATAGGCTGTTGATGATGATGCAATCGTATGCGCATGTAAATCCAAAGAGGAAGGCAAAATAACGACCTCTAAGTTTTCAAGGACGTACCTATGTAGCTGCGACATCCTTGTGAGGGACTTTGTATATGCACAATGGTACACCCAGTCCGCCAGACGATGATGATGAACGTTAACAATATCGTCCGCTATGAAAATTTTTGAGTAGCAGGATTGAATTATTTCATATTATTTGGAACTTTTGTTGAATCGTGTGATCTTTATTTCCCAAGTGATAATTTTCACACATGATAATCCACTTATTCCATAATTGTATGCAATGTAGAGTAACTGTAGCACCCGTTACATTTATTAAATATTACATTATTTGATTAGATGTTATAATGAGACAAAAACAGCTAATGATAGCTTGCTGTGTACCCGCTCGCCTAGTAGTAGCTGGTTTGTAATTAAGCTGTAATGTCTGAGCCATTCACACAGACTGACAGCTTTCCTGACACACACTAAACGCTGTAGTATACAGACTTTATTGCACACATGTGTAAAACACACGTGCGTTTGCGTGTAAATCAGGGGTGGCAAATAGTAACTGTGAGAGTACAAATTGCTCAAATATACCTATGAGTTAAATTGGTGAGTATTAAATTTAAAAAAGGTGAGGTCGAATATAACGTCTGATAACACCGATATTTCCAAACACATAATTAAACTTACTTTAGCACTTAAGTTGATGGAAGTAATAAATTAATGAGTATTAGTAAACCTAATAAAACGTATTACAATGTTTCATTAGGGTACAGCACGTATGCAACTGCAGGGTTAACGCATAGGATGAAAGACTGACTTCAGTCAGTCTGTCTGACATGTCACGGGTTCAAATATCGTAAAGGACCAACTATTATTATTTGTGGTTTCTCTATATCTGAGTGTTATGTAGTTAGTCCTATACATAAGATTTGAGTTTGTAAAGATGCCTACGACACAGGACACAAGCATGGAGTAATAACAACATTTTTTTTATATATAAAACTCTTCCGTTACTTAATACTGACTGACTGATAACGAACAGTCGAAACTATGGGACCTATGCCGGAATACTGAAACGTTACTCAATTTTAAGTCGTGCTTAAATATCGTGCCATCTCTGTCATTTTATAAAGAACTTGTAGAGACAGAACTATGCTTAAGCGCGACTTAAAATTGTGTAGCGTTTGAGTATTCCGATACTACAAAGCTCAAACTTAGGGACAAAAGAGATGATTTCTCTAAATTTCCACAGGAACGACCAAAATAAGAATCATCTGTTTGTGTGTACGAAGTCATTGGCAGGAGCTTTTTTTAATGTCTTTTTTTGCCGACAGGCTTCCCAATCACATTAATTCGGCAACCCTGTAAGCTACACGCTATACACACGGCAGCCTACAAGTCAGTCAGGAATCACAATGAAGTACTGAATGGTGCACAGATGGCCAAGTCATTGGTATGGCGGCATGGTCACACTTTGTCGGCACTCAAAGACAAACGCTACTGATTTAATTTAGTTAGGAATTGTGCTGAACTGGGTTCTATGTCCGGTTGCGAAGTTATGACGGGGAAATGGTAAGTCAATAAGGTGTTTATGATTTTCTGTTCAGGACTACAGAGAGAGACAAGAAATGTATTTTCACAATTCTAAGAGTTAGAATGTAAATCGACATGTATCGATTCATTTTCTATTTTTCGCCACTAGTGTTTTTAATGATAGTTATTTTCAGACATTAAAGTGTCTTTTGCGGTCCGGAATTTGGGGGATTTAATAAGCATATTTTAATCTAAAATATATAGAAGTAAACATATAACCGAAAGTATGTCTAAAATATCTAAGAGGCCATAGAAGCACTTACATATTTGGGACCAAAACAAGTCACATATTTTAGTCACCTGTGACTCCTCTGGTGTTACGGGTGTCCATGAGCGGCGCTGATCGCATACCATCAGGTGATCTGTCTGCTCGTTTGCCTCCATAAAAAAGTCACCAGCGATTGGTGATGATTTTTTTAACGTAAGGTAAGTACTTGTTTATTACATAGATAATAAATAATAATAAAATCTACAATCATTGTCCTCTAATGACCTAGGTATACAGGGCAAGCTATTTCTTGTAGAATACCATGTAATTGCAGTAGTTTACTGACTGGATGCGTTTAATTTGCAGCCGCAGGCGCATCGGCGGCGTGTCGTTTGTGAATGAGCCTTACTTACACCGGAGTTATTGTGCAGGAAGCACTTTGTGTGGGAAATTTATAATTATTATGAAAATATTTTAGTTAAAAAATTTAATATTTTTTATATTTGCAAAGTATTGATTTGAAGGATTTTCTTATAGACTATTAATTGAAAGCAAATGACATTTTGTAAATTAATTGCAGCACTAGCACTACATACTTATAAATGTATTTGATGTCAAGGTATTTGAGGTTTTGATATATTTTGTTGTATTTTCCTAAACTTAATCGTAATTTTTTTTTTTCAGAATCTCCTATCGTCATCTATTTCCTTCTTTATGATATTTACAGATGATTTTTAGGCCACCTAAAATAACCCAATAATATCCAAAACCTTTTTGCTTCGGCCAAAGTTTGTGCATGTGTGAGTGGGTGCGCGCGCAAGTGTGCGTCGGTGCTCGGCCGCGACGTCGGCAGTGGGTCAAGAAACAAGGTCACGCCATTTCTCTTGCCGGGGAGGGGGAAGAGGGGAAGGGCTATGCGTAGGCGCAGATAGACGAGACTCGCAGAATTTGAGCTGGATAAGGTTGCTGAGAGTTAGTGGGGATTGTGGAGTAGGCTCGCGTTCTTCGGATGTTTGGTTTGTGGGATGTGGGATTAATTGGAGGTTCTGGTTTTTTTGTTTTAGTAGGTAATTTAGATTAATGTTCACCTACATGATCCAGAGAGTTTCATGGCTTAGCAAAATAAAGCCAAATGCATAGATGCATCACCCTAAGGTCAGACTGGTAGCTAATATTTACGGCATTAAGTCCACCTAGTGTACAATCATCTGCATAAATTTTGAATAATATTTCAACTTAGCTTCATCTGACAAAATCTCTAAACTAAACTAAAGTCTACCTCTAGTAATAAGCCTCATTCCAAATAGTGTACAAATAAGGGCCCACAGACAGACACTGGTCACGGCAGTGAACTTACAACAATGTAGCAGACATTAAAAGTAACAGTTACTGGTGAAATGTGGGTTTATTGTTCAATTCTTCATGGCCTTGAGGTATAGAGGCGGAGTTCGAAATTGTCGAAAATTTTAATTTACAGTTTTTGCAGTGAACTGTACAAATCGTGTTCGTAGGTACATACTACAGGACAAGCTATACAAAATGTTTTCACAAAACAGTTTAACATTTAACTGTTAAATTTTAAATGGTGAAAAACAAGCCTCCTCTGTCTGCCGCCGGTGACGGACATGGCATGGCGTCCCCGGTTAAAACATCAATATCTATGCAGCTGTAAAGACTACAGGAATAGGTAATTTGTACAAGTTTCATCCTCATCCCTACCTTACATTAGACGGATCAGAATTAGAGGTATAATCTGATAGCAAAGTTATAGTAAACGCAGTGAGTAGCAATCCTTTGCTTACCTGGTAAATGAGACATTAAGTTTCACAGACAGCTGAGATAACTCATAACTAGGAATTAGTTTACAAACTACCAAAACTGTTGAACCTCAATAGAAATTATTAAAGAATCATGAAAGGCTTACAGGACAGTGACCATTTTTAATACAGGAGAATGAAAAAGACGCTGTATTAGGCAAATTTAAATTCTAATAACTTGAGATAAATTCGAAAGTCTACGAAAATGAAGATGATCATATTTATACGTCTCAAAAACATCTCAAAGCACCGCTTTTAAGCACTAAAATCTATTTCATATCTAACCAACTTAACTAGTGCAATATAGAGTCTAGTCAGTCTGTACGTCTGAATGGTATCGCCCACATGGTCTAACAAAAATACTGACTACAATTAATATAATATCGAGGTCAATAGTTTAATTAGTACTCCCACAGATACAGAACTGTTAGAACATTTACATAGCATTGCCACTGATAAATATGTATGTATGCAATATAATTAGCATCGCTCTTAGTGGTATGTTTCACAATTTGATTCAGTTAAGATTAATTGGGGATGCACGCTATGATGCTAAGCTAGTCATTTAGTTCGACCAGAACAAAAGGACTGTCTTGGAAAACGTAAAGATGTCTCTGTCTATCGGTCCTGTACCTGTAATGAAGCTACTTGCTTCTTCCGATATGAATATGAACCGTAGGAAAATAGCTGTTAGTTTCATTATTGGACTGATTGGTAGACACTTCAAATTACGATTTTACTTTTAATTCTAATTAAAATCATAGTTCAATTAACTAAAAACAATTCTTCACCATTACCTACTGAAACCAGAGTACTATATTTTGATGTACATACAAATGACTCTTATAATTACAATCTAATCTCCTACTTCCGAACAGCAAATACAATCTGGTATTAATATCAATCAGCCGTAACTAATACATAAGACCACCTTGATATAACACAGATAGATAATCTTAATGTAGTCGATAAATATCAGTGAGGCTTCCTGTGGACTTATGTAGGTAACATAGCTAGCTAGCAACAGTGACAGATCTGTACATAAGTAGCCACTCCCGTGGTATCACCGTTCTGCTTAGTTCCTATAAGTCTTACTTTGATGTTTTACCTTTTGTGTGACCTTGGAGCATTCCTGGATAAATAAATAGGCTATCCACCACAAAAAGAATTGCGTTGCGAACCACATCACTGTTTTTGAGGGGGGAAAATCATCAAATTACTTCTCCCGCCTCAAGTCAAGCGAGAGGGAGTGCCAGACTCTTACCGACTGAAAAACCACCCAGTTCTTACTCCTGCTTTAAATCGGAGCCCCGGTAACTCCTTAGGAACCACGTTGTGTTTCGTCGTGTGAGTGAAGTTACCAGAGGCCCAATTACCCCCCTCCCCAATCTCCCCAATCCCCGAATCCCCAACCATCCTCAAATTCCTAATCCCCAAAAGACCTGTAACGCACTTGCAATACCTCTGGTGTTTCGGGTGTCAATGGACGACGCCTATTTCTTATCACCAGGTGATCCTCAGCTCGTTTATACTTTATAGAATATTCAATTCAAACTAGTAGCTTTCCAAAAATTATCACGTTAAAACAAAGTATACCTAAAGTAGATAGATAGTGGTGTGAGGGCGGCCCACGATGTTTAGAATGGGGTTGTGTCCCTCAGGCTGTAGGCTGCCAGAGAACAGTAGTCACTACGCATTGCTTATGCATAATTAGGAAGAAGTGAAGCAAGTAATGGTGCCTACACTTATTGCAATAAGGATTAAACTCATGCAGCAGATTTTGTAGTTTTGCGTCTAAAAGTAGAGATAGTGTGCTGAAACTGACACCAACCTTCTTCGGTTTCTACGTAATAACTAATAAGAAGAAGGAAGAACCGTCCCCAATGGAACACTGTTTCCAATATTCCCATCTCAGAGTAAATGAAATCACAAAGTAGGTAAATACATAAGTGGTACATCAATCGAATACTGTCAATTAAATACAAACACAAGTGGTCAAGTTCCCATGATTCCGATCCCTGATCTTCCGAATGAATAAACATTCCTTATAGCTTAGTAGACCCACGTTCCGCGTTCAGTGGTCAAAGTGTGCCAATTTTAACAGCCAGCGACCATTATACAGATGTGCATAATCTCAGCGTGGCTGCCGCCCCCCCTCCACCCCTTTCACCTGCCCTCGGCTCTTCGTAGCCCACTTCCGCGACACACATTCCCAAATCAACCGGATTGGAACCTAGATATTTTGGACAGTGCCTTCCAAAGCAAATACCACCTTCACCCACCAACTTAAAGTTCCGTTTGCCTCACCTCTCCACGTTTAAAGGAAAGTATGACTTGTTATTTTGATTTTAAGGTCGATTAAAGCGTTGAAGATGAATGATCAATGAATTCAAAACGGTACGCGGCGTTTCGGCGCGTGAGTTCAAATTTGAATGATTTTTAAACGACTTCATTTGATTTTTGTCGTTAGAAAATTTACTTTAAGTAATAGGATAGAAGGTTGTTAATTGAATGGCAGGTTTTATAGGTTTTGGAGTACACTGAGCTAGCACATCCAAAGTACCGTGCGACTTTTTTGAATTGCAATAATAATGTTTATTTTTCGTCGGTCGGCGCAGGCGCAGGCGCGATGTTTGACACACTTTGCACAACTTTTACTATCTTTTGAAGTGTTACTCGAATAATTGTGTGTAATTATTTACAATAGAACAGGACTGAGATGGCTATATTGAGAAGCTAGCTGTGGGAAAAACGAACTGCCCCAATATTAATAGCACACGCTCGAATCTTATGTAATTCAACTTATATTTGGAACTACCTTACCTACCATTACCTATACTAATTACTCATTGGCTAGCTACCTACCTACAAAGCAAGCTATAGGGAAAGAAAAAGAAATCCATGGTAAGCAGGTGAAGATGAACGTTTTATAAGACATTACCCACTTTAAAAGTTGTATTCTCAGTGTGTTCTATTGTAATTTGTTCTCTATATTATTAGTAGGTACATAGGTAGGTGATCCGTCAGTAGCGCATACAGCGTTTAAGTTAAGCACTAAACGACACATATATTTATCTTCTAAAATAAATTACATGAAGCATCGAGAACGCTAAGTAAACACTACAAGGTTTATGAAAAGTGGTAGTGTAGTGCATCACTTAAGCTCACTTATACGTGGGCGGCTCCACGGTACATAGGAACGGTCGCTGGTTCGGCATCAACTGGTTCCTCAGAACCTCCAAGTAGGTTACTCAAGTAGGGCAAGCAGTCTCATGTTGGTTGTATAGAACCAGATGGTCACGCTGTTGAATTTGTTTACAACTCTTATTAATATAAAAAACTAGCTACTACTACTAGCTTTTACCCGCGGCTTCGCTCGCGTCAGAAAAGGATAAAAGTAGCCTATACCAATGTATAGGCTACTTTAGCTTTTTAGGCGACGCGACGTGTGTATTGACACACAGCGCCATCTATACCAATTCTTTTGTTTTCCCTCGGGAATACCAAAAAGTACCTACCCTATCAAAAGGACTTCTAATTTTACGTCTGCAAAAATTCAAAGCAATCGATTTCGAAGTTACGGCGTAAAAGCGGAACAAACAAGCAAACAAACAAACTCACTTTCCCATTTAGGTATAATAGTAAGGATATACTACATAGCTTCTGCCCGCGTTTCCGTAGGATAAAAAGCCTGTGTTTGCCCAGACCATTATCTATCGCTGTTATATTTTTTTCCCCGATCCCTTTAACTGTTTTGAGGTAATTGAGTAACATAGGTAGGTACTATACATAGGTACATACACAAACTCACATACCTTCGGATTTAAATTATTGGTAAGAAGTAAGATGAAGATACTAATATCTGCCCTCTGCCAGTGGCGTCCCTATTAGTATGTACTTATTATTTCAGACTACAATCGGTGCTCACCAGCCGAAGCACCATGCCGAACCACTGCTAAAGGTGATCTTCAGCTATCATCCATTGATGGAAAGGGATTGATGGTGATGATAACTATAAATACTTAAGCAGCAATTGTCTTTCATATTTTAAAGTCTAATCTAATTGTTAGGTATATAGGAAACAACTTTAAAAGAGAACCAATATTTAACTAATATAATAGGTACTTTACTTGACTGCCATGTTGGCTAAGTTCGCAAGTGCGACTGCCCGGCAAGGGGTGTCGGGTTCGATTCCCGGGTCGGGCAAGTATTACTAGGGTATTTAAAAAAATCCCAGTAGTAGCACGGAGTCTAGAATTGTGCTCGGTATTAGCAATAAGCTCACCCCTATTACATGGGACTTATAACTAAAAAGTAGGTGTTACATTGTACAGTGGCAGTTCCATAATGTGCACGTCTTTTTTTTAAGGGGGGAAAATCATCGAATGACTGCTCCCGCCTGTGTGAGGCGGGAGGGAGTGTCAGACTCTTACCGACTGACTAAAAACCACCCTGTATCTTCTCCAGCACATCGAGCCGGAGCTCTGGTAACCCGTTAGGTTCTCCGTGATTGCCTACCCCTTCGGGGTAGGGTTAGGGTTATGTTATATAGGTAAGAAAGAAAACAAAATTTTAATTTGTTTTGATCCGATTTATTTGATCCCCAAAAGACACCTCCACCATTTTACAGTGAAAAATAAATGTTGTAACAACATAATGATCAACAAAATAAAAATCTAGATGATCTAGCGAAAAATAATATCATACTGGTCTATGACAAATTAATAGTCAACTTATTAGACAAGTAAGAAATTAATGTTAGTATAAAGAATTGAAAATATTCATTGACATGCGGACTCCAGGTTGAATATCCAATAACATTTGCAAACTCCAATAAATCAATAACCGGAATAAGACAAAATAAATTAATAAATAAGTTGAATAATTTACTCAAAAATTATTAACAACTTATTTTGACAACATTAATAAAATAACAGAGTTCAAATAAAATTTATTACTTATAATGTAAATGATGAAAAAATATTAATAATTAATATGTTCAGTAACTATTTAGTTTTTTAACAGAACACTCGGATTCTTTCGTTCTACTTTCAAGATAACTGTACCTAAATAAATTTTAATTGCTGCTAAAACTGCTAATATATTCAAACTTTATTAAGCAAAATCTAGACCGATTCAGGTTTGAAAAAAATCGGAATAACGGCCTCAACAGTAATTTAATTGGTTCAGTGTTACAAATTCATACGCCATTAACATTTTATTATCAATACTTACCATTGATTCAAGAAAATGTATTGAAAATATTTAATTTTGAAATTGTTTATAAGTTGTTTCAGCAGTTCATTTTTACTGTTAAAATATCCGCATGTATTCAGATTCTGATTTTTTTAGTTATTTTATACACTAAAAGTAATTAAAATGAATAAAATGTTTTCATGTTTAGTAATTCCTGCTTTACAAAGCTTGGTCACACTTAAAAGATAGAATTAACAAATTAATTTGTACCTAAGCAACTACATTTGGCAGTTGTTGGTAACTTATCAATCAGAATCTTATCAATGCAAGTGTGCAATGTCTATATTTTAATAAAACATATTATTAATTAACTTATTGCTATATATCTGGTGTTTACCAGCGAATAAACATAGAATACTAACATCAACATTATTTATCTTTGATCTACAACAATTAATACTGGCATCGTATTAACACCACGATTTATTCAACAATAGTCAACATACTATAAACATATTAAACACTTATAATGTATCAGTCAATATTCACAATACTAGATTATTTTGATTTAATAACGAAAAATTAAAAATAAAAATCTTTATTTCTGACTTTGAGTACAGCGCCATCTACCCGCAATAGAATCAACTAGATACTTGTTTTGACAGCAGTTGTAAAATAAACTTAATTTACTCTTTTCCTGTCAAAACTGGAAAATAATTATTGAATTATAACATTAACTTTTTTTCAAGAGCGGCCCAACGTGGGTCAAGTGGTGAATTTAGTGCGAATGATTTATAAGTGTCAGCATCAGATATGAGAGATGGCGTTGCCTCTCCAAACATCATGTAGTTTTCAGTGGCGGACACAGGTGACGCTACTGTGTTGTTGCGACGACGACCCGATGCCATGCGGACACTGCGCATCATGGCAGTGGATTTCATACGTTCTGGAAGAAAATAAAAATGAGCTTTGAATGTAAAGTTTTTAAATAATTTAATTAAGTTATTTATTATTAGATAAGGTAATTAAAGCATGAACAAGTTAGGTTAGTTAATTATTTACTACGTCGCTTCGGCATTGCACAGGTTCTATTTTCCGACAGTCCTGGTGAATGTACTACTGTTTTCACTAAAGGGAGTGTGTTATCTAGCGGGGGACTCTTGAATGCCGAATTTCTGAATCGAGTCATTTTTGTCTCTTTCCAGATGTTCAGGGTGTTCAACCAGGAGCTGTCGATAGTATTAAATGGTATCTGTGCACAACGGACCGTCTGCGGTGGCGAGCGGGCAGTACTTGGAGGTGTGCGCGTGGTCCCCGCGCGCGCCGCAGCGCGGACACACGAAGGCGCGCAGCACGGGGCAGCACACGGCGCCGCGCGCGTCCTTCAGCGCGTGCCCGCGGTAGTACGACTCGCGCTCGCCGTTGTTCTTGCAGAAGCGACACTCCTGCAGCGACTGCGCCTCCGTGCAATGAAGAAGTAAGCACTCTCATAAATGTAACCCAATAAATATCAAGAGCAAAAGAACAAACGGCCCCATGGAAAACTGACATCTTGCGTCATGTGTTGCCGTGTGAATGAAGTTACCGAAGCGAAAGACCTATCGTTAACCCAAAAAGCCGAAACACTTGTGACTTCTTTGGTGTGAGTCTCTACGGAGCACTGGTTGCTTACCATCGAGATATCCGTCGGCTCATTTACCTGCTTATTTAGTTCATTCCCCTATGCTATGAAAAAACTCAAATCAGTTCTATTAGATTGACAAAATGACCTAGAGATTAAGGTGAAATAGAATAACTTACGGGTTTCCTGCATCGCCTCATGAGTTCAGGCCTGCGCTCTATCTCCTGCAACAACGCGTTTACCACAGCGTTGGGCAGAGACTGCAGTACCGCATCTGATCAGATGACAGACTCATCGGTGGAGCACTAGCTGAAATGTTATTTATTGATATTCCATAAAGCCAATAAACGTTCACGGCTTAAAATAATGCGTCAGTGTCAGTTGTAAATCCTAACTCATCAATAACATTAAGAAAAGGAATTAAAGAAAAATGAAATTCAGCAATATTGTTGCATAAAACTAAATATTGCTAAATAGAGGTTAAGATAGGAAACTGGTTACAATGCATGACATGTATAGAGCCTGTATATCTACAGATAACCCTGTCTCTAGCAGCGGAACACTGAACGAGGACTTCAACTAAAAAAACCTTAAAAAAGTACACAACCAAAAGATTCTATCTACAAAAATATAAATGACCTTCGACAGGAGTGGAATTAAAGAACGCCTCGGGTTGGAATTCCCTTGGATGGAATTCTCTTGGGTGGACCTCCTTAGGTTGGAACTCCTTAGGGAAGAACTCCTCCGCAGTGAGCGACGGCAGCCACTCGGAGCGCGGGCGCGGCAGGCGCGGCGCTGGGGACCGCTCGGGCTCCGGCCATGACTTCTGTCGCAAGTACACGCTCGCTGGACCCATGCCTCCGAAGGTATCTGGAAGAAAATAAAGCCATTCACTGTTAAATCTTCTCTGGCTGTGAGGTTTAGAATCTGATTTCATATCATACGTTTAATGGCTGACCTAAATATAGGCCGAGCGAAGTGTGCACCCAACTGCTAATGGTCTGTAGTAGACATAAAACTTTGCAGTAAAACAATAAGGTTGAAAATCGATTAAAAATATTTGACTGATTGAAGTAGCGTGGTGCACCAATGTCAAATTGTCTTAAAGTTACAGTTGGTGCTTACCAGAACGATTGCCCGGGTTGTTCCAGATCCTGTCTTCCTCAGGAGTGTATGGCGAGTCCAGCCCATTCATACGGAACTCCTTCATTATGTCGTCCAGGTGCACCTCCCAGTCACCACTGGAATAGAAGTTGAATGAACATGAACGCGATTTAGGACAAGTTTGTAATCACTTCTCTAATAACAGTCGTTAAGGCGTGCAATTCTTTGCCAGAGCCTGTGATTCCTGAATGCGAGAATGCTAGATTGGTCAAAAACTCAAAACACTAACAAACTGTATTTGAAATACCTACTTAAAAATAATAAATTAAGTATAAAATAATTGGAAAATGGAAAAAAAATAGCAGACGTGGACCATAATTAGCTGGATCATCACTTTCGCACCAGAGGAGAAAAGAAGAGGCTTAAGATATTAAAACTAAATCAATAGGTACTCACAGTCTTGGTAGCTGGCAGATTTCTTTTCAGCGGGTCGTTCTATTGGAGACGTCTTGTACGTCCACACATCCTGCGGAGGCCATGTTGTGGACTGTAATACGATACGACTTACGTTAAAACATTTCCTCTTGCCACATATAAACCACCTAGCTAGCTAAGACCTAAGAATTGTCAAAAGCCGAAAAAAAACCTATGATGGTTCACCCAACTTGAGAATCAAACCCGAGACTCAGCAGTCCTGCGAATGACATACAGATCAATGAGGCAAACAATAACAAGTTAGTAAAAAAATAAATAGGAGATGAGATCGAAAGTATCGAAACACATGGGTCATGGGGTCTCAGGGTACATTCGGTTTATAAAGAAATTGTTCGTAGGCTAATCGACGCTACTCATGACCAGAGGGTTTTTTTAAGAGGGGAAAATCATCGTATTACTTCTCTGTGGCTCAGTATAGGCGTCAGCCCTACTGGGCCCTATCTGTGGTGATCTGATGGCTCTTTGAGGCGCGCGCGCAATCCACCCGCATCCGCAGGCCCGTACTTATGGTGGCCGGAGATCGTCCCGCGATCCCCGCCGCCCGGAGTGTAATTCGTGACGGCTGGGTTGCCTCATGGGCTTCGCAAACGAGGAAACGGCATCCCAGTCCTCCACGCTTTCCATGATGACCCGGACTAGGGCCGGACGCGAGAGGTCACCATTGCAGATCACATCACTGATTGCACGGCGGTGCTCAACCCACGCAGGGCATTCCCCTGCCGTGTGATCCACCGTGTCCTCAGGGTGGTCCTCGCAATAATGACACCCGGGCATTTCCTCCCACCCTATCAGACACAGGTACCTCCCGAAGCTCCTATGTCCGGTGAGGACATGCGTCAGGCGACAGGTAAGGACGCCGTAGTGTCTCTCAAGCCGCTCCTCAAAGAGGGGACTTACCGCTGCAATGGTAGCGAGCCCAGCCCTCGGTTGCGACAGTCGTTCCTGCCATTCCGCCATGAGATCGCGCCGGAGCTTTTTCCGCCACGCACTTATCTGGCGCGGCAGCGGAGTTTCACCCCGGCGACGTGCCTCCGCGCGCAGACAGAACATGCGCGCGAGCACCTTCGCCTCCAGATCCCACGGCGGTAATCCAGTAAGCAGGTTCGCCGCCTCCCCGGAGATCGTGCGGTATCCGCGAATAATTCGGATCGCCAGGACCCTCTGTGATGTGAGCAGCGCCCGAACGGGTCGCCGCATCAGGTTCGACGCCCACACAGGGGCGCCGTAGAAGGCCATGGACCGCAGTACCCCGGGGTCTAACCTCCGGCAAAAGGCGTTTGGCCCCCGTGACCATAGGGCTGGGGATATTTCTTCAGACAGAAAACAAGCATTGCCATTCAACGTGACAATGCTGCCTTCTGGGAACGTTCCCCAGTAACAGGGATGCGGACGAATTCTTTGATGCCTAGCTGATGGTATTTTTTTTCTTTTTTATTCACCGTTCTAGTTGATTTTAACTTGTATACATTTATGTTATTATTTAAACTGTCAAACACCAAGCGGTCACCGGTGACCGCGACCTATTGTTCTTTAATTGTGTCTATAAAACCGGTACTCGACGAGTTAAGGTCATTGTCTATAGGTACTAATATTATAAAAAGGTACTAATATAAAAAGGGGAGTTGAATACCTAATTATGAATGTCGCAATAGGGGGCATTTACCCACTTATTTGTATTAACAAGAGGAAGTCTCAGTGGGTCAGTATTTAAAAAAAAAGTACCTAAGCAATTACCAAAACTACGAACGAAAATGTATAAAATATCCAGTAGGTAGGTACCTATATATAAGTAGGTACGTTAATCAACACAAGTACGTACTAAGGCACAAAATGCTCACGTTGAGGGTAAAATTAAAACAAATTTCTAAATAAAATATTATCAAGACCTTGACGTAATTATTATTATGACCTCGATTTTCCTAGTTTCTAGATTAATTACTAGAAGTATCTAGGTACTAGGAATGTTCCGCGCGTCGCGTTCTGCGCGCGCCTCAAGGAGCCATCAGACCACCACAGATGGGGCCTAACAAGGCTGATGCCGATACGGAGCCGCGGAAGACTTAACGGGTTGCCGGGGCTCCGGCTCGAAGTGCAGGAGTAGGAACGGGGTGGTTTTTAGTCAGTAAGAGTCTGACACTCCCTCCCGTCTCACCCAGGCGGGAGAAGTCATTGGATGATTTTCACCCCTCAAAAAAAAAGGTACTAGGAATGTTTTAGTAGGTGCCTAACTAGGCTATCAATATACAGTAACAGATAGGTAAGTTGCCCTAAACAGTCCAATGTCTCCAGTTGATTTTCGACTTTATCACGTAGTGAGATGGTTGAAAATATACCTAGGTCTTGAATTAATTTCTTAGTTTAGGCTAACTTGATCGGCCGATGCGACGTCTGATGTCTACCTACCATAGAATAAAATACAAGTAGTTACCTACCTAGGTAAGTACTTTTTTACTTCTACAAGGACTTCTTATCAGCATACTAAAACAATGAACCTACTGATCATGTGGCAGATTTATGCGCGAGCGCAGAAAATATAGTTGACGTCACAAAAATTATGTTATTGTCGACGCATGTTTTGTAGTTGTGGTTAATTAAACTTGGAACGAATATACAACAAAGTATTGAACGAAACTAACCAAGTTAGGTTGAATAACTTTCGTTCAATATAATTAATACGTACTTAGGTAACAGATAAAGGCACCTAGGTAGGTATTCTAGGTAGGTACTAAGTTAGTCAAGAAGGTATGTTTCGGGTACTTAACTACTTGATAACACCAAGCATCATCCATCAGTTTCGAACATTTTAACTCCTACCTTCAAGTCATTAATTATAAAACAATTACACAAAAAATACTCGGAAGAAACAATAACAAATGAATATTTTTCATAAATTTTCATATTACCGAGATCACAAAACATCCAAAATATTGATAATTATGCCAAACTTATCACAATAACAACAAGTTAAAACTTGTTGCCGGCGTCGCACGAATCTATTCACTTTATTTTGCAATAAAACACGATATTTTATCAAAAAACACAATAAAATACTTACAGAATTCGAAGAGCTGCCACTACCATAGTCACTGTAATAATTTTCTTCAGTTTTCATCGTTCTAAATTCAATTTTTGTTTTTTTTTTTCAAATAGGAGGTGCGTGCTCCTCGCGACACTACTTGAGCGGGAATGCGGGGGTCTCATTGGGTGATTTATTTTACTTGGCGGCAAAGATGTTAAGGCTCAATGCACGTTATTGTAACTTAATATTTTATACATAAATCCGCGGTGTTTATTTTAAAGTAAGCATTAGATGCGTTGTTTCTGTTGCGCCATAGGTAAAATCAATCTAGGTATAGAGAGTTGAGGTGGTGTAGGTATAAATTGTATCAAGCTCACTCACTTTACATCTAGGTCCTACATAAAAATATTGTTAATGCCTAAGTTACAAAATAATAAAAAGTTACGATAGGTAGGTAGATATTCTATGCCTCCTCGCCGAGTGTCATATTATTAATGGTAGTAATAGGATATAGACTTAAGGTTTCAACTTAAATTATTGCATAAATTCATTGTATATTTCCGTATGCACTTGTCAGTGTTTAATAAATGTCGTAAAAAATAAACTTTTGATTCGAAGTTCAAAACAAAATTATGGTAACTAGTAACATCTATTACAGAGACATCTGTGAAATTATTTGTGAACTAGATTCGAATAACATACGATGCTAGAAAAGGAAAAACAATAGATGGCGTTGTTTTGAATTGCATGCGCATACTTGAGTTTCTGGAAATTCGTTGGATTAGGGTAAGCAGACGGCATGCCTGTCAGTAATCGTGTTTTTTACACTTACTAAATCTTATAGAGGAAAGGAGTCAGTATAGTTTGCTCAAAAATCCTTTCACCAGTTCAAAATTTTATTTATAGGGTAATTACATTAGAATAATTTTATTATGGTTATTAAGCCATTTCTTTTGACGACCCAATGTCAGTTAATGATTACCGTGTATCAGAAAAAAAATCTGATCAACTGTGTTCGATAAAAACATTTCGATATGTATTGTTGTGTTCCAATAGTTCCAATTTCATTTACGATAAAAAAATAGTTGATCGCTAAACATCATTCAAGTAAAGAAATAAAACAAAAAAATTTAGTACATTAGCTTTTATTACAGCCTCGATTGTAGAGTACAATATCATAGGATCTCCGTTGAATACTGATTGCGTATGAGGTACTAAGCACCTTAGTGACCTACATTTTATTGTCCAACTGTAAGGGAAAATGGAGTTTGCACCTGCTATACCAGTCCTTGAATTATTTGATGGTATTTGAATAGGACAGGAAGATGAACAGGCCTATCGCTGAGATTCAGATTACTTCTCAACTCCAATTTTCGGCATTCAGTGTGCTAGAGCGAAAATTGCACTTACGATTATGAACAGCCATGATGAACATCATAAATGCAATTTCCGTTGATAAGAGAACTAATTTATTTGCGGCTGAATTTCGATATGTTGGACCAAAAGTTATACGATTTTTATAAAAGCGGCATCTTTTGGTTGGTGCTCGAACTAGCGAGGGATATCAACGTTCAGCCGCGCCTACGTGGTGTTGTATAGAGAGTGTTTAGTTGGCGTCGATGAAGTATTCCTGGGCAGCCTTGGTGTCGGGCTTGATGGTCTTGGAGCCAGGCTGCCAGTTGGCGGGGCACACCTCTCCGTGCTTGTCTGTGTACTGGAATGCTTGCACCAGACGGAGGGTCTCTTCCACAGATCTGAGAAAAATACACGAGAAAATATTTAGATTTTCCCATATCTATACAAAATGTTTAATATTGATTTGTTCCAATTTTATATTGTGTTGTGTAATACCTTAAATTTTACTAAAATATTTACATTTTACAAGGTATATTATCTAGCGTGAGAATAATCCATTGTTTCCTTATTTAAATTCATGTAGGCATTACCTATATTAATTTAATTAGAGGATAATAAACTGAAGGCCGCCATCGCGATCACGTGAGAACTGGCATATGACACGCATATGGTGAGTTGCACGCCATTATGACAATTCTACCATGTACTCATACCTTTTATATTCCCTGAACAAAAGTTATAACTGACATTTAAAGTGTTTAATTTATTGCCTAAATATGAAGACTTGATGACTGATATGAGTATAATTTGATACTTGGATTGCTATAACGAAGTAAATAATTTCTAACACTATCATAGAATGGCCCTTGGGGTTTTCCAAGCATTTTCACACACGCAAATTGTGAAATGAGTATTTAATATAAAAAAGGTTATTCTGAATCCCAATAAGACTTAATGATTACTGAACCCTGTCCTTATTAATTGTTTTTGGAACAAAATGACTACAAAATATTAGTTCAAATAAGCATAGAATGTCTCGGAGTACAACAGTTAGTACAATACTTCTGTCGCCTGTACAATATAAAATCTCTCAATGTATTTGTTATGCTGTAAAACAATAGGAAACTAAATAACAGTTCTTTAATGATCGTACCGAACCAAGTGGCGATAACTTATCAATCAATGAACAATATATTTTTATTGGCACTTTGTTCTTTATTATCACTTCACTGACTAAAGGTTACATGTTACGTAAACATGTTATTTGTCTGTCTGCACAGAAACTATTAATATATTAATTACTAGCTACTTCTCTGCTCAGCACCTATTGGTCGTAGCGTGATGTTTTATAGCCTATAGCTATCCTCGATAAATGCGCTATCCAACACAAAGAAGAATTATTCAAATCAGACTTGTAGTTACGGAGATTAGCGCGTTCAAACAAACAAACTCTTCCGCTTTATATAATAAGTATAAGACATAAGATAAGAAGTATTCTTATACTTCTTATTTATTTATTTATTTATTTATTTAAGCTTTAATGTACACAGAATCAAGTAATGGTACATAAGGCGGACATTAATGCCATATGGCATTCTCTCCCAGTCAACCTTAGGGTTAAATTGAAAAACGGCGAAAAAATAGGCATGTGTAATTATAAGAAACAAATAACATAAATAGACTTTAATAAATATAGATAGGTACAAAAAATATTTAAAATGTACACTACAATATAAATACAACATAAATATATAGGTATATATATGCATGCTCATATATATATATATACTAAATAAATAAATTCTATAATAATACATATATAATAATAATAGACCTAGACTCAGCGTTGTAGTGACTTTAAAAAGAAATCGTGAACATCGCGTTTGAAAGTGATTTATTTCTTATCTTATGTCTATCCCATTAAACTATTAATGGGAAGCTATAATTTACTATCCTTGTTGTGCACCTAAGACATAAGTATGTGTCACGCACTATACAACTCTGATTTACCTGTACAACAAGTCCTTAACAACGATTTTAGATTTACCCATGATTCATTGTCATGTGATTAATTTGTCAATATCGTGCTAGTTACACCTCTGATGTTGCAGTTGTGTACAGGAATACTTGCAATTGCACAAGAGCTTGTTCACCTCCTGAATAGTACAATAAAAACTAAATAAGAAATAAATAATTCTTACCGGCCAACAGGCAAGTCGTTGACGGTGATCTGCCTAAGGTTCTGTTTGTCATCAATGACGAACAGGCCTCTGAATGGGATGCCGGTCTCCTCATTCAGCACTCCGTAGTCGCGGGCGATGCGGTGTGACTTGTCACTGATCAGGGGAATGTTCATGGGACCGAGACCACCTGCAAATAAATTATTGTATGATTATACCTGTGCATGGTATAGTGACCTTGTGTATGGTAGCTAGTAATCATTATTCTTGTTATATGAATAGCTAATATTGATTTGAAATAGTATTAAATTGGACATTATGAAGTAGTGTATGGCAACTTGCTCTATAGATAAAGGTATTTTACTTGAATTGAGCAAACTTGTGTTGATTACAGTGATTAAATTAAATTCTGATTGATTGCTCAAAAATGTAAACGTTGATAAATAAAATTACAGTAAGTGATAAATAAGATTATGTGTATGACATGACACATTCCTGAATGTGGACTTGATGACTGTTATGCATTTGTAGAATACATACAGTAGACACATTTCTTTGAAATCAATGCCACTAAGAAAACAATTAACTGTGTATCTTCTCAATTCGTTGGAATTCTGCTTACCTTGTTTACGTGGGGTGTTGATCCAGGCGAGATGTGTGAAGTGGGAGTCGGTGGAGGCTCCGATGACCTCGCAGCCAATCTTGCGGAAGTCATCAGCGCGCTCGGAGAACGCAATGATTTCGGTGGGGCATACAAAAGTGCTGTGGACAAGACAATCGATATTATGTAGTGACGATTTTATTAGTCTACCATTCAATGTTATAACTTAAGACTAATATTCAATAAGTATTTTATTTGTCATTATGATTTCTATTTCATAGGACTTAGTTCTGTATCAGTTTGTGAAGCTCCCAATAAACTTAGCAATCTTAAAATAGCCTTATTTTACCAGGACGAGACACTAGCATGGTAACATTTAGGGTCCCTGTGAAACAGAAGGGATTGGTTTTGTTTGCACGGTACAATGTGAGTGTTCGTGGAGTGTTCTCAAAGAATTTTGGTTCCAAATAACAGCTATTAAAATGTAAATTCTGAAACCAGTAGCAGAGAAACTGGTAACAATTATGAAAACAATGCGAATTTCGTATCATATAATTTAATTAGTACACAATATCTTATCTCTACTTGAAGTTTGACACGTACAGGGTCAGCGACTTCGAAAATTAAATTAAACTGAGCAAATAGATAAAAATGTTGAAAATATTATTCAATTTACTTAGGTGACGCGATTTTATACGCAAATAATTTAGATAAGGTTTACGAGCAGAGATTATGACCGACTGTTCCTTTTTTCATTGCTGCTTTAGAGACTTTTGGACCTGATGTTTAACGAATGGTTACAATATTTATAGATCTTCACCCGCTTTTATGAGCATGAAACCAGCCCAGGGTTCAATGATGGGATGGGATGTAAGGTCCATTGGTACGGGTAACCGGTCGTGGCGGAGGGCCGGTCTAAGCCTCCGCCATCTGAATATATCGTCTGAATAGTCGTCATGCATGGGTTTAATATAAAATGTTTAAAGAATAATGTTCAATCTTTTAAGTTGACTGCCGAGTGCCTATACTCAAGAACTCCAAAATACAGTTCCTTAAAAAAAATTGAGCAGTTTATGCTGTTTTATTTGCACATGGCAGACAGCGCGCACTGTCGTATTGCACACGAGTCTGACTCATCTAGCGGTTTTCAATCAAACAATGGCGCGTGCGCAGTTGACGTGTCGTTCCAAAGATCATTACAACCGCATGCGTGGAATTCTAAACAGGTAATTACAACGCGATCGCTTCTCATGTTTACTACTCGATTACGACGAAAACTCGGTCGGTAATAACTCAAGGTATGAAGTTTGTAGGTAAGTAGAAATATGTAAGGAGAGCTGTTTATCACATATCCAGCAGAATTACTATCTGCTACAAAAACAAATGATTTGATCTTCACCTATCACCTAACGATGATGGGCAAGATTTTAAATGACTTATGTAGCTAAAGACCGACGTAAAGCGATGATCAAAGATGTAGATAAGGACTGGAGTACAAGCAACATAAACCGCGCCGTCCCTCAACACAAACACTCGTTGTAACCAATCCTTTCCCTTTACCCATTCTGTTTCTCATGGCTAGTGTCCCTCGTGCCTTGGTCATGGTCATTAGGACCCTCGTTGGGAGTTCGCTGACACGAACATACAGCTTTCTGAATCATTTGCAGAAAAGACGGAGAGGGCACAGTGACTGCTTTCGAGATCTCTTCTTTCACTTCTGCGGTGATGTGGGCCTCCCTGAACATAGTCCTTTACCTTACATTTCGTGTTCACAGAAGCACCATGGCTCGATGGGGAATGAAACTTAATCCAAGGTTAAACCTTGCTATTTCATTGCTACAAATACCATCAAATGACCTAATCTGTGTACACAGTCATTCTGCACACAAATACCGATCGATATAAAGGGTTAACAATTTATTGCTCACAATAGGAATCTACAATAGAATTTATGGAGTCAGCATTCGTATGTTAGAGCTGTAACACAGTTCTCCGACATGACCTTATCTTATTTTGCTATAAATATCAATACGTTGAGGTTTTTAAGGAAATTAACTGAAGAGTAGTACTAATTTTAGATACGCTCTTTACTGTAACTCTTCGACGATCATAAGCTAGCGTATGCTAAGTGGGTTACGAGCTATTACGATTGTGTGGTAATGAATGGGACCGGTTGGAGACGGATGTCGTGCGGCCGGTTCAAAGACCTGAATTTATAATCAAACCATTTTACATAATTTTAAAGAATGAAACGTATGCTTGTATTTGATTTATTTTAAGGTCAGTAGTAGATTATTTTAAGGCTTCATTAATAAGTGACGATTTTATTCTTTGTGATTCCAACAGCGTATGATAACGTCTAACGTTGATTACAAGATTACTCAAAACATATTTCAGCCATTATAAAATAGTTCGAAATGTTCTAATGGCATCGAGACATGACATAAGCACATGATAATATTTGGAATGAGTGGGACTGTTACGGCTATAAATAGATAGCCACGATAGGAGTCAGTGTAACAATTATTGTGTGGATACAGCACATAAAGGATTAAATGATAAGAATAGCGATAGCAGAGCTGGCTTTCGACCTTTAGAATTAGATAGACGTAAGAATAGACTATTTTACATAATGAGAATAGGCCCAAAATTATAATGGAAGTGCACATTTACCTACTCATAAAAAAAATGAAGTAATGAAGTAATTTGAAGTTATCTAATATTTTCCTCAAAGACTAGGCGACTTGTATGATACAGGCTTACTCCAGTAACTGATTGACGAGGAAACTAGACTAGTTTCATTAATATGAGTCCCTAGCGTAGCTGGAAACTAATCGAGTTCCCTTGTCAAACAGTTAAAACGTTAATAAGCTTTAACAACATTAATTTAAATGTCTCACTAGATATAAATACAAAAATATTCCAATTTCTAATGTACTCACAAGTCCAATGGGTAGAAGAACAGTACTACGTATTTGCCCTTGTAGTCGGAGAGAGCGATGTCCTTGAACTCGCCGTTGACGACAGCGGTGGTCTTGAACTGGGGAGCGGGCTTGGTCAGCTGGAGAGGCATCTTGTTGAAACTGGAACACAAATTACAACCTTATAAGTAAGAGAACAAGATTGACATTTCTGTGATTTATTCTTTGTAACCGAAGAAGTAACTGTTAACGGAATTGTAACTTTATGACTTAAGAAACAAGATGAAAATTACATTGTAGATTGTATTGTTTCGTCTAAGGTTTGATGTAAAGATGATTTGTGTTCCAAGCCGAATTATCTAGAACTTACTGATACTATGTTCTGCTGATATGGAATTACTACTATCATTGACGTTTAGACTAAGCTAGTACCTATGAGATACAAAACAAAAACATTTAGATAGATTGATACTGTACTTCTACATTAATTACTATCAAAGTACGTACCTGAGACTGAGACTAATACTACATTACAGTTAAGGTATGAACCTTACTATATTACTTAAAACTTTCAGTAAATAAATTAAATTACGATTGCAGAGTCCCCAAGCGGTTACCGGTGACAGCTCTCCACTTACTCCACTAAAGACTTTATTTCCGATATTTAAAAACTACGTACTTTTGTCAACAAACTGTTATGGAATTTTCGTAATCGTGGATACACGAGTTATGTAGTAATAACTAATCTAATAGAATTATGTAAGTATAATATTATTATGTACATCAATGTTATGTTCAAAAGTATAAATAATATTAAATAGATATGTACCACAACATTTCAGCCACTTTAACTTCAGCTTATTTAAATTAATGAAACACGTTCAGAACACAGGTGTGTTGAAACACCGCAGAGCAGATCACTATTGAATTAATACATATTTATGTACCACATAAAGAATTAATTACAATTATCTGTGCGTGGTAACTGTAGGTACGTGATTATCACTGTTATCGCATCCGTCTCGAATTCCTATACAATACTATGAAGGCTACCTCAATGTGTGCGGAGGTAGATTTATTAATTTTATTGAATGTTGAAGGCTATGTGTGGTAGAGAACTGAAAGTTTTGACTTGTAGCCTTCCTTATATATATTTGTTGTAATATATGTCATTGCATGTAAAAATAACCCTTCTATTAGTTTCGCCGTAGTCGGGTAATTAGGTACTCATGTACACGAAGGATGTACTTAAGTAGGTTCATTACAGTGAGTAATTATGATTTTAAATTAGTTTGTTTACAGATCTAAGAATAGATAGAATAAAGGAGGAATGAAGCAAGGACTTCATAAAGCTAGTAAATCAATTTCACGAAGTTCTTAGTTTTCAATTAACTCGTCGAGTACCGTATTTATAGACACAATTAAAGAACAATAGGTTGCGGTCACCGGTGACCGCTTGGTGTTTGACAGTTTAAGTTACGAACTTCATGTAATTTTTACACTTAGCTAGATATACACAGGTCCACGGCGCCAAACACAATAATCTACCAAGTAAAGATTTAACACCATTTGACACAATGGGAAAATAGAGGATAAAATCTCAGTAAACATGTACCTACATCGTGACTGTTATGTAACTGGTTCATCGTGATAATAACTATGCAGGTCCCGTTATATTTTAACCAAGCAGTCACGATTTGAAGTAACACCGCAAGAACTCCGCTCGAATAAGTTAGCTCAAGTGTTCATTTAAAGTTCCGTGTTTAAGATACAAAATTATAATTATTTTAAATGTCTACACATATTGTATGTTCTGTGGCTTTTGGTTTTAGGATAAGATAATAATAGAGATAATTATAAAACTCGATTAAAACAACCACATTTTAATAAAATTTCGCGATGCCCATAAAATTTAAACTTGATTCAAAAAATAAAATATTCATATTGAATAGAATAGGTAGGTATGTTTTTTTTAAATAGAATAGACAACAGGTTTTTTTTTCAGACAAAAATCCTACTTCACAAACGCACGAAAATCCAATAAAAAACCGTAAAATAAAGTTTTAATTATTCACAACACTAAAGCACTATTAATTTAAAAATATTTTTGAGTAATAAAAATAATTTAAACAACTCACTTCGGAGACGTCTAATCACTGGGAACACAAACGGTCAACTGAAGTGGATTCGAAATTTGAAGTTCAGGCTGAACATGTCACGTTCAAGATCGATAAGATAATGCAACGAGTGGCGCTTGTACATGTCAATAACAATACTTATGTGGAATTAATTTGAGGACTTTTTTACTTGTGTTACAAATATGTAACAAAAAAACCGATGAAGGACTGATAAAACAGGATTCTAAAAGGTAGCTATGGTAAATGTGGAAAATTGTCTTCAAATGAATGGAATTGAATGCCAAATAGATGATGAAATGAATGGAGATGCTAGCATCTGGATGGATGTCGAATTCTGATAGATATCTATGTGTGATGTGTGCACTGGATATTTTCCGTTCAAGGTCTATTAATAGTTATGAGTAATGACGTAGGTGCCTAGTCAATAATTCAATAATATGGTGAAAGATCAATAAAATTGGTCATGTGTTTTATATAAGTTGCCTTTGAAAGTGCCTGTTGGACACTTTTCATGAATCAGTTTTTTATGTATACTTACTTATATTCAAGACATCACGTAACATTCATTAAGGGAAATTTTCAGTAAGTAGATAAATTGCTACTTAAAATTAAAATAAGTAACCACGAAATCTTAAAATGAATGGTGTTTCAAGTATTTTTTATCATGTAAATGTTACTTATGTATTTATTTATTTATACACTGAAACTCGGCGAGAATGTTCCATGGTGCGGTTACACAACAATTTTATCTATTCAATGTCAAAGGTTGCGGGTAGATAGTGTTATGTAAGAAAATAAATAATTAACCGAATGAGTTATCTAACAGATTAATTTCTTTAGTGCCTATAAATAGCGTTATATTAAATGTTTTTATTTTTATGGGCTAAGCTAACGAGCATACGGATCACCTGATGGTAAATCGGCGTAGCCCCCAAAACCAGATTTTAGAAGAGCGTTGCTGACCTTTTGGGGAATTTATTTTTTTAAACCTTTTCAAATCTCTAACAGATTTGAGGAATTGGGGATTTGGGGAAGTTGAGAAAGAGAGGAATTGGTTTTCCAAAACTTGTACGGCATACAGGGGCAACTGAGTAGATAGACAGCCGCGACACTTTAGACGTATAATACTGTGCTATTAGTGAGCTGACCCATTAGGTATTGAGTAAATACCTAATTTTTTATGACAACGTGGGAGTCTTCAGCGAATATGTGGATTTTCTATGAAGTAATTGAAACCACTTAATAAACTTTATTTTTAAATACGCTAGAAGCATTGTTAACGATCGTGAATGCGGTCAAGAGTTGAAATGAAAGGCTCGTTTCGATATGAAGTGCTTCAATAAAACTAGTAACGAACAGCTATTAGGTACTATCCAAATAAATATATCATATAGGTATCCACGTGTAAAAAAAGTATAGGAATCTTCTTTGGAATTCCACAAACATCAAAGAAACTGGTCGTTAAAAATCACCTCCGATTTGGTTCCGAGTTAAAATTCAAGGTTGTTCAACGTCCAATGTTACGAAATTATTATCTTTCTAGTTTGTCTGGTAGGTGTAAGAATAATTCATTAATTGACTGAATAATAATTCATCCCAATGAGACCCGTTTAGATTCTCAAAATACATAGTTATCGAAAACTTCATTTTCCCAAGCAAGCGAATATTTTTCCTGTTCATGTCATTATAATCCACGACCATTATTTTAGGGAAATAAGTAACGTGATTTATTTATCACCATTGCAGTTTGCAGACGTCTGAATTCTGTAAAGGTCACCTGTCTGGCCACATTCCTATTTGGCATCCCCAACTTGGTCCCCTCGGGGCAAGCCTGAAGTGGGAATTAAAACAACAATCCCATACGTACCGATTTGATATTTTATGAACTCGTTACTGACAAGGGTGAAGATAAATACTAAGATTACAAACTTTACGTCGTAGGGATTACTATGCTACCTCAATCAACTAACCTATATCCTCCTTCCGACAGATATCGGTGCAAATGTTGTGGTTGCCATTCGTGGACCGTGTGGGTAAAATTCTTAGTTTCTCTCCAGAGCCCAACTAGCAGGCCTCCCGTTCCATATTGTAAATATCCACTGAGCATTCCGCAAGTAAACATGTTTTTTAAAATGGTTTCCAAGTTTGTGACCCTGGGAAGGAGGACAAGAGCCCGTTATGATATGAAGAGTTCTCAGGGCTTTGACAGAAAGTCTTAGGTGTGGCAAACTGAAAAATACCTTAGGTCCTGGAGTGAAAAGTTCAAATTTATTCACTTTCCTCGAATTCCAGACATGTTTTACCGCCTCTCGTCCAGTGTCTACTTAAATTGTTGTTAATTTTGGACATTTCCACAAGGAACCAAATTGATTTTGTTGTGAAGTCGACAGTGAAATGTAAATAATGCTGCACTGAATAGATAATGTTAAGCTGTTTGTGAACGTTTATCTTGACAATGATAAGGCAATAGTTGGGGATAAACATAAACTGACACATTGCGTGTCAAATTTTGCGCATGTTTCCTCAATAAGTTTTGCACTTGGAAACATGACTGGATATAAAGCCTACTTGTACAGGAAATGGCACGATTATAATAAAAATTGTGTCTGTGGGCTTTTTTAGATTATACATTTTCTTCTCGACTCTCGCTAATGTGATGTCATCGCTTCGTGCGCAAAGTGTGCAAAGCAAACTACAATACTTGCCAACTCTTACAGAAAGTAGTTTAGTTATCGGGTCTATCTAGATTTCAGACATAGCAAAGGCAATTTAAAGTTAATTGTTTCAACGAAATACCATAAAAATAACTTTAGGAAAGATAAAGCGATAGTGTGACGTCACTGAGAAGCGATTCGAACGAATCGAAGGTTTTTATCATTAAAACCAATTTGTCTAAATAAAATAGTGACAAGATTAATGATGGATTCGAAGCCTTGACTTCGATTTGGAATGGCCGATAAGAACAGAGTATAATCGAATATCGTATATTAACGCTAGATTACAATACTGCTGTAGGACCGACAATCCTTCAAAGATGGTGTAACTGTAATAGGTAAATAATTTATCTGATTTCCCAGTTGTGCACCTGGGTATATAAAACAAATGTCAGACATCTTTAAAATTCTTGTGGTACCTAATCCGATGCGATACCGAATCACCTGGCAACACTCAGGGATTATGGATCTTAAGCAGAGAGGCCTTGGACAGATAGTAAAAACACATTAGGTACAGCTAAACAGCGATGATTTAAATAACCCAGGGAAATATGCAATTAAAGTGATTCGATCGTCTATTTAAATGTATCTCTCTTTTTGTAGTATCTATGTACCACCAAAGCTTGGGCGAGTCCAAGATACACTGCACTGTGGAATACCAAAGTAAATCTTGAATAAAATATCATTTGATATTTATTCTGGTTATTTGGTATTTATCATTTATTTCTGTTTAATCAAGCTGGTACCCGATATGATTTCCAGTCATCAAGTTCATAATAAAAAAATTACATACAAACACAAAACCTCCACTTTAAAAATCCGTTGTTTAGTTACCATTTGTAACTATATCATTTGTCATATAAGTGTGAAATATAATGCCACAACGTGACGTCATTATTTGTCAAAAATGGATGACAATGGTCATTGAAGATGATGAAATTATCAGCAATACCTACGATAAACTATGAAAGTGTGACGATGAAGTAATATGCAAATGAGATGACTCAGTGACAATGAATATTGATATAATTAACATGTTAGTTCAAGTATTTACATAATATTTAGATCTCGGATAGTATTTATTTTATCATGTCTGTAATATAAAACTCTACCTACAATGATCCTTTTTTGATTTCATATTTTTATGTTAATTATTATTGGATTTCTCCAGTGAATGATTCTGTTTTTATAGGAAACATTTAGATTATTATTATGCTTTATGTTTGTGTGTAAGATGTGTTATGATATGACAAACCTAATCATGGCTGGGCGCCATGATTAAGTTTGATTGTTATCTGAATATTTTGTATCCATTTTAATATAAAAAAATTTAGGCTTATTAAGTTTTTAAACAATTCTTATAACAATAAAAGGTAATTTAGTAGAAGTAAAAATATAAAAATGTCTTTGGTACCATAAAAATTTGAATACCTAAGTAGGTAATTTGTCTCTTTCTAATTCTTAGACAATTTACCGAAAATAGTAGGAGTTTCTTGTATTGTATTACAAATCCCACGTTTTTTGATCAGATGATTAGGTAACTCTAACTACTTATTAGGTTATTCAACTTAATTTATGCAAATGTTAATGACATAACAAAACCCAATTTTTAATTTTATGTAAGTAATGCTTTTTAACATATCTTTATAATTTTTATTATTATAATGCTGAACTGCCATACTTGGTGATAATTATTAACTTCAATTACATACTCCTTAGAAAAAATATTTTTATTCCAAAGACAATTGCTGAGGACTGCATTAAGTTACCATTAAATAACTAATAGTGATATCAAAGAAATTAAGATTAACAATAGACATAGACATACCATCACGCCTTTTATCCCCGAAGGGGTAGACCGAGGTGCAGATTACGGCACTTATTGCCACTGTACAATGTAACACTGACTTTTCACTATTTATATTACGATTATTATGAGTCTCATGTAATAGAGGGTGAGCCTATTGCCATATACAGGGCACAATTCCAGAACCTGTGCTACTGCTGAGTTTTTGTTTTAAACAGTCTCACTTGCGACCACTCGGCCAATGAGGCAGATTAACAATCGTTATACCTACAAAGACTATGTTTATTTCCAGTCGAAGAGTTTAATATCTTTTATTTCATATACTAAATAGGTACTATTACACCACACATTTATTTTATCAGCTGATAAATGTATGAAAATTGAAAAGTCATGTTTGTATGTCATGGTATGGTTCCTCATTGAAAAATGTTACTACACCCTTAATGAGTTTTTTGATGACCAAACCAGCAAATCTTAACACTCAATGCATACCGACTCAATAAAAAATCATATTAAATATAATAATACATATACTACATACAATAATACCTATACATTATTACGAAATTTATGTAAATACATTATTATAATAAAATAAAGATAATATTTTAATGTTTAATGAAAACAACATTTCTTATGTTATAATATAATAAGTATTGATAGTAGTTTAATTAGATTATATTTTTGCTTAATATGTTGCCGTGCCCTAGCCGGGTTTCATGTTGATACTGTACCTCATATAACACCAATTGTACACATGATATGCAATAAAAGAATTTGAATTTGAATTTGAGAAGTTACTAGCAAAGAATTTATTATAGCTACAACACTAATTAAAAATATCATTTTTTCTCAACATTCTACAGGAATAGTTAAGTGGTTGACTAGTTTACCTTGAAGTTTAGTCTGTTAATTGTACTTGTATGTAGGTATACTTAGTGACTAACGGGTCTATAAAACAATAGGTATACCTTCTCATTAGTTACTGAAATCTTATAATATAATGAATCTCATTACAATTTCTTATAAGATATTTACTACAGATTGTCATATAAGAAACCCATATTGTATTTGGATATTGAATAACTGTTTAATGTTTTATTGCAAATGGCAGAAAGTTTTGTAAATAGTTAGTTATTGAGAGTGATTGTATATTGTGAATACAATAGTCGACAACACAATTATTATTGCCTGCCATGCAACATGCTGTGGGTTTCATTCCCGCACATAACAACTCTGTGTGATCCACAAATTGTTGTTTAGGGACTGGATGTCATGTGTATGTTAAATTATGTCTGAGAACATACCCACAATACAAGAGAAAATCCCAGTGGGGCAACTCAATAAAAAAAATAACAATACTATTATGTGTTGTTGTGTGGTTCTATATATAAGTAAAAAAAGTTGACAGACTTGGTTACAAAACCTAAATCTTTCTAATAAATTACAGTAAACTAACAAATGCTACTCTAATCAAAATGAACTAACTGCCCAATCATAAATACTACAAGGTACTTGTATAACTTTGGATTTTATCGGCACCTCATAGAGAACGGCCTCATCATGGGCAACAGGTGTTCAGGCTTCTCAAGGTCGATGCCATTGCCATCATCACCTCGGCAATAGCACTTGTGTTCCATAGACATCTTTGCAGCTGACACTTGTTAATTTTCAACTAAATAGATGTTCTAGAATTAGTACATTATAACATAGAACTAAAGGTCTCATTTTGTCCGTCTTATACTTGGGACTGCTTTACTTAGACCTAATCTGCCAGTGTTAATTTACTACAAGGAGTAATAAAATTTAGGTAAAATGTAATAAAATAATATCCAAGTGACCTAAGAGGACAGCTGAGTCATGCCTAATGGTCATGCAATTTTAAAGTTACACAATATTTATCCAATATTTCTGCCTAATGATATTCAAAATGGCTTCGAATAGATGAATTCAAAATCAAAGCATGCAAAATCAATTTCATGCAATATAATTTTCAATATTTCAAAAACTGACCAACACCTTCCAAAATAAAATAATTTGCATGAAACCTCAAAAATCTCAGCACCACCTACCTACACCATAGATAATTTAATTGCTAAAATTATTGTGAATCTATTTCTGGCAACAACAGCGGCTTCTAGGATTTTTTTTTCTTGACCAATGGCAAAGGCGTAAAGCATCATGCCAACTCTGTCACCTTGAAAATTCCCCAAGTTCCACGAAACATTAAGATTGCAAGTGATCTTACAAGAATATAATTATTATAGTTATCTTTTAAAACTAAAATGGAAGGTACACAAAAAATATTGTGTAGCTACATCAAAATTCTTTTTATTTCGTGGATATATTACCTTTCTCCTAAAATCTTTTTCGCTAAATTCCCTGTGACTTCGTCCTCAGACTCACAGCGAGGCCTTTTCCTAACATAGCCTGCTTCTTGCATGACCTTCGATTTAAAAAATGTTAAAAGTTATAGATAGCATCAGAATCTCTTCATTCCTTCATCCCGAACATTCTGAAGTTTCTAAATTAACGGTTACTACCCCACTCATCTACACTATCCACTACATGCACATACAATATTTTTGATATTTGTCTAAGTAACTACAAATATCAAAAACCTACTAAATATACCTTTTAAAACTAATTTTGCAGGTAATTATAAGAACAATTTTGTGTTCGTGGTTTACTTGCTGACTGAGTAAGCATATTGTCATGACCACGAGATCTCTCAACGTTTTTTTACTTCCAGTAGAATCTTCCATTCACTTCCTAGCCAGTAATTTGCTAACAATACCTCGTTTGAATAGGATTAATACAAGTAAACATTTATAAAACCAATATAATCTACATGCTGAAATAAATTTTAACAAGATATAAACCAATAAGATTCCACTTACTTGGTAAATGTGACGAATTAATAAAAGAACGACGAACAACACGCACGTCCAGCGTCCGGTTACAAAATAATTGACAGTTGGAGCCGGCCGGAAAAGATGGCGCCTCGCGCCGGTATAACTTGCCAGTATTCAGCTCCATGAAAAATTAAATTGAATATACCTACTTTATATCAAAATAATTTAAAAAAATCATAAAAATAATATGCCAATATTTTTTTCAATACATTATGTTGCATCAGATATTTTATTACACTATACACTATTTACGAAATAATTAATTACTAGTGCATACTAAACAGTAAATATGTATATTACCTATCATTACGAAAAAGTTTACGCATTTCAGAAAGTAGGTGCCTACTTCAACCTAAGTACTTAGAGAAGCCTAAATGATGAACGACATCCTTGGATCCTACTTCGCAAACCTCATTTTGAAAAGTTTCACTCGTAGGTGGAAGGTGGCGTTGTTCACAAAATATTCTATTTCAAAGCTCTTTTTCTATTTTGTATTCTAAGTGACCCATATTTCCGTTGAAAAAAAGCATCTTTAACCCTGAATATAGGTTGTTTATACTAATCATGTGTTGCAAACGATATATTTTCATAGAACGAGAAGGCAGACCGCAGAACCAATACCAGTAGGTAACAGTTTCTGTAATTCTGTTGATACCTTCCACTGATATTGGTTCTGGTTGTCACACACACAATTCATGTCTCCTTTCTCCAAATGTTCACTCGATTGATGAGAAAACTAAGTAGGTATTTCAAGTAAGTGTACGTGATTCTAAAAAACAATGGATGTCGTTCTAGAAAGGTACTTGAGGAATAATAATAATCATCACTTTACCAAAAATATTGCACACATGGACGTTAAAAGGTTCGTAATCCCTGTTATAGATTGAAGGCCATTGTGCTTGTGAGAAAATGAAAAGTATAGTAGGGCATGTATTTCGGGTCCCGCCGAGAGGAGGCTATAAATCTGCACCTAATGTGACCACTTGACCGCTAACTGATTTGGAGCAGAACGCTTTATTACCCTGCCCTATATTATTTTGAACTCCATTGTTCCTTGTGAAAAAATTACGTAAAAATAAATAGGAGAATTGAGGAAAACGTGTATCTTTATTGTCTTAGAGCGCAGTAATGGTCTGTGGTAAGTCGCGTTTAGACGTCAAGTTGCTCCATGTTTTTTGATAGGCGCTAACCAAAGGTGTAATCGTAGATTGTAGACTTTTAAAGCCTCCAATTTGAAATTAGCAACGCTTAAATATGGTTTTAGTGGTTGTAAGTATTTATTTATAATATTCGTGAATAAGAATCATTACAGATTATTCGCGCTACTTTGTTTTAAATGACAAGCAATATAATTTTTAACCGACTTCAAAGAAATAAGGGGTTAAAGTCGGATTTTTTAATGTAGTTATGTGGTTTATAAACGAATTATGGTCATTTGAATTCCTCCTTTTTGTAGTGTAAATAAATAATCAGAATTATTTTTAGCTTTCAGGACATTTTTTTCAATTTGAAACGAAGCCAAAAAGTTCGCATTACTTAGTTCTTATTACTGAAAGCAATAAGCTAGGACAATTTATGTTGCAAAGGTGGGTTCCCTGGCAAGCTGTGGGAGATTGTTTCTCTGGTGCACATACCGTGACAAGTGTGTTTGTTCCGGATGTTGGTATTTATGGATGTTGCCTCCATTGTTCCTTCCTCTCATAGGTAGCTTTGAGAAATTCCTTGCTTGGAAGTAATGTCGGGAGTTAGTAATGTTTTGTTTAGTTTTAGTCTTTAAAGTCGTGAGGTGAAAATATTGTAAGGTGTTGTTTATTTAGTTTGATATATTTTTTTATTGTTTGTTGGTAGATTTTGATATTTTTTGTGGTAAGTATTGCATTTAGCTGTTAGTTGGTAACCCCAATTTCCAAGCTTTGTTGCTATCCATAGAAGATAAGTAGTTCACATAAAACATGCCGAGTATGGCTCAATTCGATATATTAATAGGTACCTACTTTAAAAGTTCTATGTGAATAGCTAAAGAGGAACATATCAATCAATACATTATCAATAATTACACAATACACCGTACACAAATAATTTACCTACCAGGTACTAGGCGCACAACAGTCGTAGAAGCTCCTTTAGTAATAAAATTAATCCGTCGTCTCGTGTCCCTCATACTAGCGAGTATAGTCCCAAGTCCATTGACAGTTCCCTGCGATCGTGTTTGTTTCCTTTGTAGTAAGCTTCCACCTCAGTGATTCTATTGTCTGTGATATCCATATCGACACTGGGTCCGATAGGTGTTTGAAATCCTGTCATTTTGCTTGTCATCTTCTTGGAAATGTTTCGAGTATTTCACGGTCTTTGCATGTGTGTGTAGATTTTCATCAACACTCCTAGTCAAAGTCAAAGTCAAAATCATTTATTTCGATTTAACCAGGAAGGCACTTTTGAACGTCAACAAACAAATTTAAAAGTGAATTTATTCTACCTTGTACTACTATTGTTTACGTATTTCAAACTATATAAAATCGTTGGGCTTCGCTCGCTTAATAAAAATGTAATTTAATTAACAGTTTCATGTTACAGGGACTACTTAAGCAAGTTACATATATACCAATCATAGGTTCTCTTACAGTTTGTCCAACTCCGCCAGTCCCAGTAAATTGTTCGAAAAATGATGCAAAAATCAACTTCATACAAAAAAACCTCTTCATGCTTGTCAGCTTCCTCAAAATGATGAAGTATTACAGTCTTTAGCTGGAAATAGGTACAGTACAGTGCAATCCCTGACTAGCGATGTTGGTAGGTCCTGCGAGACGCGCTCAATCTTGTTAACAGCGACACGCAATTATGTCCAATCTAACAGTCTTGTTCACCTGCACTCCTGTTTAATGCCTATATGTAGCTACTGCACTAGTGTAAGGGTTCTTAGGCGATTTTTTTAAAGGGATTCTGCTGGTACTGATAATTGTACCTAATTGCAATGTTACAAGGCGGAATTCAGTGACTGTTCCATTCAAACAGGAACAGCGTATTTAAATTGTAATCCGATTTAGTAGGTAATGATTATGTATGGTCAATAAAGAGCCATTAAGTAGCATATTGATTTAGCATTGAATATCCTCTATCAATTCTACAGTTATTAAAACTTCTACAGTTATTTTCAAGTGTGGGAGACACAAATGGGCCGGCTCGGCCAGAGCGATACCACGGCCTCACAGAAAACCGTCGTGAAGCAATTAACACTTGCGGTGTGTTTTGTCTTGTGAGTGAAATTACCGGAGGACCAATTACCGCCCTTTCCCCTTCCCCAATCTCCCCAATCCCTGAATCCCCAACAATCTTCAAACTCCTATTCCTCTAAAGGGCGGTAACGCACTTGTAACGCCTCTGGTGTTCCAGGTGTCCATGGGCGACGCCGATTGCTTACCATAAGGTGCTCCGTCTGCTCGTTTACCAGCTTATGCTATAAAAAAAACTCTGAACTTGTATGACAGCCAGAGAACATGGCATACTATTTGAACTCATCCCTGAAACGACAGCGCTGAAACCAACACCACCATAACTCGCCAACGGCATTTAAACCAGCATAAACTCCAGAAATTCATAAAAAAATAAAATAATATTCCTGGCAAATCTGACCGCCGATTAAGCGTGAAGCTGGGACCTAATTAATGTTGCAATAAAAAACCGTCGTGCGTCGCCACTGGCTTGCAAACATTTGAAACAATAAAGAGGAGAATGAACGCGCGCCTTCCGCCATTGCCCTGCGATTACTCAGTTTCCGCTCCACAAGCGAAATGGTTCGTACTCATTGCTGCTATGATCCTTATATTACGATTTAAACTTGGTAAAATAAGAGAAGAATTATTGTAGTGGGTTTTATTAGCGGTTCAGTTCAGATTTGTTTAATATCTGTTTTGTGTCTATCTTAGTATTGGCTGGATACAGTGGCCGCGGAGGATTTAACGGGTTGCTGGGGCTCCGGCTCGAAGTGCAGAAGTAGGAACGGGGTGGTTTTTAGTAAATGAGAGTATGACACTCCTTCCTGCCTAACCGGAGGGAGAAGTCATTCGATGATTTTCCCCCTTAATAAAAGTATTGGCTACAGTGACTACCAACTAACTATTGTCGTCAATTCTTCGTAGGTTATACGATCTACTGATCGCCATCAAAGCAAATATTAGTTAATTGTTCCAACAATATCAGCTGTTAACATTAAAAGGATTTCCCACTTAAGTTCGTTATCATTAAGTAGTCAATATTATTGTATACCGGCACTCGAAATAAGTAAGATACTAAAATATATTTTTATGATAGTTACAACAAAATTATAGGTAAATAGTTATACAAACTTGCATTCAAAATACCTATCACTTATAGGTATTATTATATCTAACCATAAAACATTTTACTCCATATTTCCATAAAAGGAAGTAAAAACAACAGCCGTTGCTCAACTGTTACCAAACTACAGGTACAATGTAGCACATTCTGCTCTCCGCCCAATAAATCTTTTAAGAGCTCGTCTTATCCATAATACATGGATGTATCGCTCTCTGAATTTATCCAATCTATCGCTTATTCGCCTCATCCGGCCAATGCTGATAGATAACTGGTTTAATGTATTATTTATTGTTGTTTTCATTTGTAGTCGAGGGCTGTGGGATATTGATCAAGTGCTCGCCTTCCCTGCAAGTCAATGGGGACTCCAGTGGATGTTGAGGTGGTGCTTACAACTTTCATACGTTGATTTACTCACTTAAGCAGTTGGTTTTTGTTTTGGGTTGTTTTTGTAGTATTATGGGATGTTTTGTACGGTTAACAGTGATGTAGGAAAGGGATGATGATGTTGTTTAAAGGTGTTTTAGGAACTGAATTTATTTTGATAACTACCTACTTGCTTGTCTAGATACTAGACAGCAAGAAACGCAGAAAAAATATTTTTAAATGAATCAATATAATATGTATTTTAGGAATCTAAATCTCTTTCTCCTTAGTCTTTCATTGCAAAAGGTACGCTAAAGCTGAGTAGTTCAATGTAGACTTCATGTCAACTTAGGTATGATTATGGAGCTAATTACCATATCGTCACATTAATCAATAATTCCAAAATTACCTAGGTACTGTAGGGGTCAGTGCACGGTGTACACACGCATGACAAATTAACCGGTGCCCGACTGTGCCGCTTGATTTGTTCCGATGATGGATAGTCGCTCCAATTTGTACTGCGCCTGTACATTACCGGCCAGTGATTGCTCACCGTAGATTTTGTTACTCTGTGATTTAGTACTTCAATTAAGATAACTTCAAAAAACTGGGTATAAACGAATTGTTTGTGTTATTTGGACATTTCTTTCAGAACAAATGTTACCTATATACCTGCTAAAAGTTTAAAAATACTCACCTGTAAATCTCTTTGAACCGACGAAAAAAAAAATCAACCAAAAACTGTGTTTTAATTTCGAGTCGATACTGAAACACATTTGAGTTCTGTATCCCTTTGAAATGTCCCAAAAATGCGAACTACATACATATACACAAATATGCATATGGGCCTTTATGTAGCAGCACTTCCATAAAGGTGAGTATACACGGCATGACAAATTAACCGGCGGTGTTGTTCAATGCAACTCGTATGATGGATAGCTATGCCGGCGCCAATGAGGACTCTAATTTTGATGACCATTTCACCCTAGTATGTACATTACTACAAGCGAACTGCAATGTGTAATGTGTGTACCTAGCTTATACTGGACGGATGGAATTAAAAGGGATGTGTTTGCAATGTGTAGTGATTATTGAATTGCCGCTTTGTATGATTTGTTCTGTTAAACGGTTATGGGATCAAATCGCGAGATAATTCTGGTCTTGAGATATTCGAACTACATGCATTATGAAGAGGTAAGACAGCTCAGCTTTGGTACATCAGCAATTCAACGGTAGCTACGTTAAAATCTACCTCGTAACTGTAACTAAAAAATACATTACTTCTATACTAATATCATAAAGAGGAAAGATTTGTACCTATTTTTGTATGTTTGTAATGAATAGGCTCAAAACGTAGGTACTGGGCCGATTTAAAAAATTCTTTCACCAATAGAATGCTACATTCTTCCAATTTGACATAGCCTACATTTCATTTTGAAAAAAAATAGGGATCCTTGGTAAAATTTGAACAATGTAACCGAAGGTGTAGAAAAATGAGTCTTAAAATGTCTTTAGTCGAATGCGCTGCCGAAACTATTAGCGATAGAACAAAATAATGTACAACAATATTGAAGAACATCGTAATGTCTACAAAAAACTCCGCAATAGTATATGTCTAACTTTTGTAGTTATGTCACTACAACAATCCAAATTTCCAAAAATAAATAATTGTCTACCCCATGCGAAGCCGGGACGGGCTGCTAGTATACAATATTTTGAAAACGCATAGCAACATAGCATTCAAGTAAGTACAGAACAATCCACTACCCTGTTTAAATCAACCTCGATGTCAGCGGTGGAAGCTAAAACCAGTATCTTTAGCTACATAAACGACTAGATAAGTACCAGGCTCCCATAATTTGCAGGCATTAGTCAGCCTTGACAAATTCACGGGTACAATATAACGCATGTTAGTAGCCGAAGCTACGTGCACAAACATAAATTCATTTCGATGACGTTACTGTGCGAGTGTGCGACGATTCGCGACGAGAACTGCAGACCCGTCGTTGCTTTGATTTGTGATTGCATACGTCAAAATGTTTATCGAAATGTTTTTTTTATTTAGTTGATGTATTTATTGGTTTAGGGAGTGGTGCATTGTTGTGGGTATTTCATTATTGATTGAAAATGGGCCGACTACTTATAATCTCATAATTATAAAAGTCTCCAAATTACATTTTTAAATACAACTTACAAAAAAAAATATTTATAATCTAGACACGACCTACTAACTACTTATTATTGATACTTACTCTGTGTATACCTAGTTACAAATAGTAGCCAGAGTTAACCTTTATAATGCTAGTACATTATAAAGGTGAAAGCCAGAGTGTCACTTAAAAGCTATATAGTGTCGCTTTTGCTGCGGTATAATCAAAGATTTAGGAAAAATTGTATTTTAGAGATACACCGTAACCAAGCAAAAATGTGGATACATACTTATACCTAAATTGTAGGTTTTAAGCAGGCAAAAAGCAGTGTTTGTAACACTTTATTATTATCTGCACAATACTCTATGCCGCTACCAAACTGTTAGAAAGGACAGAATGAACAACAACATATAAATTATGTGTGGCCAACTATTAAACTGCACCGTATTCCATTACCAGTAGAGGTCAGTTCACGACCTGCTAGAATTACTGTTACCCTGGTAGCCTAGTACTTTCTAACAGTGTTACTTTACTTACATAGTAGCTAATGCGATTGCAAGGGAGGGAATTTTATGACGCTCCTGCTACGTACAAAATTTTATATCATAAACTTTGTTAATGATACTCTGAGTTTACATAAGAATGTTGTTTAGAGGGATTGGGGATTGGTAGAAGTTGCACTTTACATTGCAGTCAGATTTCAATAAATTATTTTAATAGACATCTGCCAAACTGCATAGCATCAAACTGTGAACCGGACATCAAGGACTTTATTTTAAAAAACATTTAGGACATGATTCCTCTTTACAAGAACTGTACGAAGATTTTAAATTGATTAATTATTATCATTTAAAATCTTTCAAAATCTAAGCTTTTCCAGGTCTTTTCTGCCTGTCTACCACAACACAATTAACTCGTCGAGTACCGGTTTTATAGACACAATTAAAGAACAATAGGTCGCGGTCACCGGTGACCGCTTGGTGTTTGACAGTTTAATTCTGTCACTTAGGTAAGCGTAAACGATTAACAAACACACTTTGTCTTTGTATCTATTTAGGTAGGTTATATTTTCTCCTTATCTAATATTTCTATTTAATAATAATAAAATTAAGTTACCGAAAAACAAATATTATCTATAAAAGTTAACATTTCCCACATTCAAGGTAAACAACCTATATTAATTAATTAAACGTTAATTAAAAAGTCTTTTATAATTATTTCCCAGTTCAAACGCGCAGGTACCAGGCAAGCATGAACGAGCACCAACAAATTGCATGAAGAATTATGGATCGGACTAATTATGTTTATCTAATTATCTAATTAGTGACCCGAGTCGGGTTTATGAACCGTGGTACCAGGTCAACATAAATCGTGGGAGCTTCATAAATAAAATATTATTGAATGTATGAATTTTTATTATTCAAAGAAATGCTTTTACATTTAATGCATTTATTTACATAGGTGTGACGTCACGTATGGAATTTGTAATAGTATTTGTGGTTGTGTTTTTATAAAAGCAATGATCGTGTGCATGGATCACATTCCACAACAGACATATTCAGTGTTTTTGTTAGTGACATATTTTTTTCAGTATTGGTAGGTTATATTTTTATACAACGATATTTGTGACAGACCACGTAGCTGAATGTTTCTGGTATGGTAGCATTGTTTACGAAAAAAAGTCATTTGGATAAATGCGATTTTTTTTATCATTTATTTAGATTTATAGAATCCCACTGTATTTATTTGCCCAGCACTCTACAGAGCTACCTATCCTTACTGCAAAGCACGGAATAAAGCAGGGAGTGACAATCGAAGTTACTCAAATCGTTGACTACGGAGTGAATGCAAATTGCGGCCTCCAAAGTTGTGCCTCCAACTGGGCAAGACGTGACGCAGCCTGACTTGCTTCAGGGCACATCCCTAGTTCTAGTTACATGGAATGTTCTAGATCTTACATACTTGGGAGTTAATGAAGCCATTGTTTTGTGCAATACTTAGCAAGTAGGTACCTACTTCTAGTATTTTATTTTGCAAAACTGAAATTTTCAGAGTTCCATATTTGTGATGAATAAAATAAAAATATCAGAATCTGTTAAATATGCGGCTATTTTTTTTTAAGGGGGGGAAATAATCGAATGACTGCTCCCGCCTGGGCGAGGCGGGAGGGAGTGTCAGACTCTTACTGACTAAAAACCACCCCGTTCCTACTGCACGTCGAGCCGGAGCCCCGGTTACTCGTTAGGTTCTCCGCGACAAATATGCGGCTATAAGACTACAAGCTACTATATGATGTAAGCTCTGCTTTTATTCACAAATGTTTAGTCAATAACTACTTACTTAGATTTGCTTCATAGAAAAATTATGAAATGGAGAACAGAAAAAGGTTTGCTTCATAAAAAATGACCTAAAATTTTATCTCTAGTCTAGATTATTTCTAGGTTATTGAGACGGGTAGTCTCAATAACCTAGAAATAATAAGCGCCGTAGCGTTTTATAGTGAGCAAATATAAGACCAAATAGAGAGCTAAGTATTGTGTTTCACGAACAACCGAGCATTTCTATCTGGTAAAGTTTTTTAATACTTTGGCTAGATCGCAAATGAAGTGTCGCGCGGATTCCGCCGCGATAAGTCCAATTTAGCTACGTCACGTACGCCAGCCCGCCATGCGTACTATGTGCCACGGAGAAGAGTAAAAATGAAGACCATAGCGCTTGGCCTAAAAGAATGGCATAAGGGCGATGTTTTGTAATTACTTGCAGTGCTTTCACAATAGCTTTCAATACCGCCCTAATTTTATGATAGTAGTTCGTATTTTTATTATATATGCACAATGGGGTTGCCATGATATCAAATTAAAGAAAACTTTATTAAAAGTGTAAATTACCATCTAACAAAACTTAGGAGTTCTGTCGAGGATAGTAATTAAAGTAAACTTGCCTATAGAAAACAAGTAAGTACCTACGATAATGTATCATAGTTATTTTACAAGTAATTCATTATTTTAATACCTGTGTGAATAGACGTGTGTTTGTGGTATACCTACACGTAGCACAACAATATACACAATGTAACTGAGACGGGTAGTTATCACTCCATTTGCTTGTGTACTCAGTGCGTCATACCGGTGTCAACTTAACATAGACTTTGTGTTTATGTCGGCTTGTGGCTTGAAATCCTCTAGAAGTTTGAAATTCTGAAGGCTGACGATGGGGTTTGGAGGCAAAGAGCTGGAGCCTCCAATTATATGTGGTTTTGATGAATGAACTGACGTGATACCGTTTTAGGCGTACAAATGTTTCTGGAAATCCGATTCTGTAAATTAATCGTATAATTAAACATAATCATAAAACAATGGAAGTTGTACCTGGTGAGTACATAAACTTTTGGCTAGTACATACTGTTTTCTTTTTTTTAACGTTGCTTCACGCTAGGATTTTCTCCTGTGTCGTGAGTGCGTTTATAAAGATACAAGTTCACATATACATAAAACTCAAACCCGGGACAACAATTTGTGGATCACACAAGGAGCTACTCCGTGCGGGAATCGAAACCGCGACACGTTACGCGGCAGCCGGTTGTCAGCCAGCCACCGCGCCAAGCATGCCGTTAATCTATCTTTACTTTAGTTTTAATTATACGGTCAAGATAGGATCAATCTTCTGCAAAAATGTTATTTACGATTCTTTCAATAAGCAACAACAGTATCTATTTTCATTTTGACTTCAAGACTTATTGTATCGCTCAAAACGTTTTGCCTCTAATAATCCACTCATTTACAACATGTCAAAACTTCAGCGTCTATAAAAGAAAACATCAGTCCTTTAGGACTGGGTGCTTATACCAACTTGAAGGCTATCAGCCGTGTCTAGCGAGCTAAAACAATTTCGCAAAGAATTCACCCAAGATCCATCCCCGGTTGAAGTTTGGAATTTGGCTAACTTTCTTCATATGCCTTTCACAGCCGCTTCGCAGTTTTGTGAGACGCCAAGATGTAAGATGGAGCGAGCTGAACTTATTTTATTAATTTTTTCGTTTACTTTACAACTAATACTGAATTAGGTATTGGTAAAGTAACCACTAAGTGTGGGAGAGCCATGCTTTGGCGCGATTGGGCCGGCTCGACCAGAGTGATACCACGACCTCACAGAAAACCGATGTGAAATAACGCTTGCATTGTGTTTCGTTGTGTGAGTGTGGTTACCGGAGGCCCAATTACCCCTCCTCCCCAGTCTCCCCAATCCCCGAATTCCCCACAATGCTCAAATTCCCAGTTCGCCAAAGGCCGGTAACGCACTTGTAACGCCTTTGGTGTTTCGAATGTGTGTGCGGTGCCAATTGCTTACCATCAGGTGATCCGTCTACTCGTTTACCGGTTTATCCCATAAAAAAAATTGAAGTCAGCTTAGATTTCTGGATAGTGTACAGTCGTTTTTTTTCTCCATCGTTGCTATTTTTTGCTTTGACCAAATAGATGTTTCCAAAAGAAATCTATCAGACTATTAAGACGCTCTACTCACTACTTAGAGCGAAACTTACGTCATGTTACAACATAGGTATTTGCATTGAAATGTCTACAGAAAATATTAATTAAGGCCAATATGTTTTAGTCATCACACCAGCTAGTAATTTCGCTATTAACATTACCTTACACCACATTCAAAGTATTATATTGTACTTTTGTGTACAATACGGCTCGGTTGAAGTCGGTTGTAATAATTTGCGCTTACTTAGATCTCAGTTGTCACAATGACGAACGAGCACAAACCACTACGTAGTTTCCAAAGTCATTCAGTGCAGACCCCTAAACAAACGTGACAGCTCAGAGAATTGAATTTTATTGATAACTTAGCCCCGACAATGTTTTCTAAATTATAGCGGACAGTCGAGGTCGTGGGTTTAAAAACTTTCAATGATACAGATAGGATTTTACAGTGAGTGATCGATTTGGATGACTTATAGAATACGATTGCTATTGCATTCGATTTTAGAGATCGTTCAAAAATTGGAAACGTGTCTAAACTTTGACTGACTATAGATTAGGTGTAGGTTTCGATTAAGGCACACATCTACTTGATACCTAAATGCTGTTTTTCTGCTTACTTCAAGGAATCTGTGCAATAAACTCTGTGCTTCTCCCATGTCAAATGTCAAGTGGATTTCAATTATATCCAGGTATTTTACCTTCCGCCACATTTCACTCCTCACTTACATAGATTTCAATAGATAATTCCTTGGTTCCCTACTCAAAATACCTCTAATATCAAATCAATGGTCAAACTAATAAAACGAATGTCCAAATTCCGTGAACATCACCTGTATCCAAAAACAGTGTATTACTTCAAAATAAACCCATTTTTCCAATATGAGTAGCGAGATCTTCCTTTGTTATAAGTTCTTCGATAATTGAATTTATCTGGCACTGCAGTGCACAATTACTTAACCAGGTCAAGCGATAGCCTACCTAAGCATAGTCGGGTATTAAAGTGAACTTGTGAAGCGTATTAAACCTGTTTCGAGGTGTTTTGCGATTACCTGTTGAGTGCACTGGGATATTTATTGTCTTTGAGCGTTAGGCCAATTAAATGATTCGACCCAGTGGCTCCGTTGTGGTCAACTTAAGGATATTGAGTTCTAGTGAGATGTGTGGGTTTTGGGGAACGGAGACAGTTATAATGATCAGTCGATTTGGTTTATTGGGTATGTATTGGTCAATATAGGCATTGAAAGTCTATATGAACTTGTTACATGATACAAATACGCACGTCACATACAAATATCATTGGTCTTAATTTCTACTTTAAAATAGACTTCGAATTTGAGAGAAAAAACCGAAACTATGTGCTTTACCAGCGTTCAATTACCAAATAATATTTACTGGTATCAAGGCAATCAAATTCTAACACGAAAGTTATTTCCAAAAGTGTCCACTTTTTGATTGCAAGCTAAAGATCAAAAGGGACGATCATTTTTTCTTGCTAACAAACGGCCCCTCTCAATCAACACAGGAACAACAAATTGCGAATAACGAACGCACCTCTAGCTGTCAAACGCGCAATCCATCATGGCGGCTCCCGCCAAAACGTAACTCGCTTTGTCGCAAAATGGCGGCCGTGTACTCTTTAATAAATGCATGTCAGCGAGGCTATGAATGTATTTTCGGTTTTCATTTTCGGAACGTTCATCAATATTTTTAGGTTAAAAAGTCGAAGGAGGCTTACCACAATAAGTATTGAAAGTGCTTTGTTCGACGAATTTTTAATTTTCGTCTTTTTCTTGAGCCCGATTGAGAGCATCTGCTATTTTAATGTGCGTGATATAAATAGTGAAAGGTCCTACTTTTATAAATATTCCTGTTTATACTTTCAATAAGGTAAATATCTTGTTATAACTATAAATTTCACCCACAGAAATAACAACATTATTCTAACCTGTCATTTTTGTAGACCGAACTTTATCTAAACACAAACAACGGTACATAGGCAACAATACACCCAATTAGTTGGCTGTGGTGCGTAACAAACTATTGAGTTATGTAAATATATTGAATTAATCATACCGAGTATTAGGGTTCATTAATTTTGTAATCGTTAGTAGGTGAGGGACATGAAGCAGTGTATTCAGAAAGACCAATAACTAAAATGTGCACAGAAGCATGTTCAAAAATTCCTTTAGTTATTAAGGTAAGAAAATGAAATAATCACTCATCATTATAACACAATACATTTCAAAATTTAAAAAACTGACAGCAAACTTCTCTCTTCTTCTGAATGAAGTTGAACGTAGTGCTGTTCGCAAACATGTTTACGCTTTCCTGTCTAGTTCAGATTTTTGAATTGGTCTCATTTCAAAAAGAAATCTTCACTGAATTTTGGTGACTTTATTGAGAAGTTCTAAAAGTACAAAAATACAGTTCACCAGTGTGTGGCCCCAGTCTATCACCAGTCGGACCAAACAATTTACCAGAGAATTTACCTTCAACAGTAATATGTCTGTGTGTAGTTTTAAGTGTGGGAGAGCCATGCTTCGGCACAAATGATACCATGGCCTAACAAAAAATCGACGTTAAACAACGCTTGCTATGTGTTTCGTAGTGTGAGTGAGGTTACCGGAGGCCCAATTCCCCTTCCCCCCCTTCTTCTCCAATCCCTAAATCCCCAACGATCCTCAAACTCCTAATCCCCGAAAGGCCGGTAACGCACTTGTAACGCCTCTGGTGTTCCAGGTGTTTATGGGCGACGCCGATTGCTTACCATCAGGTGATCTTTATACTTGTTTACAGGCTTATCTCATAAAAGAAAGTCATTGACTGGGATCTTGAACATCTGAGAGCCAAAACACGTTAAACAACTGTTCACAGTGGAGATTCTGAAGATACCTCTTTGTAACGTATCTGTTTTAGTAGTTTGAATTACCGACACCCAATGCTACAAGCTCTATTAAATTCTACGAATATTAAACTAAATATTAAAGGTGTTATTATTCGGGCTTCTAATTAACAATTCCTTTATGGTAATTTATTTGGTGTTTGTACTAAAGATTATCTTTTCGAAAGGTGTTTCATTAAAGGAAAAGCTAGCGTTATTAAGTTCTTCACGAATTACGATATAATATCGAAAATTCGATAATATTTTATACTTTCATATTATACTTATATATTATTTGGATATTGTTTCATGTTCTACGAAAATATAAGGCAGAAATGATACATATTAATGTACATAAAAATTAAATACTATACAATTCTAAGTATTAGCAATAAGATGCCTGTGAAAGCACTTAGGAGAAATCCAAATTAAAATACTGCTGAACGGATTAAATAAAGTGAAGTGAACCGGGAGAAAGCTACGTAGTAATATTTTAAAACCTTATAAAGGTAAAGGAATGTAAAACAGTACTATGCAACATTATTCACAATACGTACATAGTCTCTTTGCTACCTTAATCTGTCAAGTCTCTTCCACAAACATCTTTATTTCTTTGTTATAAAGTTTAAAATCTATTGTTGAGATTTGCCTGTTTAGGGTAGCTTGATGTGCTTTTGTCGGTACATCTTGGCATTCCTGCAAATGGACTTTCCTTGTTGGGAGCCAATAATGCGTACATATCTAGACAGATGCGAGTTACATCGACAATCTGCTTTATGCCTCTTGTATTACGTACGCAAATGATTTGTGCTATTTTCTCACATTGAGAGCATTTGTCATCATCATTTAGGTAAAATTTTATTTTGGTTGCAATAAGAACTGTCTTTGTGGTGTAAAGTGTTTCCACTTCGTTGTTACGTTTACTCGTTTATAGTAATGACGTGTATTTTGCTCGGTTTGTATACATTTTAAGGTTTAATATTCTGTAACTGTTAAATCGAAAGCCCAAAGTGAACTCAATCACATTGGTCAATTATTCTAACAACCTACATCCTATTGTACATAGCGGACCGCGATGGAGTTCACTATTTTGTTATAGAATAGGAGACAAACGAGCAGACGGATCACCTGATGGTAAGCAATCAGCGCCACCCATAGACAATAGCAACACCAGAGGAGTCACGCTCTTTTCTTGAAGGTTTGAACGTCGTATCGGTAACTTCGATCTTTTGAACTAATAGTTATAGAATAGACAATCCGAAAGAACCGAAAACCTCTCTGACACGGCGAAACAAAACGCAAGCATATTTATTTTAGGCCGTGGTACTCGTGGTCGAACTGGCCCATGATAAAGCATGGCTGTCCCACAATATTATTATCAAATAAACACCGGTTTTTAGTCAAACTATGTCACTTTCCAAAATAAATGTAGATAGAGATGGCACAACTAAAATCCGTAGTCAAATTACTTTAAATATAGCAACCACAGCATCTCCGCCTGGCTCACTGTAATTTCCGTTTTATCTGACGAGGACAGAATATTTCAAGTTCTTTGTTTGAAAACCAATACTGATATTTATTACCTACTTACCTACCTACTATTGTTTCTAGGTTCATCTAAACCACAACATTAGATATCAACTTAGTACCTATACTTACTGAGTATGTTCTTATTAATTGTTTAAAGTTTTTAATAAGTTCGTGGTTGATTTTGGATCTCTCTATTGTAGCCACATATGACATGTTTTTTATAATAACCATCGTGTATTACATACTGAATTAACTAAAATTTTACTACCCTAACCTACTCAGACCAGGTAGGCTGCCCGAAGTCGCCGCCATCGCGCACGCTGCTCACGAGGAAAAGTCCCTCTGTGACTCGAAACTAGTAGAACTTTTCTCAGTATATTTACCTGAGTAAACCGTTATGTTTAGTTAATAAAATATATGGAATGGTATATTGATCATCCGTAGTTATCACAACTTCTTTTTATGGTAACATCGTTGGACTTATGTATGTCCTCGACCAGCTATCATGACATGAGTAGCATCTGTTCTATTTTCGGTGTCCTTTCTATGATCTACAAAACACAGATTTTTTGTTTGGATGGGTCTGACTCTTAGAGGAGATCGAATTTTAAATATGCAGTCATTGCGTGCATATTATGTAATCTTGTAGAATATTGTATTCAGTTAAGTTAAGAAACATTCTATACGTTCTTAAACAAGGAAATTTCAAAGAATATTCAACTAGCTAGTAGGGAATTGTAAATTTGTGCTGCAAGTTACGATATAAAATCAAGTTGTTCCATTTTGTATGCACTATAAGCACGCCATCAGGTCGGTTATCCCAAGTTTTGCGTTGGTTCCGTCGCTGTTCTAACTCGATCTAACTTAGGTCATCATGATCGTAACTTACCTGTACAAGTTATTACTTGCGCACTTTCATGTAGCCGACTTGTTGGATCATGTTAGAATATTTTGAGACCCGTTCGATTGGAGAATAAATGGACTAAACGTGACGATAATTCACATTTATATAAGCTTAAAGTTGATAAACGAACAGCGCGATAGTAAGTACGTTTTCTGAACTGCAGAACCGATTTTATGAATTAGGTCCGATTTTTCTAACGCAAGATAAATTTTAAAGGAGGAATAAATTTTAATATTTGACAATTCTTCAGTTAAATCTTATCTGTAGATTAAAATTGACAGTTAATAGTTTTTAGTATGGAAGTTATTGTTCAGCTAAAATTTATCTGGCATTGGAAATATCAGCCCTTTGGAATCAACTGATGATTAAACAATCGGTCTTTAGTTAATTAGAATCTTAGCAAAATCGGTTTAGTCTATCTTTATACATAGATTAATAATAGATTTTGGAGTCTTTCTAAGCGATGTACGTTGGAGTAAAAGACAGGTTTCCAAAAAAGCAATAACATTAACAAATAACCAGTAATTAGGTATGTTGTAGTAATTATGGAATCAGAAAACGTTTAGTACCATTTCTGTGTAATTACAATAATAACTTACCCTTACAAACATCGCGCAGCTGACACATAACCGCGCGAATAAAACAAGAAACCACAACAACAGCATTTCTTTTACTTTCCATTCAAAGCGCGACCTCGGCAATATTTAAAGCAGGCAATAATTCAGGCTTGTGTTCCCGTAAAGACGGACTGTAGATTTCACGAGGCAAGTTGTCAAAACGGGCGTCTAACAGAGGCCAATGAATCTCATTGAAGCCCCTTACTTTGAAGTTTTTCTAATAAAGCGCGAAGGATCGCCGCCGTAGTTTTTGCCTCGAAACGAGTTGTGGCGAAGTTTTCAAGAATACTCGGCTGGTTTTTATTGTGGGCACTTGAGACCTAGTTGTGGAGGATTTATTGTTTGTTTGGCAGCTTCTGGGGCTGCGTGATGTAGGGGCCGGTAGTTTTAGATCACAGCTGCACAGTAATCAGAGCAGAATCGATACGAAATGTCTAATGATCGTCTTGCGTGTAAGTTACAAGTTTATTTGCTTTGTTTCGTCATTTGAAACCTAATGCTATAATATTTTGAACCGTAGTTAATGTTATATATATTGTTAATCAACTAAACTTCTGGTGAGTCCAAAGCCGGGCTACGAGTTCGAATCTCAAGATCAGCACTTAGCAGACTCACTTGGAAAACTCAACCAAGTTAAAAGCTCACCTGCACTGAACTGCACTTAATTGTACTTTAGTTACTTGAATTAAATTAACAATACGCTCATACATGCTTTATAATTATGTACAAGAGAAAGCAATAAATACACATCTAAAAAATATTTCCGTCGTCCGCGGCCAGCGCGGGCGTGTCACGTGACGTGCGACGTGTAACCGTAGCGTGTAGCGTGCAACAAGCATGTCAATATGTTTTCGCGCGGGTTAACTTTTTGCTTGGCACGTTTTTGTGACGAGCAGTTAGCGACAGACGTAACTGCATAGTAACTGCGTGCTTTGACACTGCTGAATGAATTACTTTTTATTTTCAGTTTCCGCAATAAAATGGCGCACAAGTTGTAATAGGAACTATAGTGTCATGTGGGAAATGTTTTGTTATTTGTTTACTGATTTTTTTGTGAATCGCTTTGACTGCCAAGCATGGAAGCAAGGTTTTTGTTTTCAATTTATACCGGGGTAATATTACCTAGTTTTTACAAATTCAGCACTGGCGTGAGATTGTTGTAAGAACTGTAATTGTGCTCGACGTATAACTTAGATTTTTTTGAACAAAGTTTAATGAAATTTCACATAGGTGTGGCCTTAAATCTAAACTCGTCAAACATTAAGGAGAAACTTATATCTAATATAACTGTTAACTATGTATGTGTATCTACTGTCAAGTATACACTAACATGAGCAAGACGAATAGAATAGGTATGTGTACGTATAAACTTACAACTTTTAACCCTAACCTAGTCACTCATTAACGTCCACCCCAAGAAAACACCGCCTACATAAAATAAATAAATAATTACATTGTAGAATGAAGGTCGCAACGTGTTATGTAACACGTGACGTGACAGCGTTGACGTGACGCTTTGATTATTATTAATGTCACGAGTCAAGACGTCACGCCTCCCTCAGTAACTACGCACACACGTTAGGGCGAGCACAGATACGTTGACGTAATTTCGATATCTATTTTATACTAGTTTCTCCAACGGCTTCGTCTGCATTCTCATCGGGTAAAAACCTGGCCTATGTATTATAACAGACCAAATTCTAATCCTGTTCCAAATATCATTCCGATCATGTCAGTCGTTTTGACGTGAAAGAGTGACAAACACACACACACACACAAACACACACATACACACACTCAGACACAGACACACACATACACACACACACATACATCCTTACTAGCTTTCGCTTAAATGAACTCTCTCTTTTGTCGTGTGATCTAAAGATCATCATAATTTTTTTAAACGTTGCCCTGCTTTAAGATTTTCTTCTGCATCGTGGGTACGTTTGCAAACATACAATTACACAATCAATATGAAACGATGCTGCATTTCATGATTTTCCTTCGACTCAATGCTACATACAAACATTTAGTATTACTCCAATGTTTGTAAGTATAACAGTGTCTTTATAATTCTTTTGTCTCCCTTCATTTTAAGTTGCTTTTAATTAGTTCAACATAGGTATAATTGCCATTTCAAAATTCACTAATGCTGATCAGTTGCACTTCTTAGATTCTGCATCGAATCGTCCCTTCTATTTTCCAAACGGAATAAAATCGATTTTTGATAAGAACTCAAGGCAATTCTTCTTTTGCAGTCCATTGCTCATTTTAATTATAATTTTATTTACATATTTTATTTTGATTTTAATTGTTTTATGACCTCAATTAAAAAAAATATTTTTATTGTAACTATTTCAACACATAACATGATTGTAACTGTTTCATTTTGACTTTTATTCATTTATTCAAATTCGATTATATGTAACATTTTGATTACAAGATATTATAAAATGATAAAATGTCAACTTTATTTTTAAAAATATTAACTTTATTTTATCAAAATAATGTTGCTATGCCCTTACGGGGTCCATAAATGTAACTTAGCTGTAAGCGTATTGTAACACCTTATTCACTTTATTGTATGCAAATAAATGAATATGAATATAAATACATTTTTTTTTTAAGGGGGGAAAATCATCGAATGACTGCTCCCGCCTGGGTGAGGCGGGAGGGAGTGTCAGACTCTTACTGACTAAAAACCACCCTGTTCCTTCTCCTGCACGTCGAGCCGGAGCCCCGGTTACCCGTTAGATTCTCCGCGACAATATAAATACAATAACAAGCGTATGCAAGCACCTTTACCTACATTACTAAAATTACGTGTCTTGCGGCTCATAGTTAGCGTAACGTCGGCGGAGTTTACAATATCTAATGGTTTGTCGTATTGAACACGACAGCTCGAATTAAGACGCTTGTTGTAGGTACGTCACAGCACTATCTATACGTCGCAACACTGACAACCATTCATTGATTTTTATGTATGTATTTTAATTGATGAAAAATTGTGTTACTGATGTATGTTTGCATGCACAAATAATGGGCATCTAAAAATAATAGAATAATATATATGCCTTTTATTAGATGTAGGCACTAAATGCCACTACAATGTAACACCCACATTTCAGTATTTATGTATGAGTCCTATGTAATAGGGGGTGAGCCTATTGCCATATACCGGGCACAATTCCGGACTCCGTACTACTTCTGAGATTTTTTTTAAAACCCAGTAATATTTTTCCCATCCCGGGAATCGAACCCGAGACCCCTTGCAGCTACTCGGCCAACGAGGCAGTCTAAATCTAAAAATATTAACTTTTAAAAAGCTTTGTCTGTTAAAGTATTATTGAAATAATTAGTTATGAGTCTTTACTACTTTGACTTTCGGTCATGCCATTGCAACTACGACTGCGACTCTTGGTAGTGAAGTGAGGATGACAATACAAGCAAAAGATAATAGCTATATCTAATAATTAGAAACCTTAAAAAAGACTTATAAAAATAAAATCACCAAAAACTGAAAAAGATGAAAATGTACGTAATTATTTAAAAAAATAATAATTAATTTTGGTTCGTACTAAAAATGGCTGTTCAATTAATTCTATCAATCGGAACAGGTAATTAAGTTCTTTAATTGAACGTCATTGTGACGTACGACGCTAGGGTGACAACAATGTACGAGCTTCGGATCCAATTTCCCAAGTGTACGATTACGTGCAACTGTGAAGCGTGCCAAGTGAAAAATGTTTACTTACCTCTTTTTTTCTGTACATGTTTCTTAGACTGACCGAGGCAATCAAGGCTTTATTATTTAGCCATTAAAGTGCACAACAACAAAACAGACTAGTCCAGTGGCGTATGTCTGTTTTCTTACACTAGGCAACGTTAACTAGTCATTATTATTTAGCTATTAAAGTTTACAACGACAAATCAAACTGGGCCTTGAATTAAAAAATAGATAATTATTTTATGGATTTAAATTTGATTTTATTCTAGAATTTGAAGCTAAGTAAATGTATGTTTAGTGTGGGCCAAAAATGACAGTCTATGGTTACACAGAATGACATTTGTCATTGTAAGATTAATGAAGTAAAATGATTAATGATATCGTCTATACAAATCGTTTTTCATGCATGTTTAGACCGAAATATTTATTTAAAAGTTTCATGCAAAGTTCAATATTGAAGGTCACCTTCACTCGATCTCAATTACGAAAATTATATTATTTTTTTGTGTAGAAAAAAATATTTTTTTCTATCTATGTTCTACATTCAATCTTTTAATGTTATGTTTTCGGACCGACACTCTCTTGAGGTCCTTAAAGTTTATGAATATAAAATAGCCAAGAGGGATTCCACGATTTCGGTGACGAGTGCGGACGAGTGCGGACAACATCCTGTCAAGACTTGTTCACCGTACGAGGGCTACTTGCGGGTTGGCATTCTTGTGGGGTGACCATAATTGTAGAGAACTTGAAGATAAAATGGAAGATAGGTGACTCTTTGATTCTTAAGTATTATTTTATTTCTTACTTGAAGTACCAAAGGTGTTGCTTATTGCTATTTGAAGTTATTTGAAGATTGAGTACCGATTAAATATTAATATGGGATTGGACCCCTACAACTTGGAACTCATGATGGAGGTAGGTGACTGGTGTAAAGTGGGTGTTACATTTCTATGTCGATAATACAATGCATGATGCTACGTTATGTAATAATTAATCCAATCGAAGCCGCGAGCACAAACGAGTATAAAATAAGTTATTATTCCGTAGACCACGGTCCTTGACACGCTAACATCATTGTGCTCCGTTGTACGTAGCACAAATGTAGTGATGCGCTCGCGTTTCAATTGTCGTATTGTCTCTGCTCTTTGATACGAATTCAAATTACGTGCTGCCATCGATTGCTATTGTTAGCAAGTTAATTTCGGTATTGAGCTCATGAGCTTTTTGTCTGATACAAACAATCATCGTTGTCGAGGGGTTCCGAGTAGTCGAGGCCGTGTCCCTCGTATTGTGGTGCGGTTAACTAGTATCGCTCGCTATTATGATTTCCTCATGCTGATTAAAGTGTAGTTTCTATACGAACAATGATAAATTTTCACTTCATTTACAAAACCAATCACAAATACCTATTTCAACCTTTTTTAGAAAGTAAACGAACGCTTTATACTCCTATTCACCTAAATTGCCCACTTCCACATCAGATTCCTCACACAATAAATAAAGCGGTAAAGAATCCCTCCGTTCCGCTCCGTCAAACTATAATCATCATTGAGTACCTAATCAAAGATCCCTAACCGGGGATTAAACACTTCAGGGGCATTAAAGTTTTAACTTGTCTATACAGGAGGCCACTCGATGTCCGTCGTTTATTTTGACGATAATTCGCTTTGACAACCTTGTTTTTACAGTTGAGAAAACTCTTAAAATAAAGGCTGTAAATGCGAGTTTTCTTTGTCACTTTATTGGTTTATGTTTGCAGTGAGTCAGTGCGACTAGGAGCCGCTGGGATACAATACAACAGGCTTGCGGCGGATCTATGCGGATTACTGTAGGCTGCGTTATCCGTTTCCTTAGGAAGGCTCAATCAATGTAACCTTTAGACTGTGATGCATGGATGAGTTGCCTCTGGATTCCAACGCTATGGGTCGGCTCTATGCGGAAAATTTGTTTGGGTCAATTGGGGGATGGGGCTTAATTGATTGCAAACACTATTGTGCAGACAGGTATACTGTATCTCGACATGGCTTTACTATGTTTTGTGGCTACTGTATTGTACAAAGAGGGTTATACTTTACTTCTATGTGTAATTAGTGTAGCGACACGAACTTACCACTAAACTCCCAATGACAAAGGCAACATAAACGCTCAGCAAAGCGTGGCGTTAAATTTTAAAGCTGAGAGCGTAGCGTCGCGAGCAAACATCGCCTGTACTGGCGCGGTGCGGCCGGCATAATTAACAATTAGGTAATTCGAGCTCAAAGTGGGCGAGTGTGGTTGTCGCGAGCATGCCTTCATCTGGCTCCACCACCGAGCACCGTGGACACATACTAGCTCATTGTGATTTCCCGCGGGAAGCCCATGTTTGTGTGATTTAATTTCAAAGTTATGAGACTGAGGTATACAGAACGAATTGAATCAGAAAGTTTAAAATTGTAGATACGACATACTACGTATTTACATACATTATTCGCATATGATATAACTGATTTAATTCTTTTTAGACAATGCAATAATCTAACAATAACTATTAGCAACATTTGCCAAACAAAACACAGTTTGCTTGTAATAGAATGTCATACAAAAATGTGTTTATTTACCAGAGGAGTTAACAAGAAGTGGAGGTAATTAGATTTGGCACCCGTTAGCCGCAAGCCTTTTATGTAATTAACGGAAACTTGATTTCCCCTCGACCGACCGGCGACTACTGTGAGGATTATTTGGATGGTACTGAACGAGTTAGCACTGATAATTCGGTGGAATGGGATCGACAGAGAGGCGAGAATGTGTATTAATGTTTTGTTGTAATACTTGTTAGGTGATTGATTAGAATGGTGATAAGTTGATAAGCACTTTCGATAAGAATTTTCTATTGTTTCTCTATTGTATAAACATGCTTGAATTATCAGAAAGTGCATTTATGATTGAGGCTAACAGATTATGAATTGGGATGATGACAGGGTATGAAAATTAAAAATCTAATTAGTCCATCAGATTTTCTCGTTTAATAATACAATACTTAGATAAAACGAATCAAAGTTTAGGAGTGAGGGCTAAAACGTCATTTCTACGTATAAAATGTACGTAGAAGTGACGTCACGTGACATTTCAACTCAATATAACGTCGAAAGTATTCGTTTCCGTAACAAAAGATAAAATACGTGTCTAATGATTTAAAATAATCTACCAGACGGACAATAAAATAAAAAAAATAGGCATCTACCCTATTGTGATGTCCTGATTTGAAACTACATATCAAGCATTGGAATGTCTAGTCTTTCTTTATTGACTGTAGATAAAATTTATGTCATAGTAAGAAATATATAATTCTCTTTTGTACGTATATAACGTGCCTAAGTATTGTTTACAGAATAAGCAACATAATACAATTGGCCTGAATCGCTGGGCCCACAGTGTAGACAAAAGATAAGGTTCTCGCGAAACCTTATAATTCGTTTTATAGTAGGTGTTAACAGCAGCAGGCTATGTAGAGACCATTTAGATTTTTATTACTTAGGTTACGCGGCCGGCCGTCCCGTAAATGTGGTTAGGGTTTAATTATAATTTATTTTATTTCCAGCCTGCTCTCTGTAAATATTAACAGTCGTCTTTTGTTTTACTTTGTTGCCGAATTTACAAACAAATGTCGTCATGTTTCTAGAATGTTTAAGATATGAATCAAGATTATTTATAATTTCTTTTTATAATTCTAATGGTCGTCGTATTACAGTACACGTTGTTACCACAAATCAGTTTCAAAACATAACAAATTAACACCGATTAATGCTTGGCCCTACTCTTTATGAGAAGAGGTCCTGTTTACAAGATTAAACAAGTTATTGATCAGTCTCGAAGCCTACAAATATGTACACAAATTGTTCGGGCCAGCAAATTTTCGGGCCCTCTGTCAGTGTGAATAAATGGAAATTAATGGTCGTACCCTGACCTCAGCCTTCTAGCACCCTTGTCAGAGTTACATAAGGCAATTGACTAATAACGTTGTATTCTGGCCATTGTTGCATTTGTTTGTACGGACGGGTACGGGATGATATGAGAAAGAATGGGATTAAAAATAGTATATCTGCAGCAAGGTTGAAATTCGAGGCTGACTGTAATGAAAATGAAAATGTAATTGTTAGACGCGTCGAGATGAGAGAAAAGAAACAAAACATCTAGTACAGAAATGAATTTAACAACGTTATTTTCAGTACAAAATTGAACAAATTGGAATACCACTTGGATGTCTTCAAGTCACGAGTGAACAGGGTTGCTCATAGGAAGGCGTGCTCCATCGTCGGTCACATCATCGCTTACCATCAGGCGAGGTGATGGCCAAACACCATCCTATCAAATATAACAAAAAAAAAACAAAATTGAACTATAAGTATAAGATCTGAAATTGAAACTGCATTGAGATATTATGCAAATGATACGGTCGTATTTTCTATTTTTTTCTCCCCATTGACTTCCATCTGTTGTGGAGAACCTAACGGGTTACCGGGGCTCCGGCTCGATGTGCAGGAGAAGGAACGGGGTAGTTTTTAGTCAGTAAGAGTCTGACACTCCCTCCCGCCTCACCCAGGCGGGAGCAGTAATTCGATGATTTTCCCCCCTTAAAAAAAGTTACTTCCATCTCATTCGCGTTATGCGCTTGCTTCATGTTGATTACGTCGCATCAACATTAAGCGATTATCAACCTTATATGCTCTGGTAGGCAGTAAGCACATTTACCGACGACAGCGCTAAAAGTGCATCGTAGAACATCTTATTTTCTGCACTGGTACATTTTAATCACACGGTGAGTTGGGCAAATCCTGGCTATAGCTGGGTTAAATGCGTGGTGCAGCTTGTTTACTAATCTATTAGTATTTAATTTTTATGTTGCGTTTTCTATTTGCGTATTTGTCGCTTGAATGTGTTAGTTCTAAATATTTTTCTGAGGAATTCATTGTGCTCAAAGTCAAAGCCAAAGTCAAAATCATTTATTTCAATTAAGGCAGAATGACACTTTTGAACGTCAACAAAAAGAAAATTAAAAGTGAAGCTATTTGCTCATTCCAAGGTGTAGATTCCTATGGAGAAGAACGAGCAAGAAACTCCATAGGTTACTCTTTTTCAATCAGGTTCAGGAGATAGTATTGGTTAGGTCTGCAATTAATATAATGGCTAACTTTAGTTATGTTTTTATAATAACTATCGTAATACATACTAATTTAACTAAAACTTGCGGGTTACTCACGTGAATATACTGAGAAAAGCTCTACTAGTTTCGAGCCACAGAGGGGCTCTTCCTTATGAGCAGCGAGCGCGTCCACGGCGATGTAGGCTGTAGGCTGCGCGACATCACCATTTTTAGTTAACTTTAGTTATAATAAAAAAAAATATTTTCAAATCCATTCGGTAAAAAATTAAAATTATTTAGTCAAAAGTATTTCCTATAAACTGCAACCAACCACAACAAAACTGTAAGCTTTACGATATCGTGTCCACAACAATCTTACCTTAATGCGGCCCGATACGATCTCAATTACACAAAAATATACTCAAAATCAAAGAACTATTAGAGTACAAAGTCAAACAATAACTGTTTCTTCGTACTCACTGCACTCTATTATTACGAGTCGTATGATTAAGGCTGGCTACCGTTGGGGGGTAGGCAGGATTGCAGGATTGCAGGACTAACGGTGAACAATAAACAGCGGGCCATTTCCGGCGGCCGATTACCGTTTCCGGTCGAACGTCGACCTCGCCGGAAGTTGGTATGAAATACTTTTTATGTGAGTTTACAGTTGAGTTGCCAGGACAAAGTTATGTGTGTGTGTGTGTGTGTGTGTGTGAAGTTAAATTTATAATCGTTTATTAAACGATTGCAAAAGTTTTTGGGTAAAAAAGAGGAATGGAATTGTATTGCAACATTTTTGATTCTGAATCGAAGTTATACGATTATTTGGTGTCTGACTACGTTCAAAATGAGTTGTTACATGCTATTGAAGCTTGTAGTGTGGGGTGTTGTTGTATTTGCCATTTTTTTATTGCCATTTAAATTACAGTTCAGTTTTTTGTCTTTATTGCTGGATTCCGTAACAGATATAAAAAAGCTTTTATTTCAACACAATATAATAATGTTTATATTACAAATTTAATTTATATCGAGTGCTCAATAAGCATTCAGGTAGTCAACCAACTAAAACACTCGGGAAGGTAATATTTACATTTGATTGGGCAATGTATTATCGTTCAATAGGACGGAACCCAATAAAAACGATCCTAACAACACTCGACAACACATTTCTATCGCGAATACAATAAAGTCAGATGAGATGCATGGATGAAGTTAAGAATGGAGTACTAAGAAATACTGAGTTTAAGAAAAAATAATATTTTCTTGATAAAGTACTTAGGTTTATTTTTTATGGAATAGGAGGCAAACGAACAGACGAATCACTTGATGGTAAGCGATCAGCGCCGTCCATGGACACCCGCAACATCAGAGGTGTCACAGGCCTTTAAAAAAGGAATACGCTCTTGTACGGTACATAAAAAAGCTTATTTTGGATTTATTTATTTACAATTCTTGCCACTAGACATTAAGTCCACCATTGTATACAAGAATTTTTACTGAACCCTCTACTAACAAATTCATCCATGACAGATACTTAGGCAAAACAAATTGAGGCACAAGAGGGAACAATTGGCGCAAACTGAACGCTCAGGTGGAGAGGGAAAAAATTCAATTCCAATACAACAGCACAGCTAAATAGAAAACTCATAAACCGCTTACGTTGTGTACAGAAATTTTATTACCAACCTTATTTCGTTGGAAGCGGCCCATGTTTGGTAACAATGGCGGTGAAACAATAACGCATTGGGGAACTAATATTATGACGTAATGGCATATTTGACAGCGCGGGCTGGTGAAACTAAAGTGCTAGTGGGTGTTTTGGGTATGGAAAATTCTTTTCTCTATTGCAATCATGATGTTATTCAGAAAATACATGGTATACGTTCTAGGATTTTATGTACTTCTTCCTCTCTCTGATGTCCCAAGTGTGACGGCTAGTCAAGGGGCCTCGGGTTGGATTATTGGTTTAAAAAAGAATCTGTGTTAGTATTGAGTCTGGAATTGTACCCCTATTACATGGGACTTACAACTTAGATAGTGAAAAGTGGGTGTTACATTGTACATACAGTGCCACTTCGGGGATAAAAGGCGTGTTGTTATGTCCTCCTCTCGCCCGTGTTCATTATAAATCGTTATCCTTATTTAACTTCTTCTTAACTATTTTAATAGAAACACTACTTTTTACACTCTCTTTGCCTTTATCATTCTCCGTATAATTGGTAGAGAGACGGTTATTACATTGAACTTCTCCTATATTTCTACTATTTATTCGCCATCATCTTCACATTTGCACCAGACCGCCCAATCATCGGTGTCTCCTGATAGAATGCTACTATTTCTGTTTAAAATTTCATTTTGCTCTAACCTTGGGGTCGCAAAAAGCCCAATTTAAACATTAAATTTTCCTCGAATCGTTTACCGGAGTTATGATTCGTTTACATTGACATCTTTTCAAATAGCTTATTTATAAAATTTCTCGGCATTCTGATCAATATTCAATTGAGGAGCGATGGCGGCCATCGGAAGGACACGCTTTGATTTATTGTACATTTTTATATTATAGATAAATTATTTTTGTTGTCAATCAATGATGCACTCTATGTACTATTACTATGGTACTTTTTAGAAGTTAGAGAGGAATGAGTTCTGTTATGGTTTTGTTCGAGCAGTAGACTCCATTGTTGAATCAATTCTTTCGAATCGCCCACGAGGTTTTCTCTTTTAAAATCTAACGTTGGATCTCCTTTTTCTAGTCTAGTGTATTCAATAAATTGTTTGCAAGGTTACAAGTATGATAATCACATTTTCAAGTGCTTAATTCAAGTAAGAGCAAATCTGTAAATTATAATAGTAATCACTATTTTATGGGATTGATCGCACTTCTGGTTCTTAGCAAGAAAGCAAGATCTAAAGTCTGTGTAAAAGTGGAGGGAGGCTAGCTCCCCTTTACACAGACAGGTCTAGGCTCCATGAACCAGGCCCTCCGATAAATTGTGTGATTAAATACAAAATTGCGCGCCGGTCACCTCCGGTATCATCGCTCTCGGCGCGTCATCAACTAATAAAATTTATTATGAATTTTTATTTCATAATGCCGAATTTATTACGGCCTGATGACCGTTCTTCGTTGAACCAATTACGTATTCCTTTTGTTACGACATTTTTGTTAAAGGAAATTATCTTTCCGTTCAAATTGAAGTTTAATTTTGTGATGTAATAGCGTTTATTTCTTGATTCAGAACCTGTTTCTTGGAACCTCTTTGTTTTCATAAATCAAGTACTATTTTTATCTAGTGCTCCTTTATAGCCAAGAAAATATTAAGTAGGTATAACATTTACAACATTATACCAAGTAAATTATTTGTTAGAGTCACAAATGGAGAAAAAAATTAAAAAGAACTCCGTGTTAATTATCGCTCGATCTCTGCTATAAGCAATCAAGCGTAACTTGTACAAAGTAGGTCATAGAACTTATACTGAGAATTGAATGAACAGATCAGCAACCTTATTACTTATATTTAAAGTTTTTAAATAGATAGTTACAGCATCACTCAATTTATTTATACAGTTTTATTTTCCGGGAACATTAAGTACAGCTGACACAAACCAACACGAGTGAGGGATAAGCCTTGAAACACGAAATATAAGCTCACTCCCCGAAAACGTCAACATAATTGTACACATTAGTTCACATTAACTGGACATATAAAAACGACCAAACCACGTACACTGGAGTGCAGATGAAATCACCAAAAGTGTTGTAAAAGCCACAATAAAGTTGGTGCTTTACGTGCGTGACTATAAAGTTGATAGTCCATTAAATTTGCATTGGACAGCTTCATACATTTTTGTGGCACGCTCTGTAAAAATGTTCCCGAAGTACACACAAGTGCAGTGGAATCATATTCGTTTAATTGGCGATGTAATTTCATGCAAAATGTTGCTGAGCTCATTGTAGAAATGTTGCTGTCTGATATGATGATACTATGTTGCATAAAATAAACTCTCTTGAAATTAAAAAGTAAATTGGAGATTTTTCCATGAAAATAAGTTGCTAAATGAGATTTTTTTCATGTTGACTGTACTTTTCTACGAAAAAGTTATTAGTTAGATAGTAATTATTTTTGGTATTAAATAATAATTACTATTAACTTACCCGTGTAATATTATTACTATGTTCTTTTTTCTGGCAAATTGCTTATTTAGTTTTATGTCAAAGCTGGGGGGAATAAAGATTTAAATTAAGCAAATGATATTTGTCCTCATTTTTTGAGCTTGACCATTTAGGCATTCTAGGTCATATGAAACACTTAAATGCGATGTTTGTGTCATGAAAATACCAATTCTCTTTTTGCTTATCCCGCGTATGTAAACCGAATTTTCAAAACCACATCAAAGAAAGAATCCTAATGTATCGGCTCACATATAAAATGTATTATAAATCGGAAAGTGAGTTTGTTTGTTTGTTCCGCTTTCACGCCGTAACTACTAAACCGATTGCTTTGAATTTTTGCAGATGTATAGTTAGAAGTCTGGATTAATAGGGTACTTTTTATCTCGGAAAAATTTGACATTCTCGAGAAAAAACTAAATTATTGGCATAGATGGCGCTGTGTGTATTGGTAAATGTCATATAGGCTACTTTTTATCCTTTTGTGACGCGAGCGAAGCCGCGGGTAAAAGCTAGTATAAAATATCTCATTTATACTTAGCATTTTTAAAAACACACACTACTCTCCTTCTTTCTTACAGTCTGCACAGATTATAGAAAACTTTAAACTGATATTTTATGCAGTTCTTACTAGCACACACACTGCCGAACACTAATTCTCTCAGCGAACTCCGTAATTGACTTCACCGGTAGATAATTTAGTTAATCAGCCTTTTAGTGAACTTTTACAGAATGCACGACTTGTGGGCGGGGCGTGGGCGGCAGCTAATTGGTCTTTTGCTCCAACACTCATCGACTCATGCGGACAAGTTCGGAGATTGTTCGAAAACATCTGTTCTTAGTTCCTACTTGATGAATATGGAGCTCAGGGCACGCCAATTTAAAACTGATTCGATTTACATTGAAGTAGTTTCATTATTACTTTTGTTCAGTCAGTTGGATGAGGTATTATTTGAAATCAGAAAATCGGTCATATGGAATATTCGGCTTTTATATTATCGTTTGGGTTGTATTGATTCGTTGATAATAAATAAATATACTTTCCTAGAATAGGTCGTTACCATTTTTCGGGGTCTAAAAACATTTAAATAAGTAATGAAATCTTTGGATTTTTCAGTATAGGGTAAATAAAACATTTCCAGTCTAACCCAATGCATTAAGAAACAAATTCAACTATACAAAATTAAACTTGTATTGAATTCACTTGTTTTACCACTTCTCTGAGAAAAACTAAAGTAAGATGATATTTAAAGTTAGAAAGTTCAATAACCGAGTGAAGCTACATTACAGAAATAAGATAAAAGGTGTGACAAACCAGGATTTGGAGACAACACCTGTCCGCGTCAAGTGATAGATTGATGGACATTGATTTATGAACCCTTTTTACAGGAGATAGAACACAATTTTACTATCTCTTTACATACTATTGACGGATATGCTAAAATGGGATCAACTACTTGATTATTGGGAGAGTTTTGTGAAGCAACGGTGATTTTGGTTATTTCTAGAATCAGTTGACAGTTTACAACGCTTTTCGCTTCTATAAAAATGTCCTCTGGTCCATTTCGTTCCGAGATCAACACCTCCAAAACGTAATACGTATTTTGTGCAGTATTAGTAGTTCCAGGGATTCCAAATGCTAATATTTTTGTGCCACTAGAGATAAGTTCCATTATCAAAGCTTCAAAGAAGAGAACAACGGCAATTGCAAGAAGCAAATGCGAATCCATCTGATATAAGAAACCAGCGATACAGTTGATTACGCCATCTTTCTGTAAGATAAACGCTTGATTCATTCATTGATTCATTGGCCGAGTGGTCGCAATTGCGACTGCCGGGCAAGGGGTCTCGGGTTCGATTCCCGGGTCGGGAAAGTATTACTGGGTTTTTAAAAAATCTCAGTAGTACCACGGAGTCTGGAAAAATGTGCCCGGTATATGGCAATAGGCTCACCCCCTATTACATGGGACTCATAACATAAATAGTGAAAAGTGGGTGTTACATTGCACAGTGGCATTAAGTGCCGAAATGTGCACCTCTGCCTACCCCTTCGGGGATAAAAAGGCGTGATGTTATGTTATGTTATAAACGCTTGACTCATATACCTCTCACCTTATTATCCAGTCTCCCAATAAACTGGTTTCCTTGAATGCCACGACAAATAAAATCGCGTATCAAAAGGAATATCGTCCAAATATAGTAGCGAATGGTCGTAAACTAAGTTTTATCTTCGTGTGTCTTCGGCTAATGTCGGAGATAAATCTGAAACGACAAAAGACCAGCTTCGGGATGAGTATGTCACGTAATTTACTTTTATGGTGTCGTCAGGGTTGCGATATGATGGGCATTTAGAAGATTTTCGGGTAGTTTGCGTCTGTATGGAGAGACTTACCCACAATGGACGGGTAAGTGACAGTAAGCTTGTGGTTCTATGGCCTGCTTAAAGGCCTAAGGGATTGTTTGGATCGACTTCCTTTTCGCCGGATTACAAGTCTTGTGATAATTAGGACAGATATTGAAAATAGTTCTTGGAAAACTGTCTCCGAGATTTTGAGCTTATCCAACAGATTACTTGGTACAGCCTTGAGGATTGATAGTGCCAGTTTCGCTTGATTCAGATACTGAATGAACTACTTGATGATGAACGAGATTAATTTGTTAATTATAAACTGGACACAGTAGGGTACTGAGTGAAACTGGCATCACATACACAATATGCTAAAAAACGAACAGCTTTCATAACATCATAGTCAATTAAGAAGCCCATCATTGAAAACAGTCCAATCAGAATTCAGCAAACGTCCAACAAATAAGCGAATCAACAATTTCATCAGATTACATGACATTCAACCAGAATTACCAGTTTGGAACCCTTTAATGCACGTTTCTATGCATCGCCCGTTCTTATAGCCGTTTAACAATATAACCCCATGAGCTATAACATTTTAGGGCTAATATTAACCAAATTGGATGAGCCGGTAAGCGCCGAACACCGACTAAGTCGACACAAGTCAGCGAAGAATTTAAATTCGAATATTTTAGTGAATTTCTATTCTGAAGTTGACGATTGTTAAACGTGGAAGTAGATCGGGCTGCAGTGTCGTCTAAATTATAAATAAGTTTGTTTAGTGACAGTCGCTGACTGGGTCAGGTGCTAGTGGGCTCTTATTATAGAAATTCAATATGCGACCCATTTGTTAAATATTTAAAGACTATTAAACTGTCAAACACCAACGGTCACCGGTGACCGCGACCTATTGTTCTTTAATTGTGTCTATAAATACGGTACTCGACGAGTTAAATTATATTTTTTTGGGTTTTTGCAATTGGAATTCTTATTTAAATCAGTGAATAATAAGTACTATTAGTTAACAAACATTTCTACAAGACTTGATGTTATTTTATAGGTTTTTTTAAGGGGGGAAAATCATCGAATGACTACTCCCGCCTGGGTGAGGCGGGAGGGAGTGTCAGACTCTTACTGACTAAAAACCACCCCGTTCCTCCTCCTGCACATCGAGCCGGAGCCCCAGTAACCCGTTAGGTTATCCGCGACATTTTATAGGCTTTAAGGACATAATATCAACAGTAAATATTATGTAGAAGTTATATTAGTCTGCACAAACTTAAGGTCAACGACACCGTGCAACATAACAAAAAGAAACCAAACATTACGTAATTCTTTTCAATAGTTTCCTCAAAGAAATATACATACTTCTGTTTACCCCGTTTGTGATAACAACCGTGACGATGGTTATGGGGGCATATTATACTTAGGTGAGGTCGTTCCGATGGTAAGACAATGTTTTCGCCATTTGGAAGTGCTCCAATACTGAACGCGAGATAAAGGTTGCTTCTCGTTGATTCGATCAAAGAAAATACGAACAGATTTTCTTTTTGATTCTTTTTAAAGTTGTTCATTAAGTGTATTTTATTCATTTTTAATTTGACTTTGAAGGTGTTTACTTATTGAGATAGTGTTGATATTGATGTTGTTGTATTACGTTTTAACTTTATATCACAACTAGCTGTTGCCCGCGACTTCGTCCGCGTAGAATAATGACTTCTGGCAGAATTTAGGCTTTTGAATTAGTGTTTATCAAGGGATATTCTACGGCAATGGATGTCGTCAGAATTCATTCAGTCCCGTAGATGATAGCGTGATAATATGTAGCCTATATGTTTACCAGACTTGTTAGTAATATTCATGCAAAATTTGAAATAGTAGTGCAGTACTTTTTGAGATCATCACGGCCATACATACAGACAAACAGACAAAAATTCTAAAAACCACATTATTGGCTTCGGTATCGATTAGAGATCACGCTTCAAATATTCTTTTAAAAAATATTCAATGTACAGTTTTGACTTTTCTACGATTTATTATATGTGTAGATAGCTGTTGCCCGCGACTTCGTCCGCGTAGATTAATGACTTCTGACAGAATTAACCAGAATCAATTCAGTGCCCAAGTAAGATTTACCTATTTTGAAATGATTTATCGTAGTTTCAATAAATAAATAATCCCGCAGGGATCTTACCAGTACAGTGCCCGATCACGTAAGGTTTGAGTAATAAAAACTATTCTATCGACTATTGTTGTACCGAATCTCTCTAGAATAAGTTCAGTGGTTAAGAGTTAGAGAGTCCTGGGGCATTGACGCATAGTTCCCGTTCTCGTGAGACATCTGTGAAAAAACTATCATACGTTACCCAGGTCCGAATGTAATTCAAAAAGATTCAATGATTCTAAATTCAACGGCTAAGAAGATTTATACAAACTCTCATTCTCTATTTTATCCCCTTAGGGGTGGAATTTATCGAAATCCTTTCTAAAGAGATACCTATGTCATAGTAACTTTATGCATGCAAAGTCTCAGCCCGATCAATTTAAAACTGGCGAAGTATCATACTTTGGGGTGAGAATGTTCAAAAACCTTTCTAAAGGGACGTTTACGTCATAATATCCATCTGCACGCCGAATTTCAACCCGATCGGTGTAAAACTGACAAAGCTTCACAAACGTTCATCCCCTATTTTACCCCTTAGGGGTGGAAATTATCAAAATCCTTTCTTAGCGGATGCCTATGTGATAACATCTATCTGCATGTCAAATTTCAATCCGATCGATTTAAAACTGACAGTCTCATACAAACTTTCATCCCCTATTTTACTCCCTTGGGGGTGGAAATTATCAAAATCCTTTCAAAGCGGATGCTTACGTCATAACATCTATCTGCATGCCAAATTTCAACCTGATCGGTTTAAAACTGACAAAGGCTCATATAAACTTTCATCCCTATTTTACCCACTTGGGGGTGGAAATTATCAAAATCCTTTCACAGCGGATGCCTACGTCGTAACATCTATCTGCATGCCAAATTACAACCGATCGTTTTAAAACTGACAAAGGCTCATATAAACTTTCATCCCCTATTTTACCCACTTGGGGGTGGAAATTATCAAAATCCTTTCACAGCGGATGCCTACGTCGTAACATCTATCTGCATGCCAAATTACAACCCGATCGGTTTAAAACTGACAAAGTCTCATACAAACTTTCATCCCCTATTTTACCCCCATTGGGGGTGGAAATTATCAAAATCCTTTCATATCGGATGCTTACGTCATAACATCTATCTTCATGCCAAATTACAACCCGATCGGTTTAAAACTGACAAAGTCTCATACAAACTATCATCCCCTATTTTACCCCCTTGGGGGTGGAAATTATCAAAATCCTTTCACATCGGATGCTTACGTCATAACATCTATCTGCATGCCAAATTACAACCCGATCGGTTTAAAACTGACAAAGTCTCATACAAACTTTCATCCCCTTTTTTACCCCCTTGGGGGTGGAAATTATCAAAATCCTTTCACAGCAGATGCTTACGTCATAACATCTATCTGCATGCCAAATTTCAACCCGATCAGTTAAAAACTGACAAAGTTTCATACAAACTTTCATCCCCTTTTTTACCCCCTTGGGGGTGGAAATTATCAAAATCCTTTCTTAGCGGATGCCTACGTCATAACATCTATCTGTATGCCAAATTTTAGCCCAATCTGTCCAGCGGTTTGGGCTGTGCGTTGATAGATCACTATGTCAGTCAGTCAATCACCTTTGAATTTTATATATATAGATAAATAAAGTACTAGGCTTCTGTTGAGTACCATATTGACTTCAAATAGGCAAGATATTCGATAAAAATACTGGGAAGTTTAAATACTTTCTTGGCCTAAGAACCCCTTGGCCTATCTAAGGTACTTTATGTCACAAAAATCATAAAAAACAGACTAGACTTATATCACCTGTTTAAACAAGTAACATACAGAGTCTATGTACCCATGTCAAACGTATGAACTTACAAACCTAAATAGCAATTTACGTGGAAACTCAACTAAGAAGAGAATTTCTCTACATGTATGTATGTACGTTGTCACTAGTTCCCTATGTTGGTAATATTTCGTCCTGTTTAATGGGCCGTGTTATTTTTTCCCTAACTCTTGGCATGTTCCGCCAAACAGTTGGCGACATGAGCAAACATGTCTTATCTCTACGTTCAATTAAATTGTTATTGTTGTGCTAATTTTTCGGTTTGTGTGTGTATATTTTGGGTTTATGTAGGTTATAAGTTGGGAGATGAAATTTTTGTTGTGTATTCGTCTAGTCTAGATACTTGAGACATGAAAGTTTAAGAGCCTGCTTTTAGTACAAAATAAAAGTGTTAGTATTGGACATGGAAACGAAATATGATGTAGAACGTGTTATACCAAATAGTACAGTTTAATATACCACTTTTAAATTAACATAGATAATAATATTTTGATGTTTCTTATGAAAAATTTTGACATTTAATAACTGTCTTGCATACTCACTTCTGACCCGAATCTAAATAAGTGAAACTCAAAGAAAAATGACTCACACATTAATATCTAAAATAAGGCTTCGAATGAGAACTTCAAACTTAATTTCCTGATAAGAAATGATCTCGTTCTACTCATGACAAGAGCCAGAACAGAGAAGTCATATTTACCCACTTACATACTTTGTCATATTACAACTATGGGTATTTGAACATCACATTAACGACTTACACATATAAACATGGGATCCTGACGAGGGAATGTGGGGGCTACAAACATAATCATATTAGTCACACCTGTACCAACAAATTGGGATCCTGGAGGCTTTTTATTGTGTTCTCTTACAATTAATCTTAGCTAGCTTACAGCGCCACGATCATTACTCTTCCTAAGTAATTGTCTTATGTACGATTAAAACTTCGTAAACGTTACGAGGGTAAATTAAAAACATGTTTGTAAATGTTATGTAACGTTATGGGGTTACCCTTGCTCTGGGGTAATCGATAACGATTGCCTTTTTGCGGTTAAATGGATTTAACTGAATTTGTGGTTCATATTTGGCATTGGTGGTGGTTAGCAGTCGACTAGATATTATTAATGTTATTTATTTATTTATGTACACACATACAACATAAAAGACTACACATATATAAAATTAAAATACAAAGGTACCTGGTCCTGGGGCAGGAAAAGTAATAATAATATAATGCTAATTAAAACTTAAGTGTGGGAGAGCCATGCTTCGGCACAAATGGGCTGGCTCGACCGGAGTGATACCACGGCCTCAAAGAAAACCAACGGTAAACCTGTGTTGTGTTAAGTCGTGTGAGTGAGGTTATCGCAGGCCCAATTACTCTCCACCCCAATCTGCCCAATTCCTGAATCCTCAACAATCATCAAACCCTAATCCCTAAAAGGCCGGTAACGCACTTGTAACGTTTCTAGTGTTCCGGGTTTCCATGGGCGACGCCGATTGTTAACCATCAGGTGATCCGTCTGATCATTTATCGGCTTATCCAATAAAAAACCTGTCTTGTAATCTACTCCTCGACAGAATATATATATATACATATATTTTATATTTGATGAGACGACGTTTGGCCACTATGTCGATGACGTCTACGATGGAGCAAGTCGTCCCATAAGCAACCTATGATAGATTTTTTTTAAGCTGACTTCTCCCGCCTGTGTGAGGCGGGAGGGCGTGTCAGACTCTTACTGCCTAAAAACCACCCCGTTCCTTCTCATCATATTATTCCATTTCATAATGATGACATTAATATCGCTTACGTGATTATGCTAAATCAATCTATTAAATAAAAAAAGTAAAAATATTTACTACGTTAATCCATACGTTTATACAAAACCAAAGCCCCATAATACCGCTAAGCTATTATATTTTCGTGCAAATATATATCCGAGGCGAGTACAAATGGATTCAAACGCAATAACCTAACATACCATCAAATTAATTAATGAAATGTTCCATTTAATTCAATAGAGCGTGTCAGGGATCCCGGCGGATGTTCATAGGTAACGGATGTAATGTATTATTCCGTTATTCTGTTAAAACAATTACTACTGCAGAGAGGGTCCCTTGAATTTATAACTCCATATATTTTTATGCATGATTCTTTATTAAAACCCAACCATTGTTGTCCTATTCTCTGCTCCGAATGTGTGCTCTGGAATATTTATTAGAATTGCAGTTTGCTTTGGCTGAGTATTTGTAATTTACGTTTAAGGGGGTTTGTTTTCTGGTTCAGCAAAGGTGTGATTACACTTTAGGTAAACAGAAACTATCAGGTGTAACATGGAGTTTGCAATATTGTTAAAAAGAACCTAATAACTCGAACTAAAGAAATCCGAATTATTATTTTTCTTAGACCTTAACTGTAAATGTATAAAAATTAGAAAGTTCATAACATTTCATCAATCTCCCCCTTGCTTTGCTCCTCCACTAGACTCGTTAAGAACACTACAAGAAAGCTATGGCGGAGTACACATTTACGACCACTCACCTCCCATTACATTCTTTGCTAACATACATATACATAATATACTTTCATTTATATGCATGGGACGTTTACTGAAATCAAAACAGCGCGGAATATGACGTCACACCCCGACCATGCTTGAGATACGCCTTCCTTCGTGTTTGTGTGGACTGGCAACTTTTGAGCGACTTATAAGTTGTCTGATAGTTTGGTAACCTATCGGGTGTTCCACTATTTGAGTTGGAAAGAATTGAGCTTGAGAATGGGGATGCAAGTTGCTTATGATCATGAGCCGCTAGTGACAGTGGACAGCTGAACTATGTGTGTCATATACGTACGTAAAAGAGGGTTTCATGACATGTGGAAACCATCGTGAAATATCAGCAGGTAATAGAAACTTCGAAGCCATTCGTGAATCGATTAATTTCGTTACTTAGATTTTTTATTCTTTTTTTTAATGGCATAAGCCGGTAAACGAGCAGAGGGATCGCCTGATGGTAAGCAATCGGCGTCGCCCATGGACACCTGGAACACCAGAGGCCATACAAGTGCGTTACCGGCCTTTTGGGGATTAGGAGTTTGAGGATCATTTTGGATTCAGGAATTGGGGAGATTGGGGAAGGAGAGGGTAATTGGGCCTCCGGTAACCTCACTCACACGACGAAACACAACGCAAGCGTTGCTTCACGTCGCTCTTCTGTGAGGCCGTGGTATCATTCCGGTCGAGCCGGCCCATTCGTGCCGAAGCATGGTTCTCCCACACTTGTACTCCCACACTTAATAGATTGTATTTAACGTGAGCCTGTACCATCTAGACAAACACCTGATTTCCACATTTAAACTTAACGTGGACTATACCTCAGCATCAAAATTGGACATTACATGAACCATTGATGACAAAAGTTCTAGTATATCCGTAAAGACTTTTCCATTTAATATATTAGCGTAGATATGAGCCACTATTTGCAGCTCGTCAGATAAGCCCCAAGTCACGTTTGAACGGCGACCATTTTAAAATAGATCGCGTTATATTTTCTCCATACATTTGGCCGAAGTCAGACCGTCGTGGCGGTGAGCAGCAAATGACGCGAGAATTCTTGCAGGTTTTAACGAGGACTTGCATAACTATGGCCAAATGACGTCTGTTATCGGAAAATACGTTTTTAATACGGATTATAAAGTTCGCTTTATTGGTACAGATTTTCTCTTCGGATAATATAATGATTGCGACGCCATTTTTGTTGGTATTGTTTGGGTATTCGTCTGGCTTTTTATTTTAAGTTCAGTGTTTTATTTTTAGTTTTGACGTCTGATTTTCCTGGTGTGATCTTATTCGATTGACTAATTTCGAACTCTTGATAAATCTAAAACAATTGTATTTACAAGGTCAATAACCACGGATAAATCAAACCCCACATCGTTGAAGTAAAATCACGTATAATAATTATGCTTGACAGAAAAATGCCACTTCTAATCTTCAAAGATGTAGGTACAGAAACTCTTGAAGTATTCATATTTTGTATTCCCCTTACCTACTTCATCAAAGTTTATCAATCCATTGCTTATAAAATCCCCTTAAAGCCTTAACAAACAACTTTTATCTACAACATTTTTGGGTAACTCTTAACATTTTATCAAAAGATTGCAACTTGTAGTCTAAGAGATAATATTACATTAATGGCGTATTACTAAGGATAAAAGTGCCATTAAGAACTTCGGTAATAAAGCGGAAACTTGAAAAAACATCCTTTATAAACTCGACGGCATTCATAAGGAGTCATAGCATTGCTCGTTTCGACTCTAATTGTAGGAAAATTGCAAGTCACTGGGATCTCGAGTGTAGTCTAACTGTTAATGTTCGTTGAACATCGCATTAGCGTCATTAGGAGGGGAAAACAATAAAATAGTTGCGAGGAACTATTAGGTTCCTGGAATATACCTCTATGTATGTATATATGTATACTTACATATTATGTATGTAGATCTGTGTCGGAGGTTAGTACCTAGCTGGTACGAGGCACAAGTATTCTTCTATTATTAACTGAGAAGCTTATTCAGTTGTGTATTCTATTAACAACAGTTAGTGGACTATGGAGTTGGTTGAACAAAGGTGTTTAATGAATAGTAATCCACTGGACACCTTATCGTAATCGGTTTAAGTAAGTTCTAACCAGTTCTAACCAAAATTACTTGTACGTAATGTGCACAATGAACATGAACATTACATTAATGCAAAGGCTCAATAAACACAACACATAATCAACTATAATAAATAATGAAATTGCTAAAGTTTTCCATTAGCACTGCATTATGTTTCTTTGGAAAACCTCGCTTCTTCTGTGAGCGTGCAATCATAGGGAAGGCTCGGGCTGGCCCGCGAGGCGTGCAATCATAGCCTAACCCAATAAAATCTATACGCGATACTTTCACCAACCGCCAAACTTAGCGTTAATGTGTTGGCGTTCTGAAATTGCTAAATCTCGTGTTTGGTAGCAGTTAGCAAGTTGGCTGGGGGCCAGTAGTTGGAGTTCCTTGCGGCTTTATAAATCATAGCACGTTAACTGTACATCGGGACTCGGGACACTCGATTCTTCTTCGTTTTTGAGGCGTCACGAATGTCGTACTGCAGCTGAAGTGCTTCGGTTTTTCGTTGCCATTTGTGACTAATGTTTGACGGTTTTTTTATTTGGTTTTGTTTTAGTAATCATAATTATGATATTACGTGGTTTTTATATGCTTGGCTCTTAGAATATGAAGAGTAAAATGTCGTACTAACCTTTATTTTTTTGGTTTGATGTGTCACAAAATCTTAAACCTTGATGTAGGATAACAAAAATTTACGTCTGGAGCTGTCATTTACTTGAATTATTAGGAAATACATAATTTAACTTATGATCTTGTAGGTATGACATGCCTAGGTAGCTATGTCTGTAGGTATAAGGTATACTTAGGTATGCCTAGCCTTTCGCTCGGACTCCACTATTGTTAGCAAGGTAGCCGTAACTTATACTCAGTTCTAGCGAATGCAATGAGGAACATCGGCAGCGAGCCACTGAGTGAATGAGCTGCAATCTCTTCGAGGTCGTCTCATCGCTATTCCGATGCCTATAAATATGCAAACTGCGGGTGTTAAGATGACGCTTGACCAATAAATTGGTTAAAAATGTATTTTTTTATCCAGAGAAATAAGTCGTTGACTTAGTTCTAAAACATACTTTGCTGTAGGATATATGGTTTTTTTTAAATATTAGGTTTACAGAAATTAGTTCAGTATTTTTGACAATAATTATCAAAATATTTTAGTTGATATAATTAGATAGTAAGAATCTACTAAAATAATAACAGACAAGATGACAGATTACAGAATATGTGTTCCTACCTATTTAATAAATCTCTACAATAATTGGGTACTTACCACGTAGTCAAATTCAATACTTTTTTCGAACTGACAAAAATGATAGTTTTTATATGAATTTTGTACGATATTGTGTATTGTATGACGTCACGTTTTTTTAGCGTCAAACAGAATACATACTTATTTCTTAAAAATTTGCTGGAAATATACTAAAATGAGGTTGTTCATAAAACCAATTACTGAAAGGGTGATTATTTTTCAATATTTGATTGTAGAGGTAGTTAACAGTCGAAATCATTTATTTTTGATTAAGACAATTACCCTTTAGGGAACAGAGAGTATAGTTCCCTAAGATCGGAAAAGGAGGATCCTCCGACCAGGCGAGGTGATCGTGCCTGGCGGGCTTTCTGCCCAACAGTTGTTCGTTGGGATTTTATATCCGTGTTTATTCGCTTGTAAACTTTGCATGTGCGATGTAGGATTCTTGTGACGTCATCAGTTGACATGTGGCATGCGTCGCCACAACCCAATTAGTCTGTTATTACGAAGAAAAGATTGACATTTATAAAATACATTCTGCTCAGTATATCACAATAGTAACTAACAAACAATATTACCACACATGAAACACAATCAGACTCGCTATCAGCAAAATATACAATTTGTATTTCATGTGGTAATTGAAACCGCAAAATTCACCGCGACAGTCAATTGTTCAACCACTGAGCAAGTACTGGTAATTTTAATACAAATAAATTGTTTATTGACTTCTACCATGTAGGTAAACTAGACCCACCAAATTTAGTCTGTCAAGCCAATTGAAGTCTTATTTTCTAGTTTAGTATGCCGTATTCCGTGTGTGTGTATGATGATGATCATAGTTGAAAACATGTAGGTTTAAGGACCAACTAAGAAACTATGCATTGGACAGCGGGCAGCAATTCTCTCGGGAACTTTTTGAATTACAATCTCCATTCCCTGGTGTTAAGATTGCGGTCAGCTATCTTTTTGTAGAGCAGGGCTACATAGGAATGTCACGAACTATTGATGATGAAGGTCTTGTCAAAGCTGTAAGTATAACAGTATTAACAGTCTAGTTCATGGGCCAAAACAATCGTAATTGTCGATTTGAAACTCCAAACTGTGAGTACATAATAGCATTGGCTCAGTAATTGTGCTCCGTGTCGAGTAACGCTCGCCCTCCATTACAATGCTGCAATGGGATTAAAAACATGACTGACGAAAATTACTGTAAGGTAGGTACCTACCTAGAGACATACATACTTATACATACATACACTTTTATGAAGGTATCTACTTACTACCGTGGTAAATAAATGACGTGTTAATTCAATGTCGGTTATGAGTGACATAATAAGGGTCACCAGAAAACATGGTTTCAATAAAAAAAAAGATTTAGAATGAATAATAAAATTTATCTTGTTTAAGCACTTCAATATCAAATAATCACGAACATAAATAGTTTTGCTACTGCAATTCTGATTTGCCACTTAGACCAAAGCAACCTACACCTATGTTAAGTTTAGGCTCCCTACAGCCAAAAAGCTGTGTCTAGTCTGTCAATCGTTCAATTTAATGATTAAATAATAAGTTACATTAAACTCTATACTTTTGTTTCAGGTGTCAAGAAAGAGTTCAATACTTTTTTGCAGTTGAAAGCGCGATTTTACCAGCCCTCACCTTCAATACCCAAGCTGTTCTCGCTTATTTAAATATATTCCAACTATCTACCGGGCCAGGCTCGTTCTCAATACAACATCTTCGCTCTTTGCGTTACATATGAAAAGGGCTGCGTTCATTGGCCGGACGCGGTGAATGCGTTTGGCCAGAGCATTGTGTTTTGTTCGATTGAAATGTATGAAGTGCCATGGGTCATGGATTGTATTACCATGTGCAATTTCCTTTGCTTTAGAATTTGGTATTCTCAAAAGTTACTGTCGCGACATGCAATAGTATTCTAAGGGTGCGTCTACATGTGGCGAATGCGCTGCGAATATGTCGCTCACGAGCGGCTTACTAGATGATCCCGAGCGGCTCACGGTGACGGACGCCGGAGGTCGTCTCGCGATCCCCGACGCCCGGTAGATTCCCGCCGTCCAGATAAAAAGTAGCCTATGTATCATTCCAGACCATAACCTATCCCTGTTATAAATTTCATCCCGATCGCTTCAGCCATTTTGACGTGAAAGAGTAACAAACACATACATACTTCCTAACAAACTTTCGCATTTATAATATTATACTAGCTTTTACCCGCAGCTTCGCTCGCGTCACAAAAGGATAATAAGTAGCCTATGTGACAAATACCAATACATACAGCGCCATCTATACCAATACTTTTGTTTTCCCTCGGGAATTTCAAATTTCTCCGGGATAAAAAGTACCCTATTATTTAATCCGGACTCGGAATCGGTTCAGTAGTTACGTCGTGAAAGCGGAACAAACAAACAAACTCACTTTCCGATTTATAATATAAGTAAGGATAGTAGGATTAGAAAGTCCGATAGATGATAATTGAAAGTATGAAAGGAAAAGGGATAGCCCTATTCTCAGCTTGCTGTAGAACTCAAACTGAAAAGATTATTAGGAGCGAATAAGGTCGATTGTCGCATGCTAAGACATAAAAATTTAACGTAAGATGTATAAGAATTTTTATGGAAGAAATTCTCGATGGTTCATTACTGTGAAGTACACAGCTCACCTCCTACAACATGGAACTAATAACATACATATTTGCTGTAATATGAGAGAATTATACACTCATAGGGAAGGGTTCCTGGGTACCTATATTGAAAAAGGCATGGAATGGTACTATGTTTTATTGAACAAAATATATGATGAAAAGGAGACTATTTTCTAGCTTGTAGATTAATGACAGTCAATAAATCTATATTATTACTCTTCGACAGAAAAGTTTGAATCATAAATTGATAGAAAATAAAACATCACATTTCTGAAGTATAGGTTTACCTAATAACTGCCTCGTTGGCCGAGTAGTCGCAAGTGCGACTGTCGGGCAAGGGGTCTCGGGTTCGATTCCCGGGGAATGTATTACTGGGTTTTAATAAAATCTTAGTAGTAGCACGGTGTCTGGAATTGTGCCTGGTATATGGCAATAGGCTCACCCCCTATTACATGGGAATAATAACATAAATAATGAAAAGTGAGTGTTGCATTGTACAGTGGCATTAAGTGATAATAGGCGTGATGTTATTATTGTTTACCTAGTATAGATTATTTACATAACATAACATAACATCACGCCTTTTATCCCCGAAGGGGTAGGCAGAGGTGCACATTATACCACTGTACAATGTAACACCCACTTTTCACTATTTATGTTATGAGTATAGATTATTTGTGAATACTTATACTAGGTTATATGTAGAAGAGTTTAAAGTAAAGTTCATTGTTGGCCCAGGTCTAATTAGTTGAAGAAAGAAATTCAACTCTGAGCATTCTAGACGTAATGGCTTAATTATGCTAATGACGAGGCATTTTGTTAATAGCTGTAATACAATTTGTCGGTTCTAATTGTGACTTTTATACATAAATTGCTGGTAAGTTTACGTAATTAGTCATAGACTTGAATAAAGGTGTTTAAAGGTATCTACTAGGTACACGTCTAATAACGACTCGACAGTGATCGGTTGGAACTTAGCGAATGGGGCCTATGACAGAAAACGTATCAGAAATTCTAGAATCATTGTTGTTTATTTATTTATTTATAATTAACTAACTTTTACTTTTACGGTTTTGTATCGCGCGCAAGTATTCCTGTTTTATCCCATAGCAGCATTTGATTGGGATTTAAATATCCTATCATCTAAGTCAGCCCATACCCTGCCTGTATACCAAATGTCATCAAAATCCGTTCAGTAGTTTCCGAGTGATTGACGGACAAACATACAAACAAAGTTAGTGTGATGTACACACACAACATAAAGGACAACATATTATATAAAATTGAATTTAGGTAAAACTAAAAAAACCAATGAAACTTTCTTAGCCTTTTTACTAGTAAACCAACGAGAAGTCAAATAATGCAGCCCAAATTACAGTGCCAAATGAACCAATTTAAAGCGCATATCAAAAATTTTCAAATGAAAATGTTAAAGTTAAAATAGCGCAGTATAGTGTGGTCACTAATTAAGTATAGTCAGCGGCGGCGGTCGGGTATAAATCACGTGACACTTGTCACAGACGTCCCATAACTTGTAAGTTATGCGGCCGTGGCGTGGCGTGCGTCTGAAACCATACATTCATGGAGAGGTGCTCAGTGCTCGGTGCTCGTGGAACTTGATTGCTGCATTGGAATTGAAAGAATTATCTTTTTTATACTTTCGCAAAATCATTTTGGTCTTTTGTTGTGTTTTGACAAATTCCAATTTTACAATCGTAGCTCGCTGTTCACTGTTGAAAAATTATTTGTGTGATCTAAAAATTGTTATTTTTAGTCTGTAGGTGATGAGATGTCGAACTTATATTTGTTTATTAGTCTGAGCATGTTATGGTATGTGGAACTTCTGTTTGTAAACGCTAGCTATCACCACATAAGAGAAAATCATGATTTGTGTTAATCTATATAAATAAAAATTAATCCCTTTTTCCTTGGTCACGGCATCACGCGTGAATAGCTGAACCGATTTCAGTAATTCTTTTTTTTCTTTTATTGCGCGTATGAAGTCACGGGCAGAAGCTAATGACTTATAAAAAAAATCTTCGTGAGTAGGTAATGAGTGTTGACCAAACTCTATCAATAGATTTAGAAGTCCCCTTAGTAAACCATTGAGCTAAAGTCAAAATCATAAAACAATAGCTGGGTAAAGTGAGGTTGGCAGTACACCACAACATATTGTCAGTCCGCTGTCGGCCAGCGAAACTAATAAACGAAGTGAGCGGTTGGCCAGTTGTGTCGAGTTGTGTCGAGTTACGTCGAGTTGTGCCAACTTCACCACTTAACACTGTCGTCTTGATGGCATAGGGATTTGCTGAAAGCCAGAGGTTATGGCTACAAAATACAAATTGTTTTTCATTATTAAATTTGTACTAAGTTTTTAGTCAAAATGTTCAAAAAAGGTTTAGGAGTCATTTCTTTGATAAATTAACATATTCAGGAATTAAGTTCATTTTTCACCACTGCTTTAAAAACGCACATTGAGAAAAACCTCTTTATCGATTTTATACTAATTTTCGTTCTCATTCCATTCGCTGTACTAAAACGCGAATAAACCAACTCATAATTCATTCAGATAAAACAAAATTCTTTTTGCTTTTATCCACAGAATTGCAAACTCGAGGAGCATTCATATTCAAAGTGCGAAACTTTCCAAAAACTGCATTGAAACTGCAACTAGAAGAAATTAGAAACACATTAGCATCTCTGGCAAACCTGCTTTAGTTAGGTGCACAACTGGAAGTTTCAAGTGAGGTCTGGACGCTGTTACAAGCAGACTGATCTAATTTTGCAACTACATCAGCTCACGTACCGACAGTTTGTTATTTTATTGTCTTTAGTATTGGTTTACTTACTGCATTGGAATTATAAGTAGTTGCTCTTATTTGTGGACGGATTACCGTCCACATACCATTACCGTTCAACGATATTAATCGTTGAGTGTATTGAAGATTGTTTGAAGGTGACGTCATTTTAATCAGATTTTTATGTTCATCTTGATCTTTTGTAAGTTTCCTTCTTTAATTTATACTTCGATGATTTAGTCTTCTATTTATAAATAGAATTGAGGCAAATATTATTGAGGTAGAAAAAGTCTTATGTAGTCTTTAGCTACATGTAGTTCAGGGTTATAGCCTAGTAAATAGTTATGGGTATGTTTTTACTAGTAGTAGTCATGATACAATTAGCGAAAAATTAAGATACAAGACAGTTATTCATGTCCCTGGGACGCGCCGAACTTTAGTGTTCCGGTGTTTTCATGGTTGCATGGATTTTTAAAAATTTTGCGAAAAATTAGTTAACTTAATCAAATTATACCTGCCTGCCTGTGGGTGTTACATTGTACAGTGGCATAATGTACACCTCTGCCTACCCCTTCGGGGATAAATGGTGTGATGTTATGTTATGTTAATCAATTTACGTGTACTTCTTGTTACCATTTTGAAAATAACGAAACGTTTTCGTGTTATAGTCATTACACTTTTCAATTATTTAACTGTCGTTATTTCTATTCATACCTTGAATAGAATAAAGGATACTTTTCCTGGTTGCGTGGGCACGACGGTGGGTGGTTCTTCAGTTTTTTATTAGAGCTTTCTCATTGTTTTAGGCGCCACGATTTTCTCAAGGCTTTAGGAGATTAACTCGTCGAGTACCGGTTTTACAGACACAATTAAAGAACAATAGGTCGCGGTCACCGGTGACCGCTTGGTATTTGACAGTTTAAAGATTGTAATTTATTTTCCCGCAAAACAAGTAGAGGTGTTTTTTTCGCCAAGTATGTTATAACAATGAACTCTGAGTATGTTTCGGCGTTTCTTCTCAGAGTAGTCAGATAGAATATGCTGGCAATCATCTAGTAATTTAAAGATTGACGTGTAAAAGTGTTACTTTGCAACCTATTTGTAGAACTAAATACCATGTACCATTTATAAGTTTCGTACTTCTAAAATAATGAGTATATTTTTGAGAGTAAGCATTGTGCCCGGTATATTTCAATAAGCTCACTCCCTATTACATGGGAGTCATAACAAAAATAGACAAAAGTGGGTGTTACATTGCACAGTGGTATTAAGTGCCATAATGTGCACTTCTACGTAGATAGAGGTAACTTAACGCCTTTTATCCCCGAAGGGGTAGGCAGAGGTGCACACAGAAGTAACACCTACTTTTGACTATTTATGTTATGAGTCCCATGTAATAGGGGGTGAGCCTATTGCCACCGGGCACATTTCCAAAAATCGTGCTACTAATGAGATTTTTTTTTAAAACCCAATAATACCACCCATAATACCCGACCCAGGAATCGAACCCGAGACCCCTTGCCCGGCAGTCGCTCTTGCGACCACTCGGCCATCGAGGCAGTCAGAGGTCATAGAGGTACCATCACGCCTTTATCCCCGAAGGCCTACCCCTTTAAGGACTTATATTATGTTAAGAGTATGTTATAATTCTGCTCTGCCGTCTTCCTGGATATTAGTCAGGCGTTCGACAGAGTGTGGCATGAGGGACTGCTCTTCAAAATTAAAAAACTCCTACCTCACTCCTTCTATCCGATCCTTCAGTCATACCTATACGACAGGTGCTTTGAAGTGAAATTTAATAGCGAAGTCACTCAATTAAATAAAATACTTTCAGGAGTACCGCAGGGAAGTATATTGGGGCCAGTTCTGTACCTAATTTTTACCGCAGATCTTCCAACACATACTGATACCATAACTGCCACCTACGCAGATGACACAGCTCTTCTATCAGTTCACGAGGATCCTGACATAGCATCAGCCAATATACAAAACCATATCCATGAGGTAGAAAAATGGATGGATAAATGGCGTATTAGGCTCAATCAAGGGAAATCTGTTCATGTAACCTTTACCCTGAGAAGACGGACCTGCCCCCCAATAAGAATCTACAATGAGGAAGTTCCTCAGGCTGAAGATGCTAAATACCTGGGTATGCATCTTGACAAAAGACTCACCTGGAAAAAGCATATCTGGACCAAGCGTAAACAGTTAGACATGAAGGTCAGATCGATGTACTGGTTAATAGGCCGCAAATCGAACCTCTCTTACGAAAGCAAGATAGCTATTTATAAGTCTATTCTCAAACCAATCTGGACATACGGAATCCAGCTGTGGGGCACTGCTAGCAATAGCAACATAGAGATTCTCGAAAGATTCCAAAGCAAGACATTGAGAGCCATGCTAAACATCCCCTACTACGTGAGCAACAAATAATACACGAGGATCTAAAGATCGCCACCGTCAAACAAGAGATCGCTAGATACAGCGAGAGCTATCAGACGAGAATATCAACTCATGTCAATGAGCTGACATCAAAACTAGTTGGTACAGGAAGTATCACACACTCCAGATTGAAAAGGCATAGTGTCCCTACACTTACCGTGAGATTTGGTGATACCAGATGAAAGGGATTCACAAGGAATTTCTTCTGCTGTTGACAAGATAGAAATCAAGACACACCATCTGAATGGCTTATTGTGTTGACACAGATTGCCAAGTTGCAGAAAACAAAAAAAAAAAAAAAAAAAAGAGTATGTTATGAGTTTGACTGCACGGTTTGCGCGGTGTTTGGGCAACTGACTGCCGCGCAACGTGTCGCGGGTTCGATTCCCGCACGGAGCAACGCTTTGTGTGATCCACAGATTGTTGTTCCGGGTCTGGGTGTCATGTGTATGTGAACTTGTATGTTTGTAAACGCACCCACCCACGAGAAAATCCTAGTGTGGGGCAACGTTTAAAAAAAAGTACATTTTTGTACTCGTACAAATAGCTAGTACTAAACACCATAATATTTTAAATACTACATAGTTGAAATCACGTCTACAATCAATTATAATTACTATCACAAAACTAATATAAATTATATTATAGAAAAGTCAAATATAACATCAGATCATTCCTTAATAAACCTTTACATTTTAATACACTGGCTAACATTAATGTGTGACTTATTTTAACATGCATAAGGTATACATTATGGTACAAATAACACAAAATTCACCCTCCACATTTAATAAGCCGGGACTTTCACAGAGCGCCCTCTGCGTCTCAATTTCTTTTGACCGAAGTAATGAGAAGTAACATATTATTTTGTACATACACACTGAGCTATACAACCAACTTATCATGGTCCCGCTTTGTATGATCTATCCACATACACGACGGTCAGTTTATATTGGTTATATAGCTTATAGTGTAGTAGTGTGTACATGGACATTTCTATAACGCAGTGGTGCCTTACTAATTAATATCAGAACTGCAGAATATTATATCGTATGAAAGGAACATTTTATGTGAATTATTTGTGTGTTTAAAATGTGTGTGATGACTAATTAAAATCAGACTTCATTTCTAAAAACTTGTAAGGACATAGGCTGCATTAAGCACAGCTGTTAATCCTTTGGGTGATGTGTAAGACAAACTTAGTATATTAGTAAAATTATTATTTTAATTCCATAGCAAGGTTTCATTTTTGGTCCCCGTGGTAGACGGAGTTCTTTCAAGTTTGGAATTGTGTTCAGCTAAAAGTTGTTTTTTAAATATTGGCGGAAATAAACGTAGTCAGAAAGAAAATACAATAATTATAGTAAACTAACTACTTGCGCGCGGTTTCGCACGCTCTGCTCGGCTTCTATTGGTCGTAGCGAGATTTTTGTTGTAGCGAGAGCCTATAGCCTTCCTCGATAAATGGACTATTCAACACAAAAAGAATTATTCAATTCGAATCAGTAGTTTCGGAGATTATCGCGTTCAAAAAAACAAACTAAAAAACAAACTCTTCAGCTTTAAAACATTAGTATAGATATATTGATTAAATATGAATACCTATCATGCTGTGGCAATATTGTTGTACTTAAGGAAGTTGTTACTATTACGCATCACTTCGTACATTCATACATCTTCGTACTTTTGTACGGAGTTAAAACAACGTAAAAGGAATTGTGGTTGCCTCTGCTAAGCGCTAAGCGGTCCGACCGCTCTTACAAGTTAAGCTACTGTTGCATAATCGGTTTGTGGGGGACAGATCATCCTCTTGCCTTCTTGCTGTGAAGTGGATGAAAGATTTCGTCTTGCAGTACAGAGTAAAGACATTATGAAAACTGTTATGCAAATAATGAATTCTAAAGAATAATAATCTACATAACAGATGCAATAAAGTAGATGATAATCCCTACAAGATATTGATAAAGGACTAGGGAGAAGTAATTTTAAAGGAAATGCTCTAAGAATTAGAAGCCATTAAAACATAGGCAGAGTACACCAATATCGTAACTTTAAAAATTTCATCTTCCGGATGATTCGCTAGGTACAATCATACCATGTGTAGCAGCGTACAAGTATAGACAACATTTTTAAAGCAAATTATGAAACTATCCATACTAATATTATAAATCGGAAAGTGAGTTTGTTTGTTTGTTTGTTTGTTCCGCTTTCACGCCGTAACTACTAAATCGATTGCTTTGAATTTTTATAGACGTGAAGTTAGAAGTCCGGATTAAATAATAGGGTACTTTTTATCTCGGAAAAATGTGATATTCCCGAGGGGAAACCAAAGTATTGGTATAGATGCCGCTGTTTGTATTGGTATATGTCACATAGGCTACTTTTATCCTTTTGTGACGCGAGCGAAGCCGCGGGTAAGAGCTAGTAATACATAAATTAATCAAAAACCACTATCACTATGATAATAAAAAAGGGATACGAAACATTATCCAAACGACATAATCGCACATTCAACATCGGCCGCCATTGTAACCGGACGCAACCGCCTTATTGTTATAAGAAATAAAAATTCACTGAGCAAAATTCTTTGCAAACATATCCTTTAAAATATCAAAAGCGAGACCTTCTTTGTTGAGGGAACATGGTTATTGAATTCTGTATCGCCTGACAATTTTATTTTCAAAAGGAAATATACGAGTTCGTACGTCTGCTCATTAGGATATCACAGGACGAATGTACTATGTACATTTTATTTGATCCTAATAAACATATTTTGTTATATTAGCGTCTGACGATTTCACGCTTTCTTTTTTTGTAATGAATGTTTCAAATGTTTTATTTCGTGGTAAATATTTTTTTCGAAATGGTATTGCAGTTGGTATGCAGGTAGTAAATACAGATTACTTCAGTGCAGAGAAAGTAGTTGGCTGCTGACTACGGACGGAAAAATCAATTTATGATTGAAATGGTATTCGTCTCAAATTATGAATTAACTGAAATGAATGCTTTGACTTTGACGGACCAATGATTGCTGAACGTTTAGTTTCATTACGAAGAACATAATTTAGTAAACAATAACAATGGATACCAAATAACTTGGCAGCGCAAGTATACTTAATAAAGTAATTGTAGCGTAATGGTGTTTATTGTAATAAGGTCAATGTATACATATAATTCTGCACTGGATTAGTGATATTGGATTAAAATCAAAGTCAGGCGACGAATCCTTACTTATATTATAAATCGGAAAGTGAGTTTGTTTGTTTGTTCCACTATCACACCGTAACTACTAAACCGATTGCTTTGAATTTTTGCAGACGTGAAGTTAGAAGTCTGGATTAAATAATAGAATACTTTTTATCCCGGAAAAATTGATATTCTCGAGGGAAAACGAAATTATTGGTATAGATGGCGCTGTGTGTATTGGTATATGTCACATAGGCTACTTTTTATCCTTTTGTGACGCGAGCGAAGCCGCGGGTAAAAGCTAGTATTTTAATATTTGCGACGAATCGATCAGTGCTTTGTAACGAAAGAAATCGTTGAGAGACTTATTTTATTGTCTGTTATTTCTTATTGGTCATACTCTATAGACAGAGTAGATAAAGATATTAAACACAATTTAATCTTTCATATTCTTTGTTCTTTAATTCCTTGTTTCATCAATCTTGTTAAATATTAATAAATTCTTCGAAGGAGTACTTGCTCTAGATTCCTTGTCGAATATTGAAATCTTGTCGATTTTCACACATTTGTCTTACTCAATACTCGGGATAAGTTTTAATAGTGATTTATTGAACTCGATTTAGTTAGGATGGATAACGAATTGATTTTGCCAGATTAAATTATTATGGCTTTCATCTCTCTCAAATTTCGTGATTGTAAGTTATTGTTTTAGTACAATACATTATGTGTTTGATTGACTAAAACCAATTACTAGTAAATGTGGTTTTACGAGTAGATGAAGATGTGTTTGTTACCTTTTTACGCGGAAAATACTAAATGGATTTCGATAAAATTTGGTATAGATATAGATAAAGCATGACTCGAATTAACATATAGAATGCTTTTTATACAGGGGAAGCTTCATGGAGCTTTTCAGTGCGTAATATAAAGGTAAGTACCGATAATTTTAATCAATTGGTCAAATAAGACAAAGAAAATTCGATCACTAGGAACCATTAATTCTGTGTAACTAGGTACCATTAATTTTCTATAACTAGAACCCGTTAATCTGAAATTAGTGACGGGAGAGGGCGGCCCAATCACATTTCACGATTTATATAATTTCCTATTCAAACCAATCTTTGAAATGGCGTCCGTAAAATGTCTCTTCACTTTACCGTCCGCAGGCCATTAGTAGGCCCCAAAAGGCCTATCGTTTATTCGGACAGGTAGCGGTAACTAGCTATTAAACAAACGACGTAGATATTTTTACTGCCTAAAATGGACAGGGCCTGTCGCACTCATAATGACCTATTAAAATTTTCGCAAACTCTACTCAACCGTTATTGCGGTGTGTTCCGTCATGAACGACTCGTTTCACCAGTAACTGTGCTACAGGTACATACGTACACTAGTACAGTTCAATAGTAATGTGTTTTACTATTGTTCGAGTCGAATCTCGCAATGAATCAACTTTTAATTGAAATTCTAGTTCCATTGTTCACGGTTGATTTATTGATTGTTCTCGCGAAAATAGTTTACGATTACTCATACAGCACAGTTTTATGACTATAAAAATAGAAAAATTCAACAATTTGTCTGTTTACAATCAAAAGTTCCTAAGAAGAATACATTTCAGAAGAAGAAAAATACATTTTACAATTAAAATTACTTTTCACTCACTTCTATCTATCCTTTAATCTTTTCGTGAATATTTCATAGCAATTTAAATTGACTGGAACATTTTCCAGACGCTTCTACGTATAAATTTTTAAAATAATGAATCAAACGCAGAGATTTTGTGTTTTTTCCAAAGTAGAATCTTTTTGAGAGCTGAATTAAAAGTTGAATATTCATAACCTAGTATAAAGCACAAAGAAAGTTTATAATATGGACATACCTACATTTCAATATAAAAATAGCTTCTAGTATCGAATGAAAAATGTAATTAATTTGTTTGCAAATAAACGTAGTGCTTTTAAAATAACATTGAGGCTAATTCGTTGGCGAACCGTATCAAATGTATGCGAAAATAAATCATTATTTCGGCTTTTACGTTACAGATTTAATTATAGCTGCGGCCGGAATCGTACGCGGGTACATAATTATTTTGTAGAAGTTTATGTAATACTAAAACATGGTGACTTTCATATATATATAACTAGCTTGAACGTTGTGGATGCACCTCTTAATTCAGAAGAGTTTTTTCTTTCTTAAATCTTTGCTCTTTTTTATATTTGATGGGCCGACGTTTGGCCACTACCTGGCCTGGTGGTAAGCGATGATGCGGCCTACGATGGAGCACGTCTGCCATAAGCAACTAATTCACTCGGGCCTTGAAGATACCCAGGTTAATTGCTTTTAGGACATACAGACTCTGGCAAAGAATTCCATTCTTTAGCAGTACGCACAAGGAAGCTTGATGCGAAGCGCTTCGTGCGTTTGGGTGGGACATCTACAATGAATCGGTGACGCTTCGCCGATTGTCTTGTGGTACGATGATAGAAAGGACTAGGGGGAATCAAATTGATCTTTGTTATAGTAGATACACTTGATTTTCAAAGTAGCGTAATTGCGAGCTTAAGAACTCGAATTCGGCATAAGGTTTTTGAAAATTTCGATTCTGAATTCCTCATTAATAATCCTTGCAATTATTTTAGGATAATCCTGCCCCAATCAAAATGAACTTATATTTGTTTACTCTGATATCGTAAACGTTTTGTTATACGCAGCCCGAGTAAACATTTATAAATAGCTACACACTGAAGCTTAACCCAGAAGCAATTAACTTCTCTATTTACTTGATTTAAACTTCGGTTAGCGTGAACCGACGTTAGTGAAATTATAACTCTCTTGTTATGAAGTGTAACTTTCCCGTGGGTTTAGGTCTTAGTCTTAGGTTCAGCTGCTAGGTATACAGCTTAAATTATAACGTTCTGACTGACGTCTACTAACTTAATTAGGTTCTTGAGTTATTAGTTCATTTGAGATTCTTGTTGAATTAGCTTTTGAAATGTTATAATTCCTTTTTGATTTCTTTATTGATGAGTACAGAGGGATTGAGCAGTGGCTATGTGGCTGGGAGTTCGATTCCTGTGTCTTTGTAAAGTTACAAAGTGGATTCTCGTTGTTTGACGGTGTTTATTCCTCTGGCATGGTAGTCTTTCTGTATCAAATATTGACAATCAGTAAACTCTGACAAACATTATTTATAAACCTGGGCTTATAATTTCTAATTCTAAGTTTAAAATCGCCAACCCGCATTGAACAAGCGTGGTGACTCAAACAGAAGAGGCTTTTTCAGCAGTGGCCACTTATGGACTGTTGGTATGTTGTGATGAAACTTTGGTCAATATCAATTCGAAATTATATAATAGGCAACAAGCCAGAACAAAGACATATACTAAATTAACTAAAATCGCGGGTTACTCACGTGAATTTACTGAGAAAAGCTCTACTCACAGCGCACACACAGCGCAGTAAGCTGTGCGACGTCGCCGTGACCGTGCACGCTGCTCACGAGGAAGAACCGCTCTGTGGTTCGAAACTAGTAGAGCTTTTCTCAGTAAATTCACGTGAGTAACCCGCGATTTTAGTTAATTCAAAACAAAGACTTTAAAAACTTCAAGAGAAACAAAGTCATTCATGTTTACTTGCTACAATTACAGTTACATAGTAGAAAATAATTCATAAGGACATTGTAACATGGAGATACAGCAGATATAAAATTATACAAAGCATAGTTGTAGGAAAGAAAGACGAAAGTGTAAACAACAAGTTTTATAGCAAACGTCTTGTTCCTGTTGCTTATGATTGATTTAGCAAACTGCAACAACTTTGCTTACTTTGTTTGAAACGTAGGAGATAAAGTAGACAGTTTTTTTAACTGTTATTTATTTATTTATTAACACTTCTGTATAACAAACATACGATGGCGAACTTAATGCCGGGTGGCATTCTCTAACAGTCAACCATGGGGTGATGCAGAGATGTGCAACAGTAGGTGTAATTATAGGTATAATAGTTTTGGAGAAAATCATAGTGTTATCCCACACTATGATTTTCTCCTATATCGTAGGTGCGTTTAAAATTAATATACGAGTTCACAAAAACACATGACACCCAGATTCGTAACAAAAATTTGTGGATCACACAAAGAGTTGTCCCGTGCGGAAATCGAACCCGCTACACGTTGCGCGACAGTCAGTTGCCCAGCCACCGCGCCTACTGTGCAGTCAGTTTTAAAAATAAATAGTTTTATTAAGTGCAATTAATATTACAAATCACTTTAAGATTAGTGACGTTGGTGTTCAGATAATATCAGGAAATGGGTAAAAAATTCACAATTAAGTTACCTGCACATTTGTTTATATCGCTCTTTAAATATAATTATCGGTTTCCCATAAAAAGTGGGTCAAATCGTTCTGCGAGTTACCGAGCTAATGTAAATGGAGTACTCGTAATTATATTCACTGATCTGATATAAATTATTCACTGTAATAAAATTATCCTGTTCATGAAAAAACGATACCTATAGTTAAAATATGTGTTTATTGAATTACTGATACATGAAAAGCAAATTAATTTATCGATTCTGTCATTAGAACATGACAGTGAGTGTAAAGAGTACAGCTCTCAGTAGCAACCTATTGAAGAAGTCTATGTTTAGATTCTAAGAGTTTTATTACTGTCTTTAATTTTTTTTAATTATTTCCTTCAACAATTACAGTAATCCGCCCTAAGATTTCAGGTCAATGCCCTTATTCAACTTTATTGTCGGTTATAAAATTTTGCGTCAATAGGTTCACCCCCTTTTACATGGGACTCACAACATAAATAGTGAAAAGTGGGTGTTACATTGTACAGATGCATAATGTGCCTACCCCTTCGAGGATAAAAGGCGTGATATTATGCGATAACATTTTGAGTGCATTTGATTTGTTTTAAGAAAAATCTTACCTTATTTTTAACACTAAGACATCACCTGAACCACTTCAGTTTATAGTCAATCTACAAGAAACCCCTTGAAACGTTGCCACGTAAATAATGAATGCAAATCGCAAGTTTTAAAGAGTCAATTTGGGAAGCGGCGGCCACCGCTCACATTTAATTAAGAGGAGAGAAAAACTCAAATGAGATCGCCTTGCCTTTCAAACGAAAGCATTAGGGATCACAACCACTGGTGTTGGTAATAGAAGCAAACTTTTGTATTTATGGGAATGTGGGGGCCGATAATGGGGCAATGTAATTGTGAGCGACGAAAAATATGGGACATGGTTTTAATAATTTCGGCCAGTTCAACCCCCATGGAAATTGGTGCAATCAAACCTTCTTTATGGAAAGGGAGCCAGAGTTCGCAAGAGGGGTTTTGGACTAAGTTTATAGAGGTTTTGTGTTCATAATAATATGCAAACGAAATCCTGGGTTTTAAGGTTTGGATGTGTTTTAAACGGGAATAATAATTGTAAAATCACATACACGCTTTTACTTACATGGGTGACGAGAATTTCACTAAATGTAACACCTACTCATGGTCCTCGTGTTGAGTTATGCTGTCAAGTCCTATGTAATACAATCGCAGGCTTAGAGCATCTGCTTACAACTTAGGAATTTGAGATCTAATTGAAACCTTGCTCTCATCTAGAGGTATTCTCTGGTCAGTTAACCGACAAGAATAATATATTCTTTATTAGTCTTCAAAGGACACTACAGAATGAGTGAATACCATAACTAAATTACGGACATACCAAAAAAAATAACATAGCATAACGTCTTTTATCCCCGAAGGGGTAGGCAGAGGTGCAGATTACGGCACTTAATGTCACTGTACAGTGTTACTCACATTTCACTATTCATGTTATGCTTCCTCTGTAATAGGGGGTGAGACTATTGCCATATACCGGCCACAATTCCAGACTTCGTGCTACTACTGACATTTTTTTAAAAACCGCAGTAATACTTTGCCCGACCCAGGAATCGAACCGGAGACCCCTTGGCCGGCAGTCGCACTTGCGACCACTCGGCCAACGAGGCAGCAAAAAAATAAATTATCTACAATATAGTGTTCTAATCCAAATAACTGCCATAAAATGTCTAATTACCGAACCGTAGCTATAGATTGCAATGTCGACTTGCCAGCTCCACAGCTCCATAGCACATTAGGCTCATCGCACGCACTGCGACATTAATCTTTGTCAGGCAACAGCGCGCTAATTAGTTGCGAATTTATAACGCATAATGAGTCGTCGGGTGTATGCTCTGCCTAACAGCCGGCAGACGGTCACAATCATGTGTTTTTGAGCGAATCTGGTGTAATGTGAATATTATCAGCGATGTTAGTAGATCTATTTCAGATAATATCGGGTTGTTCTGATATTATTTTACTAGTTGTACAGTCTTAAACTGTAGGTACACGATGTATATGGATAGTACTGATGCGGCAACTTGCAATATGGAGACAATGAGGGAGACGTGTTACTGTTAGGAATAACTTTAATCGCGTGTCTTATTAAATAACTTGCACTACTTACTTATAAGGCAAGGTGTCACACACACTACAAACTATATCGCGTCGCGCGTTCGTTTTTTTAAATATAAATAGTCATCGATTAAGTAAATTACCTCAGTGTGCTAATAGACCAACAATAGAGAATGGAATCGCCAACCTTTAACTTGTATAACCTAACTAATAAACGTAACATAAGCATAAGTGATTCTTTCTCTTTGCATTCATCAACTCAACCAACTTAACTTGTCGTGGAGAACCTAACGGGTTACCGGGGCTTCGGCTCGAAGTGCAGGAGAAGGAACGGGGTGGTTTTTAGTCAGTAAGAGTCTGACACTCCCTCCCGCCTCACCCAGGCGGGAGAAGTTATTCGATGATTTTCCCAGCTTAAATAAAACAACCAACTTAACTTCAAGAAACAAACATCTTTACCAGCGAACCTAAGCAAGGTGTACCTAATCGTACAATAGTATTACTCATTAGTGGAACTTTGATATTTGTTAATTTAACTGATATGGGTGACTTACTGCTGTGCAATGTAAGGAGTGTTCTATTCCTTCACGCTCTATGATTCCCGAAGTATTGTGTCTATGTGTGAAGTGTATATGTTTGTATTTGCAAACGCAGCGGTACACGAGAAAATCCTTTCATTAAAATATGCAAAACATTCGTAACAGAGGTTGACATAGATTTGGTACCTGAACATGATCTGTAAGGTAATATTCACTCTTAAAATATAGCTAAAGTCATAGTAAAGTATTTTTTTTAAAGGGGAAAGTCATCGAATGACTGCTCCCGCCTAGGTGAGGCGGGAGGGAGTGTCAGACGTCTTACTGACTAAAAACCACCCCGTTCCTTCTCCTGCACGTCGAGCCGAAGCCCCGGTTATCGTATAACGTGCAAATAATACCTCTAATATAACGTGTACCATCGAAATCGTTTCAAATTGACCAACCAAAGTTCATACAAGACATTTGACTCATGAGATTTCCCAACAGCCGAGACAATTACTCTATTCATAGCCGAATTATATTAGAGACTAGTCTCGCAAAGGTTGGTTAAGCCAAATGCTGCTATTATGTTAAGCGTCGCCCCAGAGTGGCCTGTAATTGGATGGGTCACTGCCTAGACCCCTTTAATTATATGGAAATTAAACGGAATATTAAGTTAATTGTTGAGAGAAACACACGGGAAGGTTAAGAAAAGCTTTTCTAATTGTCCGTTGATTTAGTTAAGAAGTGTTATAGTTCTGTCATTATAGAGCAACAAATTTGTTGATTAACTAAAAATCGGAGGTTACTCATGTGAAAAAACTTTTTTTTAATCAGTTTATTTTGGACGTCGACAGTTTATTATGGTGTCCATCATTAGCATAACTAAACTCTAATAACTTGAAAATACTGAAGCTCTACTAGTTTTGAGCCACAAAGGGGCTCATCTTCATGAGCAGCGTGCGAGGTCGCGGCGATGTCGCGCAGCCTACTCTAGCCTACACTGTCGGTTGCGTCCTAAAAGCCAATCTGTGGGTCGAAATTAGTAGAGCTTTTCTCAATATTTTCACATGACTAACCTGCGATTTTTACTTAATTTAGTATGTCTCACGATAGTTATTCTAAGAAGAAAGAATTGGTACATATTACTGTGATTGCTAGTCCAACTGTATAGTGAGCGGTTGCAGGTTCCGGAACAGTAAGCAGGAAGATTATTCGTATCAAAAGCGGAATAATGGACACGGCACATGTTAGTAAATAAATGTTACTGCATATAGCATGTACCAAATCGTACGATTTTCATACATTTTAAACAGTGATTATTGTTATAAAGCACAACATATAAAATTAAAAATCTGCAGCCCACGCCCCATTGATGCATGAACCCGTAAAAATGACTTCTATCCCCTACAGAATAAAGTCGCAGTCCACACGAAAATTGTACGATCGTGTCATTGACTGTCCACATAGTCGTCGGTACAAAATGTCCCGAAACTTTTCATGTAGGCATTATTGCTCGATCAATCATCTTGCTCGTATAGGTGATCAATTGCTACTGTCAGCCGCCCTGCGAGCCTGAAGGTTGCCACAGAAATTAATTAAAAAACCCGATTCTCTTTGTGTGCCCAAAAAATAATGGTAAACGTGAGCTCGCTTTGTTTTTCTCGACACATTTTTATGAGGTTTCATAAAGAAAGGTCTGTGTTGGATATTTTGTTAAATACGTTTTGGTTTTGTACTTGGCGGGAAAGCGGCTGTTTTCAAAATTCATTCAAACACTGCTGTTTGTATTTATACAGTACTTCATTTTAAACTTTTGCTGCTGACTTGTAAGGTAAAGGTCAAAACTTATAATTTTTGGCTTTTTGGGGATCCAGGGATCCACCCAGGTGGAAGAAGCAATTCGATGATATCCCCCCCTTAAAAAACACCTAACGCAAGGCATAAAAATTCACTGTTTACGGCAGCTTCAAACAAGGTTTACAGCTTAAAGCAAACAACACAACTTTAATAGAACTTCAATGGCTAAGTCTATCAAAACTTTGTAATATAAGCTTTAGTTAAATACTGTTTCGGAAGCACCTTTCAGTTAGGGTATCTTGGATGCACTATTTAGTGAATATTTGTACCCATAAACTATTAGACGACTAGTCTGTAAAATTTTATGGAACAGGGAAGAAAATATATTTTGGGCGAGAATTAACTGCAACTGCTCTTTCAGTTTGATTCTTCTTTACGTCCGATCGTTACGTCATTGTCAGTTGTATCTATTCTCACTGATTGTTTTGAAATATTGAGTTCCTACTGCCATACTCGTCGAGTACTGTATTTATAGACACAATTAAAGAACAATAGGTTGCGGTCACCGGTGACCACTCGGTGTTTGACAGTTTAAGTTACAACATAGTTCAAGTTAAAATACACATAATTACATACATAACTACTCGAATTAGAGACAGGCCAAATTCAAAGAACCCTTAACCGACGAGCGTGCATGAAAAGACTGATGTGATGATTGTAAATGAAAAGGTGTGTAAGAATCGTAGCAATTGGTGTTTCATAGTAGAAACTATGCAATAGAGATTAGAAAGCTTATCCCCATAGGAGACAGGCGTGAGGTTATGTATGTATAGTACTCGATAAACTGCCTCGTTGGCCGAGTGGTCGTAAGTGACTTTTAAAAATTCTCAGTAGTAGCATGGAGTCTGGAATTATGCCTGGTATGTATATGGCAATAGGCTCACCCCCTATTACATAAGACTCATAACATAAATAGTGAAAAGTGGGTGTTACATTGTACAGTGGCAATAAGTGCCGTAGTGTACACCTCTGTCTACCCCTTCGGGAATAAAAGGCCTGATGTTATGTAGTACTCGATAAACAAGTCATGTCTCATATAGGACTAGGGACTTGACGCACTCTCCGAAGTATAAAGGAACTCTTGTCAAATACATCATAACCTAAGCCAATTTAAGATCGTATAATTCAGCTACAAGCTCTTCCAAGATAAATGACGTCTGATAACATGTTATCATCGTTCAAAGATATTCCATAAGCCCCCCTTATTTCATATGTACCCCATCAAAATTCCCCATCCCATAAGTAATGAGGATTCTGTACAAATTAACGGTGGAGGTACGGTGTGGAATACCAATCGTTCATTATTTGTATTCACAAACCATACTATGGACTTACCTGTTACTTGTTTGCGAAAGAAATGGCTGTTGGAGTAAAAGTACAGTAAAACTTTACCATTTCGAGATATTTACGTCATTACTTTTCTGCCTTATCGAGTGATAAACGTTCGGTTTCGACATATTTTCGTTTTAGTACGCCTTTCTTTATCTTTTGTACCTATAGTTTTGGTGGAGTTGAGATTGAAATTGTGCTGATAATGAAAATTATGAAGTGTTTTTCAGAAGGGTAACTTGCTAACACTTGTTTATGTATGTCCAGACTATAATGATTTTATTGTTGTTAGGGTTATTTTATTTTCGATCTCTTGAAGTTGCATTGTTCTCACTCACACAATTTTAGCAACAAGACTATGTAACTGAAAATCGTATTTTAATTTATTGAATAAGAGTACCCTATGTAGTTTTTTGCTCGTTCTTCTCCATAGGAATCTACCTTACACCTGAATGAGCAAATAGCTTCAATCAATCAATCAATCATTTATTTATTTAAGACATCAATGGTCCACTGTGTTAGTAACAAAATCAAAAATCAAAAATACGAAACATCTTTACAAAAATATGTTAGTAAGCACATTTAAACAGACAAAACAATACAGAAAACAAATACAAATTAAATACACACACGGAAAACAGACACATGCAGTATGTTGGTACTAAAACAGACATACTAAAGCACTCTCGGTGGTATATGCACTGAAATATGCCTGTCGCAGCAATTCCTAATTATGAGACAATCATGTCTCTGCGCTATCATTGCCAGGACATTGTTGGAACTAGCCCGTACTCTGCGCACGAGAGCGCCAGCTCGCTTACGCATAGTCGCATGAAAGCCGTCAGTGCGCGCCTCCATGAACATTCCCGACGCGCTACAACGACGGGATAGCCCCAACACTGCCCTGAACGCATTATTATATTGGACGCGGAGTGCACTGTAACAAGTTTGACTATAATCAGCCCATAAGCTGCACGAGTACAGTGAAGTACAGTACGCTTTAAAAAGCGCAACTTTTACCCCCCTCGAACATTGCGCAAACCTACGGGCGAGCATATTTGCTCTAACAGACAATGCCCTACGCTCCCTTTCCATGTCAGCATGATCCCTAAGGTCCGTGGTGAGTATATGCCCCAGATATTTAAAACTGTCAACACGAGCAAGATGGATACCATTTAACTTAACCTGTGGCACACTACTCGGACATCTCGCCCCCACCGCCTCAAACACCATGTACTGACTCTTCTTAACATTGTATATTAAACCGTGGCCACCTGCATACCCTCGCACGTCCGTATTAGCCGTCTCAAACCACACACCGAAGCACTCAGTAGCACCATGTCGTCCGCGTAACTTAGGTTGTTGACACACACACCATCAATGTGGCAGCCGACATGCTGACTACTAAGCTCTGCTATCAGCCCGTTGATGTACAGGTTGAAGAGGGTTGGGGAAGTCAAACCACCCTGCCTCACTCCGCACTCGAGTCGATATGGATCCGACATTGCTCCCGCCCACCTAACACTATTGAGCTGGTGCTCATACCAATATTGAAAGATGTTAACAAATTGCTGAGGCAAATCTATGCTTTTCAGCTTGTCCCATAAAAGGTTATACCCTACAAGATCAAACGCCCTAGACAAATCGAGGAAGCATGCATACACAGGTGTTTTACGCTCGATATAGTATTTCACGGTGTGCTTTAAGCACAGTATAGCACTTTCAGTAGAAAGCCCAGGGCGAAACCCGAACTGGTTGTCATGTATTCTGATGTATTTATTTAATTGCGTGTTGAGCAAACCATCAAACACCTTTGCAATAATAGTGGCAAGAGAAATAGGCCTGTAGTTACTTTTATCAGAGAGATCACCCGTTTTATTTTTCACTATAGGCACTACCACTGTTTTCATGAAATCCGCGGGCAAATAGGAGTGGCTCACACATAGCGAGTAGAACATGGCCAAAACCCTAGAAACGTGAGGCCCAGCATACGCAGGTGCTCAACGCTGAGCCCATCATGGCCCGGAGATTTACCTGTCGACATATTTCTTAGAGCCTTAGTCACATCTTTGGCCCGGTAAAGAGTAGCGCTAAGCGGAACCCTTAAGTTGTTCCGCTCAGCGCCACTGTCCACATCCCTCGGGTCTAACAAAGATTTCACAGTGAACTGATCTCTGAAAAGATTCGCTATCGCTACAGAATCACTTACGCCTTCGACGCTAACGGGAAGTCCAGATCGCGCATTAAATCTGCCTGTACTCTTCCAAAAACCGCGGAAATCTCCATTACTATGTTTTGCAGCAAGCGCATCCATTTTTATTTGGTCCTGGTGTTTTTGGCACCATTTTAATCGCGACTTAAATACCCTTCTGCTATCGCGCATTTCTTTGTATGAAATACCCGATTTTGGTCTACCACACATTATCCACATATTAAATTTAGCTCTAGCCTCCCCGTGAGCCTCGCCGACGCACGCGCTCCAGCCCGCCAAGCGGGAGCCACCCCCACAATTACGAGCACCCCCCCGGCCCGCCAAAGCGGCAGCATCACGAAGAGCAGTAACTATATCAGCATAAAGCTTATCCAGGACATGCCTGTGGCCACGGTCTCCACACAATTGGTCCGCACAGTTAGAACACTCAGATGGAAAGTCAATACATTTCAGTCTATTAGTGCACTCCCTAGTATATAAACATATTTGCTCATCTGTTTTCACACCCCATACAACATCTTTATTTACACTACTGACTTTAGTTGATGTTTTCGGGTTTATTAAATGTAGATGAATCTTAATTATAACAGGGAAATGGTCAGACCACCAAGTGTCATACTCGACATTAACACCAACAACAGCCTGCCTCGCCGCGCGAGTTGCAATGCAGTGATCAAGCCAGCTGCTGGTCCCATGCACATCACTAATAAAAGTATAGGTACCTGAGTCAAGCCCCAACATATCTACATCTATACAAAACCAGGATTGGTCTTCACAGATACTAACAAGCTCACTGTAAAACAACTCACCTGGGTTGGCGTTGAAGTCGCCCAACACAAACACAGATTCAACACCATACTCGTCCACAATAGCGCTTACCGCGCTTAAACAGTCCGTAAAATCCTGTAAGTTATCACTAGTGTTTGTTGGTAAATACACACTCATCACTATGACAGGTCTATCACCAGTAATAATTTTAATGGCACAAATACGAGGATTATTACACTGTATCACGGTCACCTGCCGAAATAAACTTTGTCTCCATAACAACGCCGTACCACCGTGAGGACGGCCACGAAGTATACCAGCAGAGGTATCCACCGCCGACGTTGCCGTGTACCCAAAGCCGCTATCGATTGTGCCGATATAGGGTACATCGTGCGGCATCAACCAGGTCTCTTGAAGACATACTACGTCGCACGAACGACACAGATTCCTGACGTCATCACAGGAGCGCTTTACATTTTTACAATTAAAAGTTGCAAAACGATATAGGCCACTATCCATTGTTGTATTTGTTTAAGCCGCCAGCGCCGATGAGATACTCACTATTCATCTTTCTATGTTTGAAATTTACAAAGCGCCGAAATATTACACCTTCACTTTAAATTTTTTGCTGACGTTCAAAAGTGGTCTAATTTAAAAAATGATTTTGACTTTGACTTTGTTGCGTGAGTCTGGTAAGTAAAGGCTTCAGATACCGAAAGTTAAGTAACATTTAGAAATGTTATAAATACATACATACATAACTTCACTCTTGTCTCCCATGGGGGTAGGCAGAGACTATAGAACCCCAATTACTACGACTCCTACATACCTCTTTCGCTTCATCAACCGTCATCAATCTTTTCAAGCATGCTCATCGGTTATAAATAAGATTTAAAAATACTAATCCAACAAAACCATAAAATATCACCTCTAGTTATACCCTAAATCACCACCTGGACAGCAACAAACGTTGGGTCAGATCTTGGCACAATAAAACTACAACCCTCACGCGGCCAATCCCTCAATCTGTACAAATATGCGATATTTTCCTCGACCACTCAACCATATTTGACCCTACAATACATCAGCACTTAACCCCTCAAACACCATGGACGTAAAACAATAAAAATCAACGTAACCCGCTTTGAATCGTCGCATATATTCTGTGGGAAATCTAATGGCGTCTATAAATAAAACATGCGTCCATAGACAATGACTGATGGGTTTTATTGGCTTTCGGTGTCATGCACGGCCGCGGCCGATGCGGTGTCAGAAGGTTTTTCTTATGGGATGTGGAATTTAGAGACGAATGATCGATGTGCTATGCTTTGTGACATCCCTATTGAGGATCGAAACTTTCTGCTATGCAGATGAGACGGAAACAGTTTAATATAGCTCTTTTTAAAAAATAAAAGAGTTTTGGGTTTATTGCATTCGTTTAAGATCTAGAAGAACAATACTTTACTACAATAACATGACAATAACTATAATGGATAGTTTGGACATAAGCCATTACTTATGTAATAGTATGATTGTGGTCTCTGGGTGGATTAATTTTCTAATTATATCATTTATTCCGTACCCTGTTTAAAAGTACATACCCACAAACATTGAAAAACCCATTTAGGCTAATCAAAACACAGCTACACTAGAAACATACCACACAGTCCATACGTAGTGAGTTAAATAAAAAAGTGTACGAAACTACGAAGTTGCAGAACTTTTGGATTCCAATCGGAAGTTTGGATCAGGCATGGAAGTCATTCAGAGTTGGTCCTGTTACACTACAAGTTAGGTGATTACTTCCACCTGCAGATACCTTGAGAGAGAAGGTTTGGAGGCCAGTAGATCAACCTAACCTCCTTTCTATCAAATTGATTTTCGACTTTATCGTTTTGTAGTAAAGTTGATAATCCTGTGAAATAAACTGACAGATTGGGGTAGATTGACTTGCTGGTCTTTGTACAAAGTATCACTGAGGATTGCTGCAGTATGCAGTAACCTCATATCATATTATTCATGGAATATTCTAGAGTTGAAAGTGTTGATCATGACGTGGACATGCACGTCAATCTAGCGGTTAAGGGGTTGGGTTATGGTAGTGACGTTTCTGTAAACGTCTGTATCTGTATAGGATAGCTAGGTCCTACCTACCTATCACAATGCAGAAAATAGTAATGCAGAATGTTGAGCAGACCATATTCTCGAGTTACGATGCGACATTTTAGTTGTAGTTTGGACTACTATACTCTATCTATGAATTAGTCATATTCACATTATGTATTATCAATCAATGTTATAAAAAAATAAATGAACGTCACTCTTTGGCACTTTGAAAGCTATTTTTGTTACGCATAATTTTGCATTTCTAATACATTTTTTCGTTATCAGACGAACAATAAATAATAGAAAGAGAAAAAGAAAGAAAATTAAATTCATCAATCATAATGACACACCGACTGATCGTTTTCGTTCACGCGTCATTCTTAAACGTTTTACGTAGCGTCATTCAAGTTGTATTGTTATAAATAAAAATGTGTCATTTTTTATTCAAATTATTATTGTTTCTGAAAAATGAGTTATGATTGTGAAGCAGATGTGTTGTTTATATTCAAATAGTTCTTTTAATATTTATTGCGAATTTGATTAATGGATCTTTTTCGCATTATTTAATGTTAGTTAGAGGTGAATGGAAACTAATCCATTCAAGTTTGTGTCCGAAAAATTCATAAGTATTGCATTTTGGTAATGAAGCATATGTACATAGTTCATCAGGTTGTTAAGCACTTAACCAGATAACCCCTTTGATGCCATCTAAATGTCAAAATCACATGTGTTTGAGCAAATAAACATGATTTGATTTGATAAAGGCTGTTAGCCATGCCAATGAGAATTTTACTACCCAAAAACTACATTCATACTTTAGCATACTATCTATTTTATTATGGAATAGGAGGCAAACGAGCAGACGGATCACTGATGGTAAGCGATCAGCGCCACCCATGGACACCTGCAACACCAGAGGAGTCACAGGTGCGTTGCCGGCCTTTCTTTGAAGGTTTGAAGGTTTAAAGGTATACATACTAAAATCAAAGATAGGTATTCCATTACTTCTAACACACGATAATGATAAACATCACATACAAATACCTTTTATTTTCATCTCCGTCCCTTATTCAGTAAAGTAAGTGTAAATCCAATAAACGTCCGTGAAATAATCAGGTCACAATTATTTAGCCACCCGATTTGGTTTCTCTCAGAGCTTTGTGAAAAACCGAAAGATCCAGCAGTGTCTTGTCCTTGGCGAGGATTAATGTGCGGTGAGATCAAGTTCCACTGACTTCTGACATAGAACAGGTAAAAGCAGAAGTAGTATTTTAATTTTTTTTTTGTATTCGGTGACCGATCTCAATTGGTAATTTGGTAGACCAATCAATAGATTTAATATTTAAAAATTTTGTGTTATTATTTAATATTTAAATATTTTGTTTTGACGTTCAAAAGTGCCTTCCTGGTCTAATTGATCATTTAATAAATGATTTTGACTTTGACTTTGATTAGGAGAGATTTACAAGATACAATTTTGACATATTTTTATAGTGTTTATGTGATTTGGTTTATCTCAAGTAGGTAGGTAACTGGCGTGTGTCAAACTGCTTGACAAACTCGAAATATAAGAATCGATAAATAAGTCGTGCTAATCCAATTTGTAATTTTTATGAGCGGCATTATTAATATTGGATATATGTCCTGTTTTATTACTAGGACTGCTTCGTTGGCCGAGTGGTCGCAAGTGCGACTGCCGGGCATGGGGTCTTGGGTTCGATTCCCGGTTCGGGCAAAGTATTAATAGGTTTTTTTAACAATTTCAGTAGTAGCACGGAGTTTGGAATTATGCCCGGTATATGGCAATAGGCTCGCCCCCTATTACATGGGACTCATAACATAAATAGTGAAAATTGGGTGTTACATTGTACAGTGGCATTAAGTGCCGTAATGTACACCTCTGCCTACCCCTTCGGGGATAAAAGGCGTGATGTTATGTATAATAGGCAAATAAAGACTTGTGAATAGTAAATCGGTGACGTTTATTATAATTATTATTATTGAAATCATTGTGGTGCTTTATTGTATGAGTGATGATTACACACGTGTTTATAGGTGCGAATTATAGTGCTGTAATTTGAACTTAATTAGTATCAATACGTGATTTTCCACGGAAATGTGTATGTTAACTTTAATGTAATGGTTATTGAAATACAACAGACAGGACAATAGAAAGATCCTTTTATTATTTGGGACAAAATCGCAATAATTTTGGTATATCGTAATTTTTTAAACCTAGTCTCGATATATAACAAAAGCGTCGAAACAATGTCTTTATGTGATCCATAGATTGTAGTTCCGGGTCTGGGTGTCATGTACATGTGAACTTGTTTGTAAACGCACACAAAACACAGAAGAAAATCCTAGTGTGCGGTAACTTAAAAAAAAAAGCAATTCGATATACCACAGCAGACGTGATTAAAACCCAACATGGATTGATCAGAAGATATTATCATTGGAAGAAAGAGAAGAAAATAGTTTCGACTCTTGAAGTTGTCTTAAAGTTCTCTCTAAAAGTTTACGTCTTTTGGTTAAATGAACCTTCTGTCATAAACTGTTAGTTGCATTCTCCCGGGCAGTAGTAGTTCCGCCTCCCGGGTGTTCCTGCGACAGAACACGACTTGCTTAATGACTCCGCATTAAGAGTGCCGATGCAGATCTTTTCCTCCAACCATCGTCTGCAGCATTGCCATCCTTACTTCCAGTTCTCACTGAAAATATGCACTTTTAACAATACTTGGTAATGTGATCACGATTTGTAGTTTTGTCTTGAACATCTTTGTTTGAAAACTCTTTGGTAAGATGTGGTTATTGAAAGAGTTAAGATAATGTATTAAAACTCATCATCATTAACAGCCTATAATGCCCATTGAGCAAAGCCTCTTTTCACACGGAGTAGGTTTGAGCATTAATCACCACGCTTGCTCAATGCGGGTTGGCAATTTCAAACTAATAATTAGAAATTATAAACTCAGGTTTCCTCACGATGTTTTCCTTCACCGTTTGTCAGTGTCTGAATAATCTTAGAAAGTACGTATAACTCGGAAAAAGTCACATCGGTACTTGCCGTTGGTAGGTTTCGAACCCGCACCCTCATGCATGAGAAGCGGGCGTACCTCCGGGCTTATTAGATTGCTATTATCAAATTATTAGGTTATATTTACAGCCTTTAATTGGTAGTCCATTCCATATATTACTCTTTACTAACTAAACAAAGCTAGATATCAAGTCAGAGGCAGCATAAAGAGGTTTCAAACACATAAACTACGAGCGCATTGAAGCTCACAACCACTAAACAAAACTAGAAAAATCTAAAGACTTCAACCAACACAGAACAAACTTTTAATCAACACGATCGGATATAAATGTAAACAGAGAATTTATTGTTCCAAAACAAATCCGTTTCACTACAAAACATCGCAATAAAAACCAGGCAGAGTGAATAGTTGGTAAGAAGTTTTCGTTAAATCCGTGGCATTATTAGTCAGTTACCACCGACGCTAATACGAATCCACGATGAGATTGAGATCGAGATTGAATACTGAATGAGAGACGTCTCAGCTATTCACAGATAAGCTGCAAATCAGCCGAGCCTGCGGGCTGAGCGAAAGTATTCACGAAATTAGACTTTAAACCAATGTAATAAGACAGATGATGCTTCTGTTTTGATTTAATGCCGTTTTTACGGTTCTCCGCGCGATTTGTGAATTGAAATATTCAAAACAAAAGAATGATGCATTCGTTCGAACGACATAAAATACAGTTTGGATTGATATAGGATATTTGATTTCCACTACATAGAAAACATAACTGGCGAAAATAGGATTGTAGTTTTAGATATGTATGCGTCATTATGATCGTCTTTGACTTATCTATGTAACCCATTCAGAATAGGAATTAATCATGAGAAAATTCGAGATTATTTGGTCACAATATTTGTCACAGAAGAAACTATATGACCTGGAAGTCATTGGGAGATGCTCATAATTATTGTTAACAGTGAACACATAAACAGAGTAATATGTATGTAGCTGTATAAACTAGTATATTTTAAAACTTACTACACAAAAGAAAATACAAACCATTGCGAAGAAACGGACAAGTTTAAACGCTTCAATGTGTTTATAATTACAACAACATTCAGACCAGAAACACGACGACAGTTTTACTGACAAAACAGTACAAGTACTTTCAGCTCTGTTACGGATTAAAACAATACGTAGGGTAAACAGGAGTGTTATTGCCCACCGACAGTTATTGCCCATTTTTAGATTTTTTAAAATAAAAAGACAATTATTGACTTTTTATTTTGAGAAGTATTCACTAGAGGGCACTGTTATTAATTTATGGTAGATTTTAAATCAAACTATTGCAACACTGGAAGAAAAAAAGTCAGTAATGGCGGATTTGTAAAAACAAGTGAACGTGTTACTCAATCAGGTAAGCATTTTATCAATTTTCTTAAGGAATTACTTGCTAAAAAACATTTTTTAGGACATTTGAATGGTACCTATTCGACTGTTCTTACATAATTACGATAAAATTGTGATTAACTTTAGTATTGAATGTAAATCTAATTTGAATATTAAATTCTAACGGTTATTTTAGAGGTGGGCAATCACTGTATCGATTTTTTATTGTTTTCAGTTATTGCCCATCATTTTTTTAGTAATTGCCATAGGTTAATATTTATAGTTATTGCCCGGGCAATTAATGTCATACTTATATTTTGAGTTAAGTAGTATTGCCAATATGACATGAATAGTGTTACATTTCGCAATTTCTTTACATAAACAGGTGCTAATTATATTTCATTACTTTCAGAATGCCAAAGACACCCAAAGTTCAGTATAGTAAAGAAAATTTACAAAAAGCAATTGATACAGTTCAAGATGTTAACAATAAGCTATCTACGAGGCAAATCGCCGAAAAATACGGCGTTCCGAGGTCCAGTCTTCGGTACTATATTAAACATCCGGGCCACAAAACCAGCTTAGGGCCATCACCTGTACTAACTATTTCAGAAGAAAATAGTTTAGAAGACTGGATAATCATTTCAGCAAGAAAGGGATTTCCGCGTAACAAAGAGGACATATTGGATACCGTCCAAAAGTTTCTAATAGAAAACCCGCGTCCAAACTCATTTTTGAATAATAGGCCAGGTGACGGTTGGTGGAAGGCCTTTTTAAAACGACATCCTAGATTGGCAACCAGAACTTCAGAAGGTGTGACAAAGGCCAGTGCATGTGTTTCGGAAAAAGATATAAGAGGGTGGTTTACTGAAATCCAAAATTATGCTACTGAAAAAGACTTGGCTTCTGTTTTAAATGACCCACATCGAGTATTTAATGCAGATGAGACAAATTTTCAAATTTGCGTTAAAACTGGTCAAGTATTAGCAGAAAAAGGTTCAAAAAATGTCTATAATGTTGAACAATCTCAAGCTAAAGAGTCTATTACAGTTTTGTTCACTTTTTCGGCTGCAGGGGATATCTGTTGTCCATTCATTGTTTATCCTTATCAAAGGTTACCTGAAAAAATTGCTGATTCTGTACCTGATGGATGGGGGCTTGGCAAGTCTGACACAGGATGGATGACAACGGAAGTTTTCTATGAATACATTGCTAATGTATTTTATCCATATCTCGTCAGCAAAAACGTCGAATTCCCAGTCATTCTCTATGTAGACGGTCATAAGACTCATTTAAATTTCCATTTAAGCCAGCTTTGTACTCATCTTCAGATCGAATTAATTGCACTCTACCCAAACGCAACAAGAATCCTTCAGCCAGCCGATGTAGCTGCTTTTAGACCTCTCAAAGTAGGATGGAGAAAATCTTTAAGGAAATGGCAAAATGAACACAATAATCAAAGTCTCACAAAATTAAATTTTGCACCTGTACTTAATGATGCCGTTATGACGAGTCTAAGACCTGAAATATTAGTTAATGGCTTTAAAGCGTGTGGTCTATGTCCATTTAATCCGGATGCCATTGACTATGGAAAATGCCTTGGTGCTGCAAGCAATAAGTTGTCTGTACAAAATACAAAACCTATTCCAGATTTAGCAACGATAACCTATTCTACTTTTTCAAAGATCGTTGGACCATCTATTGTTAAGGATTTCGAAAATAGACGTCACAAACTGCCGCATCAAAAAGTTACTGAACACTTGGATATGTTATTTAAGTTATGGGAATCATTTAAGCATGCTGAAATTGAATCTAATACTAACGAAGTAGTAGATTGCTCAGTTATCACACAAGAAAACAATGAAGATTCAATTGAAAACATTGTCGATTTACACTCACTTACAGAAGAAACATCTGAGGGAATAGAAAGTCTTTCAACGTGTGATCTTTTCTCCTCAGTGCCTGAGTATACCAAATATAAACCTACAACAGCTTCGACAACTCTACAAAAACAATATACCCCAGAAATATCTTCTGAAGAGCCACGAGCAAGTACTTCATTTGCAGTAGCGGCGGCAAACTCTACGCCTCAGTTACCAAGTCCTAAAATTATAAAAAGAAAATATTCACTGGGAGAGTATCTAGCTTACCCGGAAACGCCCATAAGGAAAGGAAAAAGACAAACAGAAAGACAACCATACGCTATAAGTTCTCAAAATTTTAAAGAAGCTTTACATGTAAAAGTAGTAGAAAAGCAAAATTTATTAAAAATCAAGGAAGAAAAGAAGTTGATTAGAGACAAGAAAAAAGCTGAAAAAAGTAAGAACACCATAAAAATAACCAAGAAACCTAACAATGAAAATTCTGCAGTAAATATCAATAGTGAAGTTGATTCAGAGGAAATTGATACAATCAAGGGAAATAACGACAACGAGACTGAAACTTTTAAGCACCATCTCCAATGTACACCAAAGACGAAAGAATTAAATATAAGCCATAAGGAAAATAAACAGGTAGCAACAGGTGGAAAGATAACTATTTTAAGCGACATTATAATCAAGCCTACTATTTGTGTAGTTTGTCATTTCAGCATAATGAAAAATCCGTTGACCTGCAGTGCTTGTTCAAAAACCTATCACATGCGTTGTATTCCTCAAAAACATAAAGAACATATCCCCGACGACGCCGACTTAAGGTTATTTTTGTGCCATCGTTGTTTTATTGTAAAAGATTCTGACTCAGGTGATTCTGACTCATCATTGTCAGCAAGAGAATTATTTGGTGTGATTAATAAAGCTAAGCGTAATCTATTTTGAGACTGATAACCTAAGAAAGTTAAGAGTTTTGTTAAAAATTTATAGTTTTGTTTCTTTAAACTGTGTTTTTTTATAAAATTAAGTTTAATTTTTTTTTGTTTCGAATAATTATTTATGTTTAAAGTCAATTTAGGCCTTAATCTAGCATTTTGAGATCATGGGCAATTACTGTGCTCTTATGATGGTAATTACTATATTGCGTGGGCAATGACTGTATTTTTTGATAATTTTTTTTTCTTCATATTATTTCTAAGATATGTTAACTTTTTAACTAAATAATTTCGATTATCTGTTACAGACTTTTGTAGTTTATAAGAAAATTGTAATAAAAATTTGCCAGCTCTAATACGGTTTTTTTTTTTTAAGTTAACCTGTTTGAAGTCGTTAAGTGGGCAATAGCTATACGGTTTACCCTACTTACTCTATTATTTCGTTCCCTCAGTTCTCAAGTACCAACAAGCAAACTGTTGTTTAGGATAGCTAATGTACGTTGAACAGATTTAAACTCGCAAACGTTTTATTTTGAGACCAACTATAGCTTCCACTCTTACTTTAAAAAATTTAGGAATTTTATAGAATAGGAGGTAAAGGAGCAGATCCCGTGATAGGAAGCGATCGGCGTCCTGCATGGACACAGTAAAGAAGTTAAAAGTGCGTTACCGGCCTCTTAGGGAATGGGGGTGCAGCATTTGAGGATTTGGAGATACCAAAGACATAAGATTGGAGATGAGCTATAAAGGGGAGCACTTCAGTGGACGTATTTGTGTATTTGAACAAATCTAGAAAACATTATCGGTGCTTCACGTTTAGTTAAATTAAAACCTAAAATATTTATGAGTGAAGTTTAAACGGTTTCTCCTTGTTTCGGCCACGGCTGGAGGTCGTTGTTAGTTTGAATTATCAAGAGATTTATATCGTGGAGGATATCATGTTTGTATATTCAAATGTGTAGTGAATTAATTAATATGAAACGTACGAGATTTTGGGCGAAATCTAGGACTGAGGCTGTGGTGGAGAATAATGATGTTGGCTTTTGTGGTTTTGGAAATTTGTTTCTCATGTCGACAGGTTTAAGGTAACAAGGAGACTGGATTTACCTCTAGATTCATGCCATTTCAAGGACTTTATACGAGATGAAAATCAATATAATAACCAAATGATGGGTTTATCGTTTTCTGTCTCTTGTCACAGATGTTTTAAAACGGAATTAAGTCTCTGCACATTTAATAGACATCAGGCAGCAGCTACCACTTTCTGATATATGCGTACAGTTTATACTGTGACCACCACCCAGCGGACGGTCAAGCGTGGAAATTATCCTATAAGTAGCTACCCTAATTATGAAGACGAGGCCCATAGCTGTTGAACCAAAAATCGGTATCTATACCACAATAAAATTGCTTACTACACAATACATTAGAAGATTTTCCATCAAAACAAACGCTCAAACAATACTGGGAAAATATTTATAAGGAAAAATAATACCTTGAGGGTTACACATTTAAGTAAATGAGATGTACTGTGTTCAGTTCACATTTCATTTAGTGCTGGGCCTAGGTTCTGAATGACGAGGAGATGCGGCTTCTCCGCACAATAAGATTCACAACAATGCGCCATGTACCGGAGCAGGCGCGCAGTTAGGGGGAAAATACTTTCTCATTATACAGATGAAAATAAAAATTGTTTGACTGCTCATTAAACAATAGTTCGAAAATGTTCTTTTAATAAAAAAGGTGAATTATTTATTATGGTGGATAATAATAATAATATTTACTAAAGACAATATTGGGCTCGTGAATATCTGATAGAAAAATCGTCTCAATCAAGACTTGACGTAAAGACGTAACGCTAAGGAGTGGAGGAGTGGAGTGTTCTTTCCCAAAATCCGGGTTTCCTGAAGGGTGAAAGTAGCTTATGGGACGACGTGCTCTATCGTAGACCGCATCATCGCTTATCACCAGGCAAGATAGTGGTCAAACGTCGGCCCGTCAAATATATGACAAAAGACGAGGCATTTTGTAAACATTCATTTTCATCAATCATTCTTTGTGTATTTTTTGAATACATTAGTATAAAACACTCATGACAATAGCAAAAATAAAGACAGTTTAACTTAAATCAGGGTTTCAACATATAATAATAACATAACATAGCATCACGCCTTTTATCCCCGAAGGGGTAGGCAGAGGTGCACATTACGGCACTTAATGCCACTGCATTGCACGGGAATCGAACCCGAGACTCCTTGCCCGGCAGTCGCACTTGCTACCACTCGGCCAACGAGGCAGTCTAATAATAACATGTATAATATATATGTAGTGCAGCAACTGAAGGCTTCATAATATCATTTGCTGCGTGTCACCAGCACAGGTCTTAAAGTTCTTGTACCGATAGAGGCGCTGTTAGTTCGGTAAGAAACTTGATATAATTACAAAACTACCCAACGAGTTGAAGACTTAACAGTTTAGTCCGTCGCCTCATAACAAAGAAAACTATTTACGTTAATTACGAAACTTTATTAGCGCTTATACGACACAATTACTTTACCGTTTTATTATGCGGAACCATTAACCGATCTCATTTTACGCCCATTTTCATTTTTATAGTTTAATAACGTCGCTCTCCATAAATTGTATGGGATTTACTTGTAATATGCAGATTTTATGGACAATTGTTTTATTTGGGGCTCTTTAGTTTTGGAAGGCGCTGTCTAATTAGGTTTGAAGGATTGTTATGGATTATTAAGCGACTGAGATCAGAATTTAACTTCTCTACAGTGAAGTATTTATGAGTGCCCTTTGAGCATAGTGTCGTAAAAATAATGTGTTGTGATGACTCAATGGAAAATTTCCACGCATGGACAGATTCGACTATAGTTCTAGTGTGGTTAAAAGGTGAAGCGAGTCATTGGAAACATTTGTCAGATATCCTCCATTAAAAAGTCTTATGATAGAGATAGTAAAATGAATGTGTCGCTGTATTAGTCCTATTTTATTGGTGTAAACGGAACGATCCCGTAAAACGCCGACAGGTTAAGGTAAAAAACATGGTGTATTTTTATAAACGTAAGGATTTTTTTTTAATAAACTTTGCCCCACACTAGGATTTTCTCCTGTATCGTGAGTGTGTTTAAAAACATACAAGTTCATATACACAAGACACCAAGACCTGGAACAACAATCTGTGGATCACACTAAGAGTTGCTTCGGAATCGAACCCGCGACACGTTATGTGGCAGCCGGTTGCCCAGCCACCGCACCAACCGTGCAATAAAATGTTTCTTTTATGTAATAATATTTGTAATTCAAGGCTGATGTCGCATGAATAACAAAACGTTTTAAGTGTGGGAGAGCCATGCTTCGGCACGAATGGGCCGGCTCGACCGGAATGATACCACGGCCTCACAGAAAACCAACGTGAAGCAACGCTTGCGTTATGTTTCGTCGTGTGATTGAGGTTACCGGAGGCCCAATTACCCTCTCCTTCCCCAATCTCCCCAATTCCTAAATCCCCAACGATCCTCAAACTCCTAATCCTCAAAAGGCCGGTAACGCACTTATAACGCCTCTGGTGTTACAGGTGTCCATGGGCGACGCCGATTGTTTACCATCTGGTGATCCGTCAGCTCGTTTACCGGCTTATGCCATAAAAAAAGCGTTTTGTTTATATCCTGTATGGTTTCAAATTACAGTTTGATAAAACAAACAAAATAATCAGCCATATAACTTGATAACCAACTCACTTCCTCAGCATATAACAACAGTATACAAAAACAATACAAAATCAATACCTACCAATTGAAACACGACATATTCGTAACCTTAACAGAATGATTTCGATTTTCGCTTATATATAGACGTCTAGAAGTTTATGCCCCATAAAACCAGCATTGGACATTAAATTTGATGTCCCATGGAGTAAACGAATGCTCCTAAGATTGCCCCCGTCATAACTTGGATGATTTGTGGATGATATAAATCTTATACGGTTTAGAGGATGAGCAGCGAACAGTGCTGAACACTAAATTATTCTTATTAGTGTTTTATTTTATGGAATAGTTTGTTCGTTTAGTATTATAATTTGCAATACTTTTTTTATGGCTTAAGCCGGTAAGCGAGAAATACGTCTTCTCGTTTACCTCATGGTAAGCAATAGGCGCTGCCCATGGACACCTGAAACACCAGAGAAAAGTACGTTACCGGCCTTTTGGGAATTGGCATTTAGGGATTGTCACATGACGAAACACAACACAAGCGTTGTTTCACGTCTGTTATCTGTGACACTGTGGTTTCACTCTGGTCGAGCCGTCCCATTTATGCCGAAAGAGTGAGGAGAGTCACGCCTCTCCCATAAGCTTGGTTATAATTTGCAATAAATATAGGAATATATTCTTTTTTTTTCATATTCCAACGTTTCGTTAGCACTGTTTCATGTTTCTTGTTTCTTCTGGTACTTGAACTGTATAGATATTGTGACAAAATATGAATAAAATGGTGTTCCCCGGTCTGTGTCATCCAAACGGTATTTTCGTGACACACTCTACAAAAAATATTTTACATTGCAAAAAATAATTGTAGGTAGTCAGAATACCAACAATTTAAATAAATAACCAATCTCACATTTTCAATAAATAAATAAAATTTCGACTAAATAAAAAATCACAGCATGTGAAAATAGTAAGAAATGTTCTACTAGTTTTAGCGCACGCTGCTCATGAAGAAGAACTCCTCTGTGCTACGAAACTAGTAGAGCTTTTCTCAGTATATTCACGTGAGTAACCCGCGATTTTTAATTAATTTAGTATGTATCACGATAGTTATTATAAAAATATAACTTCAATTCATGTGCCACCTAATATTAAATAGCAATAAGTACGGACCACACAATTTTAATTAAATAAATGAGTTTAAAATATATTAAAAATACATTTGAAAATTAGATTCTTTGTATCAGCACACAATGCGAGTTCATTGACCTTTTTGTCTCGACATTGTTGAACAAAATTTATTTAACGCAATATTTTAAGCTCACAACATGTGCGTGTGTGTATGAGAGAGTATGTTATTAGAAAATATTTTAGATTTAATAGACAAGTTTAATTAAAAACCATTGTTATATTTTAAACACATGTTATTTTCTACTTAGTTAATTGTATAACTGCCTCGCAAGTGGGACTGCCGGGCAAGGGGTCTTTTTTTTAAGGGGGGAAAATCATCGAATGACTGCTCCCGCCTGGGTGAGGCGGGAGGGAGTATCAGACTCTTGCTGACTAAAAACTACCCCGTTCCTTCTCCTGCACGTCGAGCCGGAGCCCCGGTAACCCGTTAGGTTCTCCGCGACCGTTAGGTTCTCCAGGGCAAGGGGTCTAGGGTTCGATTATTAATATTACATGGGATTCATAGCATAAATAGTGAAAAGTGGGTATTACATTACACAGTGGCATAAAGTGCCGTAATGTGCACCTCTGCCTACCCTTTCGGGGATAAAATGTAATGTTATTATGCGTGATGTTATGTTACGTTATGGTATTTGTTAAAAGTAATTGTGTTAACTTTAAAAACATCAAGTTTTTAATTTGTTCTCTAAAGGTATAGGTAGAGCTTTTGGCACTCAGTCAATATTGATTGGATTTACAATCTAAAAGTTATTGCACCTACCTATCAGAACCTACTACACTACTTATAGAACTTTCAACATAATTAATTTCAATATTTTCTCCATTCAAAGTACCTATGGACGATGTAATATGAACCCAATATTTAGCAAAAATTGCCACAAAATAGAAAATTTATATAAATATTATCTTATCTTTATTTTATCTTATACTTTTATATAAAGCAGAAGAGTTTGTTTTTTTGTTTGTTATTATGAACGCGCTAATCTGCGTAACTACAAGTCTGATTTGAATAATTGTTTTTGTGTTAGATAGCGCATTTATCAATGATGGTTATAGGCTATAAAACATCACGCTACGACCATTAGGAGCTGAGCAGAGCGTGTGAAACCGCGCGGAAGTAGCTAGTCTTACATAAAGCTGAAATGTTTGTTTGGTTAAACGCTAATCTCCGGAACTGCGCGTCCGATTTGAATAATTCTTTTTGTGTTGGATAGTGCGTTAAACGTGAAAGGCTATGGGCTATAAAACATCATGCTACGATTATGAAGAGTCGAGCTGAGCGGGTGAATATGAGCGGAAGTAGCTAGTAATAATAAATATAATTGTGTCAGTGTTTAATGTATGGTCGTGTTGCGGAGAATTATAGTCTGCTGTAGTATTGGTGGGGTACCCAGACAAGAGCCTGCTGACTAATGGTTCGTATGTTGGAACGCACCGGCTCGAGGCGTGCCCGCCGCGATCGCAATTCAATTAACAAGATCAATGATTGATTTGATGGTATATTATTGATATATTTGTCGTTTTTATTTTTCTTCCTAAAGTTATGACGACATTTTCCTGACAACTGATGATTTTAATCATAAAATTAGCTTGTTGTTTTTTTTGGATAACTTTCGCAAACGTTACGTACATAACATTTTTTTTTGAAACATTGTAAAATCTTCATCTAGAAGTGTGTTCATACGTTTGTCTAGATTGATACCCTTTTATCCATGGAATTGAAATAAAAAAACATAATTGTGTTTTATTATCTAATGCACACTAATTTTTTTTCTACACACTACTGTTAATATAACGCGGCTGTCAGCGTTGCCCATAGGTTGTGGTTCTACAGTTGGCATGATGTCATCAACTGGACTACGGTCTGAAACAAAGCCAATTAAAAACGATTTAACTTACTGTAAACCCAGAAACCGATCACCGTCTGTCTACGCGACCAACATTAAAATATTTTAGTTTACCCCTAGCTAAAATATGGCAATTTGGAAAGAATATAATGTGTGGCCGCTTGGCTTTGGTCACTACAAAAAATAATGGAATTTCTTATCAAGAATTAGGTGTCATCTTAGAAAATCTATCGAGCTACAATGTCACCAATATACTTACGTATATGAAGTGAAATATATAAGTAATCGTCGTAACAAATAAAACAAGACATGGGCAGGACAAGTGGGTGTTACACTGTACAATGGCATTAAGTGCCGTAATGTGCACCTCTGCCTATCCCTTCGGGGATAAAAAGGCGTGATGTTATGTGTATCAGACATACTGAGTAAAGATTACAATATCGTGCTGTTGTTTGCAGATTTCTCAACAAAATCTTATTAGAATTGACTGTCAAGAAGATATGATATTGGTTATACATATGATCAATGTATTGTTTTGTGATATGATAAATATTACGTACCGTATAAAGTTTAGAGTAGACATCAAGTTTTAGTATTATATTTGTATTGTATTAGTTTGAACTTGTACAAAACGACGTTGCTTGTCAGGGTTGTCAGCCCAGTCCAAGAATGTTGTTCCCAATACGTGTGATATTCTGAAGAGCATATAAGTATCGTTTTGAGGAGGATGTGGTACTATTTCCACTGGGTTATTAGTTACCACTCTCTTGTAGACGTCGTGAAGTTGATATCCATTTGCTGGTTGAGGATGAGGCTCCCAATAAAACCTCCTAACAGCATTTCCTATAAAGAAATTATAGTGAAAAAAACAAGATTAATTTCTAGGGCAAGGGATAGCGACATTCCAAATTACCGGCGTGGGCGGATTACCGCCGTGGGATCTGGAGGCGAAGGTGCCACGAAGGGCGAAACTCCGCTGCCGCGCCAGATAAATGCGTGGTGGTATGAGCTACGGCGCGATCTCATGGCGGAATGGCAACCACGACTGTCGCAGCGAGGGCTGGGCTCGCTGCTATTGCAGCGGTAAGTCCTCTCTTTGAGGAGTGGCTTGAGAGACGTCATGGCGTCCTCACTTACTGCCTTACGTAGATGCTTACCGGACACTGAAGTTAAGAAGAAGAAGGAACAGGAAGCTACCTTCCTGTTTCGGATCGGGCGGAAGGAAACGCCCGGGTGTCATCAGGGATGTGATCGGCGACGGTGACTGCTTCAGACCATGGTACGGTGCGAGGTGGACTGGGATGCCGTCTCCTCCTTTTGCGAGGCTCCCCTTCTTAGCAGTCATGCTAACAAAGAAGGAGGCGGGACGCGTATGGGAACGAACCTCCTTACCCCCCAGCCATCGCAAGAGACATTCCGGGCGTCGGAGATCGCGAGACGATCTCCGGCCACCGTAAGCACGGGCCTGAGGACGGCAAACACGGGCGACTCGCCGCCCTACCAGAACCAGACTCACGCGCGCCTCAAGGAACCATCAAACCACCACAGATAGGGCCCAATAGGGTTGATGCCGATACGGAGCCGCGGAAGACTTAACGGGTTACCGGGGCTCCGGCTCGAAGTGCAGGAGTAGGAACGGGATGGTTTTTAGTCAGTAAGAGTCTGACACTCCCTCTCGCCTTACCCGAATGGGAGAAGGCAATGGATGATTTTCGCCCCTCAAAAAAAAAAGAAAAAAGGGATAACGACATTAATGTGGATGTCAAAAAGAAAGCAAATGTGGGAAACGAAGTTTACGCATATAAATGATTTATATTTTTATTTAAAAGCAAATGGGTGAGTGGGTGTTATTATTCTTATCTGTCGTGATTAACTTGTCGATATGTAAACAAATGTTGGAGAGCCCCGCACAAATGGGCCGGCTTGCCCGGACTGATACCACAGCCTCATATAAAATCGACCCGAAAAGGTCGGCAAAGCACTTGTGACGCCTCTGGTATTTCGGGTGTCCATGGGCGGCGCCGATTGCTTACCATCAGGTGTTTCGTCTGCTCGTTTACTGTATCCCATAAAAAACGGCTCAAGTAACGATTCGATTCGATTGAATTTGTGACGATATTCTTTTTAGCAGTATATACATATAATAGTATTGTATTATAATACAATAGTCACTATGGTTGTAACCATAGTCACTCTCTCGGTTCTATTCAAAATGTGTATTGTTACAATTAGCCATAATTACATAAATGTTTTTTATAGACTCACCTTGAGGTTTATTTTCAAGTATATCGTGAAATGCGTACATAGTGTCTGCAACCAAGACGTCTTCCGCTAAATCCACATTTAATTTATTGAATTGTCGCTTCAATATTCCGAAGTCAAATCTATTACCGTTATGCGCCATTATACATACTGGTTTTTCTTGTCTGTTTATAAAGTTGTTAATTGTATCAAAATCTTCCACCGTGATTTTTTTATTAGGAAACTCCATATAAAGATTTCCATCATTTGGAGCACTGGTATTGTTGGGCTCTAAATATTGCTGCCGTGGCACAGCTAAGAAGCACAAAGCCTTCACTTCGTCACAATTATCCGCATTATTCTCAAATTCCGTTGCAATATCGAAAAACACGAATGTCTGTACTGGTGCCATATTTCAGAGTGAAAAGTGCAGCACAATTGCTAATCTTTATATCTTCGATACCATGCGCAAATGCATTATATATTGTTCGTAATTTATTCGTCATAGTTTGTTTTATCTTATCTCTTTCAATATAACTGCGTCCTAGATAACTTTTCTAAATAAGTTTTGTAAATGTGCGTAACAAATTTCTTACAGGGTGGTTTTAAAAGATAAGTTGTGGCTGCAGATGACGGACGACATCAGTGGTGAATGAGAAGAGGACGGTGGCGCGTCGAGCATTTGCAAAACCGTTTGGCTCTTGAAACTTATTTATCTATATTGCAATCTAACATTGTTGCTGTTATTTCAGTGTCTTTGTAATTAAATGGCAGTTCGATAAAAGGAACAGCGTTTTAATTGTGATTGTTTTTTAAAACATCGCCCCCACATTAGAATTTTCTCCTGTGTCGTGGGTGTGTTTTCAAACATACAAGTTCACATACACAATAACACCCAGACCAGAAACAATAATTCTTTCTTTTTCTTACTTCTATTTCTCTTGACCGCCTTACTAAATCTATTACTCTTCTAGATCTTTGCTCCTCGTCACCTCCCTCCTGGTCTCCTTTTGATCTATGTAGTGTCTCAGAGGATGTTGTTAAAAAGTCTATGCTCGCCATTAACTCCTCGGCAGTGGGTGAGGATGGTTTATGTTCCCGCATGTTTACTCCCATACTAAATCTCCTTCTTCACATTTTTAATTTCTCCTTATTCTCTTGCTCCTTTCCTTCTGCCTGGAAAAATGCCCATGTTATTCCTTTACCTAAAATCAACAATCCTTCATCTCTTTCTCACTATCGACCCATTTCCATACTGCCTTACCTGTCTAAAGTTATGGAACATATTGTTCACAGGCAGTTAATTTCCTTCTTAACATCTAGCAACCTAATCTCTTCTTATCAATCTGGATTTCGCCCTGGCCATAGCACTGTCACGGCTCTGCTCAATGTAACCGATGACATACGCTGGGCCATGGACAACAAGTCACTTACTATTCTTGTGCTCTTGGACTTCAGTTCTGCCTTCAACTCTGTGGATTTTGACATATTGTTGGGGGTCCTAAAGGCCAATAATTTTTCTGTTTCTTCTCTAGCTTGGTTTTAATCTTATCTTCGGGGTCGCCGTCAGCGGGTCCGCTTAGAGGAAACCTTATCCGATTGGTGCGACCTTGCGGCTGGTGTTCCCCAGGGTTCCTTTCTCCTCTGCTTTTCTCCATCTTTATAAATACCGTTGCCAGGGTCATTTCTTCTAATTTTCATCCCTATGCCGACGATTTGCAGCTGTACCGTCACTTCGGCATGTCTGAAGCTCATTCTGCTATCGATGCCATGAATCGTGACTTGGATGGTGTTGCTGAGTGGGCCAGATCTTTTGACTTGCAAATCAATCCTCTGAAGTCTCAGGCCATGATCATCGGTAGCAGATATTATCGTAACACTCTCGACGTCTCTGGCCTCGGTCCATTGCGTTTGAATGGTACAGCGATTCCATTTACCGATCGCGCTAAAGACTTAATTGTACTCATTGACTCGAATTTATCGTGGAATGCTCAGGTAAATGAAGTCAGTCGGAGGGTACATTACTCCATCCATTCACTGAGGCGCCTCCAGACCCTGCTGCCTGTGAAAACAAAGATTTACCTCGTCCAAGCGCTGATCATGCCTCTGTTGGACTATGCAGACGCTTGCTATCAAGATGCCACTGAGGAGCTATTAAATAAACTTGAGCGATTGCAAAATCAATGTATCCGCTTTGTATTCGGTCTTAAGAAATATGATCATGTATCCGAATTTCGCAATAGGCTCAAGTGGCTCCCTATCCGTCTTCGCAGGAACACTCGCATTTTATGTGTCCTCTATAATACCCTCTTTAATCCAACTTATCCTGCGTACCTCCGTGACCGTTTCTCCTTGGTCTGTCCTCCTGAAGTCCTTACCCGTTCTCATCTTAAGTCCAATCTTAAAATTGTGCCTCATAATACTGACTTCTTCTCCTATTCCTTCACCGTTTATGCTGTGAGACTGTGGAATTCTCTGCCGCCTAACATTCGAGACGCTAAATCTATCGCTCTCTTTAAAAAAACTAATTAAGGACCATTACCTTTCTTCATGAGTACTGATACGTTTTTTTTCTATGTGTGTATTTTATCTATTGTTATTATTATATATTAAGTATTTATATTTATACTATATTTATTTATAATATAGTTATTATTTAGCTTTAGTTTTTTTATACATATTTATTTTTCTGTTACACACTGTGTCTTTTGTTTTAATTAGATTTTCTGTCTCAGGTCTACTGGAAGAAATTCCAATAGGAATAAGTAGCACCTTTGTACTCTTATTTTATATATATGTGTTACCTCTGTGCTGTCTGTGTGTACATAAATTATTAAATAAATAAATAAATAAATAAATAAATAAATAAATAAATAAATAAATAAATAAATAAATAAATAAATAAATAAATAAATAAATAAATAAATAAATAAATAAATAAATAAATAAATAATTTGTAGATCACACAAAGTGTTCCGTGCGGGAATCGAAGCCGCGACACGTTGCACGGCAGCCGGTTGCCCAGACAGTGCACCAACCGTGCAGTCCCCATTTTGCGATTTGATGGCTCATGACGTCCAACAACATCCATGTGAATTACCTATTCCAAGTCACAAGCTGAATAAAGCACACTCGTCATCTGGCCTCGCCGACATAATTATTCTTCCTCACAAAATTTATCCTGATAGTAACGAACACGATTAAAAAGATATTCCAATTTAGTCCAGCAGTTTGGGAATTAAGGGCCTATTATATATTTCAGCAGTTCATAGATAAATTATGTATAAAGATAAATTAGGTACATTATGTATATAGATAAATTACATTGAAGTGTCTGTTGTAATATTAAAACAACTGCATTTATATATACCTAAGTACGGTATACTTACGGTAGACTTACCAAAATAACATTTTTTAGAATTTTTGTCTATCTGTTTGTCTGTTTGTATTGACAAATCTTTGAAATGGCTAATGCCATTGTACTAAGGAGTAACATAGGTTACGTTTATTTTGGAAAATTAAATCATAGAAAAGTTCTACGCAGACGAAGTCGCGGGCAACAGCTAGTTTTGAAGTAAGGCCAATTGTTCCAAACATCTACCACCACTTACTGGGTAATTTGACTTTATTTTATAAAGCAGTTTTGAACATGCTATATAGCAACTAGAATTATTATAATTATCAATAGATTTCCTTATCGGAGAATGTGTTCCAAAAATCTTCTAATCATTTAATATGATGCGATTTTATTCATACCTACAGCTAATCATTAGGTATGCAGACGGTGTACTCGAATTGCAATCTTATCTCAGATAGCAAAACAAGGCCGGTAATGCAACGCAAAACTGCAAGTGGGTGTAGGAAAGTTTTCAAGTAAATGACTGTGTCACCTCATTTAATTATTCATCTGTTCTAAATTTATAAAACTGAATCTAAACAAACAAAACAAGAAAGATAAAGATCTAGAAAAAAATCCTTCGTGGGTTTTTCTTAACCAGTATGGAGTGATCACCTTTGCTTTTGAAAAAAGTTATTACTTTCAGTTCAAAGCATGGATTTATACTTGATATTTCGGATATTAAAGGCTGTGATGTTATCCTATGTTTCAGAATTTCTTATCCTTATGAAGTTTTAGTCCGAACTGTGGCATATTTCAGAGTTACGTAATCGTTTAGTTCGCTTCGGGAATCATAAATTTTTTTAACGTGTTTGTAGGCTCTGATCTCCGTTCTCCGGCGAGCTATGATGATCTGACATGATCCTTTCAGTTGTACAGATTATAATTTTACGTAACATAACAGATATCTATTCTTTAAATCAGAAATGACTGTATCGGATATGTGTCTGTGTGTGTGGTTGTGTGTGAAAAGTTGTAATCCAGAATAATGCTAATATATTTTGTGAATACATAACAATATTTAATACAATTTTAAAAGGGAGTTAAATTCTACATAAATACTCTTTTTTAATTAAGTGAGGGTTATAAAATATTTTTGACTGTCGAACCAGACAGGTACTATTTACTGACATCCGTGCTGAACTCTCGTTCACTTTGACGCGTACCCACAAAGAAACAGTTGCCTTCCAGTGGCCACTGAACACAAAAGTCAAGCAGCATAGTTTACTAGTGGTAGAATGATTATAAGTAATGATTATAATTAAATAAATATTAAAATAATGGCGAAGTACAAGTAGTACAAACACGGTGAACATCCGTGTATAACGTACAGACTACCAGGTTGGTATATAAAAGTAAGTATAAATTGATTGTATTGGAATAATAGACTAAAATTAGGTGAAAGATTTGTGAATATTTCTACCGTTAAATTAAATTTGGAATGTTACAATAAACCTTCAATTAGGCAATCATTATAATTATTTATTTGTCCTCTTATCCCATTGTAGCGACACATGTCAAATGACAGTCCACATAGACCATAGATGAAAAACAAATCAACGGATGACGTCACAAAATCCGATATCGCACATGCGAATTAACACGGATAGAAAATCCCAACGAACAACTGTTGAGCAAAAAGCCTGCCAGGCACGATCTACTCGCCTGGTCGGAGGATTCTCCTTTTCCGATCTTAGGGAACTATACTCTCTGTTCCCTAAACTATAAACGAATAGTCTTTGTAATCCTTTGTAGCTAGCTATGCTTTGTAGCTTTGTACACTTCCTACTCTCTGCTCTGCTGGACTCCTACTGGTAATAGCGTGATGTTTTGTAGCCTTCCTCAATAAATAGTCTATAAAACATTTAAAAAAACCAAATCGAACCTGTGCCTTTAGCCAAACGCCACTTTAGCGCTTGTCTACAAAGAGAGTAGAAAACTAAATGTATGGGACACTGACAAGTATCAAAATTTACGTCAATTCCATATAATTTAGTTTTCTATTCTACAAGTAGACAAGCGCTAAATGGCATCTGGATACAGCTGCAGTAGTACCAGAGGGTAAGTCACTGTTTATTATTTTTTTATCATTTTCATCGGTAGCCGGGGATCTACCTACTGCATCAAGGATGACGCCAGTTTCATTATCTGACCTAGATCTTATCTGTATTGGAATTACCTTATCAACATATTATTTTTCTGTTTTTCTGAATAAGTAATAGGTATACAATAAATTAAAAACTTTGAGAGTTATTAGATACGTTTTATCGAAGCACTTGATGAACCAACTAACACTGTCCTTGCAATAATATATAATGATATCAAATTATATTAGAGTATTTTATGAAAAGAACTGGGTCATAATGGCCCAGATACATTTTCTAATATTATCTAATAACCTGCGACTTTTACTTGCGGCATTTCACGTGTATCCTGTTTTATCCCATGGCTGCATTTAAAAGTAATAAAAGTATCCATCATCTAAGTCAGCCCATATTCTGCTTGTTTACCAAATATCATCAAAATCCGTTCAGTAGTTTCAGTGTTATTCACTGACAAACACCCAAACAAAGAAAGTTTTACGTTTATAATATTAGTAGTTTTAAGTGTGGGAGAGCCATGCTTCGGCACGAATGGGCCGGCTCGACCGGAGTGATACCACGGCCTCACAGAAAACCGACGTGAAGCAACGCTTGCGTTGTGTTTCGTCGTGTGAGTGAGGTTACCGGAGGCCCAATTAACTTCCCCTTCCCCAATCTCCCCAATCCCTGAATCACCAACGATCCTCAAACTCCTAATCCCCAAAAAGCCGATGACGCACTTTTAACGCCTCTGGTGTTCCAGGTGTTAATGGGCGACGCCGATTGCTTACCATCGTTAACCATAAAAAAAAAATTAGTGTGATTTAGGACATTTTTTTAATCAGTACATAATTGTAGAATAAAGACGACATTGGACAGTTTTAATTAAGGAACAATATTGTAAAATATTCAAAATTCTTCAGTTAAAATCTGACGTTGGAATAATAGGCCCTTATTTATGCACTGACATACGGTGAAGGAAAACATCTTGAGAAATAAAATATCAATAACATAACATCACGCCTTCATATTCCCGATAGGTTAGGCAGAGGTACTCTACCATGTAACACTCACTTTTCACTATTTATGTTATGAGTCCCATGTAATAGAGTAAGCCTATTGCCATATACCGGGCACAATTCCAGCCTCCTCCTTCTACTATTCCGTGCTACTAATGAGATTTTTTTTTAATCCAGTAATACTTAGCACGGCCCGGGAATCAAACCCGAGACCCCTTGCCAGGCAGTCGCCCTTGCGACCACTTGGCCAATAAGGCAGTCTTTATTATGCTATAAACTTTATCATAATTATTATTTTAGGAGGAGAAGGAGGATTTTTAATAAATAGTTTTCTGTGGCACTCGAAGTATATGCAATATAATATAATGCTATTAAAAATACAACAACACAACATCACGCCTTTTTATCCCCGAAGGGTTAGGCAGAGGTGCACATTACGGCACTTAATGCCACTGTACAATGTAACACCCACATTTCACTATGTATGTTATGAGTCCCATGTAATAGGGGGTGAGCCTATTGCCATACACCGGGCACATTTCCAGACTCCTTGCTACTACTGAGTTTTTTAAAAAACCCAGTAATACTTTGCCCGACCCGGGAATCGAACCCGAGACCCCTTGCCCGGCAGTCGCACTTGCGACCACTCGGCCAACGAGGCAGTCTACTATTAAAAATAAACACTAATTATTACTTGACGGATACGATAAGATTTGGTGTGAGCACCTCAAACTTTCCGACGCTCATTTCTGGCATTAAATAGGCAATTCAACTTTTTGATGAACACTCGGCCTGTTTAGAGCTGCTTCAAGAAGTCATTTGGTTCTTTAAGTACGGCTTATTTTAAGCTCTAATTATTTGGGTTTTTATTTAAATAGCTCAACTGTCTTCTGTAGTTTTGGTTGCATAGAAAAATAATAATATTATAACACACGTTAATAAACTGACTTCAACCCATCCTTTGTTGACTTAATTAATCTCCTAAGTGTAACAGACGTCGCGGAGAACCTAACGGGTAACCGGGGCTCCGGCTCGACGTGCAGGAGAAGGAACGGTGTGGTTTTTAGTCAGTAAGAGTCTGACACTCCCTCCCGCCTCACCCAGGCGGGAGCAGTCATTCGATGATTTTTCCCCTTTAAAAAAAATAGTGTAACAGACACTTTTATGAAAACCACATCATCAAAATCGGTTTAGCCAATCGCGAGATAATCGTGCACAAACATACTAAACATACATACATACATAGAATGAGAACCTCTTTTTTTGAATTCGGTTAAAAATTCACTACAAACCCTGTCCCACGAGATACGTTAAATCATCTAAGTAAAATAATTAAAAACTATAATGAGTGAAGTGGTTGAAAGCGTCCGCGTTTGATATTTAATTACTCGCCGTCGGGGGCTACAAGCGTAAAGGGACCGGATAATGGAAATATGCTGGGAGAAGCAGATTCACAATATAGAGATATTATAGTGTAGTATGTTTAGTATGCGTGTACAGCTGAAATGAATGTAGCCAATGGTAAATAAAAAAACATTAGGACAAAATTGCATATTTAATCGTATAATGTATCTAGGCATAGTATAATAATACCATTGATTATTAATGTGCCCGGTATATGACAATAGGCTCACCCCCTATTACATGGGACTCATAACATAAATAGTGAAAAGTGTGTGTTACTTCTGTGTGCACTTTTGCCTACCCCTTTTGGGATAAAAGGCGTGATGTTATGATTATTGATTCTTACTTCAAATTGTATTAATAAAAATACTGATGTCCTTAAGTCCTTAACATAATTTTAACATAATTTTAAAATTTTAAATATTTTCTTACTAACTTCTATGGATGTATCACTTATCCGAAATAAACATTATTTTATTTATTTATTTTAATTTAATTAAATGTTTCGTATAGTATTACCTAGTCTTTATTTTGCTACTAAAACTTTGGTTAATCTCCCAAGAATTCATGACGATTACAACCATACAGTGATACAATTCTCACCACATGAACTAACAATAATTACAGCACTAAATATCAATGCGACAAGAAGAGTCAATCTAAGCTAAGATAACACCAACATAGATATCTAGCACATTGACCTAATTCTAAACCGCGAAGTTTGTAATTCTAGTCATAAATCATCCGAGGGCCTAGCAGACCCGAAAACCGCTTCAGACAATACGTTGCCTCGATAACCATCCCAAATCTCTCTATTGTTAGTGCCGCTTACTAAACTCAAACTTAACGACTACATAATTAACTTTTTAAAGTACATTCAACAACTTGGGACGATTGAGTTTCATCAATTTTTAATTGAGAATTTTAGATTTCGTCTGAGAAGTTTACTCGGGTTTCTTGAGAGTAGTGAGCTTGTGTTGTTGAGTAGTAATAATTGAGAGGATTTTTAGATTATTCTGAAATGTAAATCTGTTTAATGGACTGTTTTGCTGAGTGACCGTGAAAGTATTTTGTTTAAGTGTCATACTTACTTCGTTAGACTTTGTTTAAATCTTAGAGTAAATTATAATTCTGTGGTTTTCCTTTTACATATCTTAATATACCATCACGTCTTTTATCTCCGAAGGGAAGAAAGAAAAAGAAAGAAAAAACCATTTATTTAGCATCAGACACGATGCAGCCGATATAAATAAAATATAAAAAGACAATCAAGGTGTGACAGTGGAAGTAATAAAAATATAAGAGTTGAAAAATTAAAACAGAAGAATTAGAAAAGAGACACTGACAACATGCCTATGCTAAAATGCTCACCCACTCAGTATAAGCCAGGCATACAAGGGGTAGGCAGAGGTGCAGACAAAAGTAACACCAACTTTTCACTATTTATGTCATGAGCACTATGTAATAGAGGGTGAGCCTATTGCCATATACCGGGCACATTTTCAGACTCCGCGCAATTACTGTACTGAGATTTTTTAAAAACTCACTAATACTTTGCCTGACCCGGGAATCGGGAATTTTAATGATACAGCGTTTGTTTATATGCAACATACTAACAATTTACATATCCAATCGAGTATTAAGAACACCAAATCCCAGAAATGAAGATCAGAAAAAAATGGAACCCAACTGAATATTTCCCTGTAAACAAGAGTGAACCAAGCGGCCTACAAAACGAAGGTTTACCTCAGGGTCCTTTATTAGGACCGATCTTTTGTTAGTCTCAACAATGGATACGTTACTTGTTAGAATACGGTTCAAAAGGAGTCACCGGCTGTTTGACAATTATATTGAGAAAATTGTGTTACTTGAACCGAGTGTGGTAGTCAATAGAAAGCTAACTGGAAATAGAATGGGAATTGTAAATAACACATGGAACTGTTATTGTCGCGTAGTTCAGGTCATAACATGAGCATGTGGACAAAATGCGCTTTGGTAAATGATTTTTGGAGTTCAGTCTAGAAATGGGTGATTTTTTTAAACATAAATTAATTTTGTTATTACTTAGAGTGCGTGTAACAGATCATAGACAAAAGTTTTACTAGTCCGGATTGTTCACAGTAAATTACAATCATGGCGCTCATATCTTAAACTGGTAAATGACCCATCAACTTGGCATCAGACGATAATATTGTTCTAATACTACTAGTAAGTAAATAGGAGTACTCACCACAAGAAATATCAGAATAACTGAATGGCTGTTAGTTACATTATTTTAACATAACATATCATAACATGGAAGACAGAGGTACATATTACGGCACTTAATGCCACTGTACAATGTAACACCCACTTTCTACTATTTATGTTATGTGTCCCATTATATTATATTATTTTAACTAGATACCCAAATTTTAATTCTCCCTAATGTCCACCAGGAATTATGACAAATTGCAAACACATAAAAACTGTGTTGTCCATACATTGCAATAATTTTAATCAAAAGTTGTATCTCTGTTTGCGTGGAACATGAAAAACATAACAGTCCCAAACAAAATTGATTTGTAGATGTAGCGTGAAATAATTTAATTAGATTTGCGGGCCAACAGTACCTACACCAATACGAATTACTAAATATTGATATTAAATTCGTAATTTATTTATAGATGCCGTTTGTATACTCACTAACATTATTGGTAAAGTTGACGTCATCATTTCGATTCAAAAGACCATAGTGTGTTGATTTACTACTTTCTTTCAACGTAATTTGTGAATTGGTTTAAAAAGAGATGTATCTTGAACTTACTCTCGGGTATGTTATAATACTGCGATCAGTCGCTGGTCGTCGCATACTGTAACTGTGTTTTAGTAGTGATGGAGTCATTTAAGTTTTGGTGACTGACTTGCGTCCCTCAAACATACCAAACATGTGGATCATGGCAACTAGCCCAGCCCTTTTATTCAGAAGGTGTCTTTAGGTCAATAATCATGATAATTTATTTATTTATCAAACCTAATATCATAATGTGTTTAACATACGCCTCTATTCTTCTGAGCATGATGTTTTGTTATCAAAAACCCATAAACAAAAAGCATTTTAATTAAAAGTTAGCTACGTCAGTTGGCAATGTTTATTACAAGCTATTAGAGCGAGTGGCCAAATTCGGAGGCGAGTTATTGACTAAGGGGAATGGTTGGAGCTGGAGCCGGCTACACTCACAATACACTCTAAACGAGATGGTTACACTGCGAAATGCTCCATTTTCTAGAGTTCCCTCGTTCAAGATGAGAAAACCACTGAGTCTAATTTCATTGTATTGTGTTGACTTTTAAGGAGTGTGAACTTTAATTGAAAGGGTTGTCTTGAATAATTTTGATGAAGGAATTTTAGTGTAGTATTATTGAATTATGGTGAACCCTTAATGTAGGATTTATGTTATAACTTTCGTGAGACATTAAATAATTATTTTGTTTTTCAGGTTACTCATGTAATTATTTGATGAGAAACTTGAATAGTGTCAACCATGCTAGCGTTTCATGAGCAGGATTTTGCCGTCGCGCTGATACTCGACAGCAGTAGTAGTAGACGAAAAACACATTAATTAGAATTTAAGATTGTGTACAAGGTTAATCTTATCGCTTATATTTTGGTTTGGTTAGTAGTTTAAATAACTTAGTAAAAGTTCAACTTACAGTAACATTGGATCGATCGCTACTCGTAAACGACTATTGAAAGAAGCAATAAAATTAATAACGTTGTACCTACCCATATTCAGCATTGTTCAGTAAAGTCAATGTACTTCAAAGAATAATTTTTATCTCCAGGTAAAGTAACTTAACTCAGTGCCTCATTCAGGAATCATCTTTTTATCATAATCCTCTTTTATCTACAGAACCTTTAATTCAAGCAACTGTCTCAATTTTTTCCCTCCCATTCTGAGCGCGAACGTGTCCATTGTTGGTTTTCTTGTTATCTGTGAGTTATAACGTTTTTATTGTCGCGCAATCTCACCGCAACTCTTCATTACTTGCTGCAACTGTTCGCTTGTGTATTTTTATGAATTGTTACTTGTCGTAAACTTTGTTACGGTGGGAATAAAGTCGTGTTTAAGATGGAAATGCAATGTAAGGCGTGGTTCAATGTTTAGTGCATTTAGGTGACTGTGGAACAACATTACTTTTTCAGGCGATGTATTATAGATAGGTGAAAGAGTGTGATACCTCGAGTTAAACGTGATGATCAATGTATCTACATAAGCCTGCTGCTGTTATCTATAAAATTTCTTTTCTAAAAGTATTCCACTATTTCTTTCTCTACTAAACATAAATCATTTGTGATGATGATGATATTAAATCTCAATCAAGTCAAAATTAATGTGGGTAAAATGGATGTCGGAGTCGAGCGCTGAATTTCACATCGCATAAATTGCATTCTATTGCGATGGAAATTTTGTCTCCTGTTTATTTAAAGTGCATAACGTTCAACAAAAACAGAAGATTAACATCACAAGAAACATGTAATGTAACAAGTATTTAACCTCAAAATCTTTACAACTATTATCATAAAAGAGCACTTCTAGTAAACCGCAGCTTACCTTTGAGAGTACACTACATCTACATACATACACTTAAGTTCCCTCAAACTACCGGTTTAAACATTTTCCCTTGTATAAAACGTTCCCTAGCGAACTAACTTCCTGACTTCTATACCTGTTTCTTAAGGCAAATATTTTTCTTTCATTAGTTGTGGTCGATGTAGCGGTGTGGGGGAATTTTTCCTTTTATTTACAAGTTCTCAGTTTTATGGTTTTCATTGTGGAGTGTTTGCTGTGTGTGTCATGGTTTGATTTTAATGGAAATGTTTTGTTCATTTTTCTGTAATAAAATTAATTTAGAACTATATATCGAAAGATTTTCTTAAAATCAAAATGCGATGAGAAAATACCTAGTCTATATTAAAACTGAGATATGCAACTTTAGGGTTATTTGTTTGTGGATTCCAAATTTTTTGCTGTAAAATCCATTGTTTTGCCTGTTTGTACCTGTTTGAAGTAGTTTTGGTATTCACACACATCTCAACCCTGTATTTTATTGAGATACAGAACTGATAGGACAGTTATTTCAAACAAGGTTAGGTTACTTACATTTATTTAAGCATCGTCTCTTAAAGGATTAGCAGAGATGCGTCAGATTCAATCCTTTTCATCATTCAAGACACACAGACCCAGCATTTCACCAAACCATTCAATTTATCTCCTCAAACCGATAGCATCGCACAAAAGATGTACAATACAAGTGACATCAGTTTTAGAGCCAGTCTCCAGCGAACTATCGACACGCTGTCGAAACGTCAAGTGCCAACCAGTTAGAACATTGACTGACAGACGATTAAGTGTCACAAGGGTATAGCAACAGAGCTGAATTTACAAGTGACGTGTCCTCGATATTTGATGCCGACTTTTTTGATAGTTTGTTGGATTGTAGAAGATAGGATTTGTGAATTTGTTTGGCAAACATCAATATATACGAAGCGTAGGGAACTGTTACTGATCAGTGACGACACAGGATGAGAATGTTTCTTAGATTTTTTGCTTGAATTCGTAAGTAAACGTTGGTAAACTAGAATTACATTTGGGTTTTTGCCACGCGAATATCTCATTGAATTACGATTAACGAAAGTGAACAAAGTATTAAAATATTCTAGTTAATATATTTCTGTTTATTTTTAAGTAGGAGAGCCATGCTTCAGCACGAATGGACCGGCTCGACCGGAGTGTACCACAGCCTCACAGAAAACCGACGTGACACAACGCTTGCGTTGTTTTGCCGTGTGCGTGAGGTTACCGAGGCCCAATTATCCCGCCCTCCCTCCCAGTCTCCCCAATGTCCGAATCCCCCACTAGCCTCAAATTTAGAGTTCCCAGTAACACACTTGTAACGTCTCTGGTGTTTCAGATGTCCACGGGCGACGCCAATCGCTTACCATCAGATAATCTGCTGGTTTACCGATTTATCCCTTAAAAATTAAAAGTACCTATTAAATGTAGGGCATAAGTGATCAGATGAGTATTAGGAGAAAAATAGATCTAAAAAATGAAACACCAAGCTCAATCACACTCTCAGTGAGTGTGTCTCAGAACTCAGAAAACCACCCCATATTTCAATTTATAAAGGTGTATATGAAACATTTGAAGCTAAATACAACCTCCTCCAGTTATTATAACTTATGACGTTTTTACCGTACATAATCTGTGTAAGTCTTCGTTACTGGGACTTGCAACTTTGTTCCATAATATATTTTTGTGTCGCGAGCGAAGAACATTATGTTTTTGTTAACGCCATGACGTATGGTGTTGTACAGTTTGTTTGTTTTGCCAGTTGTTACGGTTCTTAGGATATTATTCATGTTTTACTTTGTTTAATTTATTATTTATTATTATTATTTAATTTAAACGATGGGTATTGGTGAATTGTGAATTATGACGGTTGGTGGTTGTTGAATGGCTTTGGTCTTCGAGTTTACAGATGACTTTAAGAATGTAACATAACTTTACATAACATCACGCCTTTTGTCCCCGAAGGGGTATTTACGGCACTTAATGCCACTTTTCACTATTTATGTTATGAGTCCCATGTAATAGGGGGTGAGCCTATTGCCATATACCGGGCACAATTCCAGACTCCGTGATACTACTGATATTTTTTTTAAGCAAGTACCTATGGGTTTAGTTATATGAAACTGATTGTCTATTAATGTTACAGTTAAATCAAATACTGACAGGCGGTATTCATTGCCTGTTTTCCATTAAGTAATGGAAATAAATCAAGCTAATTATTTTCTCAGAATTATACTGTAATATTTTCCACCAGAATACAATTTTCTTGGTACCTGGAATCTAAAAAAAAGCAGCTTTGCGTACCTAAATACCTTTTGATCTTTATTACTTGAAAGCCTAAAAACATTATTAAATGCCATTATTAAACATCAATGTTACTCTTTTCTTCCCAAAATACGTTTTAGTGTGCCTCAAACGAGTATCATGACCGATCTGTTTCTGACATAACTAATAACCTCTACTACAGATTAAATGTCATGTCTGTCAATGTCAAACGCGGAATCTTCAATTAAATGGCGGAGAAATAATGGAAACTCTCTGTTTGTATGTATAAGGTAATAAGGTAGGATTTTCAGGTTGTATATTTTGATGTGTTTTGGTGGTTACTATGTTTATTATAGGTAAGAACTGACTGCACGGTTGGTGCAGTGATTGGTTCGCGAACGTATCGCGGGTTCGATTCCCGCGCCGCGCCGGCTAAAAAGTAATAATGGCATTTTCTGAGTCCAATTACCATATTAGGTCGGAGTCATGTAAAGCCGTTGGTCCTGCGCATGACTTCTCTCCGGTCGTGTCAGTCTGTCGTCCCATCGGGTCCAGAGAGTGTGGGAATAGACAGTGCAACTGTGTTTGCGCATACACTTGTGCAGTTTAGCGTAGTGGGTCAGTCTAATTAGACAGATTGGCCACCATGATTAAAATTGATCGGGAGATAGGTATATAGGTAAGAAAAAACAAAGTGTAATAGACTTGGCATCTTGTTCCTTTATAAGAAGTAAGGTTAGTTTTATGGCTCTCTGTTTGTTTAAGTTTCGTTTAACGAACTTCTTCAGTTTAAGTTCTAGGTCTAAAATTACATGCAACATCCAAAACGTTGAGCGGTGGATAACACCGCTCACTTATTTATGTGAACAAGTTTTAAACGAAATGACCAATCTTACGAACTGATGGCAGACACCAATATCTGAATAATCGTAAAAAAGAAGAAAATTAAAAACTTTCTCAACAATCATCCTCGAAAAATTATGACGTCGGCAATTTTTTCCCTAAGAAGAAGAATTGCCATTTTGACTCTTGGGCCGTAATTGTTCAGGGGCAGCCCTATCAATAATTGACGTGACGTCATCGAGATAATGGTCGTCAAGCACTATGACAGACTGATAGATGTAGCTGTTAATTAATTCTCGAGCAAGTTCGAGCATGTGTTGTTCGAAATTGAGTCGATGCGGTGCGAAGATGGCCTGCACGGATTATTGGCTCTCCTGTTTATCTTAGACGCACGTTAAGGTACTTTAATCTGAAATACTTTTTTAAATACATTAATAATTGTGACATGGGACAAAATTTATGTGATATATGTGATTGTAGATTCTATTTTTAACTTTATCACTTTGACTATATTAAGGTTGGAAGTCTTTCTCATGTCTGTTGGTTGATCAAAAAGTTCTACTGCCCGGACTCGCCTCGCTTAAATGAGTCGCCTCTTAAAATACGGTCCCCTCAGGAGAAGGAGGGATAGAAACAACAGTTTGCGGCTACCATACGTCTTAGTGATTAGCTCACAAGTTTATACAAATAGGAACCTTTTATACAAAATTATTGTATTTTTTAAGTACTTTTCGGGAAAAAATTCCGTGCTACAATTATAAAGTCTTAGGTCTGGCCAATAATTTCCTTTCAAGTTTGAAGTTATCTTCAAATAAAAATAAATCAGCGCCATTTTGCAAAGATAGGCACCAAAGATTCAGCATATTTGATTAAAATGTCGAATCAAGAATATTTTAATTATTATCATTTGTGTAAAATATTTTCACTCAATTTAAATTTGTAAGTAAACGATTAACTTTTGAGTCTTTGATGTTATTATTGCAAGTCATTGAGTGAACTCTAATTATTTCTTTCACATTTACTTGAAAATTTGAATTTGAAATTACGTTTTTGCGGAGTTTGTGTCAATATTGTATTTTGAATAAAATTTGTAGTAACAAGTGATTAAAAAAATAGAAATTAAGTTTCAAAGTTTATGATCAAAATTAAATGTTTATTTTTACGTGGTTTGTATTACATAACATCATAATATCACGCCTTTTTATCCCTGAAGGGGTAGCGCAGAGGTGCACACCGAAGTAACACCCACTTTTCACTATTTATGTCATGAGTCCCATCTAATAGAGGGTGAGCCTATTGCCATATACCGGGCACATTTCCAGACTCCGAGCTACTACTGACATTTTTGTATTGTATCTAATAATATTAAAAAATATTTCATATGACTAACAAAAATAATTTAAACACCAAATTAAGTCGTTAGTCTTATTTAAGTAAAGCCTAAACCTTTTGCAAAACAATAAACTCATTTTGAAGAAAAAGCCTCGATATAACTTTCGTACTTGATTCATTTAGGTACATATATGAGTATCTCTGCTCCTGTGACTTCGAAACTAACATCACAAATTCTCAATACAATAACTAACACTAACACATCAAATAAACACACAGATAGATAAAACACAAGCTACAAACACCACAAAACCTGTACTCATTCATAAAATATACACAACATATTCGCTATACCTTGAGACGTCGTGTGCCCGATTTAGCTCGCTTCCTTAGGAGCCCCACAACAAACTACACGTCTGCTGGCTAGTGACAACCACTTAGCGAGGCTGCCACCCGGCTGGATAATCTCCAATAGTCTAAGTAATAGCTGACAGCCGTAATACTCCTACTTTTACATGCTCGCCTGGTACATTTTTTATGAATATGTAGTTTATTTTCGTCGATTCGATTTAGATAACTTCTTAAGATTATGGAGGCTATTTTTGTTGCACGAGCGTACATCTTTTATTACATTTTTTTCTTGGAATATTTAAGAGAATATTAAAATGTCCTATTTTAGTTTTAATCAGCTTGTTCTTATGTTATTGATGTCTTATTAATACTGGTATTAATTCAATTGCAAGTGCGACTGCCGGGCATGGGGTCTCGGGTTCGATTCCCGGGCCGAGCAAAGTATTACTGGGTTTAAAAAAAATCTCAGTAGTTAGCACGGAGTCTGGAAATGTGCCCGGTATATGGGAATAGGCTCACCCCCTAACATACATGGTACTCATAACATAAACAGTAAAAAGTGGGTGTTACATTGTACAGTGGCATTAAGTGCCGTAATGTGCACCTCTGCCTACCCCTTCGCGGATAAAAGGCGTGATTTTATGTTTTTATAACATAACATAACATATGTCCTATTTTAGTTTTAATCAGTTTGTTCTTATGTCATCGTTGTCCAATTAATACTGATATTAATTAGATTTTAGTATATTTATAACCTTTATGACACACCAACGATATCACACCTTATAACACTCTTGAATGAGTTGCTGGGAGTAAACACAATTTAATCCGCAAAGACTGAGTAAATATTTAAAATACTACCTCTATTTATATAATAAAATCCCGCAATGACTTACTCACTTACTATAAGCCAACATTTACTTATACCTTCAGCGGTTAGGAATTCATTTGGCGAAGTTCTTAGCATAAAATTATTCAATGTTTCCGTGTGAAATGCCTTCGCATCCTGTCCTGTAGCGAAATATATGCAAACCTCGACTATTACGTGCTGGAAGTGACTCGACCATTGCATTTGTGAATTTTACTATTTTCTCTTTTTGAAGTAGAAAGAAAGAGGGAATTTTAGAGCTGTTTAATATTCTATGTGAGTGGTTTTAGTAGTTGGTTTATCGGGAATGGATATTTTTCATATCTTGTTAGTTTTGCTTCGATGCAAACGATCATTTCGGCTAGGTTTGTCTATTAATTGCTTTTTGTGCGAATTTCTATATTTGAAAAAGTGGGAAAGCTAATTGTATGATTAGGATTAATATGTTGTTGATATGTTAGACGTCACCGTATTTTAAAACGACACAAAAACCTATGTGGTGATACATTCAATCTGGCTTAGATGTGGGCAGTTTTGAATAATACTTACTGATTTTGATTTGGATTTTTACTTTTATGGCATTTAACAGACACTGTCAAATGCCATAAAAGTAAAAATTCAGAATAGTTTGCTAGTTTTCTCATTAAAAAAAAACCACTTTAATTTAAGTTAAGAAACGCTATCAATCGAAAACCACAAAAATCTCCTAACAGAACTAATTTAAGTAAAAATCCTTGGTTTTTTCCAAAACACTTAAATACAGAGCCTTGCACTTGTATAATGCATCAGCTCATTACCGGGGAAGTGCGGTAATAGTGTATTAATGTTGCAGTGAGCACTGAGCTCAATGCACAGCGGGGTAAGTAAAGTCATCACCGTTACAGAATGCAAGGCGAAGATTTCTGGTTAGTAACATACATATAAGATGACGTCTTTGTTATTTTGGTTAGTGAATTTTCTTAATGGCATATTGTGTTTTAGGCTTTGACTGCCAATAGGAAACTGGTGAAGCAAATCATCTATCTAGCTATTTTTTTTATAAGGTAGCCGGTAAACGGTCTATCGGATCACCTGATGGTAAGCAATAAGCGTCGCCCATGGCCACCCAAAACACCAGAGGCGTTACAAGTGCGTTACCGTCCTTTTGGGGATTAGGAGTTTGAGGATTGTGGAGGATTCGGGGATTGGGGAGACTGGTAAAGGGGGTAATTGGGCCTTCGGTAATCTCATTCACACGACGAAACTCAACGCAAGCGTTGTTTCACGTCTGTTGTCTGTGAGGCCGTGGTATCACTCCGGTCGAGCCGGCCCATTCGTGCCGCAGCATGGCTCTCCCACACTTGGTAAGCTATCGCAACACCGGAGGTGTTCTAATACCAGTAAGCGGAATACAACGCCGTCTCTTCGTGTACAATAATTATAAGTTTTTCTATTATTAATCTACTGCTATTGCCATCTATTTAGAGTAGACTTCATTTATTTACTTTTACGCAATGGCTTATGGAACGCGAACGCAATTTTTTTGCAAGATAAACAAATTTTATTATAGAAAATACAATTAGGGAGATTGGTTTATTCAGAGTTAATTTAATATACATTATTTTTTAAGTAAATTTTCGCCACATAATTACAAGCAGACTAATTAAGTGTCAACAAAATGAGTTTAAGAGAAAATTAAAAAAAAGTGAATTCAAAAATTCAAATTCTCGACGAAAATACGACTGATGACCTATCCATCTCTTTTACAGGTCATTGGGAAAAAACACTTATAACAAAAGCTATGTAACTGGAGACTAAAATTAACAAACAAAACAAAACTTTAGATAGCACTTCCATTTTCCTTACATCAATAAACTAGTGTTGGGACGATATTCATGGCTTCTTAGCACAAGCCAGCACTGGCTGCCAGCGTCCCTCGCTCCAGCGAACTTTGAATTATTTTCCAAACACACATTCCTCACTGCACACATATAAATATTTGAGTGTGTCACAGAATATAATGGTCCCGTAATACGAGAAAATTGAAACGTTTGAATTGTTTAGTGAATATTTTGTATGGACAAGTTCAGGTTTTCAGAAATATGCGTAACTATGAATCCCTCGATAATACGAGTATATCTGTGTACTTAGTTTTGTCGCACAATCAAAACTGGCCGAAATATATGCGTCTAAAGTTTTAATGACTTGTACTTTTCATATAAAATTAACGTTGCACTGTGACGTCATAGCACAACGTCATAAAGGAAAGTAGTAAATAGATAGTATAATTATTGAGCTATTTGAAGATACAAATGCGTAGTTACTTTCTTTATTACGTCATCGTAACATGATTATTGTATACGTTGATTACGTTTTTGGTGTTTCTTCGTCATCATTAGCCAGAATACGTTCAAAAATGGATAAAGATTTTCTTCTTTTTTGTGGCGTGCCTTAAATCCCACACTTGAAGGTGATTAGCTGATAGGTCACCGAAAATTTAAAGAATGCTTTGCTCATTTGTTTAAGGTGTCGTGATGGTCGGTACATCGTATTTTTATCACTGGTCTTATATTTAAACACTCGAACGCCACTCAATTTATGACGCTCTCAACAATAGTTTTACAAATTCTTTAAAAAATGACAGAGATAGAACGATATTTAAGTACAAGTTCAAATTAAGCAGCGTTTCAGTATTCGGTGTTAGAATTAACAGTTTTTATGTTATGCTTTTAAAAAAAATTAAAGGTCTTGAAAGATGATAGTCTGCCTGTAAGGCTCACTATATTTACGACTTCAGAATTTTAATAAATAATAACAAATCCTTAGAGCATAGGTCTAACATGAAAGATCTTATGGAAAACTTTTTAACATGTACTTAGTACTCAGTATTAATACTAATCTGTTAGTAGAGATCAGAACTTTATTTTAATTATTAATTTAAGTGAGTTTCTGTGTATGTTCAATGTGTACGTAATTAGTATCTACTGTCACTGTTATATACTCGGGATTAGTGAGCTCAGAGCTTTAGCCCGAGTGTTTCGGCTACTATTTCAAACAAATTCACTCGTTGTACCAACCAAAATGTTATTTTAATGTTCTACATTGCGCATAACTACGGCTGTACGAGAGATATGCGGATCTTACACTCGCTTGTTGTCATTTACATCAGTTGAGCAGCCTGATGCTTTGTTCCTATTGCTAATACCGGGTGCTATGCAAACTTAAATATAATGAGCATCGGAAAGTCCTATTTGTACTTCCCGCTCAGTAGTTATGATTCTAACCACCATCCATCAACAAATTCACATATTTATTTTATTAGTTAGCTTCAGAACACAATCTGTTCAATAAGATATCTTTTTGGGAAATAAATAAGACTTGAATTCAATCATTTAACTCCATGAGACCCAAACCTCCGGTCGCAAACCGTATCTGGATCCCTAGCATCCTGCACGTCACCTACAAAGTTATAGTTTGGCGCGAATTTCACTTGCAAATTCAGTTTCGGGCCGCGGGCTAGTCTAGACCTGTTCAACTCCCCCGTAGCTAGAAAAATGGATTCATGTGCGAAAAACGGTTTCCAAAGTTTTATTTCTCGTTTTAAAGGTTTTCCAAAGTATAGAGAGTTGTTTCGGTAAATTTGAGCGCGTGATAACTGACAGTTTTTCTAGATTCTTTTTATGGAAGTTTTGAATTTGTGTTGATTGAAATTTTCTCGTTGGTTTTGCGTTCGCAGTAGTTGGTTGTGAGACTGGTATCCTAAATTCTTATGGGAAGATTTGTTGGAAGATTTCTTACATCAAAATGATTATTAAGTATGGAGGACAGCAAACTATGTAACTAGAGAATTGTATTGTGAACCTGATTGAAAAAGAGTAACCTATGGAGTTTCTTGCTCGTTCTTCTCCATATTAATCTACACCTTGGAATGAGCAAATAGCTTCACTTATAATTTTATTGTTGACGTTCAAAAGTGCCTTTCTGGTCTAATTAAAATAAATGATTTTGACTTTGGAGTAGTGTAGAAAACATATCATTTCTAGTAACTATTTTGGGAAACGAAATACGTAATTTAGTTTGAACAATCGTACAAACAATTGATTCGAAAAACTTTTAAAAATAATTACGAAATCACAGCAAGCAGAAAAACAATACTGCGCAAACAAAAACTAGGGAACCAATAAATTGACAAGAGTGTCCGTTTAAATGCACAAAGGTTGAATGAAGCGTAAAGATAATATTTTATTTTATAAAATAACTGGCCGACGCGTTCCGAAGTAGTCAGAGCGTCAATACAGGCAACAGGCGGAAGGGGATATATTAAAATTCATAATGGCGGCGTAACGAAAAGTTTTCGATCCGCAGAGCTTATTGGATGAGGCTACTAAATAAGACGGTTCTTACCAACCACTGGGTAAAAACAATCTGAATATTAAAATAGAAAACAGTTACTTTTTTAATTGAATAGAATATCGTCGAAACTTTGTTGAATATTTTTTAGGATTTTATCCTGGCCGGATACGACTGTATCTACCGGCCTTCTGAATTACAGGCTCCTGAGAAATTCTTAAGGTATATGACGGTTTTGTGTTTAGAAAAGAACTTAAAGACATTCACCATCATTACATAGTAGTATGTATAAAACAAAGTCGCTATCCGCCTTCTGTCTGTCCCTGTGTATGGTTAGATCCTGAAAACTAAGCAACGGATTTTGATGCGGTTTCTTTTAATAGATAGAGTGATTCTTAAGAAAGGTTTGTATGTATAATACATACATTTTGCACCCGTGCGAAGCCGGGGTGGGTTGCTAGTAAAATATATACCAAAGGCTTGACGTTAATCTGGCTGTTATTCCTCTGTATAACAACTACCTCTATACTTGTTATTTAAACATACATGTTATTTTAGTTTTAAAAATATTCCTCTATTGGGCAAATACTCTATAATCGACTAGGAGCTCACAAAATTCTAAACAAAGCCTCTCGGTGGCAGCCTAGTGGATAATTCACTGCGGGTATGTCGGGGACTCCCCGAATTGATTCGTTGTGGGCCCTCCCCTTCCTTGTAAGCAGGTATTGGTCGGGATTAAACGATGCTATGCACGGAGCGCTTAAATAATATCTACAGTACCTAGTCGCAGTGACTGGAGAGATCCTTAATCTTGTGCTACACGGACGAGTAATGACGGTTTTATAACATGTAGATGAGTTGGTTTAGTGACTAAGATGAGTCTAGTTACACTGTCAGTCTTGCTTCTAGTGTTAACTTGCAGCTGGGGAACATGTTTATAGGTATATAACATAGGTACTCTAAAATGTGGACACAAATAGACTGCACTCATTTTGCCATCCATTACGGTTAAGTAAAAAGCAAGCGTTAAGCTGGACACGCTAATGAAGTTTTCGTAGCTTTGGCTATGAAAATTTCAACAAACTTCACAAGCTTGTCTAAAATTATCCGAAAATCGGAACTCGAATCGATGACTACGATAAAACTGACGCAGTATGACACTTATTACAGTTCATTTTAATATTACAAAAAAGTTTACACGAAAGACTTAAAGTAAACGATTCAAGAAAACAAAGTTTTGAATAAAGTAAAACAATTAGATAGAAACTTGTCTAAATGAAACAAGGAGTACTCACTACAGCAAGTTCTTGTTGCAAAATGTATTTAATAAAAAGAAGTAGACTTTCGTCTAATTACTTCCTCGTTGTCGGAGCTCCAATTAACTGCATATGCTGGCTATTATGTACTCAGTTTGCAAATGTGAATACTTATTCTAAAGAGGGAAACTACTAGGCTAGCATTTACTCTGACGTCTTTTCACCAAGTTCGCTTTTGTTTTTCTACACCATACAGGGTGTTTTACAAAAATATACTTGCTGTTTGAGGGGCTCGGTAATCAGTGTTTACGTGTTTGCTTGCGTTTATATCATAGAGGCATATTTTGATTAATATTGAAATATGTATGTGACCTGAAAAATATCACTATATTACTTGACTTTCGTCAAAATATTGTTTGGTGTGAGGAAAAGTAGATTAATTTATTAAAAAAAAGTTTTCTTCGCAATATTTTGGTGAAGTTTGGGAAAATATCACCATACACGAATTTTAAACAACCAAATTACAAGCAAGAGTGAATGAAAACAGCCATAGGGATTAATCATGTCACACGAACCTAATGCTAAGCAAACACGCGGCACATCAGCCGCAAAATTAAAAACAAACAAGTCGTTACTTGTTCAACAAATTACATTAACAAGTTGTAAATGTGCACTTAAATCATAGCAACATAGTTACGAACAGACGAACTTTAACTAACAATTTATTTTAATGTGGAGCGCTGGTGACACACAATAAAGCTAAAGCTACGGTGCAGGTGTCAACAATGGTTTATTACGAATTAGCACAGGGCCGGATTACGAGTGACATGTTTTTGGGTGCAATTTGTTTACACGATTTCGTATTGTGTAATTGAAAGCTCGGATTTGTTGTCTGACGTTTGATGGGATTGCTTTAATTTTATGCCGTGTTTTAGTTGGTGTGAAAATTGTTTTTGATATATGTCTCGTTAGTGTAATTAGTGGATTCTGAGTGTCCAGTTAAGGTCTTGAGTCCCTTGTTACACTGACACTTGTAAAATTACTTATCTAGCAAAAAGTGAGCCGCACTATAAATGCCCATTTGTGTTGGTTTGTGGTCAATAGTAACTATTTACCATTACTGTTGTTGATTAGACACAGTTAAGTTAATAATTTTATTTAAAAAAATATACATATCATGATATCACGCCTTTTATCTCCAAAGGGTAGGCAGAGGTGCATATTATGCCACTCGGCCAATTAACCAGTCCATAGAAAAATTTTATTATAGAAAAATAACAATACCAAATTTTCTCTTTAATTTCTCACGTTATAAAATCGTAAACTGAAGTCAAAAGCGATGCATGCATAAGTTTCAACTGAAAAGTTAAGTCCTGTTACCTAGTAACGGGAGAGACAAAGTAGCAATTAGCCTCAGAAGCGCGCAATGAACACTTTCATGAGCAGAGTGTGGGGAACTTAGTTGGGGATTGATGAGGAGATTGCCAAGTAATTTGAGGGAACTATTGTGGGAAGTCAATGGAGGGATTTTTTTATAGAACTATGGTAGTGTAGGCGTAACCTTGGCATAATTTTAGCGGTGATATTTTTGGGTGATTGTGTTTTCTTTGGTTTTAAGTTGAGAGTAACTGAAACTTTAATTTAGGATTTGTATAATCTATGTTTGTCATTATCTTACTTTTAGTTACCATTATTGATCCTTTTCTTCAAAGTCAAAGTCAAAAGTCAAATCATTTATTTAAATCAAACCATAATTTGTTACTTTTGAAACGTCAACAAATACAAAATAAATATTAGTCTGTTAGTCAGTCCGTCAGTGACGCTAGGTGAAGCTAGGTGCTCATTCCAACTTTTACTTAGAATATTTATGGTTAAATACTCTAAGTATGTTTTTTTTTCATTTCGCCTGATGGTAAGCGATGATGTGGCCGACGATGGAGCACGCCTACCTATGAGCAACCTGTTCACTCGGGACTTGAAAACACCCAAGTCATATTTGACAGGAAACACAGTCTCTGGCAAGGAATTCCACTCCTGTTTTACTGCAACTGATTAGGTATACCTCTATTAAATGAAATCGTTGTCAATTGTCGATTTCTTTCTAACCGACATCAAAAAAAGAAAGAGTATCTCAGTTTGACCTGTATGTATGTATGTGTGCTTGATTGGCTGAACCCATTTTGTTTCGGTTTTTAATAAAACTATTTTTTACATTAGGAGAAGGTTTTAGTATAATAATTAACATAATTCAAAAAAGAGGATATCAAAGTCCGTTTGTTTAAAGATTGTTTATATAATAATTACATACATAAACATAAGGCAGGCATAGGTGCACGTTACGGCACTAAATGCCAATCTACAATGTAACAGCCACTTTCACTGTTAATGTTATGAGTCCCATGTAATAGGGGGTGTATTGCCATATACCGGGAACAATTCCAGACTCCGTGCTTCAACTGAGATTTTTTTTAAAACCCAGTAGTATGTAGTAGTAATGGTATGTATTGTGTATAAAATAATGTATGTATGATGTATATTATCGTTCCTTCAAAAAACCTTAAAAGTCTTTTCAAAAATACAATCTTATCTTCATCTTTTGGTACTCAACACTTTAGAATAAATATTATGTGCATAAGGATCAACCTTTCTCTGCATGTACGGAGTAAGACCCCGGGGAGACGAGATAACGGATCATAATCGCCTTTAGCGTACTACGTGTTACACTGGCGAGTATTCATATGACTTTCAACGTTCACAGGTTTTACATATAACATGGTCTCTATTCTAATATTAGGTTATTTATGTTCCTAAAGTGTTTTTTACAATGGCATATCGCAGACAACGTTACGAGAGGTACGTGCTTGGTATATCGAAGCCAATACCTCTAGACGTTTCTTTCAGAAATTATCATTTAAACTGTAGTAATAAAGTCAGCCTCGATATTAAAAGAGGAACAACCACTTTCCTTTTTCGAATGATATCGTTTATCTTTAGAATTTCATTAATTTTGGTTTATTAACTAAAAATTGCGGGTTACTCACGTAAACGTGTGCGACCGTGCACGCTGCTTATAAGGAAGAACCCCTCTGTGGTTCGAAACTAGTAGAGCTTTTCTCAGTATATTCACATGAGTAACCCGGGAGTTTTAGTTAATTTAGTATGTCTCACAATAGTTGTTATAAAAATTTTGGTTTAATATGCAACTACTACCCATTCTTCCCATTTCATTGGACGTAGGAACCAATCCATAAAATATTCAAAATCCTACAAAAATATAATTACTGAAGACCGTACTCAACAAACATGTTTCACAACTGTAAATAAAACGCAACACGTTGACTAACACGTCACGGGCCCCGTGCTCCCTCAATCCGTCCCTGTCACTCGTCCACCGCTGATTCTAAAAGTCAATTACACGGGTTGGTAATAAAGGCCGCTATAGTGACGTCAGCAAACTTCTCAGTTGAGCCTCCGATCGGCACGAACCCACTCTAATTGATTTCGGGCTACGTGGCCCAAACGTCTGAGCTGGATGTTCCATGGTGACGCGATTAATTCAGCCTTTGATTATTTGGAGAGGTCATAATAACATTGTTTAATGTTCATGTGTATTGAAAAATAAACACTGTAGCGTGTGCAGACCTAGTTTAATCAACTCTGGTTGAACCTACAGACAAATATCAAAAGTTGATGTACCAGAAGAATAAAAAATGAATATCTGAAGGTAAATTATGATTATTGTTTAAGTGCGACTGCCGGGCAAGGGGTCTCGGGTTCGATTCCCGGGTCGGGCAAAGTATTATTTGGTTTTTTAAAGTGCCTGGTATATATATGGCAAAAGGCTCACCCCTATTACATGGGACTCATAACATAAATAGTGAAGAGTGGGTGTTACCACTGTGTGCACCTCTGACTACCCCTTCAGAGATAAACGGCGTAATATTATGTGTTTAATATAGCTTTGGTGGAAATGCACCTATTTCACTCAGTATGATATCAAAAGTTTCGAATAAATCATTGAGGTAGTAAAAACACAAAAAGATGTGTTTTTTCCACCACAAAAATCACTTAAAAGTATTCACAATTAATGTTCAGCGGTTAGCCGTTGTTGTAGAGGCGAGGGACATTTCCAAACCAAGCAAGCGACGACTTCGTGGAATGTAGCACTCGAAACTTTGTCCGCACGTTTGTTATCATTCCGAGCGTAGTCCGTACGGATAACGAGTTGCATAATGTTATAGACGGCACAATTATTGCAATTGTAATTGTTTGGATTTACATTTTTTTTTCTGTGTCATTAATGATTCTCTGTAGCCCAAGGTTGAGACTAGTAAGGGTGCAATAAGCACGGTGAATAGCCTATCTAGCATAATTATTACAGCGCGGCTTGCTCCGCGCGCGACATAGGGCCCAGTAGGGCTGATGCCAGTACGGAGTCGCCGAGGAATTAACGGGTGGCCGGGGCTCCAGCTTGAAGAGTAGAAATAGAAACGGGCTGGTTTTTAGTCAGTATGAATTTGACACTCCCTCTCGCCTCAGCCAAGGCGGGAAAAGCCATTGGATGAATTTCCCTGTTCAAAAAAACTGTATACCTTTATGACTATAGGTGCACTTTAGGGTAGACGACTAATTTTTATTTTAATGTCCGTCTGATAGATTATTTAAAAACATTTTCTCACAGAAACGAATAGTTTCGAAGATATATTGATTTGAAATGTCGCGTGACGTCACTTCTCAGTACATTTTATACTAAGAAATGACGTTTAAGCCCCCACTCCTAAAATTTAATTCGTTTTATCTAAGTATTGTTTTATTATACGACAAAATAAAAAAATACGTGTCTAATATTTTTTCATTACCTAACTTACGGACTAATTATATTTTTAATTTTCATACCCTGTCATCATCCCCATTCTGTATATTAATGCAGCTAAGAAAAAATTTAGTGTAGGTCTTGTAATCTGCAACAAAACCACGTTGCAATCTACAAACCAGAATGAAATCAACCCCAAATATAATAATAACCAGCACAAATACAACAGCTATTACCGTTAAATCATTTATTAAATCTCTACATAAATTGAGGAGTAGCGAGCCTCGATTTTAGTTACAACCATTTTCCGTAATAACCAGCGTTTTGACCCGGACCGGACAAGTATAGGCGTCGTAATTAACGTAGACAACCGACCGCGTCCGATCGCCCTGACGGACGCTTCCGACGGCCAGAGATTATACGTTTGTATGCCCGAAACTTCGGACTGACGGGCTTACCCTTTAATTTTGAATAATGGCAACATTTTCGACTGGATTTCACGTTAATTTGGAAAAATAAAACGGTTATGGGATAATAAAGGAAAATTGGTGCGATAAGGAAAATTTTGATTTGAAATTGCCAGAAAAATTGTTTTGAAGATTAGTGGTTATGAATGGATAATGTGAGGTATTTGTTTTACTGACAGTCACAAAAATTATACATTTGGATTCATTTTCAGAATTAGTCTGAGTTACAGAAGTGTTTTTAACTTAAATATCGCTTTGACTTCATGAATCACCATCTCAATATTTCCGAGCCATAAAATCGTAGCCTCAACTGTGTCTAATTACGTAACTGTCTTGTTAGCACAATTAATATCTCGTCCCGGCTAGGCAGCGACCGTGGTCACGTCTTAGAAACCGATTGGTTGGCTGACAGTTTATTAGTAAAGTGAGGCTAACAACTTTGACGCTAGGAATGTTTGCTTCAATAGAATTAATGCAATAATGCTTAGTATTAAAATATATGGTTAGTTTTGTAAGTAATTCAATTACCGGTTGGTTTAAAAAGTGCTAGTTAATTAACAATTTAAGTTTATGTTTAAAAATGAATGCACGAAGAAGCAAAATAGTATAGGTTGCGACGCGACGAAAAGAAATAGAGCCACGTGTTTACGGCGAAAACATATACACCAATATGTGAATTAAACAAGACAGTCAAATAAAATATAAATGCATAATAACGTATACGAATATTTCTAATTTACAAATATTTAAATGAACTCAGAAGTAATGAAAGGATTATATAGGTACATTCCCACAAATAAATTAGAATCGTTTCAGAATAATGAAATAATTTATTAGATAAATTCAAAATAGAGACGTTAGCATTGTGTCGTTAACACAGTAATTAAATCACCATCAAAATGTACAACTGTATCAAAATCTAAACACAACTTTGACATTGTCATACAAATAATAATATTATTGTCTCAAAATATTCAACCCTTTGAACGGCGGCCAGGTATAACGAGCCTGGCAGGTGTGTCGAGATTGACGCAATATTTAATTAGAGCACTTCACGCTCCAGGGGGATTCAAAGGGCTCGAAATTCGCGTTCGCCGAGAATTATTGTAATGTTGTGTGCTTACGCGTAAGTGCGAGTACAGTATGTTACGTGACGCTTCGTTGGTCGCTGCGACCGAGCCATCGCGTCGCGGGTTAAAAGCGTTTGAGTTTTTCAAACGTGCAGGTGTCGATGACATTGGTGCGACTTTGAGAATGAGTGCACAATAATTAATTACTGTTCATACTTGTCTAAGCTTGGCTTGTTTATATTTTCGTAACGGCAAGAATGAAGTCAAAATAAAACAACAAAGAACTATACATAAGTACTAAACTTGAAGGCTTCATCACAGCATATTGTAAAACTGCATTCAAGTTGGTATACTTTTCAAGAAGCTCGGTGCAATAAAAACCACGTAATAAGAAAGCAGCTGCACAAATATAAAACTTGCTTGTTCTAGAGACCAGCTCAGAAACAAGCAAGTTTCATATTTTTTGACAAACTACTAGTCTTGCGTTAGCTGGCAATACACAATGGTTTCTTTAAGCAAAGCGGGCCAGAGCTCTGACAATGGCACGGAAAAAAGCGAGGCCACCGAGAAGATTAATTTCCGACTCTATTATTATAATAAGTATATCGTTAAAATTATACAAGGCTTTTAATTAAATGGGAGAGAAACGAGCAGAACATTATGTTACTCGCTAGAATTAGAGCTAATTTCCAAGATAATGATCCCAATTAGTCTTCAAAACAGACAAGTTACGGATGTTACATTTTACCTGTTACGACAAAGGTTACATGTATTCTGAATACCGCGCAATATTATTTTACGCTTGACACGGAGATTTTCTACCCTTTTCCTAAAAAAGGTAATCCCCAGTAATAAGACACAGCGTAGCAAACTATGCAATAAAAGTTTGCCATGCTGGTGTTCTTGATGTATGAGTACCGATATTTTTTTAGTCTGGGACCTTTTTTTAACAACCTGCCTAAGAACAAATCCTTCTGGGATCTGGGACAAAAACGAGAATGTTCCTGAGTAATGTCTTCACGTGTTAGGAATCAGGTGGGACGACGCGACGTCAGCTTTCCAAAGAAATATTAGCGGAAAATTTATTTGTATGTGAAATATCCGAGGGCTCATCTTTTGCATAGTAAGTGTGACACCATTTGTTTTTACATTTTTATACAGATTTGGGTGTGTAAGGGGAAACTGAGTAAAGCGCTTGTCGTCACATAAGATATAGAGGTCGATTGGAGTGAGGTCCGTAGTTTGAGGCTGGACATGGGGACATTTGTAGGTATTTGTAACCTGGTTAACCCGGCGGGTTATGGTAATATGAAGGGTTGATTTCACTCTTACTTTAGTAAATTGGGATTGAAAGAATGAATGAATTTGGTTTTAAGAGTTTTCATTTATTAGTGGTGGTTTGCATTTTAAATGTGTAAAAATGTGATTGCCATGTTGTTGCAATATGAGTGCTGAGCTTGGGATTCTGAATTTGACTTCCATTTCGGACGATATCTTCTTTTTTTTACCGTTGCCTCACTCTAGGATTTTCACATGTGTCGTGGGTGCGTTAACAAACATACAAGTTCACATACACATCACACACAGACCCGAAACAACAATCTGTGGATCACACAAAGTGTTGTTCCGTGCGGGAATCAAACCCGTGACACGTTGAACGGCAGCCAGTTGCCCAGCCACCGCACCAACCGTGAAATATCTGATGTGACGTTTGATACATAGATGTTTCTGATCTCTTATAATTATCCCATCAACCAACCATTACTCTGTATGAGTATTGAGTACCATGATCCATACCAGTGATCCATACTTAAGTTTTTTCAATATTTTAAAAACTTTTATACTGAACACAATATCCTAGTTCAACACGTTCGTTGTTAACGGTATGTTTGTTCGTGGTGTAAAATTGCCAACATTTTCTACTAGAGACATAGAGACAGGATAAAATCCTGCAGACTGAAGGGTATATCCTTAAGGAGTACGACCATTACTCAGGTGGGTGCGAGGAGTTCTTGTCGCCTCTCCATGGAGATATGTCATTGTGACATGCTCCTATATTACTCAGAGGATTTTGTAAGACATTGAAATACTCTAGAAAGTGGTTCTATTTCTGTGTGTTGATAAGATTAAAGATACATATCTGTTCCCGATCTGTGATCAACATCCATTTTGAGGTGGAGTGTTCTAAATTGGAACTAGTACTGATCGTAAGGCCAGGTATACGATATTCAGATATGACGGGTGTAGGAAACTATTATTGGCGCTTTTCGAGTTCGACTGCCTGAGCTCGATGCACTCCACGTTAATCCAAGAACACTAGTATGTAACATATACATTTGCACTAGAGAGTACACCAACACACATCCACAAACCCCTTTGAAAAAATTGTTATTTTATTTAGTAAGCAATAAAAATTCACAAAGCAACACTTTATTTTAATAAACCATTATAGTCTGGGACCAAAAACAAGCTAACTCAACAGGCACCTGTCTCGCAATCCTAAAGGAATTATAATATCGTTTGACGAGGTTCAGTGCAGCATCAGAGCAAATAATGCCGCCCCCGGCGAGGATTATGTCGAGTAATTCTCTAATGCTGGACGGTTAGGGGGATTTAGCAGCTGCGCCCGCTCGGGGCCCCACAAAGAATTATTAGACATTCTCTGCCTATTAATGCAGTGCATTTGTGTATTATGATGCGGTTCCATCTTGTGCGAGGTCAACAGGCCTTTAGGCTTTTTGTATAGTCTGGATTAATGCTTTAAGCTTTACTAAATCCAGTGTGGCTTTGTATTTGCCTAAACAGTTTACGATCTACAATGTATCTCTGAAATTGATTTGAATTACTAACGCATTTACATTCTAGAACCATTTTGTTACAAAGCAATGAACTATTCTATGCCAGACTTATCTCGTGTGACTTCAATCGTGCTTGCACATTATCGTTTCTATTCGTGAAATTCTCTTGCCAAAATGTTGTTAGAGGATTGGTAGATAATGTATTTGTACAGAATGCTTGCGTCATATTTCAAAAGATGAATCTTCTTGTGTCTTTATTTGTTTTTATAATGATACTGTTTGGTACGATGAAGATTATGTTAGTCGTGTTATGTATAGAATACTATAAGACTGCACAGTTGGTGCGGTCGCTAGGCAACTGGCTGCCGCGCAACGTGTCGTAAGTTCGATTCCCCCACTGAAGAACTCTTTGTGTGATCCATAGATTGTTGTTCCGGGTGTGGGTGTTATGTGTATGTAAACGTGTATGTTAGTAAACACACCCACGATACAGGAGAAAATGTTAGTATTAATAGATTACTTAAAAAACATAATGAAAGTTATCCTAGTGTGAGGACGTTATTATAAAAGGAAATCATATTTGATCTTTGTTTAAACCAATTTATAGTGTCAGATTGATAATTTTGTCAAGGTCACCTCATAAAATTTATTTCAGAGACAAAATGACATTATGGAGATGAAACGAGACATCTACTTCAGGTTTTATATTTCTCATTTATTCAATCACATAATCACTTGCATAAATCCCTTACGAATGAAAAATAAAGCGTAACAAAGAAAAAAACAAAAACAAGAAATCAGAACACAATCTATCATTTCCAAATTGAAAATTTAACTTTCATTACAATAAAAACGGGGACATTTTGTGACGTGATTGCTTCGACCATAAAATGTGAGTGCAAATAAAATGATAGCCCGTCCAGCTCCCATTATTGAACCAACGTAACAATAACATATAAAAAAGTGACATAAAAATCTAGCGAAATTACTGCTTTTATGGCAACGTTGATCTGTAGGAGCCAGGGTGTGGGCGACAGCTGTTTTTTGCGTTAATTGTTTGTTTCATGTGCCATTTTTCGGTGACATGACTTTTGTTCCTTGAGGACCAGAAAATGTGTCATATCTAAGTCTTAGTCAGTGGCAAAAGTTACGAATGTAGGTACGTTACAAATATTCTATTATTTCCCAAAAAAGTTACCTTATATATAAAGTACTTATTGTATAATTACTTTATTTTTTTTAAGTAAGAAAACTTGTGTCTGGAAGTACTACTTAGCTTAAATCTCTCAATTAACTCCTTAAAGAAGCGCGCTCATCTAGTTCTGAACTGTATAAAATAGTTTTTAAAGCGAACTGTATCCGCGACTTAAAGTCTTCACTCACTTCGAAGCAGAACAAGTATAAAATCTTTTCTTTTTACCGTCAACTTGGTGGACTGTCACCTCGGCTAGGACAGTAAACAATTTTCATAGTTTCATGGGCAGATGTCAAAGTTTTTTCTCTAGATGGCGGGCGCTGGCTGGGAAATTTTCCAACTTACTCCTTGAATTTTAACGCGACACGAACTCTGGTATCATTGCCATACTTTGGTAAGATAGTATCATAGCAAAAATGTATGCACATGAAATAACCCAAATATGTCAGTGTATAAAGGGTTTTCTAGCTCATTATTTTACTTCAATGTACATGAATAACCCGACGCTTGTCTCCCATGAGGGTAGGCAGAGACTATGGAACGCCAAATGATATGATTCTTACCTATATACCTCTTTCGCTTCCTAAACACTTTTTAAAACAGTGATCAGTGTTTTCATGCTTGCTCGTCAGTTAAGGGTACTTTTAATTTGGCCCTTCTTTAATATATTGCCAATATGGTCGATATATGCCCATCTAGGTCGCCCTCTACCGACGGTCCCATTCATATCCGCTCTTTATTCTTCTGCCTTCATCCATCCTTTGAAGAATTTTATAGCTTCAGTTCCGAGCATCAACGGAGGAGATGCAAGCAACAGTACCTATTTAAAAAAACATTTCCCACCTATTTTAATCCAAACACTGCGCTAGCAAAGAACAGAAAAACTTGCTCAGTTTTAAAGAGCTTAAGACTTCGTGTTGAGCAGTCTCATTTGCAAATGCTAAGCCAGCGAGCTAATGAAGATTGGCAGTGAATTTATGGCAGGTAATTAAACAGAGTTTGAGCAAAACAGTTGCTGCTTAATTATGGTATTGGGTTTTCGATGGCCAACACTAATTACGATATCAATTCCGCTCACATTTTGTTGTAAAATCACAGTTTTTACACCACTGATTAATCTTTTTTGGTAATGTAACATTAATTTCTTGCTCGAAGTTTTGTAGCTTATGGCCTCTTTACTATAAAACTCGTCTTTCTTACTAAGCAGCCATTAAATAGCTGAAAAACTTTCCCTCTTTCTTTATCGTAAAATCTAGGTCGGTGTTATAAAACAGTGTTTAATCTTTTACGATCTCACACAATGGGTGTAGCTAACAAACTTCGAAGAAAGAGTCCCGCGCGTAAGAGCGCAAAACGGCCCAATTACTGCTGAGGTTACGTGACATGTTTAGAATAGTGACATCTAGTGGTAAGGTAAAAGAACTTGTTAGTAGTTTGCAGTGAATTTGTGTGAAAATGAATTAAGTCTAAATTCTATAAAACAGTTTTTTACATTGGAGTTTTCATTTTTCTTTAGTAGAGAATCTTTGCCTGCATGGCTCTTGTATATATTGTCAAAGCATACGATGAAGCGATGATAGAATTTGATTTATTGATTTATCTCTAGCAAAATAAATAGATGTTAAATCTATATGTATCTAGTATGACCAAATCCCAACGAGGCAGCTTAAAACAATATCGCCTGCGTACTGTTAGGATGGCGCTCCGGGAATCCCTTTTGGAAATGACGCTACAAGTGATGCCAATAATTTCTTTAATTTACACTTCACAACTTTTGACCTACAATAATTACTATGTGGTATGGAACAGTGTTAGTAGTTGAACCACTTTTTCTGAAGTGACTCTATACAGTAACTAAGACGTATATTTTATACTACATGGCCAGTGGTGGAAGGTTATACCTTAGTCGACAAATATGCTTAAGCGTGTAAATGCCACAGGATTTAGGATTGCTTTAATTGCAATTTACATGTAGACCTTGTTCATAATAGTACCAACACTTAAACAACAAAACGTGCATCAAAATTAGTCTCTAAAACTATCAAATGACGATATAATATCGTGTTTAGTCAGTTATATAGTAAAACAAAACAAATGAATGACATGATGTGTGAAACTGAGGCGGTGACGCACTGATGCGTGAGTGACTGCGTGGAGCGCGCTTTGTAATTTGTGACACTGTGTTTACACGAGCCGCGGCTTACTCTGTAGTGTGAGTTTTAACTAGACAGTGTTTTGATAATATTACCTGTGCGTGTGTGTGTGTGTGTGTAGTTGCCGTAGGATATGCTGTTACATAGATGAGTACATTCGTAGACTCGCGGCCTTGTCCCGGTTTGGAGAAACTTCAGCGTGTCATTTAGGTCCGATCCTTACGTATATTATACTTTTACATTCATCACATTCGTGCATATTTGTTTATACCACGGGGAGGGCTCAGAGAAATAGTTTGATCTGATACCTGACTTGTCTTCACGACAGCATATCCACCCCCATCATATAGATGGCTGGCAGGCCACCAGTGTGCGCTTCTCTCGTAGCATTCTGTCTCGCACAGCGAAACTGTGGAATGATCTGTTGACGGGGGTATTTCTGAACCGATATCACCTTCAAACCTTTAAGAAAAGAGCGTATTCATTTTTTAAAGGCCGGCAACGCATCTGTGACTCCTCTGGTGTTACGGGTGTCCATGCTTCCGTTTGCTCGTTTGCCTCCTATTCCGTTACAAAAAATGCGCTTCGTCATAATAACAAGTCATTGAAATACACTCATGAATGAAAACTAACTTTCAAATATTGGAAGAAATTATACTTCACAAGTCGATCAACCTGTAAAACTTTTAGTTTAGTTATAAGTTTACAAAAATTTATGTATCTTTGGAACTTTTGCAGTTCTCCGATGCCACTTATTGTGTTTTATCCAAAAAAGTGTGGAAGAGCCATGCTTCGGCACGAATGGGCCGGCTCGACCGGAGTGATACCACGGTCTCAAAGAAAACCGAAGTGAAGCAACGCTTGCGTTGTGTTTCATCGTGTGAGTGAGGTTACCGGAGGCTCAATTACCCTCCCCTTCCCCAATATCCCCAAATCCAGAATCCCCAACGATCCTCAAACTTCCAGGTGTCCATGGGCGACGCCGATTGGTTACCATCAGGTGATCCGTCTGCTGGTTATGCCATAAAAAAAGCAAATATTAAATCGTTAATGTCAAGGCACGCCATGTGACAAACAGCAAAGAAATGAAACAATAATGACACTATAATTGCAACAAACCGTCATTTGTTTGTATAAATCAATCACAGTTTTGACAAGTCAGCTGGGGGCACGCAAAATAATAGCTAGGTTGAAGAATGAAAACAATATTCTTTGTGTAACTATTGTGTAATATTTGGTCATAAAATATTAGGTCAATGAAAGGATAAAAAAAAAAAAAAAATAAAATAAAAATTTATTTTCAAACGTAATAGTCTAGAAATGTACAGTATTGCTTAAAGCTATATAAAGTTCACAATATAAGGTGCCTGAACTAGGACATTCTGTGTTTCAGGCGAGGTTAGGTAATAGTAATAGACATTGTTATATAATCACTAGTACTTAAATGCTTATAAGTTAAGGTAAATTATGACAATATTTAGTTATATTTATGCATATTGATATAAAGTAATACTTAAATTCTATGCTTAATATGTATATAAGAGTATGTATGTAGTATATAAATTAGAGATTAGGAGCTTACGTTAAGTATTATTTAGGAACTAATAACAACTTCTCTGTGTCTTCATAGGACATGTCTTGAAGGGCTTCCTTTAGAATTTTCTTACAGTTACGGATGCTATGGGGGTAAATCCATAAGGTAGCATTTAGTCTATTGTATAGGAGTGGTCCAAGAAATACAAAAAATTTGGTAATAAAAGCGTGCTTTGTACTTTTGGTTGGGCAAATAATATCTCTTCGCCTTTTTTTGGTTATCTCAGGATTGTATGGAAAAGCCGCATGCTGTTTTAGTACCGTGCTCATAATAAAAAGCTGGCGGACTGTTAGTACTTTACAAGAACTATATAGAAGGTTAGTAGGGTAAAGAAAAGATCGGCCAGTAGACACCTTGAGAATCGCTCTTTGGGCTCTTTCAGTGGAAAGCAGTAGAGTCTTATCCGTACCACCCCAAGAGGTAATACAGTAAGTCAATATTGATTGGCACAGGGAGAAATATACCTGTCTGATTATTTTTGGGTCAGCAATATAACGCAGCTTTTTGAACACAAATATGAGCTTACGCAATCTACTGTTTAAAACGTTCAGATGCCGTTTAAAAGAAAGAGTTTCATCTAATATTACACCCAAATATTTTACATTACTACTCTGATTGATAAAAGGGCACATACATTGGTCAGGAATGTTACAGTGATGGGCATACAAGGCTAATGTAGATACTGGGTTTTCCTTCCGAATAGCAAATTTGATGAAGTGTGTCTTATCTGTATTTAATGTTAGTGAGTTACACCGAAGCCAATTATTTACATTATTAAATCCGTGCTGCGCAAGTCTGTAGACCTCAGTTATCGAGTCAGCAGAAAAAAGTAGAGCGGTGTCGTCAGCGTATGACACGATTGTGCCGTGTTCCAGCTTAAGATTGCATAGGTCATTTATGTAAATTAGAAACAATGTAGACGATAATATGCTCCCCTGCGGGATACCGTAGGGGGTGTTTTTAACGTCATCGCTGAGTACTTTACCGATTCTTACACACTGACTGCGGTCTTCTAGATAACTTTGAAAGAATTTAAGCTGCATTCCTCTTATACCTATGATCTCCAGCTTATGCAACAACACAGGAATAGAAATTGTGTCAAAAGCCTTGGCCAAATCCAGGAAGACTCCCAAAGTATGTTTACCCTTATCAAGTTCTTGCGTTATGTAGTTAGTCACGTAGTGTACTGCGTCTGCTGTTGATTTTAGGTCTAAATCCATATTGGTGTTCTGATAGAATTGACCTGTCCTCCAGGTATTTAAGCAGTCTATTATTTACTAGCTTCTCTAATATTTTAGACAAAGAAGGCAGTAGTGAGATAGGTCTATAGTTTGTTACTTGGGATTTACTGCCTGATTTATGTACTGGAACTATGACAGATTTTTTGAGACATGCCGGGAATATGCCGGAAGATAAACACAGTCGAAAAATATAAGTCAAAGGAGGAGTTAGAATATTTCTAAACTGCTTAATAATTTTACTAGAGATATCATCCCAGCCAGCAGCGCTATCGTCCTTCAGAGTCATAATAATATTTTGTACCTCAGTCTCGTCAGTGTCGAACATCACAAAAGATGCTATGGGTGCGCATTTCTTTGGGGTATTTTGTTGAGGAGGACCTTGACCCTGGATTTTTTCTGCTAGACTTTTGCCCACGTTAGCAAAAAAGTTGTTAGTCACATTAGCGGCCGTGCGCGGTGTCGTATATCCCTCTAGTAAACCCGAGGCTGAATCACTTTGTTTTGACGCCTATGTAATATTTTTAATGCACTTCCATAATTGTCTGCTATTTGAGCCAGCCTTTTCTAGTTTAGTTTTATCGAATTGACTTTTGATCTTTTTAAGGAGATCGTTGCAAAAGTTTCGATATCTTTTGTAAGATATTTGTATATCCGTATTGTCTGGATTAGATTAAAAAAAAAAAAAAAAAAAAATGGATGGAATTTAATATTAATACTTTTCGATAGAAATTGACATTTAATATTGATTGAATGTTTAAAAGGCAATAAAATAAATTTAATGCAATTAATCGACCAAATTATTAGGTTATTTTTATTTAGCTGACCATTGATGTTGAGTTTGCAATAAGTAAAATTGTATTAGTTAAGATATTAATATTAAGGTGTATTGTAAACTTGTTTGTGGTTCCAATAGATTAAAAAGAAAAATACGTTAAAATTAATGTCAAGTAGTTGGAGAGTTTGACACTTCACTAACAGTAACTGACTTGACTTTTGTTAACCAGATATTCAAATACTACTCTATTCAGCTCCATGCAACTACTGAGAAATTCAATCGAACATCGTACCTTTGCCATAAGCAGTCACGGTATATTTACAGATGGTTTCACATCAACCTACCTTAGTCTGTCTAACTTAGGAAATTTTGCACTTAATTACAAAAGTATAAAATCCTTATCCTTACTATAATATTATAAATCGGAAAGTGAATTTGCTTGTTTGTTTCTTTGTTCTGCTTTCACGCCGTAACTACTAAACAGATTGCTTTGAATTTTTGCAAACGTAAAGTTAGAAGTCCGGATAAAATAATAGGATACTTTTTATCCCGGAAAAATACGATATTCTCGAGGGAAAACACAAGTATTGATATAGATGGCGCTGTATGTATTGGTATATGTCACATAGGCTACTTTTTATCCTTTTGTGACGCGAACGAAGCCGCGGGTAAAAGCTAGTTGAAAATATATTGAAGAGATGGACAGGGTACTCTAACCTGCTAGTGACTACATACGGGTTTTGTACAAAGTCAGTATCACAGTACAAATGTTACTATGGCATGAATATCAGTGTATTTCGGGTAACATTCCACTAAAGTTAAAGCCAATAAAATCACAAAGTCACAGAGCCATTCGTCATGGAACCGATCCAGTGTTGCGTGAACTCGTGTTGTCTCTAATTTGTCGTCAAAGCATTTTGGTACGGTTGCTGTTTCAAAGACTATGTAGTTTAACTGTGTGAAATATGTGGTTTTGTTGTAGGTATGTTCTGTACAGTTAAGGGGTCAAGTAGAATCACACACACACACACACACACTGCCTCGTTGGCCAAATGGTCGCAAGTCGGCTGTCGGGTTCGGTTCCCGGGTCGGGCAAAGTATAACTGGGTTCAAAAAAAAATCTCAGTAGTAGTATGGAGTCTAGAATATTGTGCCCGGTATATGGCAATAGGCTCACCCCCTATTACATGGGACTCATAACATAAATAGTGAAAAGTGGGTGTTACATTGTACAGTGGCATAATGTGCACCTCTGCCTACCCCTTCGGGGATAAAAGGCGTGATGTTATGTAATGTATGTAGAGGTAGAGTCACATACTCACGTCATGCCAGTATGTTATTTATTTAGTAAGTCAATAGAAAAAGGTTGATACACACATTTCCAATTATGCTATGGGTTCCATGCAATCTGAGGCGGCCTATTCTCAAACAGTGATTACAAAAATCGAAAACCCTATTAAGTATATTTATAAGGTGTGTCGAAACCGACCAGGGAATCGAGTCGAAAATCCCTTGCTTAACAGATGCACTAGCGACTATGCGACAGTTAGTGTTTTTACCAATGTTTCAGACCAAGATAACATAACATCACGCCTTTACCTTCGAAGGGGTTGGCAGAGGTGTATATTACTGCTTAATGCCACTGGAACACCCATTATTCACAATTTATGTTATGAGTCCCATGCAATAGGGGGGAGCGTATTGCCATATACCGGGCACAATTCCAGTGCTCCATGCTACTACTAAGAATTTAAAGACTTAGTAGAACTTTACCCGACCCAAGAATCGAAGTCTCCGCCGACTCAACCGACGAGGCAGTTATTCTCTTAATTCTGTTTGAGACCAAGATCTTTTACTTGGAACTGACCGATAAATGTAACAGTCTTAAAAATAATCTCACACACCGTCCTTGAATCACAAAACCTCAACCTCAAAGATTACAAATTCCAACAAACATAAGTAAGAAATAAAAGAATCAGCGAAATGCTCCGGACTCAGCTTAATGGCCGCCAACCGACCGGAAACTAGTGGTAACGTTCGCGTATTTACTTTACAAATATATTCGGAGTGGGAGTAAGCAGTGTTTGTGTTGCTCGCTCGTAACCTCCTTTGTTCTTAGCCGGTTGCGTTATTAATTAAAAAGATAATTACGTTAATGTGTGGCCGGAGTGTTTTAAGATGTTACTCGGTTTTGTGTCGAGAGTGTGTTTAGAGTATAATTATGATGTGTACGTCTCATATAGAAATTATTTTCTTTGTCAAAATGGTGAATTAGAAAATATGTTTAACCGAGTAATAGATTGGATGGAAACTTCTTCTTATGGATTAGACGCTTATCTTGATCACCCCAATCCTAGAGTGGACATCATTGTTTATTAACTCTTTAATGTACACAAAAATAAGGTACATACAGCGGACTTAATACTATGTACTATATAGTATTAAGAGAAAATGCTATATAGTATATAGCATTTTCTCTATAACATATTTAAAACATATGTATGTATATAGTAGAATATATAATAAATATAAAATATGTACATAAATAACTACATATGTATATAATTGTAATATAATATAATTTTCGAAGACAAACTTAGCGTTGTAGCGCCTTTAAATAGGCTTCTCAAACAGTACGTTTGAGAAGAAGTCATTCAATGATTTTCCCACCATAAAAACACTACTTTTTAAAGCACTTTTGTATGGAGCTATTTTTCACTATGGCTACCCTATAGTGACATTCCATAACTTAATTTCACTAACTATGAAGGAGTTAAAAACGAACGAAGTGTGGTGAGACGTAATCTCTATAGAGGTATAGCAAAAGCAAACTTTATATGTAAGTTCTATACTTGTAGATTATATTATAAACACATTAATATTATATATTGTTCTCAAGGCCATTGAGATAAACGCAAAAAGTTTTTATATTCATTCCATTTTGTCTCGGACTACACTTTAGAGTAGGTTACTCAAATTTTCCTCTTGAGGGTCACTAAACTAATTAGAGCTAATTGTTTTAGTGGTTCTCTAGTAATAAACACTGTTTTACACTGTTTTAAGTTCTTTATGACTGTTCCCGAGACGGTCAAACTTAAGCTGGGGGACAATAGTAATGCTAACGTATTACATAATCTGAAGAATAGGCAACACTGTATTTTTTTTATGGCATAAGCCGGTAAACGGGCATGCGGATCACCTGATGGTAAGCAATCGGCGTCGCCCATGGACACCTGGAACACCAGAGGCGTTACAAACACGTTACGGGCTTTTTGGGGATTAGAAGTTTGAGGATCGTTGGGGATTCAGGGATTGGGGAGATTGTTGAAGGGGAGGGTAATTGGGCCTCCGGTAACCTCACTCACACGACGTAACACAACGCAAGCGTTGTTTCACGTCGGTTTTCTGTGAGGCCGTAGTATCACTCCGGTCGAGTGGGCCCATTCGTGCCTAAGCATGGCTCTCCAACACTTGCCTGTATGTTTTTTTATCTGTATCTGTCTCTCTGTTTGCGGGGTGTCGATGGCAGTCACTTTAGGTACATACAATAATATTTTTTATCATTTATTGGTAGGCATTTAATGCCTACTTAATCTAGCAATAAAATCGCTTGCATAAAAGCAACCAATACATTTGAGTTTTGGAGATATTTTGATTTACATCTTCTGAGAATACAGATTCATTATACCTCTATTTCTTACTACTACTATACATTTCATAGAAACGAGCTAGGTCCTACAGATCAGACCTGGCTAGTAAAAGGTCACTAACAGCAAGAAATCTTCATTTCCGAAAATAGTATTTTATATTGATCCAAGGCAACAATAGTTGCCTAAACAACATGCAATGCCAAGTATTCTATGATCCGTACATACGTGTGTATATCCAAGCATATGATCACAGTTAAACGGATTAGGCGAAACTGAACTCGACGGGTACAAGTATCTACTAATAACTTGAGTGCAAGCCGGGGCTGGTACTGTGTGCCCTGCCAGACGATCTGTTTGCACTTATGTATTAGCGAACATTATTCTTAGTAGTACATTGTTGCAATTCTGTTCTTTTATACAAAGTAAGAGGTGCAGGTTCTTCAAAAAGTATGTATTGAGATTTTAGGACACGTCTGATAAGTCTCTAGAATAATAATACGTTTAAGTGTTTAATAATGTTTTTTTTTAATGGTTGACAAAAGTTGTAAATAATTTATAGGTACAGATTATGTTTAATTTTTTATTTATTTTTTAGAGGGGGAAAAATCATCCAATGACTTCTCCAACCTTGGGTGAGGAGTGTTAGGCCCTTACTGACTAAAAACCATCCCGATCCTACTCCTCCTCTTCGAGTTGGAGCCCCGGCAACCGTTTAAATTCTCCGCGGCTCCGTATGGGGCATCAGACCTACTGGGCCTCCTCTGCGCTGGTCTGATGGTTACTTGAGGCGCGACGTGACGTGCCGTACGCTCGGTTCTGGATCTGGTCGGGCGGTAAGCTACCCGTGCTGGTATCTGTCAATAAACATTTAGGTAGATCTGTAGGCCACTTATCAGCTGAAAGAGACCTTACTCATTAAAAGTTGTCTAAAAATCAACAAAAAGTCTTTACTATATATCGAGACTTGTTAGGCTTTTTTAATTAAAATTTCAAATACAAAATTCAAATGATTGCCATGGCTTATTCCAAGGTTTCTGTCTAGAAAGCCCTTAACGTGAGGTCGGTACCGTTTTGATTAGAACGTATAGTGAAATTTAATCTAATAAGGCATGCACTGAAGTGCAGCAACTACGTGTAAACTGTAGATCATACCATCTGATACTGGATTATGAGGGAAGCCTAATATACGTAGTTACCTTTACCGGTAGAATAAAGACATTTTGATAAATATTCAGTTTTGACTTTATGATTTTAGTTTAGTTGGTAAATCTAATGGATTGTCCTATTTTTTTTATAAGTTGGTAATAAATTATATTTTATACTGTATTAAGTAAAATGGAAATAACAATCGACTGCAGGGTTGGTGCAGCGGCTGGGTAACTGGCTGCCGTGCAGCGTGCCGCGGGTTCGATTCTCGCACGGAACAACACTTAGTGTGATCCACTAATTGTTGTTTCGGGTCTGGGTGTCATGTGTATGTAAACTTGTATGTTTGTAAACGCACCCACGACACAGGAGAAAATCCTAATGTGGGGCAAGGTTTTTTTTTTAAATAAATGAAACACTATTTTGGTTAATCTGGGAATGTAACTAATGTCCAAACACTCAAACACCACTCAGTTTTAAGTCACATTAAAGTATAGTTCTGTCTCTACACACTCCTTGTAAAATGACAGAGATGGCACTATATTTAAGTACAATTTAAAATAGAGTAGCCTTTCAGTATTCGGGCGTCAGTCTCAAATATAATAGCCACTCAAAAGAGATATTGAATCACAAATAAAATGTTACATTTGTCTTGTTTATACAACGTACTCCTTTCCAATCTTAAATTATTATTATAATATAAGATTGGAATAATATCAAAATTAGTTAGTAACTAACTAATTTTGATATTATTTCAATTAAATAATAGGATAGATGACTTATTTATATTTTAATGTCCGTCTAGTACATTATATAAAAACATTAGACACGTATTTTTTTACAAAAACGAATACTTTCGACGATACGTTAATTTGAAAAGTCGCGTGACGTCACTTCTATGTACATTTTATACGTAGAAATTACGTTTTAGCCTCCACCTCTAAATATTGATTCGTTTTATCTAAGTATCATTTTATTATACAACAAAATAAAAAAATACGTGTCTAATAGTTTTTCATTACTTAACTGACGGCCTAATTACATTTTTAATAATCAAACCCTGTCATCATCCCTATTATTATTTTTATTTCAACTTAAAAATTTAACTGCTAAAAAAGCCACCTTCCACCTCATATTCACATTGAGTTTCCGTCTTCGGTGTACAAACGACACGACCAGTCGTTTCGTACCCGTCAAGTCCTTACTTCGTATTTCAATCTGGTGTACTTGTCACGCTCGGGTAAACTTCGGTACCACTCGTGCAAGTCCCTGCTCACTTCACCTGCCTCTTTCTAGAGCTCCTCCACCATTGCTGATGAAGTGGGCGATACACATGGATTGACTGTGTTAGAATTTTATCTCTTAGTGAAATAAAAAAAATATAAAACTAAGGGCGTTTATTGGTATTCAACTTCTATGCATCTGATAAGTTGTCCATGTGTAGGTATATGTACACCATACACATACATACCCTACTCATGGACCCAAAATACTTACCGTAGAATCAATCAATACTAAATTTAATTTAGAATTATTCCATTTGCGAAATGTACCAATGGATTAAATCGAATCCATATGTTATTGTAATTATGAGAAAAGGAATAAAGTTGTAAATAGGGACTTAAATTTAAAATACGAAACTTCATTTCATAATAGTTTATTCTAACCGTTATTTCAATTTAAATAAACACCTCATTATTACAGCATAACAAATATAATATATAAACACTTAATTTTTACACATTTTTAATAGTGAACACCAAAACATTTAAACATACAACATATTACATTTTTTTTAAATTAAAACATAATATAATATTATTACTTAACTTGATTATAAGGCTCGGAGCTCCGTTCAGGTCGGCGGCGGTACATAGAATGAAACCCCACCCGACCGACACATGTCTTTTATACTAGTGGGTAGACTAGTCAATCACTTACCTACATGATTTTTATTTTAAAAGAGAGTATTTTAAATTGTTATGATTTACTAATAATGTTATTAAATTAAAACGTAATTAATTCTAATATTTAAACATAAATAAGCCCAAAAGTATCTACATTATTCATTACCTAAATTGATGCAAAAGTAGTAGTTTACAAAAATTACAATAATCGTACAGTAGGTAGGTATTTACAAAATGATTAAGTACTTAAAATTATTATGAGGTAATTACACACGAATGGTTATTTCTTTAGTATATTTTGATAAAATACTTGAATAATCTATCACGGCCAGACTGACCAGTACTTCGTTCTCGAAGTACCCTTAATTATTTTTAGTTCCTTTATTATTATTTTTTTTTTTACATACATTTTGTTTTTTTTTTTTTTTTTTTTTCACCTGCTGCATTAATTCACAATTAACCAGCAGTATTACTTTTTGATCTATGGCCTTGGCATACAAGCACCTATCACTCGCTGCACAGTGAATTTCAGTGAAGTATCAGGGCAAAGATCGACCAGCGATTTTATTTTTTTTTTTTTTTGTGACTCCTGACCGTTATGTATTAACCCTATCACCCGCCGCTATATGATATTCAGGTTAATATCCGGCCAGAAGCCGACCAGCGGTAATATGTACTGTATTTTATCATAATAGACGTAGTTACAATGTTACATGGTTACAATTCACAAACACAATTAATTAATTCATCGAAAAAGAGAAAAAAAAAAAAACAATATTAAATCATCCCTATAATATAAATATGTTCTTTCAATCTGAAATTAATTTATCAATGTTTTATCATTTCTTTAATCATACAATAACAACAATTTATATTCTAAAATAATAATCTATCACGGATCCGCTTTACACGGATTCCTCAAAACAAATATTTTGTTCCAACCATTCACCTGGCCAGGCTCTTAATTTGTCCTTAGCCACTGTAATAACCCTAATATTATTTTGACCCCGAAGCGTAAATCTGTCATTTTCTAGAGCTTCTATGATTTCGTAAGGCCCTCTATATTTTGGAGCAAGTTTGTCATGACGTCTATGGTCCTGACTAACATAAACAGTGTCACCAACGGAATAAGTCTTATTATCTCGTCTGGTATTGTCAAAACGGTGTTTAGAATTAATAGCACTTTCATTTAGTTTTTGTCGTGCTAGATCACGATCAGTGTTTACATCAATATGGGGCTGACTAGATTCATCTACAACATCATCTAAGCGAGCCTGTATGGGAGGTATGTTTCCTTCTCTACCTATTAGAAGTCTAATAGGTGAAAATCCTGTGGTTTTCTGAACAGTAGTATTAAGGGATTGTTGTACATTCCAAAGAACGTTTGGCCATTCTGCAGTGTTATTGGTTGATGTAGTCAACATATTTATTACTGTAGCTACATAACGCTCTACCTGACCATTTCCACGAGGGGTACCAGTGGCTATCATATGGTGTCGGATTTGTAACTCTCTAAACAGTGACTGAACAATATTTGAAGAAAAATTTGTCCCTCTATCTGTAATTATCAGAGACGGGGTACCAAATAATGTTAGAGTCTCTCGTAAAACAAATACTAATTCTGGTCCTCCTAAATTCTTAAGTGGTTTTAACATACAAAACTTTGTAAAACCATCGATAATTAACAAGATGTGTCTATAACCATCCGCGGACTGTCTAAAAGGCCCAGTACAATCAAGGTGAATTGTATGAAAGGGAATACTTTTTACTAAAGGGTGAAGCAACCCTTGTTTGGGCCCCGAATGACCCTTACGAGAAGTACAAATTAGGCAGTGGGAAATATACTTTTTAGTAAAAGCTGCTAAGCTGGGGAACCAAAAATGTTCTCTAAGTTTATGGAGTGTTTTATCATAACCTACGTGGCAATTTTCGTCATGATAGAGTCGCAGCATGCTCAGCCTATACCCCTTCGGGACAAATAATTTCGGTATACTGTTAGGATCAGTTTTATAATGCAGCAATTCGTTAATAATTACATATTGATTTACGTCAACGTCACCATTTCTAACTGAATTTAATAAGTTTTGAGTTTCATGATCATTCTGTTGTGCAATTTTTAACCATGATGGGTGATCAGGATTTAGGTTTTCGATAATATGGACTATAGGTCTTTCAAGTGGTGGGTTACGGCTGAGATAATCGACATGTTGTACAAATGTTCCCTTTTTGTATGAAATTTGGAACTGAAAGTCCTGCATAAAAGTCCACCATCTAGCCACACGAGGAGATAAATCCTTTTTTGTCATAGTGGACTTAATGGAATTGCAATCGGTCACTATGGTAAAGCTTATTCCTAACAAATATACTCTAAAATGTCGAAGAGCATTAAAAATAGCCAACGTTTCTAAATCGTACGAACAATATCTGGATTCAGTTGGGGTCGTTCGTTTGCTGAAATATGCCACAACTCTACATTGCTGGTTTAATTTTTGAAGTAAAATAGCTCCATAACCTATTGAACTGGCGTCCGTATGTAACTCCGTCGGCAACTTCGGGTCAAACACAGTCAAAAGCGGTTTTGATGTTAAGTGTCTTATAACGTATTCTTTAGCTTTTTCTTGCTCATCGCCCCATTCCCATTTTTGATCCTTTTTCGTTAATTTGGTAATACTGACTGTCTTTGAAGCAAATTCTGGTATAAATCTACGGAAATAGCTAGCTAGTCCCATAAATTGTCGTACCTCTTTGATAGATGTAGGTGTTGGGGAGTTGGTTAATGCGGTAATTTTACTTTGACTTGGCCTTATTCCTTCTTCCGAGACATTTCTACCCAGATACTCTATCTCTTTGACAAAAAATTTACACTTTTTCAAGTTTATAGTAAATCCTGCTGTACTAAGAGCATTTAAAGTTAGTTCCAAATATTGTAATCCCTCAGTTTCAGTTTTAAATGGAATTAACAGGTCATCTATGTATACTAATAGAAAATTTAAATGGCGGACAGCTTTACTAATAGCTTTTTGGAAGACTGACGGACCATTACAAATGCCGAAAGGCATTTTTGTAAACTCATAATGGTTATCGGGCGTGATAAAAGCGGTATATTTGATAGAGTCTTCGGAAACAGGAATTTGATAGAAGCCACTTTTCATATCAATTGATATGTAATATTTCGAATTACCCAATCTATCAAGTTGGTCCTCAATCAATGGGAGGGGGTATCTTTCTTTTTCGATAATTTTATTCAGTGCTCTAAAATCAACGCACATACGATCGGTTCCGTCTTTCTTTTTTACAAGTAAGACAGGGCTAGCATAAGGAGAATCACTTTCCCTGATTATATTTTTATTTAGAAGGTCTTTGCAAATTTCATTGACCTTTTCTCTTTCAATAGGTGCCAATCTATAAGGTCTATAATTTATAACACTATTCGTTTTCAGGCGCAGATGTAACGAACCAGTTTTGACTGTCCCAACATTGCTTTCGGAGGTATTACAGAAGGAAATTTTGCAAACACTGTTTTTATTTTAGTCTGAAGGTCAATTTGTAAATGTTTAACTAAGTCATCCAGCAGTTCCAAATTATTGATATGTGTACAGTTAACAACGTCAGTCAATAATGGAACGGGCCTACGAACTACCCTACAACCCATGGAATCCATGATAACAGAGACGTCTGAATATTTTACAATGTTACAACCTATCAAACAATCATAATTAAATTCACTATCTCTAACCACGTTAAATTCTATTTCAATACAAATTTCGTTAAATTTTACAGGAACAGTAATTCTACCAAAAATATGCAAGATACCATTTCCAATACCAGAAAGTGTAGTGAAATAGGGGTCTATTTTACTGGCCAATCGTTTAGCTATGGAGTCTTTAATTATACTGCATGTCGCTCCAGTATCAATAAGAGCATTAAGAGTCACATCTTTGATGCTAATTTCTGTTAATTTCAGACCTTTAGTTTTTAAAAAACAATTTACATCATCTTTGTTATTGCTTGTGGATGTAATATTTTTTGAATTACTGGTTCGTTGTTTAAAGAAACATACATTTTCAGTGTGCCCTAACTTTTTACAGTACGTACATTGTACAGGGGAATGAGATGGCAATAAAGCAGAATTTTTTGACTGATTATTTGAATTATAAAAACACTGAGCACGAGAGTGGCCGTCTTATTACATATAAAACAGCGTCTATCCTCTATTTTGGTTCGTTTATGCAGCATACTAGAACTACCAGAGGCGGTTAAAGAGTCAGTTTTATCATTTTTGTGATCTAATGGTCGCTTTTTGGGAACCTTGGAATATGTTGTAAATAACGATATTAATTCGGCAGTAGTGTCGACACGACTATTGTGTGCTGCCATTTTTACCGTGGTGTCATGTATGCCTCCACATATAAGCTCTACTAATTGTATTTCTGTAAATGCAATTTTTGTTTGTTTAAGTAATCTTAGTTTCTCTCTCGCATATTCACAGTAAGAATCTGTATTTTCCGACGTCAACAATACCGCTCTAGATAATTTTTCAGACAGATTACGCTTTTCAGGGTATAAATCAATCAAGGTTGTTTTAAAATTTGCCATGTCCTACCTTCTTCAGGATCCCACGTTTCATACCATAATAAAGCAGAACCTTTTAAGGCTTTACCTGCTTTAGCAACTGTTGTTATATCACTCCATCCCATGTCCACCGCAATAGAGTTGATGGCACGACACCAGCTATCAGCACCATTTTCGTTTTTCTCAGGGTCAAAAGGCGGCAATACAACATCATCGCCTCGACGTTTCTCAGTTAATGCTGCTTGAATTGTCTTCAGTAGATTTTCAATTACTGTAGAATCCATTATGAAATCTCGCGCACACTTTCTGAAAACATAATATGACCGATTAATCTTTGGTTCGAATCCCACTTCTGATGTTAGAATTTTATCTCTTAGTGAAATAAAAAAAATATAAAACTAAGGGCGTTTATTGGTATTCAACTTCTATGCATCTGATAAGTTGTCCATGTGTAGGTATATGTACACCATACACATACATACCCTACTCATGGACCAAAATACTTACCGTAGAATCAATCAATACTAAATTTAATTTAGAATTATTCCATTTGCGAAATGTACCAATGGATTAAATCGAATCCATATGTTATTGTAATTATGAGAAAAGGAATAAAGTTGTAAATAGGGACTTAAATTTAAAATACGAAACTTCATTTCATAATAGTTTATTCTAACCGTTATTTCAATTTAAATAAACACCTCATTATTACAGCATAACAAATATAATATATAAACACTTAATTTTACACATTTTTAATAGTGAACACCAAAACATTTAAACATACAACATATTACATTTTTTTAAATTAAAACATAATATAATATTATTACTTAACTTGATTATAAGGCTCGGAGCTCCGTTCAGGTCGGCGGCGGTACATAGAATGAAACCCCACCCGACCGACACATGTCTTTTATACTAGTGGGTAGACTAGTCAATCACTTACCTACATGATTTTTATTTTAAAAGAGAGTATTTTAAATTGTTATGATTTACTAATAATGTTATTAAATTAAAACGTAATTAATTCTAATATTTAAACATAAATAAGCCCAAAAGTATCTACATTATTCATTACCTAAATTGATGCAAAAGTAGTAGTTTACAAAAATTACAATAATCGTACAGTAGGTAGGTATTTACAAAATGATTAAGTACTTAAAATTATTATGAGGTAATTACACACGAATGGTTATTTCTTTAGTATATTTTGATAAAATACTTGAATAATCTATCAACTGCTTTTAAGAATTTATGGTATGGTTTATAGAATAAGATTTCTTTGTTGGTTACTCGCGTTTGGAAATTCATTCTTACATTTATTTTATTTTATTTATTTATTTTCAGCTATGGTCGTCCCACTGCAGGGCAAAGGCCTACAGTGGGCCTACATACATACATAAATGAAATTATTCAGATAGATTTACTTTTAATTGCTCGTTAGTCGAGTGGTCGCAAGTACGACTGCCGGGCAAGGCTTGTCGGGCCAAGTATTACTAGATTTAAAAATAAAAACTCAGTTATAGCACGAAGTCTGGAATTGTGCCCGGTATATGGTTATAGACTCACCCCCTATTACATGGGACTCATAACATAAATAGTGAAAAGTGGCAGTTGCATTGTACAGTGGCATTAAGTGCCACCTCTGCCTATCCCTTCGGGGATGAAAAAGGCGCGATGTTATGTTAAAAACTATGAAGTTGTTATCTCAATGTAGATAACAATCTCACGAATCTTTTGGTTGCTACGGGGAAAGCGTCGTGAAGCAAAGAAAAGTAATGCACGTACACATGAGGCATCTTATTTAATACTTCTTACTCAATCCAACTTCTCATTACATGTTACTTAGAATTTTATCATACGTATGTTAATATTTCTTTCCTCAAGGAACGATAACACTAACAAACTGTCTGTGTTAAAATAGTTAATAAAAGGTACAATGTTAATCCCTTAGCAACCATTTTGATTAAATTAAATAATAGTAACGGTGATAATAACAGTTGAACAGTTGAACTAATATGGTACCTACAATAGATGTACCATCTGCATAGCTTTGTGTGTTGTTGTATCAAACTCCACGCAGCCAAAACATTTACTTTTACTAAATAAATCACGAACAAAACGTATGGTGAGTGAATGAAAATATATTACTTGATAGTTAAAAATGTAATATGTTTCGAAAGTACTGCAATGTATTTAAGATTGAATTTTATTTATCACACCCATTTGGTAAAGATTTAATGGATATGCAGTTTTCAAATAAAATTTAAGAATTATACTGACAATGCCGAATATAGAGGTATTCAATGTCCACTCAATTAAGTTATTTGGGATCCAGGTAATAAAATAACAATTTAATTTTATTCAGTTGTTTTTAGGAAATCAAATCTTTTTTATAATAACTATCGTGAGACATACTAAATTAACTAAAAATCGCGTTTTACTCACGTGAATATACCGAGAAAAGCTCTACTAGTTTCGAACCACAGAGGAGTTCTTCCTGACGAGTAGCGTGCGCGGTTGCAGCGATGTCGCGCAGCCTACTTTTACAACCAAATCTTTTGTAACAATTTCAGTAGCCAACCAATAGTTACTGTATCTGTACTGAACCAATCTTTATAGCAATATCTTCTCAGTATGACTTGGCTCACTCTAAACAAACCTTAAATTGTCATACAGTAAAATAAAAAGGAAACAACAATAAAAAGTGTAAATGACATTCAAACTTTGTGAATTTGGCACTCCACATGCATAAAGTTGGTAAATTCACCTTGTAAATAAGAATTACATGCTCAAACAGTATTGTAATAGTACAGCAGGATCTTGTGTTCCCAGCCGAGCTGTTTAGATGACAAATGTCCCCACAAACCAGGAAATGCCATGGAGAAAGTCATATATGAAAAGTTGTTATGGGAATGCTAATTAAATGTAACTACCATCACTTTAAGTTACTCTAAATTGCCGATTTATTTAGGGGATTTTCAGGCTTAAGCTTGTGTAATGAGGTAGAAAGTCCTTTGCAGAAATTTGACAGTTAAGGGAAACTTGATGTGCTGCCGTCTTTACTGGTTCTTAACGTCAGTTTGCACCATATGAAAGTAAATATTGTTATTTTTAAATTATATTATTATTTATCTGTGGTTATTTTAACTTTAGCACCCATTATGAACAATTATACTTCGCTTACGACTGCCGCGTTGGTCGAGTCGCTGCAAATGCAACTACTAACCAATGAACATTAATGATTAGATTTGAATATATTTTCGAAATTTTCACTATACTAGCGTAAGATACTGGCGTGTCCACAAAACATTCAGACATTTCCACGAGCAATCAGTGTTTGACTGAAAGATGCAAACGATTTTCTACACTAGTGGGTGAGGTATGCTTTGGCACGAATGAGCAGACTCGAGTGAAGTAATACCACGGCCTCACAGAACACCGACGACGTGAAACAACGCTTGCGTTGTGTTTCATCGTATGAGTGAGGTTATCGGAGGCTTAATTATTGGCCTGAATCCCCAACAACCCTCAAATTCCTAATCACTAAAAAGCCGCTAACGCACTTGTATCGTCTCTGGTGTTTCGGGTGTTCATGGGCTTTGCCTATTGCTTACCATTACATGATCCGTCAGCTCGTTTACCGGCTGATCCGATAAAAAAATCTCAAATTACGCTTTATTAACAACACATGAAATAACTACAAAGGCTTTATTTCTTTTTTAAATAAGTTTTTCCGTAGAATGAATGACCATTGACCAGTTTCGATGAGTGAAAAGTTGTCAGTAGCATGTGTGTGGCGGCGGGCGTGCGATCGGAGTGTAGCCGTGCGGTAATCGCTGCTCAGTCGAAACTCGTGAGCCATGTAGCCAAGCTGCGTTATATATTGGTATGTCACTTTATAATACTGGTCATATTTAAAAAAAATCTATACATTGTCAATAAACTGCCTCGTTGGCCGCGTCGATTCCCGAGTCGGGCAAAGTATTACTGGGTTTAAAAAAAATCCCAGTAGTAGCATAGTCTTGAATTGTGCCCGGTATATGGCAATAGGCTCACTCCCTATTACATGGGGCTCATAACATAAATACCACTCTGTGGAAGAATATTTATAAACAAAGGTGGATTTTCCAGCCACATAAGAGCCCATGATAGACGCCAGTAGTCATGAAACGGTCGCCGTAGTCGAAACCGGCATGGAGGATTATTATTATTAATATAAGTAATGAAAAGCGGGTGTTATATTGTACAGTGGCATTAAGTGCCGTCATGTACACCTCTGCCTACCCCTTCGGGGATAAAAGGCGTGATGATGTGATGTTATTTTATGTAAGTTAGCAAGGTTTCCTTTAGACGGCCGTAAACCAAAAGTTTTAAATTTTAAATCCAAAAGTAGTGTCACAATCACTACATATCGACCTACCTCATTTCACAATAATCAAGCGCGATGTTATGTTGTTATCTTCATGTTTAACTTCTCTATAGTTGTAATCATACAAATGTTGGAAGTGACAATAGCTCAGGGTGCGGATTTCCGTCCGGAAGGGCGCGGGTTCGACTCCACACTCCATTGAACTATTGAACCCTCGCGACAATAACGCTAATGCAATATTAATGGATATTTATTAAATATTTTATGTATTTCTTGGAGCGCCTAGCTTCACTGACGGACAGACTGACAGACAGACTGACTGACTATTATTTATTTCATACTAGCTGTTACCCGCGACTTCGTCCGCGTGAAATAACGACTTCTGTATAAATTGGGTTTTTTAAATTAGTCTTTGTCAAGGTATATTCTATGGCTGTACAACTGGAACAAATATCATCACAATCGATTCAGTATCTAGGTTATATTTATTGAGAAATGAATTTATTTTCGTGGTTTAAAATAAACTAAAATAAACAATCCCATAGAGGTTTTACCCGTACAGTGCCCGTCTCGTGAGCTTTCACTATTCTATGTTTGCAAATCAATGTTGTATCGCATTTCAATCAAATAGATATAGTGATTTTAACAGCACAGTTCCCGGTTTCGTGGGTTTTTCGGGTTAAAAACTTTTAGATGTCCTTTCCCGGGTCTCAAACTATCGCTGTACCGAATTTCACCAAATAGGTTCAATGGTTTAAAAGGTAAGAGCCCCTCTTTATTTCAACGTCCTTGGTCCTGGTTTTTTAGTGCATAGTTTCCGTCATTTTGGGATTTCCTCTCTCCTATAATGTGACCTGCAGTGCTAGCCAAATGCCATTTAGCGCTTGTCTACATGTAGAATAGAAAACCAAATTATATGGAATTGACGTAAATTTTGACACTTGTCAGTGTCATCCCCATACATTTTGATATCTACTCTCACTGTAGACAAGCGCTAAAGTGGCGTTTGGCTAGAGGCCCAGATATGTACCGTTGCGACGTGCGTTACTATCGCAAACATTTAAATGAAAAAATAGGTATTCTGATATTAGGTTAGTTACATATGATACATGTACTTTAATGTTGATATCAATGTCCTCTATAAGACTTAATACATCCCTTGGCTCTATTGTCCATAATTTCCACAGCGTAATCAATACCAATAATATAAGGAGTTTTTTTGTAGTTTTTCACACATCGGGTTGTGTAAAAGTAAAATCTAAAGGAGATTTTTTTTGAGGTCGGAAAATCATCCAATCACTTCTCCCGCCTTGGGTTAGGTGAGAGGGAGTGACAGATTCTTACTGACTAAAATCCACTCTGTTCCTACTCCTGCTCGTCGAGCCGGAGCCCCGTCAACTCGTTAGGCCTCCCGCGGCACCGTATCGAGCATCAGCCCTACTGGGCTCCATCTATGATGGTGTCATGGCTCTGTAAGGCGCGGCGCGCCGTATGCACGGGACTGGTTCTGGTCGGGTGGCGAGCTACCCTTGCTCTTCGTCTACAGACCCGCACTTACGGTGGCCGGTGGCCGGCCGATCTCCGACGCCCAGAGTATCTCCCGCGACGGCTGGGGCGTGAGGAAGTTCATTCCCTCACGCGCTCCGCTTTCTCCTTGGCAAGCATAACTGCTTCGCAGAAGGATGCGACTGCATCCCAATCCCCCTCGCTCCATGGCCTGAACCAGAGCCGAACGCGAGAGGTCACCGTTTCCTACATCCCTGAGAACACGGCGGTGCTCAGCCCATGCAAGGTACACCGCCACGGTATGCTCCACCGTGTTCTCCGGGCGGTCCTTGCATTGATGGCCTCTCTAAAGCCACTTTTAAAGAGGGGACTTTCCGCTGCAATGACAGCGAGCCCAGCCCTCGATTACCTAAAGGAGTGTTTCGCTGTGTAAGTGAGGTTACCGGAGGCCCAATTACCCCTCCCCCAGCCCCCCCAATCCCTGACAATCCTCAAATTACCAATTCCCAAAAGACCGGTAACGCACTTCTAGCACTTCTGGTGTTACAGGTGTCCATGGGCGGCGCCGTCTGCTCGTTTACCGGCTTATGCCATAAACAAACAGCAAACTATCATAGTGAATTTGGCCTTGATGGTCTAAAATGAAAAGGACTAATATTATTTTTTAGCTATGTGCATTTAGCTAGTTTTTTTGATATACATATAAAAAATACGAATTCAAGTAAACTGAAAATATTTTATTCGTGGTTTTATCTCCTTAGACTGCTGTCAACCTCTTTGCATACCTTAATATTAATACCATAGTATAAAAAAAATCTATGACACATTGACTTTGTAAACTCACTTGTCACACAAATGTCAGATGACTTAAGAAATGTATACTAATAATATAAATTTGTATGTGCTTGTTTGTTTGTTTGTCCGTATTTCACGACAGAACGGAGTCAGGAAAGTTTTTGATTTGAGATAGTTGAAAAGATGGAGAGCATCATAGGCTACTTTTTGTCTTTTTCTAACCCCCTTCCACTTCCGTGAAACAGAGGTGAAAGTTTGTATGGGGTATTTTGCAATTTTCAATGTGGCAAGCTAACAATTGGTATGCGGGTTATTTGTGACCAGCATAGAATCGTGCATCATTTTATTTTTTTATTGTAAATCTTTCCCTCACCCCATTAAAAGAACGCGAGAGAAGCCGCAGACAGAGGCTAGTCTATGAATAAATTGTATTCAGTCAATTGAATTCGTATTTTGTCTTTAAAATCCCTGATCCCTGATGCAGCTGAATACTAATATTATTCCTTGAAAACCCACAGAACTTCATTTTTATATGTTGATGCCAAAATATATTATGGAAGTAGGACGCCATAACAATTACAAATCATCAGGTTGGTTACCATAGTAATGTTACCTGTCAGATATCCGTTTTCAGGTTTTCAGATAATTCGTAATAAATATTCTTAAAAATCGACATAGTCAGTCGAAATTTCAAAAACGCTAGAACAAATGTTTTATTATTTTTTATCAAGTGCTTGAATATAAAGTTTCATGGTTTTATCTTTAAAAATTATGAAATCCCATACAGCTTCCCCCCCCCTTTTAACCCCTTACAACCCCTTTTTCGCGATAAAAAGTAGCCTATGTTTTATCTCGAGGTCTAGAATATCTGTATACCAAATTTCATTCAAATCCGTTCAGTAGTTTTGGCGTGAAAGAGTAGCAGACAGACAGACAGACAGAGTTACTTTCGCATTTATAATATTAGTTAGGATTAGGATTAGGATATAGAAATGAAGTTTTAGCCCCCACTGCTAAATAAACTTTGATTCGGTTTGGCTAAGTATTGTTTTATTATACGACAAAATAAAAAAATACGTGTATGGTGTATAATTATGTCGTATGTAAGGACGATAAAGTACCAAACGCTTAAACTGTCAAACACCGCGAGGAGACCGGTAAACCTATTATTCTTTAATTGTATCTATAATGACGGTACTCAAAGGGTTAATAATACAAATTATACCTACTAATATGTAATTTCTACACATACATTACGTCCAAAGATACAATTATTTCGAAACCAATCTACCAAATATTTCTTGCACCGCAATTCCAGAACACAGAAATGCATTGAAACAATTCAATATTGAATTCAAGTCAAGTAAATCTAATCTAACACATTCCTTACGAATCAGGAATCTGCGGTAAAGTCAGCGTCGCATCGGCCCGAGTAATCAAAACATTCAGGGAAGCCGATAAATTCATCTTTGACAGCAATCGAAATGGCAATATTTGATTTATTATCGCCCCCGGCCATGCTTGAGATATTCAGATAAAATTATGTCTGTAGATACATATGTTGGTATAGGTCTATCCGTGTGCGGATCTCATCTAAATCTGGTTAACAGTTTATGTGAATTTGTGTATGAATGTAACTACAAACCATGGGTTATAAAACCATAAACAAGTGTGATTCTTTATAATGAGCCGATTAACGTACTTGGAACTGGTTTAACTTTTATGGTTTAGTTGGTGTCTATGAGCTCCGTTGATAGCTTACCATGAGAGGATCCGTCTAAATGAAAGAACATGACTATTTACGATAGTACAGCGTATTTTGATTAATATATAAGTCGCAGTACAGTCAAGGATTTGCCCTGTTTGTCGATTTCATTTGTTGATCGAGCGTTTTAATTATAGTTGAGTCCATTTAGGCTATAAATATGTTCATGGATACCGTGTAGCTACGTACAGACATGGTACGGTTCTACTACGCTAAATCGAAAATGCAAATTACGCCTAAATTACAAGCATAAATTGAAACGTTTAGAACATCAAGTATAGTACTAATTTCTCTTGATACGACAGTATAGAGCCGTACGCTACGCATTCTGAGCATGCCAGCCAGTGACATAGTGCAGTCACTCGTTATTTATGACCTCCTTTGGACACGAGACGGCCTGAGCCCATTAATTTGGGCCAATTCTAATGTTGGTATATTTTATGGAGGCGTGGGCTGTGAATTTCTAGTGAAGTAGAATTATCTGTGTGTTAATTAGGATTTGATATTGAGTACTTGTGATACTAATAGGCAAGTGGGCGGTGCTCTCGTATTATTTGAAAATATTATTAACTAAGATCATAGACGATGCCATTTCTCATTCATCAGTCTATCACTAAGAACCTTCGATCTGTAGTATTATGTCTTCTCGATTTACCTGTGGATTTACTATACTAAAATGGTCGAATACGATGCCATATTGAAACTGGCCTGAGAACTGATATAGTACCGTATCAATTCTACAGATATACATACACACATAGCATAGTAAGGGTATAAACAACAGTCCAAACAGACACTGAAAATCGAATTTATAAGACTCGGTGCCGCCTCTAACTTGTTCGGAAAATACACAGCGATGTTCAGTTCGATACTGAACGATTCAAGTAAAATTTAAGTCGTCTGAATTTGTATTAATACAATGTTATTCCTTGCAGGTTTGGTACTGAGACTGGGTCAGCTGATGAACTGTTTTGACTGATGGACTAAAGAATAGAAACATCACATGGTAAGCGATTAGCGTTGCCGATGGACATTCGTAACACCAAGGGAACGTTTGGGGGCTCCCCATTCACACACATGGCGAAATATATGGATTTATGCCAGTTTTCTGTGAGGCTACAGTATCGCTGTCACAATATCATCCGTAATAAGTAGAAACCTATGGATCAAGGATTCCTATCAGAAGTAAAAATGTAAGTAGTTTAATACACAAGAAAAATATCATTTCCTCCCCCTTTTTGAAATCTCCAATAAACAAGATACGTTCTATATTACAGCGTGATAATAAATTGTTAAGTTCTACGGCGTGCGCACGATAACTCATAAATGCTTTGAGAGTCTTGCCAAGAGTGCTCGTTCTTTTTCAATACTGGCAACTTGGCGGCGTGCGTACCTGCATGGTGCCAGGTCTTGGCCATTTATTTAATGGCAGACCTTACACATAGTTATAAAAGTATCTTTAAGTTTATTATAAAATATATACTGCCTCGTTGGCCGAGTGGTCGCAAGTGCGATTGCCGGGCAAGGGGTCTCGGGTTCGACTCCCGGGTTGGGAAAAGTATTACTGGTTTTTAAAAATCTCAGTAGTAGCACGGAGTCCGGAAATGTGCCCGGTATATGGCAAATGGCTCACCCCCTATTACATGGGACTCGTAACATAAATAGTGGGTGTTACATTGTAGTGGCATAATGTGCACTTCTGCCTACCCCTTAGGGAATAAAAGGCGTGATGTTATGTTATGTTATAACATATAAATTGGTATGATTTACGGATTTTAACTGCGTGAATAATCTAAAAGTACCCAGTATCACTGTTAAAGCATAAGTCCAATGCCTGGATAGTACTAAGGTTTTGGAAAAACATAGACCTAATTAGACTAAATAGACTACGTGCTATCTAGAAAATAGCCTTAGGTAAAGACTGTATCTATCCTAAGTCGTTTAATTGTAAACGCTATAACTGCTGACAATTTCCAATGGGAAAACGAAATGTACTTTTTCTCGAATCGATGAACCAATTCAAGAGCTTTCCTTATAGTTGAGTTCACAACCACTAGTTTACTTGAAAGTTCCAAGCAAATTTTCGCTAAATCAGTTCCTTTAACATGAATCGTTTAATTTGACGATAATCAACAATTCCAGTGCACACTCCGTTGACTTCACTAAACTGTCGTTTTGTCGACAGTTGTCCCAAATTAACTCGATGAATCAGTTTAGTCGAGGACGCGAACCGAATACGAACACTTCAATAAAGCGAGAAACTTTAGTGTGGCCAAACCTTTAATGTGTTAAACTTTAAACCTAGGGCCTGAATATTAAGATCTAGTATTAATGTTCCTCTAACGCATGGTTATGTTATTGATAAATATAAAACATTATTAACTTAACATCATTGTAATGGAAGCTAAAAGTATGATAGGATATGTAGTGATAAGTGCTCTATAGAATCTATACCGTCTATTCCCAATGAGGTAAAGACGTAACTTAATTTTTATGTAATTAAGTTGTGGTGAAGTTTTTTTTTCTTTATATTTGATGGGCCGACGTTTGACTGCCGACACTGTCTTGCATGGTGGTTAGCGATGATAAAATCTACAATGGAGCACGTCGTCCCATAACCAATCTAATCACTCAGGCCTTGAAGACACCCAGGTCATACAGCCTTTGGCAAAAAGTGTGGGAGAGCCATACTTTGGCACGAATGGGCCGGTTCGACCGGACTGATACCACGGCCTCACAGAAAACCGAAGTGAAACAACGCTTGCGTTATGTTTCGTCGTGTGAGTGAGATAACCAGAGGCCCAATTACCTCCTCCCTAATCTCCCAAATCCCCGAATCCTCCACAATCCTCAAATTCCCAATTCCCAAAAGGTTACAGGCGAGGCCTGTAACGCACTTGTAACGCCTTGATGTTTCAAGTGTCCATGGGTGACGCTGATTGCTTACCATCAGGTGATCCGTCTGCTCGTTTACCGGCTTATGCTATAAAAAAAGAATTTCACTCCTTAGCAGCATGCACAAGGAAGTTTGATGCGATGCGAAATCATAATAAACCAACATTTTAAATATTAGTTTATAAATGAGTAACGGTGGAATATCTTTTTCGATGTTTTTCTACTAATGCTACACTTTTAAATTAATGAACCGTCATGAATGGAAAAGCGTAGTTGCAGTATAACTAAGTTCTTTCCAGCCAATTCCTTAACCAAACTAAAACTAAACCAAAAACCAGCTAAACTCAAGAGATCCAATCAACTCACACACACACACTCGAGATAGAGAAAATAAAAATAAAATCACCACTACACGACAATATTTACTGAAACCCAAAACAGAACAAATAAAACGTTGGTACAGCCGTGAAAACCTCACTAGTATCTATGGTAGTTTCAGTGGTACACTTGTAGTAAAGTTCATTACTTAGGTACTCGCCATGCAACTACGAATCGTGTCGACTTGTCAACTATTTGTCAACACTATGAATGTAGGTACATGATACGCTGCAATTCTACAGACTACTACAGACCGACTACACATGTGAAGTGTTTGGCAGCACAGCTTTTTTATTCGAAATTTTACTGACAAGTACTGCATTTTTTTAAGTAGTGTAAAAATAATTGAGGAATGGGTGTCTGATTTGATTTCTGGGTTGGGCAAAGGTTATTAATGTTTTTGGATTTGAAAATTTTTTAGTAAGTGATTCTACGGAGTCTATAATTGTTATGTTACGATCTTAATAACATGCTTTTGGCTGTTACCTCTGGCATGCAATGTTATAGTTTGGCCTTTGGATTTTGTAATTTTGAAAAAAATCTAGTAATTTGGCAGATGTAAGTATAGGTATATGTGACTGCCTCGTTGGCCGAGTGGTCGCAAGTGCGACTGCCGAGCAAGGGGTCGCGAGTTCGATTCCCGGGTCGGGCAAAGTATTACTAGAATTAAAAAAATCTCAGTAGTAGCATGGAGTCTGGAATTGTGCCCGGCATATGGCAATAGGCTCACCGCCTATTACATGGGACTACATAAATAGTGAAAAGTGGGTGTTACTTCTCTGTGCATCTCTGCCTATTCCTTCGAGGATAATAGACGTGATGTTATGTTATTATGATAATAATTATGTAGGTTGTATATTAAAGTATTTTTATCTGCTTACTCCAAAATGCATTGAATATCATACTTGGAACGAATTTTTTTTAACGAACTGAGTGTTGTCAATGGTTTGCTTATTAAAGTAAGGTTTCGTTTGGTTTAAAACATAATGTAACTACCTAATATTGGTATAATATTACGCTCATATTCTATTGCATGAAATCGACACCGTTGCGGCTAATCAACATAATTCATAGAACCAATAACTAATTACATTGTTCAAAGTGTTCACCTTTCATATGATTATGCTTTTCGTGGAACCATAGAGAAAATATTTATTGCTTCGTAAATATAAAATTCTGCATCGAAAATAAGTAACTGAATTTCTGTTTTAACTTTATTTTTATTGGAATCGAGAGGATATTTCTAGGTATTTATTAATTAAATATTACAGGTGAAAATTCCAACTAATTATTACAATAATCGAAGTTGAAAATAATCAACTAGCTAATGCTTTAGTTTATCTGATGAATACCAAAATAAATAAAATATCTACTCCCAAAAAAAAAAGGTAAACCTAACAATAATTACACGGAAAACATTGAAACATCGTAGATTGAGGTTCTAAGGAACTTCATCAACCTCATTTTTAACATTTTCATTATAACCTATAAGAGATTGACCAAAAGCCTCTTCTCACGCATAGAAGGTTTGAGCATTAATCACCACGCTTTTTCAATGCGAGTTTTTATCTTAAAAAACGTTGCCCCACACTAAAATTTTCTCCTGTGTCGTGGGTGCGTTTACAAACATTCAAGTTCACATACACATCACTCCCAGACCGATAACAACAATCTGTGGATCACACAAAGAGTTGTTCCGTGCGGGAATCGAACCCGCGACACGTTGCATGGCAGCCGGTTGCCCAGCCAAAGTGCCAACCGTGCAGTCAGTTGTTAATTTCAATGTTATATTGGAAATTATAAGTTCAGGTTTCCTCACAATGTTCTCCTTCGCCGTTTGTCAGTGACATCATCACATCAAACTGCCTAGAGAGAAGGTTTGAACATAATCACCACGCTTGTTCAATGCGGGTTGGCGATATAAAACGTCGTGCTGGCCCAGAGGTTTAAGACGCCCGCTTCTCATGCATGAGAGTGCGAGTTCATAGCCTACCAACTACAAGTACCAATGTAACTTTTTCCGAGTTACATGTACTTTCTAAGAGTATTTAGACAAACGGCGAAGGAAAACATCGTGAGGAAACCTGGGCTTATAATTTCTAATTATAAGTTTGTAAATCGCCAACCCGCATTGAGCAAGCGTGGTGATTAATGCTCAAGCCTTCTCCGTGTGAGAGGAGGCTTTGCTGAGCAGTGGCCATTTAGCATTTATAGGCTGTTGATGTGATATAAAACTTATATTAGAAATTACAAGCCAAGGTTTCCTCACGATGGTTTCCTTCACCGTTTGTCAGTGATGTCTATATAATCTTAGAATTAACACTTTGAAATAGTTAAAATTTAACTTTTTCAAAATAACCACTCGTATCCAATCCCAAGCTAATTCCCTAAGACTCGATATTCTAAACTATCAAATATTAAATGTTGAATAAAACCGACACGGTTCAATTGAACTCATTCTGAATATCTACGGGAGTTCCAATATTTGTTCTGATATTACCGGCTTACGGCTAGACACCAGCTCATCAAACTACCCCTACACACATGGTATCTCTAATCGGTTTTGAACCTTATTATTTTGCTGTAAAGTTGGTAATGTATTAAAGAATTGAGATAGTTTAGAGTGGTTTGATGTGCTGGTAGTGTAGTTTGTAAAGGTTTGTACGGCTATTAATACTTGAGCCACAGTATAAGGATGTTACAGTAGGTCAATGTGTTTGATTATGCAAACGTTTAGCATGTGGCTCACGTGGGATTGTTACTGCCACTTATGTTATGTCTTGTTTCACACAGCATCGATTCCTATAATTTAGAGTCCATTGCTATACTATATGCTTTCTTTAGGTTCATAAATGAATACCCACGAGAGGACAACCGTTATAGTTTTGTCGTATTGTCTAGGTGGTTTAACTGTTAAACATATCTAATTTATCTTTTACATACTTCTAATGTTGCTAATCCGCTGGGCTATGTCGGCGACTTTTGTTCGTTTGCGGATTCCTTTTTTTTATCCGATCTCGCAAAGAAATCCGAGTATAGCCCTTGCTTTCAACCAGCCTATCTGGAAGTCGTTGGAAGAGGCCTATGTTCAGCAGTGGACGTCCTGTGGCTGATATGATGTAGATGATAATGATGATGAATGTTGCTAAACACCCTTTAAAGCAGTTTTAATTTTTTTCTAATATTTACAAACCAAAATGATAGCTATGTTCTATATATTAAAGTACTACTATACTATTTATTTTACTCTGTGACACTATCAATAGTATTATACTAGATTCGATTTTTGTTTTAAATCTCGCTTTGTGACAGAATTTTATACGGATACCTATTGTTCTGTTTTACTCGAAATTGTTTGTGAATAGAAAATTACTCAATTTGGTTTTGTTTAGTGATCTATTACTCTGGCATTGTGTCCAGAATTGTTTGGCCTTTGTTACTGCGATTGGTTTCCAATTGTTGTTTCAGTAAATTAAAAGATTTAGCTACGAGTTAATATGTACATAGAGTTAATTGAATTTATGAGACTGTTTGATTAGTTGAATAGTTAATATAGTTACACATCTCTACTGAATCAAGAAAACAGTACAAAGTCTGAAACTGTGTTCAGTAGATGGCGAAGAGGTATATTAAATCTAATGTCTGCTCATACCTTCGAGGACCAAATGGCGTAATGTAAGCCAATGACAGAGCCGAAGCTCGAAATCTAACAACAATAGTCTCATTATCAGATTTCATAGAAATGTGATCGTAGTAACAAATAGAATAGGAATGAAAGATAATATTCTAAGAAAGCTATTCACACAGAAACGAGATAGTAAAACTAAATAAAACAGTCCAAGATTTCAATCTTCAAAAACTTAATATTTAAGATCTTTGAAGTGAGACTAAAAACAAACATCCCGAAGAAGCGACTGGGTCGCGGAAAGATAACTTCTTAGAGGAACTAAGTCAGTATTAAACACGAATAACAAATGAAAACAACCCGTAGTGAGCTCCTAACTCACTCGCAAAAGGCGACGACTCCAGCTATAAATTCAACATGTGCAATTTACCTGCACTCTTGTTTACTTTAGATTTATACGAGCATTTCTCATGCAAATGCATTGGGGGCTCCCCAAATGAATGCACGTATCATTAAAACTTTGCCCCTGTGACCACAACGCACTAATTTCTGCCTTGTTATACCTGAATTAGGGGGATAAGTCTTTAATCCTAGGATTCAAAATGTCTTTGTACGAATTGCAGTAATGTCGGCTCTAGAAATGTAGATATTTGTAAGCTTAGGGCTTTGGTGTTCGGTTGGAGATGTATGATGGGAGTTACGTAGAGATTAAATTTCGTATTATAAAGAATGTTATAATGTTATGATTTTGTTGATTCCAAAGAAGAATTAATATACTTTTGGGTCAGTTTATATTATCATGTACCTATAAGAGCTTGTTTTTACTTTTGAGTCATCGTTGCGTTTGCTTTTTTTATTTATCTTTTGAGGGGGAAAGCATCCAATGATTATGCCTTAGGTGAGGCGAAAACGTATGTGTCGTCCACAGTTCAAAAAATATGACAGTGGGGAGGAATGGGTTAAAAAGTTCCACGTCATAGGGGGCATCCCCATTGGCGCCACTCAAAAACTAATTACCATGTAAAATGTAAATGGTGTTCTTTTGCTTATAAATATTAAAGGAACATGCAACCGGTGTTTAATTACGGCCCGAAGGAAAACGATTCACTCACTAAATTGTTTAATTAACACATTGGATACGACTTTAATTGTGGTTACCTAAATGATACAAACGGAGGCGGATAAAAAAGGAAGACATAGTAGAAAAACATCATTTAATTTTAGGTGTACTTAATAAAAAGTCTTATAGTGCTATATATCTCACAGTATTCAAATCAACAGACTGTGGCAGCCACTGTTGGCCTCAAGCTCTATAATTCTAGGTTGCGTATCGGTCGACGTGCTCCATCGTATCTCTATCGCCTTATCATCGCTTACTTCTAGGCGAGAAAGTGGCCAAACGTCGGTCCGTTAAATAGAGGTATAAAAAAACTGTATAAGAGAAATTTGCTCAGTCTTTAATTTTTAGGGGAAAAATCATCCAATGACTCCTTCCGCCTTAGATGAGGCGAGTGGGAGGGTGAAACTCCCACTGACATACATCTACATCTCATAGACTTCAAATAATATACTAAAGATAATATTTTGTAAAGAAAACCTTTAATAAATTTAGAACATGGTGTAGTTAATGCATGAACTCGGCCGGGCGGTGAGTAATGTGCGACATTTATAATTGCTGTCTCCGTGCTGGTGCAGCGGCAAATAAATCAGACGAGGTACCATGTGTTTTGAAGAACGATGGTTTTTCTAGATTGCTCCTCATTTTTATCTTTTTTTTGCTATTGGTGTATGAATATTAAGGGACCATGATATTTCTTGATTGTGAGTCCTTGAACATTGTTACCAACCTGGTTTGTTTGCATCAGGGTTTTATTTTGGATCCAAGGTTTATTCTCGTACTATGAATCAAAAATCAAAACGTTTGCGGATCCTTCTGTCTGGCAGCAAAAAGTTGTCAACATTCAACATCATATTTTTTTATACTTGATAGAATGACGCTTGGTCACCACCTTGCCTGGTGGTGCGATGAAGTGACCGACGATGAAGTACGCCTACCTATGTAATGAGGAACCTGTTCACTCGGGACTTGAAAGCACCCAAGATGTATTTTTTGGGAAACACATATTTCGGCAAGAATTTCCATTCCGATGAAACTCGATGCCAAACGGCTCGTTCGAATTGGTGAAATTTCAACCATGTAAGGGTGGCACACTGCCATTTGTCTGGAAGTAAGATAGTGAAACAGACTAGGGAAATAAGTTTGTGCAATTCCCACGCACATTTACCAAAATGTAGATAGAAGACCGAAAGGCTTGCGACCATGTGCCTGACTTTGAAGCCGAGCCTTCACAAGCGAATCGTCATTAACCGTGGGCAACTGTATTTGTTTGTGTGAGTTTGTGTTTAAGTTCGATGTATCTAACCATTGCCAATAATTTATTATTGTTATGATGAAAAATAACAAAAAAATCTCTCCATGGATAATTTAGTGGTTTGTTTTAACAAAGGCTTTGACAATACCAATACTATCCAATGTTTAATTTGTCAACATTGCTTTGTACCTTTTGACTCAGTACATAAAATAGTTTTTGTGATTATTTAAAGTTTTAAACCCGTCAATAACTGGTAGATACATCAATAAAAATAAACCGAGTATGTAAACGCAACTACGCCTGCGGTAAAAATAAAAACTAAAAATAAATAGGCCTGATTGGTTTTGGGCTTCGCGTGATATTATTTGGATATGGCGAACCGACCGGATTTTTTTTAAAATGAACACTAAAATTTATTAATTGAAATCTGCAAGTTTACAGTTCAGTTCTTTTATGTTTATTATCGATCTTCTTTCTAAATGTATAACCATTTATGATCGAATTTAGTCATAAAGTATAGTTAAGTATATCTGCCATTTTAAATAAACATCAATTTCGAATAATTGCATGCTCTAGTCAGCGACGTTTGGGGGCAAATATGGCGTGAAATGCACCACGCGTTCGCGACCTCAGCAACTTTTCCAATATACGGAGGTACGTCAATGTCGCTTGGAGCACAAAATACGTGCGGAGACGGCACGCGGAATATGTCGGATTTATTATCTGAAATCTTGTAATTTGAATTAAATGAAATACAAGTAGGAATGATGTACTAAAATATCAGGAAAGATTACATTTTAATACGAAACTAATGCATTTGTGTCAAAAAAAGAATAACAAGATGGCATAATCATTGTCATCATTAGTCTATTTCTATTCCCCCTTCTAAACTAAGCCTCCAATACGTTACGACACAGAACTTGATTTCCATCAGTCTCTTTGTATCCTACTTTAACCAGCTAGATGCATATCATAGCAAATATTTTCCGTACATATTTTATAAAAGTATATAAGATCTGCGTTATTTAGGCAATCAAGCTCGTAAAATGGCACACACTTAAACAAAAACCTAATGTAGTTTTGAGAAACATTTGCATATAAATTGCTTTTCTGGCTGACAAGATAAAAAGAAAACCCCAAATGGAATATAAAAAGCTAGTTAAGCGTGTGTTATTAGGTTTTAAAATTAATATTTTAAGTGTTATTCTTGCGAAGCCGCGAACGACGCGACGTAGTTACCGGGGCTCCAGTTCCAATAGGAGAGTAGGAACGGGGTGATTTTTAGTCAGTCAGTCTGACACTACCTCTCGCCTCAGCCATGGCGGTAGAAGTCGTTGGATGATTTTCTCCCCATAAAAAGTGGTATCCATAATTTTTACTGTTCCTTGTTCCTGTAATGCAATATTGCGGCAGCCAAACTATTACAGCCCCCGCGAGGCTGAATATTTTCAACAGAGAATTGACTGGATAGCTGACGGTTTGTATGCACCATTGTTAGACCTCTGTCAAATGACGAGTTATTGTTTTTGAAATGTTTTAAAACGTTATCGCTTGTGGGTGAAATATGTAGTAAAATATTTTTATGATTTTTAGGCTGCGTCTGTTTACACATATAAAGTATATATTTTATTTATATCATTTCTAAGTTTGAAATCGCCAACCCGCATTGAGCGATCGTGGTGATTAATGCTCAAACCTTTTCTGTGCGAGAAGAGGCCTTTGGTCAGCCGTGGCCACTTATAGACTGTTGATGATGATGATGAAGATGCATTTATGATCACAGTATGCTTTAGTGTATTTAATACTAGCTTTTACCCGCGGCTTCGCTCGCGTCACAAAAGAATGAAAAGTAGACATGTGACATATACCAATACACACAGCGCCATCTATACCAATACTTTTGTTTTTCCTCGGGAATATCAATTTTTCCGGGTTAAAAAGTACCCTATTATTTAATCCAGACTTCTAACTTTACGTCTGCAAAAATTCAAAGCAATCGGTTGAGTAGTTACGGCGTGAAGGTGGAACAAACAAACAAACAAACTCACTTTCAGATTTATAATATTAGTAAGGATCTTGTAATAGTGTAAATCTGGCCACCCGTTTTAATATTACAGAGCTAAAGTACAAGTACACTAAAAATAAATCCTTTACTTGAAGAGCTTCAAATTTTTGATAAAACATTAAGTCTATGTCTCCATACGTCCCCATTATGTGCAATTTGCATGAAGAAAATTCTCCAGAAAAATAAAATAAGAATCTACTTTAAAATACATAAAAAAATACTAACTGACAGACAGCTGTCTTAACATATTTTTAGAAGAAATAAAAACATCTTACTTTCTTTGCACAATCTTATACCTCAGTTGTAAATATAAATGTAAATTAAACAAAATAAATATTTTCTTTACAGTTTACGTCCAGACGAATTTGTAAATGAAACTTAAATTTAAATTGTAATGGAGAATGTATATAAATGCAGAACATTATGCAAATGATGCCAAGAAACGTGTGGTTGAATAAAATCTAAGAATTAAAATTTTCAATTTATTTTTGAAGAGTTTCGTTAAGGTGGATAGCAGTTAGTGGACAGAGACTGTAGTTTTAGTAGATTATTTTTTTAGGGACAAGCCCGCCACATACTCCCAAAACCGCTGCAACTCCTGTAAGCCAGGATCTACAGTAGATACAACCATGAAAACACCAGAACACTGAAGTCCAGCGCGTCCCAGGGACATGAATAACTGTCTTGGTTCCCGTAACGAAGTGAATCACAAGATAATATAAGAGGAGAAGAAGAAAAATTTTATTCAATCGACTGCCTCGTTGGCCGAGTGGTCGCAATTGCGACTGCCGAGCAAGGGGTCTCGGGTTCGATTCCCGGGTCGGGTAAAGTATTACTGGGTTTTTAAAAAATTCTCACTAGTAGCACGGAGTCTGGAACTGTGCCCGGTATATGGCAATAGGCTCACCCCCTATTACATGGGACTCATAACATAAATAGTGAAAAGTGGGTGTTACATTGTACAGTGGTATAATGTGCACCTCTGCCTACCCCTTTGAGGATAAAAGGCGGGATGTTATGTTATGTTATGTTATGTTATGTAAAAAAAATAGTAGATTATTTACAATGGCTTATGCCATAAAAAATTATATATTATTGGTCCCATGTAATAGGGGGTGAGTCTATTGCAATATACCGGGCACAATTTTAGATTCAATGCTACTACTAGGATTTTGTTTAAAACCCAGTTATAAATAGTAGTAATACTTTGCCCGACCCCGAATCGAACCGGAGACCCCTTGGACAGCAGTCGCACTTGCGACCACTCGGCCAATGAGACAGGCAAACGTAAAAAAGCTGTATCCAAAATTTATAACTATAAATAAACTTTTACTTACCTTCTCATTAAACAAATGGTACAATGTCATAAATTAAATTAAGTATCCAAAAGAGATAAAAATCCCACGATAAGCATATTATTTCCAAGCTATTTGCATTAACAGTACCGGCAGATATTACGTTTTATTTTAAAAAGTAAATTGCTCGAACCAATTGTTACAATTAACGCAATGATCCGTAAAGTTAGCAAATAATTAACGGGTGTAGGTAAATAGTCAACAGATAGGCTGCATACTAATTAATTAAAATTGTCAGGTCATATTGCATTAATAGTTTTTTTTAAAACGTTGCCTCGCTCTAGGATTTTCTTCTGTGTCATGGGTGCATTTACAAACATACAAGTGCAGGTACACATGACACCCAGTCCCGGAATAACAAATTGTACATCACACAAAGCGTTGCTCTGTGAGAATCGAACCCGCTGCACCTTGCGTGGCAGCCGGTTGCCCAGTCATCGCGCTAACAGTGCAGTCAAAAGACTTTTTTTAAGCGGGGAAAATCATCGAATGACTACTCCTGCCCGGGTGAGGCGGGAGGGAGTGTCAGACTCTTACTGACTAAAAACCACCCCGTTCCTTCTCCTGCACGTCGAGCCGGAGCCCCGGTAACCCGTTAGGTTCTCCGCGACGCAGTCAAAAGACTACAGTACTGTGGTTGAAAGACAACAGTTGTACAGTTGGCAAGTATGGGTCTCAAATTCGATTTCTACAATAATGAGTATCATTATCAAAACCACGATAAAACTCATATTTCCTTCTTTTATCTGTATTTAATCTTGTTTTTGCAACTTACTTATACCTGTGTGTATAAGTGTGGGAGAGCCATGATCGGCACGAATGGGCCGGCTCGACCGGAGTGATACCACGGCCTCATAGAAAACTGACGTAAAACAACGCTTGCGTTGTGTTTCGTCGTGTGAGTGAGGTTACCGGAGGCCCAATTACCCTTCCCTTGCCCAATCTCCCTGAATCCCTAACGATCCTCAAACTCTTAGTCCCTAAAAGGCCGGTAACACACTTGTAACGCCTCTGGTATTCCAGGTGGTCATGGGCGACGCCGATTGCTTACTGTCAGGTGATCCGTCAGCTCGTTTACCGGCTTATGCAATAAAAAAAATCTTACTATATTATTGAAGAAAAAATAAAACTATTATATAGAACCTCCTAATAGAACAATACTTACTATACCAATTTATACATTTTCTTTGTTTCTAATTCTCCCTTACTTACGCGTACAATTCGTATTATTTTAAATGGTCCTGAAATTGGATAGCAATGTAGGTACTTAATTAAAATTTTAATTAAACAATGTAAATAATTTATTTCGTTTTTACACGAGTACGCACCTGGAAGGTCTGTACTTATAATGTATATCTCTTATAATGAGTAGCTACAGTGTTTTGGTGCTGATCTGGTTGGTTTCAATGAAAATTGGTTTAAGTAGAGTTTCTTTTAGTTGCAGTTTCGCTCTCTTCTATAAGTGGCAGTTTACGAGGTTGGTGGTGGTAGGTCATGTTTTTGATCGATTAAACATCTGAATGCTTAACGTTATTCCAGTTTTTAAAAAAAAGAAAAAAAGAAAAAGAAACTTATATAATAGCCTCAAAATACATTGACTTAAGTTAATCAAACTTGACTGTCACTTTTTTATGGAATATGAGGCAAACGAGCAGCCTGTTTACCTGATGGTAAGCGATCAGCTCCGCCTATGGACACCCGCAACACGACACAACAACACACTAGCATCAAACTTTTTTAATGATTGTAATAACTGAGACCACTATACGATAGTTTTGTGCTTGTTACATATGTTTAGATAACAAACCGTTCAATTGAATATGTATACAGTTTAGTACGTACCAGCCCTATTACCCTGTTTTAATTAAACAACAGTAAATTCCGTATTTAGTTGCACACTACGAGTTGTTCGTCTATAGACCACTTAAACATTCTAACTCAAGTATGGGCGGTCACTCGGTTCAGCAACTACAACACTGAAGAGAAACAATTGCTTAGATTTGTGACCAATATTCGTGGATAAAGTTACGAATGGAGCGATAATTTTAAAGATATTGATTCTTCTATTAACATGGCAACTAAAGTTTTTTGTAACCTAATGTTTGTAGCGTCACATGCCAATAGATGATGTCGCGGAGAACCTAACGTGTAACCGGGGCTCCGGCTCGACGTGCAGGAGAAGGAACGGGGTGGTTTTTAGTCAGTAAGAGTCTGACACTCCCTCCCGCCTCACCCAGGTGGGAGCAGGCATTCGATGATTTTCCCCCCTTAAAAAAAAATGCCAATAGATGATGTCATAAAATCCTACATCGCACATGCGAAATTTACATGCGAATTAACATGTGTAGAAAATCCGAACGAACAACTGTTGGGCTGGAAGAACGCCAGGCACGAACACCTCGCCTGGTCGGAGGATCTTCCTTTTCCGATCTTAGGGAACTCTCTGTCCCCTAAAAGTCAATACTAAGACGTCGCTCAGTTTTAAGATCCTCTCAAAAATATTTCTGTCCCTTCAAATTTCCTACAGTCAGTGATTTTTGTTCGTCCTCATTTTCGTTTTAACTCCGTAAACGAGCACTGATCAGAATTATTTCTTTTTTTACAGCACCGTGCTTGTTTTGAGTATTTTGTATGGAGGTATGCAATCAGAGTGATAAACACTGGTATAATTATATAGATACTTTTGTATAGAACTCCTAATTTGTTACTTTGATATCCAACCATGCATTCAATTTATAAATATCAAACTGAATAATGAGTAATCCATTCACTACGCACTCTATTCTATCGATGTGTTCGCAAAGTAAACTTGTTGCGAGCTCGCCAAGTTAGTGGATACTGCATTATGTAAGCTCGGCCTTACAGTGCACAGGAGATGATATGCTAACAACACTATGCACACAGCAACTTTGACTTCTAGCTGTCTTGGCTGTATGGGTATATACCATAACACGTCCTTTGTAAAGGCAGAATTGTCTAAGTTTATTTTATTTTAATTTAATTTTAAAAGGTTTTATGCACATACTTGTGTACAAGATGGGCTTAATGGCATGAACATTTCCTTCCAGCCAGACCTTTTGGTGATTCAGAGACAAAAAGGTTTAGTAAAAAAAAGGTTTGGTTGTTATCATACATTAGTATTACAATTTAATATAACATTAAGTCCATTATGTTATGAGTCCTTGATACTTGGTATACCAATTACCAGATTACTTTATTTTTTTATATACCTCTAGAATAGGAGGCAAACGAGCAGACGGATCACCTGATGGTAAGCAATCAGTGCCGCCCATGGATACCCACAACACCAGATGAGTCACAGGTGCGTTGCCGGCCTTTTAAAAAGGAGTACTCTCTTTTCTTGAAGGTTTGAAGGTCGTATTGGTTCGGGAATACCGCCGACGACAGATCATTCCACAGTTTTGCAGTGCGAGGCAGAAGCCTACGTGAGAAGCGCACAGTTGTGGCCTACCAACCATCTATATGATGGGGATGCATGTCGTGAGGGTCGATGGCGAAAAGATGCGGCAGGTCATGTCAAACAATTCCTCAGAGCACTCCCCGTGGTATAAGCGACACAAACATAAGACATAATTTAATTCTAAATTTTTTGATATTAGGTACTGAATAAATTTGAATTAAATCTGAGAATCATTGGTCAGGTGTTACTCTCGTGAGCACGTGTTTATGTATATACATATATCTTGCATGGGCGAATTTGTATGATTTTCAACTAACAAATTATGTTTCTGTTAATGTGTTTATACTTAGGTGCCATTTTAGCAGTCTACGCTTGTTCCTAGTATTTGTCAATACAATTCACGCTCACTACAATAACTTTCTGTCTATTTTTTATCAAATTCAGACACCAAGTAAATAAATATTTGTTCGCTATAAAAATATTTGTTGTGGGTCTAGACTCTAGACTGTAAATGTCAACTGCCATTATACTTTGAGAATTCTTTTCTAGACATTCCTTTAAGTATAGCTTTTATTTTTCTTTGCTTACTTATAGTTATGAGAAATGGGCACGTAATATGAAAGAATTTTATTTTGCTGACTTCGCTTAATCCCCTCAAGTATGTATGTCATATAAAGTGATTGTTAGTGACTTTAAAACGAATCTTAATTCCTTAAGCTCTTCTGTCTAGCTTCAGAACTTCATGAGATATAAATCAAAGATCAGGACTTAGAACTGACTTTGAAACTTACGTATGTATCTGTTTTTGTATTAAGATTTTATATTATTTACATAATATGGTTTAATAACCATCACGGTTTCATTCATTGAACAGGTAGGCATAATCCTTACTTATATTATAAATCGGAAAGTGAGTTTGTTTGTTTGTCCCGCTTTCACGACGTAACTACTGAACCGATTGCTTTAAAATTTTGCAGAGGTAAAGTTAGAAGTCTGGATTAAATAATAGGGTACTTTTTATCCCGGAAAAATTTTGATATTCCCGAGGGAAAACAAAAGTATTGGTATAGATGGCGCTGTGTGTATTAGTATATGTCACATAGGCTACTTTTTATCCTTTTGTGACGCGAGCGAAGCCGCGGGTAAAAGCTAGTACTACATATTCATTGTAACTCACGTTACTACAGTTTTTTATGAGTCCCATGTTATAGGAATTGAGTTCATATTTAGGAGGTTTGTGGTGGCTGAAAACCAAACTAAAACTTTATGTTAATTCAATAAGTATACTGGTGAATCCAGTATACTCATAAAAAATATAGTCATTGGAATAACTCAAGCAACTTCTACAGTTTTATTTCTGATGTAATTGTGTGCAAGTGTTAAATGACTCTTAATAGATTTGTTTTGTTAGAACTCATTCAGTGTGACACTATTGTACTCGGATTACTGACAGATAAGTTTATTTGTACCAATATTATTAGTTGGTAAAGAATGTAAAACAAAAATTAATCTTCTAACTTTTTATTTTAATGAAAACCCCCACACTAGGATTTTCTCCTGTGCCGTCGGTGCATTTACAAAATTACAAGTTCACATACACATCACACCCAGCCTCGGAACAACAATTTCTAACTGTTAGCTAAAAATTAGAGTTACTTACTTAATTATACTAAAAAAGGTTCTACTAGTTTCGAATCACAGAGGGACTCTTTCTCATGAGCAGCATGCGCGGTAACAGCGCTGTCGTGACCTAGGTATATTTACGTGAGTGACTCGTAATGTTTAGTTAAATTCAACATTTCTCTCGATGTTTGTGTATGATTGTTTCTTTTTTGTATATGCTCAAATGGGACTTATAACATCGCAGGTGAAAAGTTTCTATTACATTGATTACGCGCACCTCGATCTGTCATCTGTCGTGTGTTAAAACTGGACTATGATTGTTCATTATAACTATACATTATTCACACCAAACAAATCAGAATCCTACAAAGAAAGAGATTTCAAAACATACGTGCAGTCACGGTCGAAAGCTTAATAAGGGACAAGCGTTTGACCGGCTTCATTGAGAGCTCTGCCCAAGGCAAGGTTTACATAACTCCTCGAATTCAAAGGGATAGGCGAGACAAAGTTTTCAAGGTCCCTTATAAAAAAGTAATAGAGAAAATTCCTTTGACGATACGTCTAAAAGAACCGTGAAAAAATTCTACGATATATTAAGCTGAAAAGGTTAGGCTCAGAGGTCGAAATGAATGCTAACTTTCTGAACGTGTTTAGGAACCTGACTTAGACATACATGTGTAGGTTAGGTCAATAGGTATTATGGCTATTGGATTTGACGTCTAAAATAACCTTTATTTCACAAAACTCGAGGTAGGTCTGCTATGCCTGTCTTTGTACTATTTTTTGTTCTTTTTTTAGTTTTCCGAAATGAATAGAACTGGTGAAACTGGAAAATTGGTTTTACATTGTATATTATCTACACTTCTACCTATATTCGGGTTTTAACAAAGACACATCTCCAACTAGCATTGGTCAATCGCTCAACTCCGCTGCTTTTGCACGACAACGCGCGACCTCAAGGCCAAACACGAGGTAGTCACCGTACACCGCTAAAGAGTTCCCTTAACAATTACTCTTTTCTATCGTCAGATCTTTAATGACAGTTCCGCTTCATTTATGTGACATTATGTTACGTAAAGACAATATGACGATTAGGTAGGTACTCTATCTAATCAAACCCTACTTCAACATTAAGACCATTTAATAAACAAACACATAATACTTCTTTATTCATCGTCGGTTAATAAACATGACATAAAATTAGTCAATCAGATGTCAAAAGGAGCCATAGTTGCCATCATTGGCATAAAAAGTAATGGGAAACTGATCAATGGGGCAATGGGAACGTCTTATGCCAATATAGTATTAGAATTGCATCTGATGGAGTCGAACGAGCTAGAGACGACAGGATGTCGTTTGGACCGAAAATGTGTTGGAGTCAGTCCAATTATTGTACTTCGGTGGAGCTTTTTTTATACAGATAATGATTGTACATAATATTTATTTCAGTTTGGTTGTCTGAATATTTATAAGAGCGACTATCGATTAAGAAGTTTCAGCTGCAATATGGATGATGACAGGGTATGAAAATTGAAAATCTATTTAGTCCGTCATTTACACACGTGAGTATTTTTTATTTTGATTTTAATAAAATTATACTTAGATATAACGAATCAAAGTTTAAGAGTGGGAGCTAAAACGTAATTTCTAGTACAAATCAATATATCGTCGAAAGTATTTGTTTGTGTAATATTTTAAAATATTCTACCAGACGGACATTAAAATATAAATTAGTCATCTACCCTATTTCTGGGTTGGGCAAAGTAATATTAAATATTTCGGTTTTGGATATTTCTTAGTCATAGTAGTAGTTTACGTATTTGTGTATATAGTACACACACATACTGTTATAGTGTCTCATTACTTATGTGTTTATATAGTCGACTCCGAAGTATACAATGTCATAGGTACAAGGAACTTAGTATTTAATCTGTGGTTTCTGTCTAACATAGAACAAAGATAGGACAAAACTATGTAAATAAATGTACGTTGTATATATATAGCTCCACGAAGGAGTGGACTGTCATTAATACAAATAGGATTTTACAGGGTTACCACAAATAGTTGATTAATTTCCACACTATAATGAGTACAAAAGACCTCCAATGCAAATATCACATTCACGGTACAACAATCAATCCCTTTATTACAAGTCCTTGAAACCAGTATTTATTTGGTATAAACAACTAAATCAACATCAAAGTGATGAATCCTATAGATTCCGGAACGGATCGTTTCCGCCTCCGCGCTTCGTTGTCCCCTGTTTGCGCTAGAGGGCGCTTTTGTCGCCGAGTCTGTTTCATCCACGGTTCACAATGAGGAAGCTGAGGATTTTTTTTTCGTTGATCGTATTTCGTTAATAGTTCCTTGGGATTTTAAAGGCGTGACTCAGTTCAGTCGGAGGTTCTAAAGTTGAATCTATTTGGACTTTGTTGTAGATGTTTTGTGGATTTGGATCGAAAAGGAGAATTAAATTGTCTGGAACTCGGTTGATAAAGAACTCTATTAACTGGTTTTATTAAGGCTATTTGAGATGATTGAGATGATAGAAAATACTATCAAAAGGGGAGGTGGTACATAGCACTAGAGAGAGAGAGAGAGAATTGTGTCATGTCTTCATATCTGTTTAAGATTTGGGTATTTTTTTTTCAGGGGGAAATTCATCCAATGACTGCTTCCGCCTGGGTGAGGCGGGGGGGAGTGTCAGATTCTTACTGACTAAAAACCACCCCGTTCCTTCTCCTGCACATCGAGCCGGAGCCCCGGTTACCCGTTAGGTTCTAACAGTACAATACTTGGTATTCACCGATTAAAACCATACAGATTAGACTTCTAAACATACGTACTAAATGTATCTACAGTTAGTTCAGATTCGTCACAAGAATCCCCATCAAAATTGTATGCAATATTCAAACATTGAACTAAAAGCAACCATTTGCAATAAACACGTCTAGTGGCAAACTGAGAGTGACAAAAAGAAAATACATAACACTTTTCTCAACTTTTTCAAACTGCAGCCTTCTTACTTAACTCTAATGAGACGACTATTTTTCCCAGCGCATCTCTCAGGGCAATTTGACCTGTTTGTTCACGAAATGATAAGTTTATGAAAAATGTTTTTTCTCTCTTTCGCACAAAGTTCCGCTAATGAGGCCAGTGAGGGTGCCGACTTGCTAGGGGATCGAGAGTTTTACCGAAAAGAAAATTCTGATTTTTTTATTATTTTTGTTTCTAGTTTCTAGTTTGCACTTTGTGTTTCCATCGATATTTATGAAACGCAAGTTTTATTATTTCTATATGATACTAATACTACCTATGAACAGAGTTTAAAAATTGCCTTTTTTAGGGAGGGATAATCATCGAATGACTGCTCCCGCCTGGGTGAGGCGGGAGGGAGTGCCAGACTCTTACTGACTAAAAACCACCCCGTTCCTTCTCCTGCACGTCGAGCTGGAGCCCCGGTAACCCGTTAGGTTCTCCGCGACTTAAAAATTGCCTTAGAACTTCCAAAGCTATACTTGTGTACATATACAAGTATAGCCACTGAACACTGTTTGCAAAGTTTTCTCAAACGTCACAATTTTGGACGTCACGCTACCTTTCCTAATGAAATCGAGTTTTATTGTGCTTTTAGCAACACGAGTACATCTTGACAAGAGATTTAAGGCCGATTAGTCGGTTTTTGCTTTGACCAGCCCCTTTCAGAATCCGTAATAGTCCCACAAAATGTAAACATTCGTTTATATCAAAAGTTATTCCCCAAAGCTGGTTTACTCCGAAAAGTGTAAGTAGGTAATAAAACGCTGGTGCATAGAGTTTGTATTACATTTTAAGATTGTTCTTTATTTTTGAATTCAAAACTTTTGCATGCAATTTCGAGTTTTATAACTACTGAAGTAGGTATTACATTTTCTTTTGGTTAATGTGGAACTTGAGCGTATGTAAGTTTAGTAAGTACGAGGTACCTGGCAGGATTGATGCAAATGGCTGAAGATCAAATTCAGTGAGCGCTATCGGAGAGGCCATTTTCAAGTTGAGGAGTTATGATGACGAAATATTTACAGGAATTTTTATCCGGATCTGACAAAAGGTATGCGTTATTTCATAAAAAAAGTGTGGGAGAGCCATGCTTCGGCGCGAATTGGCCGGCTTGACCGGAGTGATACTACGGCCTCACAGAAAACCGACGTGAAGCAACGCTTGCGTTGTGTTTCGTCGTGTGAGTGAGGTTACCGGAGGCCTAATTACTCTCCCCTTCTCCAATCTCCCCAATTCCTGAATCCCCAACGATCCTCAAACTCTAATTCTCCAAAAGGCCGGTAACGCACTTGTAACGCCTCTGGTGTTCCAGGTGTCCGTGGGCGACGCCGATTGCTTACCACCAAGTGATCCGTCTGTTCGTTTACCGGGTATGCCATAAAAAAAAACTATAGATTTTAGTAATATTAGCGCTGTGAAATTACAAGCATAATGTCATGTTTATTATACTAGTATCACAAGTGCCTACAAGAAACAACTATACCCATAACATAAATACTTATTACAACTTTAAGAATTGCTGGACAAAAAATCAAAGCCATTTGGCCAGATTGGAAAGTTGCCCAGTACACATATTGCCTGGTGCCACGTGCCAGCATTGGCAAACTACTCAGTAAACCAATTAATGGAATATTTACTTGTTATCTTTACTTTTAGCTAGTAATAGTACTGTAAATATGTCTATTAATGGATGCTGTAGCCAGAAAAGGGTTGTTGAAGTGGATGGCCATTCATAAAGTTGAGTCATTTGTTTTTTATGGTATAAGCCGGTAAACGAGCAGACGGATCACCTGATAGTAAGCAATCGGAGTCTGGAATTGTGCCCGGTATATAGCAATAGACTCACCCCTATAACACGGGAATCATAATATTAATAGTAAAAATGGGTATTGCATTGTACAGTGGCATTAAGTGCCGTAATGTGCATATCTGCCTACCTCTTCGGGGATAAAAGGCGTGATGTTGTGTTATATAACATAAATAATCTTTTTTATTTTGTGTACGCACATGAAAATTAAGTAGGTAATACCTATGTTAGTTATTAAAGATTTTTAGAGTACAACGCTAAAGAGTTGCTATTCACATTCACTGCACGCATTAAAATAACAATAGGTCCCACTAACAAAATATTATTTAAACATAACATTAACGTCCGACACATTAATCAAAATAAGCGCTATATTCAAACAAGCACACACCTAAATCTGTTTTATTATTAAATTTAATATAACTCTTTAATCCTTCTATATTCATAATGGAAAATTTAAACAGAAATTAGACATTTATTTGATATCTCATACGTGGACCATTTTAACTTGTAATAACGAAGTACTTTAAATAATTATATGTAAACGATTCCCTTCTATTACGTTTAGGGTCCGTAGAGAACATACGGGGATATATCTTACGCGTAAAGATTAAGACAAAGATAGAAGATAGAATGTTAAATAGTCGATACTTTTTAAATGATGACAATGTATCTATGTATAATCTAAGTGTAGGAGAGCCATGCTTCGGCACGAATGGGCCGGCTCGAAAACCGACGTGAAGCAACGTTTGCGTTGTGTTGCGTCGTGTGAGTGAGGTTACCGGAGGCCCAATTACACTCCCCTTCCCCAATCTCCTCAATTCCTGAATACCCAACGACCCTAAAACTCCTATTTCCCAAAAGGCCGGTAACGCCTCTGGTGTTCCAGGTGTCCATGGGAAAAACAACAATATTGTAATTATATATATATGTAAGAACTACATTTTAAACAATTGCCATGGCATTCGCTAGATAAAAACAACAGCTTATATATTGGCGTCACGTGGTGTGCAATAAACGCAATTGCTGATCATAATCTCCGGTCAAAATATATTCCGTCCTTCTCTATCAAAAGCAACAGTTTCGCTCGCAACAGAATCACTTGAATCCCCACAAGAGGCCCCTTACCAATTCAGCGCGCGAGTCGAATTAATACGTACCACCTTAATCGAATGAATTGAATAATTCAAACTTCGTCTCCCTGGGATTTGTCTTTCACAAAGCGACTTTCTTTAATTTTTCATCCCTAAGCTCCGACCGTTTTCATAATATCTGTTGTTTATTTTTAGAATTAATATCTGTTCTGTGTTCCGAATTATTTCTCGATGTACTCGCTCTGATCGTAATTGTATTGAAGTCTTTGTATTTGATTCTACTTGATTGGTGAGATTAGGATAGAATAGGAAGTTTTTGTATTTAAAATATAGACTGAAATATTCACTCAAATAACTTACATAGGATAGGCGGCAAATTAGGAGACGCATTATTTATTATTATATTTTGAGACAGATCGCAGGGCAAAGGCTTCCTTCCTGGAGAGGACTCCATATTAATTTTTTGAGGCCAATTCTTGTCATAGATTCCAGTTCGTCCTGCCATCTCCTTTTAGGCCTGCTTTGAGGTCTCTGCTAGCAGCTCACCACTCGTCTGACATGCGACAGACATGACCAGTCCAGTTCTACGTTCCAAGCTCGCGGTTTTACGTCTAAAGTCGACGATTTTAGTCGTGGAGCGCGAACGATTTTATTGATGCAGGAGACACATTACTCGGGAAATAATAATTATATTAAGTATGTGAATGTGATCTCACTACCCATGAACGCATCTGCAATCTTGGAGAAGCAAGAAGTATGTATGTAGGTACTTCAGTAGTATAAAAGTCTAAGTATACATAAACCACCTATGCAAAAGTATTATCCATCCATCTCGAAGATCAAACACAGACTATTCAACTATTATCCCGACTTTAACACCGTTATAGTCAATTTGTCAGTTGCGTATTTATTCCAATAATAATGTTATGAACGTAATCCCTCCACATCACTTGTATCTAAAGGTAATAATCCACATACAGAAGAAACTCAAAGATATTAACTTAAATCTTCTAAGAATCATTACACAAAAACGTCGTATTTTATTATACCACGAAATAGTATTCACAGTTCCAAGAATGGATTCTCGATTGTATACGAGTAAAACTAAAGCTCATCCAATCCTTATCGATTCTATTGTTGTCGTGTTTAGTTCGAGTAAATTCTAGAATCGATACTAAAACGATTATTAGTCGACATCGTGAAGCCTTGGGTATCCGATAAAATTCTTTAACACCGTCTCTTGTATGTATTGGACCTTCTTTTAAACAACTATAGAAGTTTAGTAGTTTTTTTAAGAAAGTTTTGTAGCACCATAGAGATACACTTGTCTCTATTGAATTTTTTAAACTAAGTATTTATTTTTAATACAATCAGTTGTATTTAGTTACTAAAGTTAGAATATCCATTGTGTTGTTTAAAGGAGAGAGATCATAATAATTAAAGCCATAATAGACCTTATGTTATAGTGATAACATGATAAAAATGTGGATGATTTTGCTATACTAGGTATATTGAATTGAAGTACTGACTGTATGATTTTATTGCCTTCTTTATTTTCTTTTTCAATCTCTTTGACTGGATTTAGGTGCTGCATTGTTCTCACACAATCGGACCAACAAAACTATGTAACTAGAGAATTGTATTGTAAACCCGATTGAAAAAGAGTAACATATGGAGTTTCTTGCTCGTTCTTCTCCATAGAAATCTTGGAATGAGCAACTATCTTCACTTCTAAATTTGTTGTTGACGTTCATAAGTGCCTTCCTGGTCTACTTGAAATAAAACCGACTTCAACCTGCTCTTTTTTGTATCCGGTAAATTAATATATTAAAACCTTCACTTGTGTAACAAACATTTTCTGAGAACCAAATCAAAATCGCTTCAGACAATTGTGAGATAATCACGAACAAAAATACACACATTATAAACGTAGGTACGTACAGGTCAAACTGAGAACCTCCTTCTTTATTTGAAGTCTGTTAACAAATGTATGATCAAAGATACACAATGAACACGGGACTAAAGAAACATTTTGTTGCGTACAATCATTCATTTTATTTAATCTTTGATAACTCGATGCTACTCTTTGCACGTGGTATAATGAATTGAATGAAACTTGTTACGAACTTTCAAAACTCTCTCTATCTGATCACGGTACAATACTAGAATATTTCATTAAGTTCTTGAAACTGTCATAATTATAAACGATAGAACTTTAAAGACATTGAACTAAAACTTGATTCTTCGTATCGCTATCTTTACTCAAAGAAGTTACATAATGTTTATGACTTATTAATAATTGCACACATACACATACAGCATCGACTGTAGTTTCAAAATTGATAAGTCCGATAAATAACAATAAATGTATTTTTCTTTCTTTTCATCCTTTCTTTTTTTCTATTAAGTAGGTAATTCATTAATTTCTAAGATTATTTGTGAGTTCAAAAATTTTAATTAAATACTATATTTTTTATTTATTTATTATATTTACACGATTTTAAGCCATTTACCTATATTAACACACACAAAAAGGTACAAACAGTTACAATATTAGAAAACTAATAAAAATAAACATCACAATAAAATTAAACAAAAATAAAACAATTAACTATTATATACAAACACACAGACCCGCAGAAACTATTTAAACAGACTTGAGCCTTTCACAAAAACTTAATCAAACACTTATAATTACACTGTATACTAAAAAAGCACTCCCATTATAAGATTTGTTAGCAAAACATAATAAATATAAGCCAAACAACAGAAAAACCTATCTAAAAATCGTATAAAACTAGAAAACTTAGTCTCCACTTATATACTACTTGTACACCCCATATCTCTAATATCACTTAGCTACGCTACAACTATACACAAACAGAATCAACAACCATGTGTTTGCTTGTACACAATCTGTCAACTGTTTCATCAAAGGAAAATATATAAAATATGGCGAGATACTCGTCTTACATACTTGTATAATAAAATTTACAGCTCATCATAAGGGAATTTACTATCTCCGTGATGTGAATACAGGATGTAGGATTGGGATTTGTTTTAACATTGATCTTGATGCCAGTTCTGCTACTAAAGTAGGGGTTAACCTTGTAAGATCAGAACTGCTTTTAACAGAATGATTGTATATGCACGAGTTTTTTTATGGTATAGGAGGCAAACGAGCAGTCGGATCACCTGATGTTAAGCGATCAGCGCCGCCCATGGACACACGAAACAGGAGACACAGGTGTGTTGTAATGTGCTTAGCATAAGATTATAATCTAGAGTAAATTCATTTAATTATGTTTACGAATAGTTTAAAATTTTTAATGTATAGCTTATAAATGTGGCAAAGGATACTGGGTTTTTATTTAAAAATTTCAGTTTGACCACGGAGTCTGAAATTGTGCCCGGTATATGGCAAAATGCTCACCCTCTATTACATGGGACTCATAACATAAATAGTAAAAAGTGGTGGTTACATTGTTCAGTAACATTAACTGTCAAACACCAAGCGGTCACCGGTGACCGCGACCTATTGTTCTTTAATTGTGTCTATAAAACCGGTACTCGACGAGTTAAGTGCCGTAATGTGCACCTCTGCCTACCCCCTCGGGGATAAAAGGCATTATGTTATTTTATGTTCTTATAGATGTGCTGAGAAAAATTTTTTTGAAATCTTTTTCATCTCATTGACCATATATCATCGTTATCATCAGTTGATGATCACTTATGTTAAGTTAAGTGAAACATAAGTGAACTTGTTATATACACCTTCTGTCTAAAACTGTGCCTAAAAATCTCTATTCCAGTTGAACAAGCTCAACATACCATGACGACTGACGTTCAAATACTGCGCATATCTACTACCGCAATAACTTTGACATGCTATCTGTCCAATCCTGAATACTTTCTTTCTGAATATTGAAAAAAATAAAGAGAAAAGAGATGATTATTAAATGGTTCCGAATTATGTAAGACACATAAGAAAGCTGATACAAGTTCAAAACATAATTGTAAAGAATAATACTTCTTATACGAATATATTCATTAAATTGCGCTCCACGACTAAAATCGTCGACGTTGGTCGTAAAGCCACAAACATGAAGTGGAACTGGGCTCGCCATGTCAGACAAAACTCACTACAGAGCGGAGCCCGCTGAAGGTCAATAGACGTCGCGGCAGGCTCAAAAAGAGATGGCGGAACAAACTGGACATCTATGACAAGCTTTACATAAAGAGGAGTGTAAGGAGGGTAGGGAAGCCTTTGCCCTGCAGTGGGACGATCATGACTGAAAAAAAATTGCCACATACACAAACAATATTACATCACATACCCTACCCATCGTCATTCTTCACATACCAAGAAATAATAATCTCGTACGTGACAAGCAAAATCATTTGGTTGACAGAAATAAAAATGACTATGTATATGAATATGCATTCAATTTTTTAGAGGCAGTGTACCATGTCAATTCAAACCCAACCACTGAGTTAGGTATCAAAATGTTCTAGTTTTTCACAAAAAAAGGTTTTGTTAAATTGTCACAGAGAGCTGGCGTGATGGTGATGGAACATTGCTATCATTCTGCATCAGTTGCCTACATTTACTTTGACATATAACCCAGTGAAAGAATTGGACTGAATGTAGATTGTTTTTCCGTTGTTTTTAATGTGCAAGTGTTTTGTTTGTGTTTGTAGTAAAATGATGTATGGAATATTATTTGTAGTCAATCTCGCAAAAATAAAATAGCAGTAGGCAAAATTTGATATCTCAATTAGTTACCAGGCAACGTCCTTAGCGTTTTTTTGTAAAAATAAAAGATAAACGTATGTATTACTCAGCAGATGTAGCCAAATGCCATTTAGCGCTTGTCTTCATGTAGAATAGAAAACCAAATTATATGGAATTGACGTAAATTTGGACACTTGTCAGTGTCATCCCTATACATTTAGTTTTCTACTCTCTCTATAGACAAGTGTTAAAGTGGCGTTTGACTAAATTTTCACACAAATCTAACCCTGGAACCGTTAGATCATAAAAAATATTGCTTTAATATGAGAATCAAACTAGCAACACGTCGCGTAGCATCCAATTTCCTAGCCACAGCACCAATACATTTCTGTAACAGTTCGGTATAAACACGCATTTTATTTTAGCACACAAGTTTGTAGTTACGACTTGCCAAAGTCGTTTGAAGTGTCTCCCAGCAACTTTCCGATAGATGTATCTAGAAATTTATAAAACTCTAATAGCTTCCAGTTGAAAAGATAGAACCTTACACAGGTTCTACATTTCCTTGCCACCCAATTAAACACCCTATGTGTGAAAGTTACAGTTCAATTTTCAGTGGCTGACTACCTGTTATAGAATCGGTTAGGGTTTTTTTCCTAGAAAAAGTTATTGGTAAACGTAACAAAGTATAAACAAAATAACTAAAAGTTTAATAAATAAACATCTTCTATATCTATAAACCTTACTTGTTTCACTTCTATAACTATGTTATGGTAAGGATATATTCGATAATGTCTCGTATTGATTTTTTTAACGGTATAAACCGATAAACGACCAGATGAATCACCTGATGGTAAGAAATCTGCATTGCCCATGGATACCTGGAATACTAGAGGTATTGCAAGTGCGTTGCCGGTCTTTTGGGATTAGGAATTTGAGGATTGTTAGGGATCGAGGAGGGGGTAGGGGTAATTGGGCCTCCGGTAACCTCACTCACCCAACGAAACTTAACGCAAGCGTTATTTCACGTCGGTTTTCTGTGAGGTCGTGGTATCACTCCGGTCGAGCCGGCCACTTCGTGCCGAAGCATGGCTCGAGCATACTATTTTATATTTATTAAATACTCATTTTATTCCGTTTCATTTTAATTTTCATGAAGCTTTCAATTTAAATCTTTCGAGTGTATACCGAGTTAGAAATTAAAATAGCAAACGGTTCATTTAAGATCTTTTAATGAACTACTAATAGTTACGATAATGTTGAGGTTAGAAATAAACAGTTTCCATAAGTGGCTGCCGGTGTGACAGTGCGGGTATTTAAGATAATATTATTGTATAAAGCTAAATATAAATGTTTAACGTTTAAGTTCTAAGGCTCGGTTTTTGTTTCTATTGTCAAAGTCAAAGCATTTACTTCAATTCAACCATAATTTAGTACATTTGAAACATCAACAAATACAAAATAAATAATAGTCTGTCAGTCAGTCCGTCAGTGAAGCTAGGTGAAGCTAAGTGCTCATTTGAAAATGTAGATTTGAATGTAGAAGAATGAGCATCTTTTAGCATGATTGGAATAGAGACCTCTTAAGGTGCGTCCACATCTGTGCAGCTCGCAATCGGCACGCGAGCTGATCGCATACGGTGCTTAGGTCGCGCGTGAAATGCGCGCGTGTGGCACATGAACAAAAATGCACGCACGCAGCTCGCGAGCAGCTTACGAGCGGCTCACGAGCGGCTTGGTGGCGCACCAGATGTGGACGCACCCTTAAACGATTGTTCCACAAATGCGTTATACGTATGTGCGTGTATGTAAAATATGCTTCCACGTTTATACAAACATTTCATAAAAATAATTTAAATGTTTTTGAGGCGTGTCTGAGGTTTCCAGAAAACTACACTTACATATATGTGGGTTACCGCAGACGTTGTAATTAAACTACTCAATTAAACATACAACAATAATTAACTGAAATAAATTGTTCTTGTAATTATTTAAAACATCTTCCATTTTCCATTACATTTGAGTGGCTCATTATTATTGCATGTTACTTTTTTAATAATTATGTAAATTGTTGCATATGGCTGGTAATAAAGTCGTTTGAAAACCAGATGCAGAATAATCTTGTCCTAAAATGGGTGAACTGTGGGTGTATGACTCTGGTGGAAGCTAAAACTAAGCTAATTAGCCCTCTACAGGGTCAGCTAAATACGTATACGTACTAATCAACATTCTATGGTTTCGTTTAGGTTCGGTCTCCTGCAGAAATTCACCGAGAGAAGTGGAAACTATAGTTTTTTCTTCTCCTCTTATAATATCTTCTGATTCACTTCGTTGCGGGAATCAAGACAGTTACTCATGTCCCTGGGACGCGCCGGACTTCAGTGTTCCGGTGTTTTCATGGTTGTATCTACTGTAGATCCTGGCTTACAGGAGTTGCAGCGGTTTTGGGAGGTTAAGGCGGGCTTGTCCAAAAAAAAATACTATGGTTTCGGTCTGCTAAGAAATAAAGGTCGAAGTTTATTTTTGTCACGTGAGAATATTTTCTATATTAGTCATGGACGAATAGACATGGACAAAGTTAACAGTGCGTATAGTCCAATAGGGATTAGAGTTAAGGTTATGGTCTAACAGTGGTATAGCTAAAATGGGAATGGACAATGTGACAAAGCTGTCTTTCTTTATCTCTTTTGAGCTGAAAAGTTATAAACAGAGGTAACAGATATCACAATTTTCACATCACAATCCACATTCACACACTGACTTATGAACTTAAACTCAAAATCAAAATGTAATTAACCAACAAACTTGGCGAGCTCGCTATCCGGTTGTAACTGGAAGTAAGTCGTAACTCTAAATACACAAGTAAGCGAGCAACAACACGCACTTATCTATCAGGGTCGATAAGACCCCGGCTAAAATTTCCAAGACCCTCGTTATCGTAACCAACTTTCGTTCAAATTTTATCTTGTTACATTCGTCTACGTTGCGGGATGAGATTTGAGATTCATTTTTTGGCAATTTTTGTGGATGCAATTTTGAAATTGTTGGTTTATTTCGTTGGTAATTCTTCGCTGTGTTCTATTTAAGAACGATTGATCGATGAAGTTCTTTTTAATACGTGTCTAAATCTCTGTGAAATATTAAGCCTTTGAATGCCGACTGTTGAGGGTAAATCCTCCACTATCGTGGCCCATGTCCCCCATGGCTGTGTTCTATTTAAGAACGATTGATCGATGAAGTTCTTTTTAATACATGTTTAAATCTCTGTGAAATATTAAGCCTTTGAATGCCGACTGTTGAGGGTAAATCCTCCACTATCGTGGCCCATGACCCCCATAGCGTTCAAGGTGTTAATTGTGTTTTACGTATACAAATGTATCTTCTGTTTGTTTGCTTGCTTCTTGCACCTATGATTTACTCTTCTCTGCATCACCCAAAGACTGGGAGAAAATGACGGCGGTATTTAGTTCACTCTCATGTACATCGATATAAACATAATATTAAATTAGTAATTAAATTCATATAATGATGACTTTTATAATTAATAAGAAATATAAATAATTTTGCATAAGGAACCATTATTAAATAATTTTTAATTTTATCATATTTCTTTTGTAAGTGCTTTTGCAAGAAATAAAAGGCTTTTTATTTTTTATTTATTACATGTAATCGAGAACATGAAGCAAATGAAGTTTAAATAAATAATAGGCCTAGCCAGTCTTAATTTGGCAATGAGAGCGTAAAGTACAAAAGCAGTCAACTTTCTATTTGTTAAAGTTTATTTCCTCTTTCCTATTGCCGCAATTCCAAGAAATTATTTCAATAGTACACATCTTTACTTACTTACACAGTATAAATAGCTACCTAATACAGACTTTTCCGAATCCAAAGAGTTTATATGTTTATCTTAATACATGACTACGTTACAGTTATTAGTCTCTTATAAATAATTCAATTCATTCAGTCGAAGCAAACCTAGTATACTTCATTATTCTGTTTGGGTAACTCTTACAAATATTACATTATTATTTAGTAGTAATCTATTATAATCCATTTAATTTAAACAATGTCTAAATAGATTTCAACCACCGTAAGACTTGATTAAATATTTGATAAGTCGAGGTCTCGACATTGAATTATTTTAATTGAGATATCGCTCAGTATTTAAGCTCATAGCTAAGTTCATTGATACAGGATCATAGAGTAATAATTTGTAGCTAGAATATTATTTATTTGTAGTTAATATTCATTAGTAGTGGTTTACCAATGCTTTAGAGCGGGTGTCTATTACATACATACATAACTTCACGCCTGTCTCCTATGGGGGTAAGCAGAGACTATGGACCGCCAATTGATACGATTCCTACATACCTATTCGGCTTCATCAACAGTTATCAATTATTGGAGGCTGCCTCGTTGGCCGAGTGCCTGCCTACTCTGCCTACCCTTTCGGGGATAAAAGGCGTGATGTTATGTATTATTTCTTGTTTTTGACTGAGATTGTTTTTCGATGTCCAGCTGTGCTTGAGATTATTACTTACTAATACATCTACCAATGAGGTTTTTTCCTAAACTAAGTTGAAATGTTGTACGTGATTTAAAGAGAAGTTTGCTGTATACTGCTACAATTATGTTTTAGCTCAAAGCTAGATTTTTATAACAAACTTTCTGTTTGTATGTAGTAGACTATATAAAACCACTGTTCATGCTTTATTAAGGGTCGACGTCAAAGAAGATGTCAACACTTTTCCTGAATTCTGTAATGTTGTGTTGTGTTATGTTTACTTTTTAGACTAATAATTATAAGGAAAAGATGACGATTCACCGTCTAAAATGTTGAATAACAATTCATAGAATATTTGTATTTTTCTTTTTACTACTGAGACATAGCGTAAAATTTTTTTCGGTTCCATTTGAACGACTTTATGTAAGTTTACCGGCTTGTTGGACGATATTTGAGTTTTAAAATTTTGTTATTTCTTTGAACATTATTGTCTAAGACCACAATTCGAATCGATACACAAGAAGTTAGCAAAAATTATTATTATGAGTTTTGTAGTAGAAATAGGGGCTTCAATTTTTTACTAGAATCTTTGTTGCTGATCTCGCACTGAACAATGAACTCTATGAGGTAGGGATTTTTTTTAAGGGGGGAAAATCAACGAATGACTGCTCCCGCCTTAGTATCAGACTCTTACTGACTAAAAACCACCCCGTTCCTTCTCCTGCTCGTCAAGCCGGAGCCCTGGTTACCCGTTAGGTTCTCCGCGACATGCGCTAGGGATAGAAGCAGAAACCATTTTACAAGTTTATTATCATGTCAATTTGTTTGCACAAAAACCCATAACAAATTCATTGATTACGAAACTTAATTGTGGCAGAAATTATAAATTTTTCCACCAGCATTGAATTAATGGAACCATTTTAAAAGAGAATTTCAATAACTGCCGAAATATTATTTCTGTTTCCTTAATTGGATCGGCAACGACAAGTCCTTAGCTGGGAATGCTCTAGAACAAACTGGAATTATTAAAGTAAGGGGGCTTAACAAAAATTGTTGAAGAATGGAAACGAATAATTAAACCTCCCAATCTTGAAATGCTAGAAACTAAATCAAAGTTACAAAAGGAAACTTTACATAAAATATAAATTTTACTACTTTTCCACGAAGAGATAAAAGATGTTATGATTTTATGGATTTAAAATAAATAATAAGATGGTAAACAAAAATTTAATTTACTTATGTAATAGTTAATAGATAAAATGTTTTCGCTCAGCGTTAATATCAAACACGAGACAAAATAAGAAGAAAACTTGTCCTGCATAAAATTATCAATTTTTCATCGCAATTTCTTTCCTAAGTTTTTGTCGAACCAATATGTCGTCGCCTCACTTTGATAGAACGGGTGCTGGACAATATATTTCTTTTGACAATATAAAAAGTACCAGAAAAATATCGAGTATTAAACTAAGATATTACATGTACACACAATCAATCACCGAGAATGAAGCCAAAGTTTCTTCACCACTATGATCGATGTTCCCAACTAAATTACTAAATTTGATTCCGCTTTGGGCGAAAAGTAGTTCGGGAGCTATATAGGGAGGCGATGCTATTGGTTTGTTTAGTGTAATGTAAGATTTAGATATCCTTGTAGGTAACAAGGGTATCTAAATCTTACATTACTAAATACCCACTGATCTCACTGCCTCATAGGCCGAGTGGTCGCAAGTGCTGGGCAAGGGGTCTCGGGTTCGGTTCCCGGGTCGGGCAAAGTATTACTAGTTTAAAAAAAATCTCAGTAGTACCACGGAGTCTGGAAATGTGCTCGGTATATGGCAATAGTGAGCCTATTAATTACATGGGATTCATAATATAAAAAAGTGAAAAGTGGGTGTTACATTGTACAGTGGCATAAATTAATGTGCACCTCTGCCTATCCCTTCGGGAATAAAAGGCATGCATTTATGTTATTAAATACTTATTCAAAAGTCTAATCAAGGTGCAGTACTTTCTTATGTAACGTAACTTGATATTTTTTTACCCCGTATGAGATATGTAGAGGACAATAATTGTTGTTTCGCAAAGTTGTAGTATTAATTGTAACAAAAAATATTTATGTGCCCCTTGTAGGTAGTAAATGAGCCTTTTGCCATATAGGTACAAGACATAAGTATGTGGATTCTTATATGGTATATTTTTGGTATCAGGTGGAAGAATATTGTTTTAGATTTAGAGAATAGCAAGAATTTAACATCGGATATTTCTATAACACAAGTGACAAGAGTGAGGGTTACTAACGTGAATATACTGAGAAAAGCTGAGGAAAGTACTCATTAGGAAGAACTCCTCTGTGGTTGGAAACTAGTAGAGCTTTTCTCAGTATATTCACGTGAGTAATCCGTGATTTTTAGTTAAGAAATATACGGTTTGTATTTACTTGCCGCTTGTTTATTTATATTTTATTTTTCTGCTGTAGGTGGCAGAAGAACTTTTAGTTGTAAAACAAGTGGAGTTCAATAAATTGAGCCGCGCTAGTGCTGCACAGAACTTTGCTAGAATCTTGTTAAGACCTTGTTTTTTACAACCTGCTTTAGTACTTTAGGTTAAGTTTGGACAAGTTCAGCTGAAGTTGTAAAACTGGGCAGTGTTCATTAATAGTGCAGGGCTGGTTGGTTATTCGTTTGCATCTGTTTATGAGAGGATACTCAGTTATTATGCAGTTAGAAACGGGTAACAATAACAACAGTAGATATTTTCCAAAAACCTCTATATGACTTTGCCTAAACCGGAAACCGCACCGAAAACCCCTCCACATTTTAATACCCTAGTAAACACTAAAGTAGGTACATATAACACAAAATAATCTTCCCATAATTTAAAGGCATTGTTCTAATTTAAACGTCAAAACGGAGCGAAACTATTCGCTAAGTTGAAATTGTGATCAAAAAGCCGGCACGTATCAGAAACCTTCACAACTTAGTGAATAGACGACTCCCCCATTCATGGTATATTACTGTAATTACTATGTACTCGGTACTTGCTAAGTTCTTGTCTGTTGAGTATAGCAGGCTTTATGTTGCTTCCAAATGTTGGGCCAATGCAACCGCAAACATGGCGATGTTAAAACGCTTTAATTTGTTGCTTGTGTTTGTACGTGTTGTTTGTAAATGTAATGATTTAATTGATTTTGGTGCAATATGGTACGTTTTTACTTAAAAGTCGTTAAAAGATTATTGTTATTGGGCAATGTATGTGGTTCAAACAAAACTGTGATATATTTTCTTATACGAAATTCAGGTATGACACAAATCAGAATCATTATTCAATTTTGAAATGGTTTGAAGAACCATAATAGTGTTTACTTTGTCATTTTAGTACAATAATTTATATCTTTTAGGCTGAAAACAGGCAGTATTTTCACATTTCTTTAAAATAATGTTGGCGTAAACATTGGCGCCCAACTTCCAATGATGTTAGCCAACTGCAACTGTTAGAGACAGCAGCAAAGAGAGACTGCAAACATTTTCTTTCAACGTTTCGCCCCTAAAGTGGCGAGTTAATTAAAAGCACGTGGAAGCTGGGTAATTAAAAATACTAAAGTATTGTGACGGGTATTTCCCTTGCGGTGGGGAGGATCTAATCGAGTGTGAAAAATCGTTCTTAGAAAAGATGGGGGAACACCAAGGGATTGGTTGTATCACATCGGATATTTTTCATTTCTGCATAAATTGTACCGAGGCATTGGAAATGGTAGGACAGAATAATAGATGTAGCTGGTATTTGAATAGAAAATTGCTGGTATTAATTTTAGTTGATGCGGTTTTTATAGCTAATGAGTTGCAATGCGAAGTACTGATTTACTATTTTAGTGTTTGATTTGGTAATGTAATATCGTTTGTCGATAGCTTAAAAATGTGTTAGCGTTTAAAAACTACTTACAGTCTTTATGATCTTAGTACTAAAAAGGATAGTGTAGTAGAGAGTGCTATGTATTTCTATTTTCTGAGTTGAAACATGTCGTAAACGTTTTGTCATAACTTGTTCAACGGTTCCAAAATGAAACTGTACACAAAAGGTAATTTATGTCTTCCATTTTAAATTGAACTGTATGATTATGTAACCAAAACAAAATATCATTCATAGAATAGAATAGAATAGAAAACTTTTATTTCAGACCGGAGTCCATAATTAGGGTTAGTAACAATTTTAACTTAAATTCTAGTGTTAGTAGGTTACATGAATTAAATTTCGGCATGGAGCCGTATCCACCTTCCCCACATCGGGGAATCCCACTGATCTACGAATACACTGAGAATGCTGTTGGTGCCGCCACGAACGCGAGCCATCAGGGACGCACATCTTTTTCTAATGATGGCGGAAAAACTATCAATATTATTATCTGCAAACATCCCTGACGCACTACATCGCCATGGCAGCCGCAGCAGCACCCTCAGTGCATTATTATACTGAACGCGCAGGTCGCTGTAGGCCCGCCGAGTGAAGCCGACCCACAGGCTGCACGTGTAAAAAGACTGACAATAGGCTTTGAAAAGGGTAACTTTAACCGGCTTCGTACAGCGCGCAAACCTGCGGGCCAGCATGTTGCAACGGACCGCCAGCGACCTACGTTCCCTTTCAATGTCACAATTGTCTTTAAGGTCTTCAGTGACCCAGTGGCCTAGATATTTAAATTTGTCCACCCTTCTCAGTGGTTCTCCACAAAGTGCTACGTCTGGGATACATGGATAAGTCAGACTGCCAGCTTTAAAAACCATTAGTTCGCTCTTAGTGACATTATATTTGAGCCATGATTCACCGCATAGTCTTCACAAACAGCAATCAGTCGCCTCAGAGCACCGATTGATGGGCTCATCAACACCATGTCGTCTGCGTAGCTAATATTGTTAATGCACACCCCGTCAATATGACATCCAACATTGGTGCTGCTAAGCCCAACAATCAGCTGGTTCATGTACAGGTTGAAGAGTCGGGGCGAACTGAGCCCCCTTGCCTCACCCCACACTTCAACCGATACACGTCCGAATACGAACCATTCCACTTCACGCTATTGCTTTGACTACTGTACCAGTATTTAAATATGGATACTAATTCAGATGGCAATGTAGTTTCAGATTCTAGTTTACGCCACAAAACATCATAACAAACGAGATCAAATGCCCGTGAGAGATCTAGAAAACAAGCAAAAATAGGCGTTTTCCTGTCTGTATAGTATTGAACAGTCTGCTTGAGACAAAAGATTGCACTCTCAGTTGATAGCCCAGGCTTAAACCCGAACTGGGCATCATGTAATTCAAGGTGACTAGCCAATTGTTTATCAAGCAGACTATCCAACACCTTAGCTATGACAGTAGCCAGAGAAATGGGCCTATAATTGGTAATGTCAGAGACATCCCCTGTTTTATTTTTCACAATAGGTACTACCATTGTGTGCATCACATCATCCGGTAAGTAACCGTGACTAACGCACAGGTTGAAAAACAATGCAAGTACTCGCGGCAGGTGTCGCCCCGCATACCTCAGGTGCTCGATGCTGAGTCCATCATGACCCGGGGATTTACCCCTCTCCATTTTATTTATGATGGCTGATATCTCTTGTGCCGTAAAAATAACAGAAATTCCCTATTGGGCACAGCATCAAACACCTGCAAAGGCTGCACACATCCAGTAAAAGGAGGTGACTCAATCTGGAAATGACGTCTAAATGCATTGGCTATATCAACCGGCTCGTGTACGCCCGCCACGCTCACCGGGGGACTCGACTTCGGATTCAAACTATTTGTTGATTTCCAAAATGAACCAAATTTCTTTTTAGTGTGATGTTTAGCTAGAATATCCATTTTTATTTGTTGTTGGTTATCTTGACAGTATTTCAAATTAGTCTTAAATATTTTTCTGGATTCGCACATTTTATCGTAAACACCACCACTAGCAGGTTTACCATAGAACAACCATGTTCGGTAACAAATCCGAGCCTCCCTGTGAGCGTCACGAACATATTTGTTCCAACCAGGAATGTACCTTTTACTATTATGACGCATCTGTTTATCTACATAAGTACGTTCGGCACCGTCCTTTAGAATTTTAATCAATCCATTATACATTGTATCTAACACTTTCACATGATTAGCATTAGAACACATTTTATGCGCACAATGCCGAAATTCATCTGGAAAATCTATTAATTTTAATTTGGAATTACAAAAGTTTGAGTATTCATTGATCTGGTCGCTATCTCTGTCACCCCATATCACTCTATTGCAAGTATAGATAGGATTCACTAGTTTAGGTGTAATTAAATGAATGTTACATTCAACTAATAAAGGTATATGATCTGACAGATAAACTCCATATAAAACTGACACATTTACAACTAATTGTCGTGCCGCACCGCTTACGACACAGTGATCAAGCCAGCGCAATGCACCGTTAGCAGTACTCTCAAACGTAAACGTGTCCTATCCATATCCTTCCATCGACAAACGACAACAAATTGGTAAAAAATGCAACCTTTAAAAACAAAGACTTTTTTGAATCACAATTCGTTTCCCAATCTCGGAATTCACGCAATAACAAACAACACTACATCGACAATACACATTCACGAATCACACAATATCGAATCACTGAGTATCGAGTATCGAATCGCTCGGTATTTCGATATCGAGGCACGTTATTCAAAATGCGCTGGTTACTCCTGAATGTTTGTCATTGGCTGCTATTTTAAGTCGCTCATTGTTGGACTGATGTGTGATTGTGCTGGTTGAAAATTGGAAAATATGTAACATATTTTATTATTGCTACTGAATTTTTATTTTATTTCATTTAAATGTTCATTTGTTCTATTTGTGTCTTCTCTGACAGATTACTTCTAAATTGAATGACAAATGCAATTGAATACACGATGATACCAATTTTTGTTCTATCTAATATCGGTTTGTGTAAGTGCAGCAATCACATAATCCTTTTATCCCTAGATGGGTACGCAAAAGTGCACATTATGGCACTTAATGCCACTGTACAATGTAACACCCACTTTTTACGATTTATGTTATGAGTCCCATGTAATAAGGGGTGAGCCTATTGCCATATACTGGACACAATTACAGACTCCGTGCTACTACTGAAATTTTTTTCTCGACCCGAGAATCGAACCCGAAACTCCTTGTCCGGCAGTCGTACTTGCGACAACTCGACAACGAGGCAGTTATCCTTATTAGGGAAAGTCTAATCGCATAACATGACATTAGAAGTAAAATAAGAATTTTTATGAGTAAGAACGGAAAATGAGCAGATAGATTACCTGATAGTAAGCAATTCATGCCACAAATAGACACGCGGAACACCAGAGGAGTGACAAGTAAATTGTCGACAGTTTTGAAGGGGAGGGGGATTGTGCCTACGTTAACCTTACCCACACGGCGTTCGCATCCACGTAAAGTTTTCTTTCCATCTAGTCTTTTATTGCTACCAATCACAACATGCATGTTAATAACAGCGGCTACTGGGGCGCGAACGCAACAAAGAAGCATCGATACGCCTATATATCGATGTATCGGTACTATGCGAGTCGGTTGCAGTCGTTAGTTCTCGCCGATAACCGTTTACTGGCCGCGGTCATGAATCGAAACACAAATGATCCGTTGCTTGAATTACTGGTGTTGTTATTATACATAGGTTTACTTGCTTTCTTTGTTTAAGGGTTAATAGTTAAGTAGAAGATACCATTATTATATGTTGGGACGTCCGTCTTAAGCAAGCTTGGAGCCGTCAAAAATCAATAGAACCTGAGGGTAGGACAGTTATGAGGCATTTTATACTGCTTGAGTGGTTTTTATTAAGTTGATCGCAAATACGTTAGATATTGTTGCTTCTTTGTAGGAGCTTCAGGAGGACATTTGCTAATAATCTGGCTGGTATATGGGTCAGATGGTAAATAATCACGTTAGTCTGATGAAGATTAAGTAAATATTAAAATATTTTAGTGATACCAACGCTTCACAGAAAACCGACGTGAAACAAGGCTTGTGTTGTGTTCGTCATGTGATCACTCACCTAACCACACGGTTACCGGAGGCCTAATCCTGAATTCCCAACAATCCTAATCCCCAAATGGCTGGTAACGCACTTGTAACGCCTCTGATTTTCTATGTGTTTATGAGCGACGCCGATTGCTTAGCATCAGGTGGTCTGTCCGCTCGTTTCTCGGCTTATCCCATAAAAAATATAATTTCCTAGTATTACTTTAGTTAATACCAAAGTACTAGATAGACTTTAAGAACTAAAAACAAGATTTAAAGTAGTTAAACAATTTAAATCGCTACTAAAGTTTCTTTAAAAATAAAATCAAGGTAACCAACCAGATCGAATTCCAAATTCCAAGCTATACCAACAGAAACAATACCTAGTTTACTTCTAAAGAGACGTGCAAAGAATAAAATAAGTGAGTAAGACGGACTGACAGACTTACAAAAAGTAGTGAAGCGAGCGATTTGGAGCCGGCGTACAATGCTGAATGAAATATTGGAGCACTCTCTTCAACTGTGACCGTGGCTCTTTGATGAATTGAAAACAAGTTTTAGCGTCGGACCAAGTTATGAGATGGAACGTGAATTACTTACTGACTTCATGGCCACCAAAACCAAGGCAAAATAAAGATTTTGCCTTGGTTTTGGTTTATGTATATTTTGTGTATGGGTGCTTTGTTTTAAGTAATGTAAAGATTAGGTCAGTCTACTTAAAAAATTGTGTGATTAATCGAGTACATGCAATCGAGTACACCATGTTTTTTCAATATACATTTTTCACGTATTATTAAAGGAGTTAATTAATATTAACCACATACAAACTTCTATGAGGTAGGAAAAATAAAATCATAACATTGACTTTTGTCTCTTTTTGAAGAACTTAAGCCATGATTTATTTGAAACTGATTTTACGGAGAACACCTTATCCCTTGGACCCTCTGATATCGTATCGCATCGTTTTAAGTTTCGGAGTTCCAGAGTGGCCCCTCCTCGTAACTTTCCTTTGGATGTATAAATTAAAGATACATTTCAACTTCTTCCGTGATTTGATTGTTCCTTCAAATTACTTGTGACGTTGCTACGTTTCAGCGACTACGTTTTATTCACATTTCTTAGAAATTATTCAAATTTTATTTTTCTTTTCTAAACAGGTTACGCGTTTACTGAATTTGTGGTAAATTATTTTGTCATTTTACTTGTGGTTTTTTAAATTGTTCATTCGTGATCAATGGCATGGCACCTAGTATTGTGCGTGGCGAGTGGCAGTTAAGTCATGCCCTATTACATAAAACTATAATAGCAACACTATAAATGTGGAAAATAAGGTGTTTGAGTAAATCTAAAAATTTTAATCCATATTTTGATAAATGTACACCTGATCAACATCATTAATCACAAAAATAACTCCAAAATATATTTGCCAAAAAATCTCTCAACGAAATAATAAATACAATTTTATTCAAGCTCACGCGCCGCCGTGGGGTTATAATAAAAAAAAAAATATACAAAAATAAATAAACATTCAGAACGGGCAATATTCGATAAAAGCAATCTTGATACCATCGGATCCCCCCACTACAGTTTATGGCCGCTACAACTTAGATGGGGAGATTTATAAGCCCTGACCCTACCTGAAATAAAAAGGATTTTTCGGTGAGAAAAAATTGGCCACACGATATTTTTACTGGGTGTTGGGCTGATAGTTTGCAATGAAAAGTTTTTGCGGTTATGTGAGTATGTGGTGAAATATTTTATAGGTACCTGAGGCGTAGTTCTGGGAGCGTTATGGGTCATATGGAGAAGTGGAGGTTTTTTAATAGATCATTTTGTGTCAAAATTACGGTTAAAAAGTAAACTGTATTTTTATCACTACATAGTATAAAACAAAGTCGCTATCCGCCGTCTATCTGCTCCTATGTACGCTTAGATCTTTAAAACTAAGCAACGGATTTGGATGCGGTTATTTAATGGATAGAATCATTCTTAAGGAAGGTTTATATGTATAATACATGCATATTGCACCCGTGCGAAACTGGGGCGGGTCGCTAGTACTTGATATCATACAAACATAACATCACGCCTTTTATCCCCGAAGGGGTGGGCAGAGGTGCACATTATGCCACTGTACAATGTAACACCCACTTTTCACTATTTATGTTATGAGTCCCATGTAATAGGGAGTGAGCCTATTGTAGCTTTGCTAGAGCCTATTGCTAGTACTTGATAAATAAATCTTTAAATAATAAATCTTTATTATTATTAAAAAGATCACAATTTTTTACATTTTCAGGATCATGGCTATGTACCCAGTGCATAAAGACCCTGACTTCTAAACTATAGATAGGTTGACGTTTGGTTATCATCTCGCCTGGTGGTTGTGTTATTATGTTTATATTAAAACATTCGTGGGATATACTAATTTAATTATTATGTTTTCAGCTTACTCACGTAACTGTTTGACTAGGATCTTGACTAGTTTCAAGCCATGCTAGAGGCTCATCTTCATGAGTAGAATTCCGCGACATTCTGGCTTGTCGCGCTGGTTCTGCTAACTAGTCGAGTTCCTTGTCAAACAGTTACGTAAGTAAGCCGAAAACATAATAATCAACCCTATAATATGTTTAATTTTATGGAATGATGTTTCTATACTTTAAGTACCAACCCTTTTAGCCATAGAACAGCTATTGGTTAATAGATAAACCATAACAGTGAACACACACACTAATTCAAAATGTTATCAGCAATAAATTGTAGAACACCTAAATAAACTGCTGACGTAAGGTCCACTTAATGACTAATAACATATGAACATAATCACTTACCCCTTTTGTCACCCTTTGTTTGTTCTTGTTAAAATGTTTATGAACCCGAAAGTTACTTAAGATAGTAATTCCTGATACGGTTGGAAAACCTACCTTAATACCACAGAGGAGAGATAAAATCAAGTAAATGGGAAACACGGAGGTGACGGTGCCCATGGGGTTTTCTATGGCGTTATGAATCAGCTGACGGTTACGGGAGGCATTTATTGGCCATCACTTGTTAAGGAACAATGTAGTGGGAGATTGCGTGAAGTAAATTTTGGTGGATGACTTTTTTTTAATTTGATCGATGACAGTGTTATTGGTTTCTTTGAGCGTTTATTTCTGTGGTTCCCTAAGTAACAAGATGCATGCATGCGTTTCATTATATTAATAGGGTTTCAAAATGAAAACTAAGAGTTTAAAGTATTTTGGTTTCGTAACTTTTAAGCTGACTCTAATAAAATCCAGTACAACATGGGCAATGGTCATACATTAAAGAAAAATTCTTCCTACTAAATTACTCAAAAGCCACAAAATACACAAAGACGAAGAAGATTACCCTCTTGGACCGTTGACAAGGATTATTTATTACACATGCATTTACATAAATCAGAATCGTTCGTATCATCCTCTAATTTCACCAACATTTCCTTATCATTTGGTTATCTCAAAAATCTTGGAGCACCAGGAAATAATGAGAGGAACACGGCTTCATTACAGCAGTCCCTCTTCACTCCGATTACCATAGCAAAGGAGGTTTTTAGATCCGAAAAGAAAAAAATCTAAACAATTGAAAACCGTCGGGACAAAAGGAAACGCAATCATTTTATTCTCAAGAGTGAAAAAAATTAAAAAAGAATCTCAGAGTAAGGAAAAAATGCTAATTCTTCGCCAAATTCATATTAAGAGGAAATGTGTAAGAGTTTCTTTATTATTCTTTAAGTATTATTTTCAAACGCGAGGAATATCACCGAATTAATTAATGACAAAACTTTTTGGTCATAAAATAAAATATGACTCATTGAGTCACGAATTGCCCATGGAAATATTTACTAAACATGAATATTATAAGCTGCAATCTTTATTATTTACTGTATATTAAATAAATAACATATTCCAATATTCCAAGAAATGAACAGAACTGTAATTACTTTATAGATGTTAGGAATATTATTGTATTTTCCCCTAAGGCTTATGATAGCTTCGAATGAATTTGCTAGACCGAAAGGGCGATTCTAAATAATATTTGCTAACAACAAATATGTAAACAAATTAATTCTAATCTAATCTTCAGTCTATGAATTAATTTATCTTTGAATACTTAATCAAGTGAGATATGTTCAAATAAAATTAGATAATCTAGATTTATAAATTATTTTCTGATGAACTACATAATGGTTTCATCATAATATAACTTACGTTTGAATAATATAAATTATTAACGTATTACATTAGTTATGAAGGTTTTATTTCATGGTTAGTGACATACAGTTGTGTAAAATGTGTCAAAATATCAAAACGTGTTCTCGTAGCACTATAACTAAGGTTTCGTAGCAAGCGTAGCAATCGTAGCGTGTACGTAGTAGTTATGACCTCAAAGCAAACAGTCACTTGCATAGAACATGGTAATAAGATATTCATTGAAAACATTTTATTTGATAAGGTAAAGCAAAAGAAATTACCTAAAAAATGTTGGTTTCAAATATTTCATTTTTACAATCTGGAAAAAAATAACGGATCCCGATTTAATTTTCCATTGACTTGTAATCCTGTTAGCCCTATTTTTAATCTTCGCTACACGATCTTCGTGAAATACATTATTTTGTCTACCCACCATGACGCTTGCGGACGCTCCCAGCATACAAATTAGATGCCAAAATCTTAATATATTCTTTTAAGGAAATTTTATCTTTATTTCGAAAATCTTAAGGTTTGATTTTGCTGCGGTGAAGCTGTCCTATCTGGAGGGAGTCATCATCGTTAAAACCTAATCGTGTACAAGTTCTCATTATGCTAAACAGTCGACGTCTTCATTAGGAAGTCGCCGCTTCGTAACCAAAAGAATTACGCACATTTTAGGGTACCGTGGGACTTTATTAAAGGGTAAAACAAGGGGACACTCAAACGGTTGGACTCTGTCTGTCATAAAATTACTTCATTGATAGATTTATTTTTTTCTTCACTAACCTTTTTGCGGTTTCTTTATGACTTTTATATTATACCACAGAACACCAAAACAATCAACTAAGAAAATTGACTTCATATTACGTACCCATTGTCCCTGCGACACATTCTACATTTCGGGTAGATAATTTCATGTGCAAAATACACCGCCTCTACTCTCTGCAATTCACATTCTTGGGTAGACTCATTGTCAGATTTTTGAGGCTTCTGGCTAGCTTAAGCGAGTGTCACAGAGTAAAAAGTATGCATGTGTACTTTCTAACTTGATACTTGTCTTAATTTTTAATACTATTAAAGGACCCAAAAAACCACTACCACTAAAATGTACAGGACCCAGTAGCAAAATCTTTGGTCACGGTTCCCAGTTTTTTCATAATGTATTTTTCTAATATATTCCCTGCTGGACCCGATCGGGCGTCCTAACGGCCAATTACCAAAGATTTTATAAATCTTATTTTTTTGGGTAAGCAATAAAAATGGCGGATGTTAACGAGGGTGATTTCGTCCTCGTTTTTTGGTTATTAGTCAACGGTTAGGGGTATTTACTAGGGTTCTATGTAATAGGTAGACTATTATGATAATAAGACTAGAATTTCTGGGTTGGCATCTGTGTGGCCTAGTTTGGCTGCCCTATTTTGCAGGGTTAGGTTTTAGTCACAAGTTGATTGCTTTTTTTAATGAATTAAAAAACAATCTAGTTTCTGGTTGTAAGTACATTAAGATGAGCAATAATTTTTGTCTCGTATTCCTTTCATAGTTAAAGGTGGTGTATTAGTGTTAACTTTTACAAAAAAGTATATATTAAATTTTATTCTGATCGAAGGACGAGTGAACTTTACTTTTTGCTCATCGTACATGTTTGTCCATAACCACAGAACTAACGAGCCGGTTACGGCACGGTAATTAGTTTATTTACATTTTAATAACTGACGCAACCCAGTCACAATCTGAAATTTAATTTTAACAGCATATGCATTGAGCTATCACTATAGAATATTAATACGAAATCATTTATTCATATCAAATTAATGAAGTGAAGGGACTTGATTTCATACCAAATACCAATGATGGAATTATTTGTCTAGTGTATATTTGGGTTGTTAATCGTATATTGTGATATTGACTGTTATTCAATAATTTAAAGATTTTATGATGATGATAATTATGATTTTATGAATCATGGCTGGACACAAGTCTCTGGAAGTTATTAAAGAGGTTAATGTTCAGTAGTAAACGTCTTTTATCTGATATAATCAATCCAATCCGATGAAGGTGGAAGAACCTCCCGAACATCCGATCAAAATCCGGAAAAGTGAAAAACGTGATACATTTAAAAAATTTGGTCTAAAACATAATGACACTAACCGCACCCATGAGATAGACTTCATCATCATCATCATCGGCCCGTTTTGTCTACTGCTGGCCTCTCTAATGGCACGCCACTGAGCTCGGTCTTCAGCTCTCCTTATCAAACGACTGCCAGCCACCTTGCGGATGTCGTCAGAGTCGTCACTTCACTTAGCAGGAGGGCACCCTACGTTATATTATGCCCTACGTTATAATATATGTTTGCCTAGACGCTGTCTTCACTCTAGAACACGTTTACCCTAATTAATGGATATCGGTTCTTCGACCGTGATCGGCCCAATGCCACTTCAACTTACTAATCCTTTATTGACCCGGGATAGACTTAAAAAATCCTAAAATCCTAATACCCTGTGTTTAGCATTCGTTCTAGCTATCACCAGCTATTACTCTACCAACGAGGCAGTTAGTCAATGCTATTGGCCTTATTTACTACATTTCTCACACACAGCTATTTAAAAATTCGATGATCAAAATTAAGATAAAACCTCAATACAGCAAACCTTCGTTTAAAATCAACAAACGATAAAATAACAACAACATAATAATATTAAACGGAGAATTTCATTTCATCGCAGTACATTTTCTTACTGTGATTGCAAATAGCGTGAACGTGATCGAGAAGCGAATGCTATTGACTCGGGGACTATGAACTGGTACAGTAACTTCATTTGCATGTTTTATACTAGATTTGAAGAAGAATAAAATCCGTCAAAACTGGGTTAGAATGCTCAGCTGACGGTTCTGTACTAACAAACATAATTTGAAATGATATGCTTTGCGTTTTTATCTCATTATATTTATATGTACTATTGATTCGAACTTTACATAAAATACTTTTTTCAATGAAGATGACATCGATAATTTTCTATCAACTTCTCTAGCTTGCAGTGTGGTCGATAAAGCTACTGTTGTATTTCCAATTACAGTACTTCAACTTCGTAGTGTCATAGTGGCCCGGAGGTTTAAGACGCCCGGCTTCTCATGCATGAAAACCAACGGCAAGTACCAATGTGACTTATTCTGAGTTATATGTACTGTCAAAGATTAGTCAGACACCACTGACAAACGGTGAGAGAAAACATAGCGAGGAAACCTGGGCTTATAATTTCTAAGCATAAGTTGGAAATCGCCAACCCGCAATTTATTTATTTATTTAGAAAATGTACATTACAACACCACAGCTTACGCCATTATGTTATACTGTTAATCTTATATAAATGATATTATTTAGGTACTTAAAAACAAACTAATTAGGAATGAAAAGCGTGATGATTAATGCTTAAACCTTCTCTGTCTGAGAAGAGGCTTAGCTCAGCAGTGAGGTTTATAGACTGGTGATGTGATGTGTGACTTCGTAACATTAATTCGTTGTATGTATAAATGTATTTTTTAATTACAGACTACAAAATATCACAACGAAATGTTTTGCTATAGAAGAGGTACAGGACCACGTGCCTGTAGCGCGGATCCCTGAAAAGAACTGAAGCGGAAAGTTTAGTCTAAGTTAAGGTTTTATTGGCAAGTTAGTGCTACTCTTGTGGTATTTGGAGCTTAAACCAGTCTTGGCCAAAGTTTATTCGGATTTTGTGTAAATAAATAATTTATTTCTAGCCAAGGTTGGGCAGCGGGGGTTCACCCGTCTGGGTTTGTTGTGGAAGTTTAGAGTTGTATGTGAGATAGTCAGGCGTGTTTTAATATTTGTCTATTTTTTGTTCTATTGTTCAATTTTAGCTCTTTAGTTTAAGGGCCCTGAAAACAAAACCGGTGATTATTGACTGTTGTATACACAACACACATACGTGTATAGTGCTTTATCTATCATTCAGAGTATTGAAAAGTGTGACGTCATGTTATAATTTTACCTACAACATTTTGTTTTCCGTTTGCCATTGTATGTCATTTTAGAGATTAATGCGTTCAATGAAACACGAGTGTCCTCTCAAATTGCTGGCTCTTTTCAGTGCATTTAAATTTTTATGACATGACAATGAATATCATAAATAACATACTCTTTGTAATCGATTATCACAAAGCAGTTTTTAAAACTGATCGTTTCAGAAATTCGCGCATTCAATATTATATTATAATTTCTAGTAAAATAATAATTGGATTAAAAAATGAACTCGACTCACTCTAATTAGCACCCAATTGATTCTCCATGATTAAACTGCTAAAATAAATTTATATACAGAAACATTTTAAATGGAGCAAAAAGAAAATGATTGCAGTAAATAATAAAATTTAAAATAAATTTTACCATCGTGTAAATATTTAAATTAAAAGAAATGAAGCTACATCTTTATATTTACCCTCACCTGTACGTACAGACAGATAAACCGATTTATTAGTAGATGGAGCAACAATTTTATATCGTTCCGCTAGGAATCGCATCTACTGAATATTTTCATCGGAAACCCTTCGCGATATTGCTTCGTTGGTTTGAGATTTTCTCATTCACAGTACTTAATATATCGGTTCTGAAAATGTGAACTATTTCGTTTAATGTAAATACATAAAATGTAATAATAGTTCGATATACATTTATCATATTAATTCAAGAAGAATGTTTCATAATTGTTTTAAATTTGAATTGTATACTTTACTTTATTGAATACTTGTAAACTCACTTCTTACCATCAATAATGTTAAGTGTGGGAGAGCTATGGTTCGGCACGCATGTGCCGGCTCAACCGCAGTGATACCACGGCCTCACAGAAAAAAGACGTGAAACAACGCTTGCATTATGTTTCGTCGTGTGAGTGAGTTTACCGGAGACCCAATAACCCCCTCCTCTTCCCCATTCTCCCCAACCCCTGAATCCCCAACGGTCCTCAAACTCTTAATTCCCAAAAGGCTGGTAAAGCACTTATAAAGCCTCAGGTGTTCCAGGTGTCCATGGGCGACGCCGATTTCCTACCATCAGGTGATCCGTCAATTCATTTACCGGCTTATGCCATAAAAAAATGTTATTGGTCCTGTTACGCTAATTTACTTAACACACATGGAACCTAATTCCACTTTAATATTATTTCATACTTCTTTTTAGTCATAGGTTTAGTTGATTTTCAGTTGTAAATATGTATTTATGTAAATAATTCCACTTAGTAGGTTTAGGCACTTCTGAAAACATATGATACATTAACCCCACCAGATTATTTAACCTTGGGCTTTGTGTACGGTAGCTATTTTTATTTATTTAATCTATCAACCGAATCCAACCAAAGATAAAACTAAAGCTATGATAGAAATATCTTCCCAAAATCAACAAAAAATAAGAAATAGCTAAAAAATATCTCAGACACAACTGATTTCGTTTCCACGAAAATTCTCTTACGATGATAAAAATAACTAAAGTGACTATTACTTTGTGTTTCCATAGAAATATATACGTAAACAAAGGCAAGTGGTCTGTCTGTAACGATGTTATAAATGGCTACAGTACACTTTGCTATATTTTTACTAAAATATATAAGTAAGTGACGCAACACAGAAATTCTTATCCTTTTACTGTCGCTTATTTTCATAGAGTTAGTTTATTATTTGACTTATATATGTTACATTAGGTCTTTTATTTAGAAAAAATATAGTGGTAAGCCTTTTGTAAATAATGAGATTAGTTATATAATATTAACCAGAAATTCTTAGCTACAGAACTTAGATAAAAAAGCATCTTTCTGAAGTTCAAGTCTTACGCCCAAATACTGAAAGAAAGAAAGAAAGATAGATAGAAAGGAAGAAAGAAAGAAAGAAAGAAAGAAAGATAAAAAGATAAAAAGAAAGAAAAAAAAAACATTTATTACGCCACGACACACAACAAGAATGCGGGTCCACACAAAAAAGCCCATGGTGCGTCGCAGCGCAAAAGGCTGGAGCTCAGCTTAATACCGTGGACCGAGCACAGAGGCTCAAGTCCGCGGCGCTGATGTTCAGCACCAGCCCGTAGTAGTACGTACTAATTATACACTTTCGGTAACGCTGTTCGGAGCACAGCATGATATAAATAGGCTACTCAATTTTATGTTGTATTTAAATATCGTGCCTTCTCTATCATTGTACAAAGAATTTGTAGTGACAGAACTATACTTAAGCGCAACTTTTGGGTGGCGTTTGAGTATTTTAGCGTTAGTGACCGACTCGATGTCCTAATTTATGAAGCCTCAGTTATAAGCTCTACAGTCTATTAATATTTAAAGACTTCTATAATTATTGCATCTAAATAGCAATTGTCGACAAGAAAACACTTGTTTTTATAATAACTATCGTAAGAACAACAACATACAACATAACATCACGCCTTTTACCCCCAAAGGGGTAGGCAGAGGTGCACATTATGCCACTGTACAATGTAACACCCACTTTTCACTATTTATGTTATGAGTCCTATGTAATAGGGAGTGAGCCTATTGCCATAGACCGGGCACAATTCCAGACTCCGTGCTACTACTGAGATTTTTTTTTAAATCCAGTAATACTTTGCCCGACCCGGGAATCGAACCCGAGACCCCTTGCTCGGCAGTCGCACTTGCGACCACTTGGCCAACGAGGCAGTCAACTATCGTAAGACATACTAAATTGACTAAAAATCGCCGATTACTCACGTGAAAATACTGAGAAAAGCTCTAATAGCTAAGTATGCTGCTGTGTGTTTTTAGTTAATTATATAAGAAAGCAGTTAATTTTGTTCAATACGATTTCTCAATGTTACAAGATGACATTGCATTCTTAAATCATAGCAAGGATAGGCAGAGATATAGCTGTTAAATACATATATCATAATTATTATAAAATAAGCTATTTTTTGCACATGATGAAAGAGTTAAATTCTTGTAATCTACTAGGTAAAATCCTACCTATTGTATGCTGTACATAAATATTCGACAAACAAAACAATAGTTTCTAGCAAATAAAAATAGCCCAAAAAACTAAACTAAACTTCAGTTTCCAGTATAATAAAAAGACAAAGCTTGTTTCAAACAATATCTCAGTTCGGGAAACAGTGAATGGAAGCGAATCGTGTAGTAATGTCGTTGGGCCGCGTTCACATCGTAAAATGCGTTTTTATGACAAATTACATAGGTAAGGCGATTTGGAAACGCGACTGATATTTTTCGCGACAATCTCACACGTGGTGTTGCTTTTGGCACACTTTGTGTATAAAATATATATTTTGTTAACATATTCTTTCTTTTCGTATTTAAGTAGGTATATTTTTATTTAATTTTGTGAAAACTTTTTAGAAATATGAAAATTATATATGACGGAATATAAAAAAAAAATTAGCGATTTAATGCAATGTTTTTAACTATAACATCTTTGTATACCATGATTTTACGCAAATAAATGTCTTTATCTTTAACACAATTACTACAAAACTGGTCAAAAGTGAACGTTCTTTTAATAATGACTAGCGACCCGCCCCGACTTCGTACGGGTGCAATATGCATGTATTAATATATATTCCTTAAGAATCACTCTATCTATTAAAAAAAAAATCGGATTAAAATCCGTTACGTAGTTTTAAAGATCTAAGCGTACATAGGGACAGACAGACGGCCGATAGCGACTTTGTTTTATACTATATAGTGATACACTTCTATCTAATCCATTAAACAAAAAAAATGCCTACATGATGTATCAAGTTACTGATGTATCAAGTATTCAAAAGTCAATAAAAGCCAAGTTTTTCTTATGATTACTTAACTTTAACACTTTAACTAAGTGATCTAGTTACTAATGCTACTAGAGTAGGTATTTTTTAATGGGGGAAAGTCATCAAATTACTGCTCCCACCTGGGTGAGGCGGGAGGGAGTGTCAGCCTCTTACTGACTAAAAACCACCCCGTTCCTTCTCCTGCACGTCGAGCCGGAGCCCCGGTTACCCGTTAGGACTCCGATACTAGAGTAGGTATAGGGAGATAAAGACAGTAACTTGTCAGTAGCTGCAGATCCAATGTTATGTTTGTACGTACATTTATAAGATTAACCCTTTGAGTACCGTCATTATAGACACAATCAAAGAACAAAAGGTTGCGGTCACCGGTGTCCTCGCGGTGTATAACAGTTTAATACGTCTGCCAACAGTCTTTAAAATACGACGATAGAATGTCGTGTATAACAGCAATAAAGATAAAAAATGTTGATGAATTGGGGTTAGTTAAATGAAGCTTGTTGATTAATACTGACGGGCCTGCCCATTGGTTAATGATGCGTCTACATAATGCCGGGTTAGTTATATTATCATACCGTAGTTTTTGAAACCCTTTAGTTATAGGACTGAAAGTCAACTTCAGAGTTATGTGGTGTTAATGTTTTATTTATTATCAAAGCAAAATATAAATTTAATAATGGTCGGTCAGTGAAGCTATAGGTGATCGATCTGAAATGTAGATATGGTATTATATTGTGTTTTCGAGTGAATGAAGATTATGTTTGTTGAAATGCTTCAAGTTTTGCAAAAGAGACGATTAAATGATAGTGACTGATAAAATAATGAAGGACTTCAATTTGGTTTTATATTTTTCTTTTAATTATATGTGTGTATTGAGTAGTGTTGTGATTGGGATTTATACCGTTCTATACAAATAAAATAAATAAATTATACACTTATAAAGATATGTGTTTGGTATTATACATAAGCATTGTAGTTAAATATCATGAAAAAAAACATTACATTACTAGATTTTATAAAATGTTTATTTAGTTTTTAACTTTATCCTATAAAATCAATGACAAAGATAAAAAAAACTCAATTTTTCAAACTGTTTTCGTTTTAATTAATTCCTAAAAATCACAAATAGGTAAATAAGTTGATGTTAAATGAATGACTGTATAAACAAGTATACTTTTCAGTGAATTTCTATCCACATTACAATATTTACATGTTATGTAATGTAATGTGGATACTGATCGTTTATAAATAAATGAAATACAGTAAATATTTCATTTGAATACAATACCAAAATACTTCCATGAATGTATTTGTAAAAACATTGCAACTGCAACAATGAACAATATTTTCAACTTACTTATCTATTCATAAATGAAAACCATTCCTTTTAACTTTATTTTAATCGTATTACAACTTTCGTGAGAGATACTAAATATATTATAATGTTTTCACTTACTCGTAGCCAGTAGCAGCGCGACAGTCGCCGCGTCGCGGGTCGCGAAATGCTGCTCATGAATATGAGCTCTAGCGTGGCTTGAAACTAGTCGAGTTCCTCGTCAAATAATTACGTGAGTAAGCCGAAAACATAATAATTTATTTATTTTAATCATTATAGTTTCACAACAATTAGTTTTTATTTTCACTACAATTGGAATTTTCAATTGCACTACAATTGGAATTTCCTCCCACGGACCCTCCGAACGTGGAATGAACCTGCCGTAGTTTTCCCAATGGGCTACAACATAGGATTCTTCAAAGGGGGAGTGAATGGGTTCCTTAAGGGTCGGCAAGACGCATGTAATGCCTCAAGTGTTGCAGGCGTACATAGGCCACGGTAACTGCTTACCATCAGGTGGGCCGTGTGCATTTTGCCACCGTCGTGGTATATAAATAGCTGAATTATATAATGAAGAGGAAAATGTTAAAATTTCAGAAAAATAAAGCGATTAAAATAATGTCAAATAATAGTATCATTCTAATAGAACTAATGACTATATTGGGCATAATAATTTTTGAAATTATTCATAAATTTTTAATTTCTGTGATATACTAAATAAATCTATACATAGCAAATAAAATATAACATCCCTTCGGAAATGTTATTGTTGCTTACGTATAAATTTGCAGAGGTGCACATTACAGCATTTAACTGTACGATACTGTACTACCTGATACTGTACGATATGACAATTGCTTTTTACTGTTTTTCTTATGAGCTCCATGTAATAGGAAGTGAGCCTATAGCCAAATACCAGATAAAATTTTAGACTCCGTCCTGCTACTGAGAGATTTAAAAAAAACAGTAATACGTAGGTAACACTAACCACAAAATAAAAATAAAAACTTCATCAGTACCCTACTATACAAGAATCAATAGTAATAAAAACTTTGCAGTAGCTACATCAACACACATCAGACATCGTAAAACCACCAATAAAGCAAAACTAGACATAAAATAAACACAAACATTACACCTAAAGCGCTTAATGAACACTACGCTGCAAAACAAATTGCACAACGGAGAATAATCAAAATACTGAAACCTCTAAATGCATATAAACAAATTGTTGAATTTCACACACTTGTAGCAAAATTTTAGTTAGACCGTCAGCAATTATCGTGAGCTCTGAATGCAAGCTTGCACTATCAGGTAGCTCACTAACACACACACACACAAACACTTACTTATTAAAATGATAATTACAAACACGCGTTGTTTACATAGTAGTGACGTCATACCTATCATTTAGGTATGTCGACGGAAAGTAATCTTGGAAGTTTCGTAGATGTTTTAATTACGTGGTTAGGTTGTTGGAAAGTAGTGTGAATTTGACATGATGTTATTACGAAGTCTCAAGAGAATATAGTGGAATATATTTTGCTATTCTGATCGCAGTTGATCCTCGCACGTATTTACACCGGAGTAAATGCAAAGCTCACGTTCTAGGTTTCATGAGAAAAATGTCAGAATATTATTTTATTCAATAGAGTTTTGTATAGATTCGGTTTTATTAAGGTAAGCCAACCTGCATTGAGTAAGAATGACGATTCATGTTTAACCGTTCTCTGTATAAGAAGAGGCATGCTGACCAGACCAATGCAGCAGTGCATGGCGATTAATGTTCAAACCTTCTCTTTAAAAGAAGAAGTTATTTGTCAACAGTGGTCACTTATACACACGTACAATCTTCCAACTAGTTAATGAGGCTTTTTTTAACGGGGGAAAATCATCGTATGGCTGCAACCACCTGGGTGAGGCGGGAACGAGTGTCAGACTCTTACTGACTAAAAACCACCCCGTTCCTTCTCCTGCACGTCGAGGTGGAGCCCCGATTACCCATTAGGTTCTCCGCGACTCTGAATCGGCATTGGCGCTATTGGGCCCCATCTGTGGTGGTCTGTTGGCTCTTTGAGACGCTCGCGGAATGCGATAATTGGTTAATGTATCGTATCTTTTGAAGAATGCGGTGTTATATGAGGTCTATATCGACATGACACTACATCTCTCTGTAGACTGATCGTAGATTGACCTACCAACGCTGAGAGTTAACAATATGGTTGGTTTTGCCATAATATAATAGCAATAAGATAAAACCTGTCCAGCCTCTTTCAATGAAACCAAAAAGTCCTAAAAGACTTGGTTCTTCCACACAGGGTATTTAATATCACTCTACACACTTTGAACCAAACTACAAAGGCAAAATTTCACTGAACACTAAATCTAGCAAGTTATAAATATTATCAAGAACCCGTGACACGTCCACGGAACTAAATTTCAGTTAGCACCACCAGAGTTTAGTTAATACATTGACAAGTAAACTTGGTACAAGTTTAGCCTAAACTGAAACAATCTGCAAACGATGCTAAGTCACTTAGATTCTCGTGCAGCTCCCGCTGCTTGCATATTAATAACTGTCACTAATTTATCTTTGAAGTTTTGGATATTATTATTTTTTTATTGCATAAGCCGGTAAACGAGCAGACGGATCACCTGATGGTAAGCAATCGGCGTCGCCCATGGACACTTGGAACACCACAGGCGTTACAAGTGCGTTACCTGCCTTTTGGGGATTAGGAGTTTCAGGATCGTTGGGGATTCAGGGATTCGGGAGATTGGGGAAGGGAAGGGTAATTGGGCCTCCGGTAACCTCACTCACACGACGAAACACAACGCAGGCGTTGCTTTACGTCGGTTTTCTGGGAGGCCGTGGTATCATTCCGGTCAAGCCGGCCCATTCGTGCTGAAGCATGGCACTCCCACACTTGATATTATTGTCTGTCTTTTGTCTTAATTTGTCTCATATTTAGATATTTATCCTGTAGAGGGTCTGAAGATAAAACAAAGGCTTGTAGATTTCATTTTAGAATCTAGACAGTAGTAGGCATTTTAAAATTAGTGAATCTTAGATTGAACTTCATTTTTTTTAACCGTTGTCCCACACTAGGATTTCCTACTATGTTGTAGGCGCGTTTACAAACATACAAGTTCACATACACTTGACATCTAGACTCGACACAACAATTTATGGATTGCTTCGTGCGGGAATCGAACCAGCTACACGTTGCGTGGCAGTCAGTTGCCTAGCCACCGCAGCAATACAGTCAAGGACTTGACCTAGACTTTAAGTAACTCCTTAAATGCCCCGATTTGAGGTCCAGAGTAGAAGTTCTTCGATGAAATCACGACAGTGGTTGAAATAAATGTTATTATTAATCATCATCATCAACAGCCTATAAGACCACTGCTGAACAAAGGCGACTTCTCAAACGGAGAAGGTTTAATCATTAATCGCCACGCTTGCTCAATGCAGGTTGGCAATTTCAAACTTATAATTAGAAATTATAAGTCGAGGTTTCATCACAATGTTTTCCTTCACCGTTTATCAGTGGTGTCTAAATAATCTCAGAAAGAACATGATTATTACTCGGAAAAAGTCACATTGGTACTTACTGTTGGTAGATTTCGATACTGCACCGAGCCACCCTTGGAACCCGAGGTTCGTTGAAGCCAGATGCCACACGTCGAAGCCATGAAGAACATCGAAGCCACATTGGGAGCACCAAGCAGGTGTCTTAGACCACTGGATCACCACGACTCTGTCTCTCTAAAGTTATAATGATGTTCATGTTATTAACCAGATATTTAATGTGTTAATGATGTCTTTGTAAAATGGACTTTAAAAACTTCTATTCTGCCAATAGGGTAGGTAGCTAATTTTTATTTTAATTACCTTGTTATATTTAATGTAAAGGCAGATTATTTTAAATCATTAGACACGTTATTTTATTTTTTTACAGAAACAAATACTTTTGACGATATATTGATTTGAAATGTTGCGTGACGTCACTTCTATGTACAATTTATACGTAGAAATGACGTTTTAGCCCCTACTTCTAAACTTTGATTCGTTTTATCTAAGTATTTTTTATAATACGACAAAATAAAAAAATACGTGTCTAATATTTTTTCATTGCCTAACTTACGGACTAATGAGATTTTTAATTTTCATACCCTGTCATCACAGAAATTCTATTTGATAGTAGTCAAGGTAACCTCAGCAGTACTGCACAGCAATCATCCCAATTAAAGAGATTGTTATCAGGTGATCAGTTTCGAAATGTGATCACGACTTTCGCATTCGAAGGAATAAAAACGTCAGACCGTCGTTCAAAGTTTTTATGTTCTTCTGATTAGATTAGTGTCTGAAAGGCTGACAAGGGCACTAAAATTTGCTATTTAGGAATCATTCGGACCGACTTCTATGAAATTAGGACTCTTTTTGTATGATTGTCTTGTTGACCTAGTAGCTTTAATTTAAAGGTATTTTCTTTTAGTAGATCATTATTTTTCTCATTTTTTACTGTAATGTGATTAATTTGTAAGTAATGACAAGGTATGTTGTCTTTTCAAAGTCGAGATATAGCATTCAACAGCTCCATCTAAACAATTGATACATGGTGTCCCAATGAAATATACCCCTTAGATTTAGTAATTCTCAGGGACAATTTAAATTTGTATCCGGTGTAATATTAATAAAAATGTATTGCAAAAGTAAATGCTCACCAAACTTTAAAAATATGTTTTTTTTTATAGCATAAGCCGGTATACAAGCAGACGGATCACCTGATGGTAAGCAATCGGCGCCGCCCATCGACAACCGAAACACCAAGGCATTACAAGTGCGTTGCCGACCTTTTGGGAATTGGGAATTTGAGGACTGTGGAGGATTCGGTGATTCGAGAGACTAGGGATGTTGGCCCTTCGGTAACCTCACTAACACGACGAAACACAACGCAAGCGTTGTTTCACGTCGGTTTTCTGTGAGGCCGTTGTATCACTCCGGTCGAGCCGGGCCCATTCGTGCCGAAGCATGGCTCTCCCACAGTCCCATAATCCAGTGATTACCAGTTTGCAAAGCATAATATAATATACTTTTATACTCATTATAATTACTTCCTAGAAATCAGCTTGTCAATAAACCTATTTATTGCATTCTACATTTACTGTAATATGTATAAAACTAGTTAATACTTTCCCAATCACAAACGAGTGAACTTTAAATTATTATTTCAACGTAATGGAATTCACAGTTCATTTGTGACGCGATAAGGCGTGTTCACATGTGGGCGAAAGATAAAAAATGTTCTGTTTATTTTTTAAATAAAAGTCGATGCTGACAAAATGTTGTGAAGAGGATATATTCGATTGTTTGTTTTTAGTGGATAGGCACCTAAACTGATGGATTTATTTTGACAATACTTTCACTATTGGTAGATTAGGTGATTAATATTAGATTATTTTTTATCTTAATTGTCTTTGAGGAAGGACCTACTTAGTACAAATCTTCGACACGAGAGAAACCAGGTAGGTGGAAATAGGTTCGACTAAAAACGTCGATGGTAACCTAAAATTCAATATTCCATGAAAAATACAGAAATGTATTTAACATTCATTTCACTAACGTTGAATAAATAAATGTTGCTCTTCCGTTCCCATTACAACTGACAGATTAGCTCGAATTCGTGAATGATTGTGAATTTCGTTGTTTTTGGTCGAAAATATATGCATTGTTATTATAACTAACTGTGGGTTGTTCGAAAAATATACATGACGTGCTTATTTTTACAGTGCTGTACAATCAAATCCTTTTTTCCAGTGTTTAACATTATTTAGTCGATAGTCCAACTACAGCATTACCGTTTGGAAACTGAAACTCGAGATAATAATATGACACCTCTCTTTACCTGGAATACTTCTCGTGGTACTATTGTATTGCAGAAACCTTAACTAAAAGGGTACATACTTGCAATGCATAACTTATTTACTAGTATGATACATTATTATGCTGATTAAGGGAATAGTGGTTTTTAGAGAACATCAGTTAAGGATAAACCAGGAAACCGATAACAAAGATGAAAGATACTTTAGGAATATAAAAGTAATAGGTACCTTTTAATTGCAATGCATCATCACCATCAGCTTCCATATCAATCCATTGGAAGCAACCTGCGACCAGTCGTTCCCTGCTATCTTTCCTAGGTTATCAAATAACCTCGTAGACATGATACATGGTCTCCATACCGTTACATGACTTATGGTCATACTGACACTCCCTCCGCCTAACCCAGGCGCGAAAAGTCATCCGATGATTTCCCCCTTAAAAAAATATGGGGCAATCTCCACGCATCATTATAGTATTAAAAAATATATGTCATATCTATGCATATATTTACACTTTTTAATTTGTTATCAAGATGATTGCTTGACGATATTAAATCTACGTCATTATATCATACGCCACTCATTTGCGAACTCGTTAAATAAATGAGTTTTGCTACAAAGTTCCGAGTTGTGTTCCCGGAGTGTGCGTGTCATTGAATTTTGGGTCGTTTGTCTTAATTAAAGTAAATATTTTTGAGTGTTTTTGTTTTGTTTGCTTTCCTGATGGGTTATAAACAAAGCTGTTGGATGCTAATGTTTTTGGGATAAATCTAAATGTAATATTTACTTTCTTAATTAATATTGTAATTGTGTTGCACTGGATTTTTAGTTTTATTTCAATGTAAACTAAAGTAGACTTTTGTACAAATAGGTGCAATGTAATATATGAGTACATAGAATATGTTGTTCTACCGTTTATTTGTCGAAGTAAGTTGGTCGTTGCGTTTGGCTAATTGTCATTGTTTACTCAAGGGACGACTACCCAACGTTGACTTGAACAATACAACAATTAGGTATGGTTTGAATTTGAATTATAGTTCACTTTTACGACCAATGGTACTTTTGATAGATCATGCCACGTGGGCATGGAATTCATTTTACGATTTGTTTAATATCAATAGAGAAACTAGATTAATTTTCTTAAACCTGTTAATACTTTAATCGTATTAAACTAATCTAATCGGTACACTAATCCTAATACCAAATCAATCAAATGTACCCAAGAATATTACCAGTAGTACTACGTTTTGGGACATGGTCATAAAAATTCAACGCTAGGAATTTATTAGTCCCGTCAGCACTTAGTGTGTCGTCATAACACGTTCGGCGTCACAATCCGTACTGCGACTTTTTATCAAGATACGACATATTCATTTGCATTTATAGTGGTTGTCGGTGTTGCGTACTTTTTCCGACTACCGTCATTTCGCACGTGTGCTGTAAAAGTTATAATTTATCGAATTTTCGATGTCGTGTGAGAGTTATTGACTTGTGCTCCGTGGTTTCGTTACGAATTGTTTTTCGTATTTCGTTTTTATGGCATGTTATTTATTGTGAGATATTGGAAATTAATGAAGACATTTATTTTTGTTTTCGGCGCGTTTTGTTATAATTTCGATATGTTACTGCAGTATAACATGGAACAATCTATTTGTAGTGTTTGTTACAATTACTGGCTTCTTACTTAATCGAGTGATCGTGAGCGAGACGACCCAGAGCGTTGGGGCTTCTAATTTGTCTCTAGGGAGTAACGTTAGCCGGAGAATCGTGGTTACTTTCCTCTTGTTCAAAACCATCTCAGCGTTCTTGCTTCATCTTAAAAACAATGTTTACCCAAAAAGGTCACGTTAAACAAACAGTTTGGTCAAACACACCTGACACACTTCCTCCTAGTTCTCAATATAATAAAAAACACGATTGAATTCGATTCGGTTGATGTTTGCTAAAACAATAGTTCGTGCTAACCTACATTTTAAGCTTTGGCAAAAGAAACAAAAGTAGGACTGAGCGTGTTTGTTTGAATAGCGATCGAATGGTATCGCGCCGGGGCAGACGACGCTACCTAAACGCTATGGGTAGGGTTGTCACTGGCCAATAGGCATTTCAAATATAGAATGATAAATATATCTCAAGAACTACCAAAGGAAGAGGTCTTGACCCTGTTGTGTGTGAAGTGGCATTAAAAAGTCTGATCACATCATCTTAAAACTTTCACCTTACCGCGTTTTCAATTAGGTTACAATTAAGTGTACAATATACAATAGACTATGAGCTTTTCTTCCCTACAGCTGTAGCCAAATGCCATTTAGCACTTGTCTACATGTAGAATAGAAAACCAAGTTATATGAAATTGACGTAAATTTTGACACTTGTCAGTGTCATCCTCATATTGATTTCTACTCTCTCTGTAGACAAGCGCTAAAGTGGCGTTTGGCTACAGGCACTGGATTGATAATTTTAATAGATACACACAACAGCATTAAAATAACAGAACTTATACAAAACAACTGCACACCGATGTTATGATGGTACTTGTCACTACAACCACAAGACTATGCCACCTCATAGTGATATAACGAAACACATTTAAGTCCTTTCGTTTTAAAACTACATGTCATAATCTCGCCTTCAGTCGTTGGACTGTAGCCAACCAACAATCTGTGCTGTATCGCATCATGTTAGGGACGCTAGGTATTTTGTAAAAAACTTCCTTTTATGTTTGAATGTGTGTACGTTAAGTAAAGATACTAAGATATAAATTCCATTAGAGGACAAAATAAACTTTCTCAACAACGGTCCAGAGTTCATCATGACCTTTAAAACCATACCAATAAGACACAAAATTCTGCAGGAGTTTTACACTATTCAATTGAAATCAAATAAATGGAACAGCAAAAACAATAATAGAAGCAAACACTACGGAATGGAACTTTACAAGAAACAAGAAAACGCAACCAACAAAAAACAACAAACATTCGTTGTTAACGTAGTTGAGAGAATAACTGATACACGAACTTGATACACTGATAAACATTTAGCCACAAAAGTTAAAAAGAAAAAAAGCATTTACACCATTCAAAGCAACAACCCGTTGAACACCAAACATTCTTCTAAAGTCGACTTTAAATTAAAACGTTGAGGAGAATTGAGCTAACCCTGCACTACAGATGGACGGACGAAACGTTGAAAAAGTTTCGATGGCACTCCGGCTCGTATTTCAAATTCTACAATAGCCCCCGCTCCAGACGAGATTTATTTCAAAACTAAAACTCGACGGCATCGGTAGGGTTATTATGGACGATAAATTAGAAATTTCGCAATTTACGCGATTAAAATTAATTACGTAATTTTGTGGGGAGGTGAGATTTCTAATTTTGTTCGACTTCAGGGAAGATGAAGGGATTAGTGCATTTTTCTTAAAATAAAATATTTTGTACATTATTTTTAGTTTGGTGTTCAACATAATTACAATTTTTTGGTTTTCATGAGTATGTACAGGTGGAGGTTAATTCTCATACTTTGAATGAAGAGTTGAATGAGTATAGTTTGTATTCTAACTATTAAATTACAAAGAGAAATTGCTGTCTTATTCATTAAAAGAAAACACCTAAAGTCAGACACCTAACTAATTAGTTCCCATACGTAATCTCTGACCTACTTTATCTAAACGGTACATAGTAATTATTGTGTACATAATTGATCTCCAGCCCGCCTGATATAATTACGTTCAGATATAACGTATCTGAGGGCACTTACTAAGATAACCACTACAATCAGTCCTCTACTAAATTAATCGATAGACTAAACATAGCATTAAGCAATCATAATATTTAGAGAACCTAAAATATCCTTAATGTATACATTTGTACATACATATATAATTAGCCAAATTACATTAGCACTTTGAATAATTCCACTACTTCAATAATTGATTGTCACTAATGGTCTTAAATCTGAGGTCAGAGTGAAAATTTCCTAATTAATTGAACCTTACTAGGATTCGGTACAGTAACATGATACATCGAACAAGGATTATTTTTAAAACGAAATATTCACGAAACAATCCTGTTTTGCAGATGAAATCACAAAACGAAACGACTGATGGGTAGTACATCTATGCGACTGAATCCCCACTCAACTCGGAATCACGTTCTTAAACAATTACTTCTGGCCCAATTTTTACACAGCTCCAGCATTAATCAATAGAAAAACAATAAAACCCGGACATCGGATCCCGAAATATCGGTGGAATAGCCAATTTTTATTGAACGGCGTCACTATATGCGAGAAGTGGCAGAAGGTTTGTAAGTATTGATTGAAATTAAGAATTAGGATACATTTTTTGATTTCTTTGGAAATAAATTATCTTGTTAAATGTAGCTATATCATTAATAAAATATGTAAATAGGGTAATTTCCTAAATTTTATTTTAATGTCCGTCTGGTACATTGACTTAAAACTTAAGACACGTGTTTTTTCTTTTCTCACAAAATTAAATACTTTCGACGATACATTAATTTTAAATATCATGTGATGTCACAGCGTGCCACATTTTGTACCACGTTATGACGTAACGATCTCCCACTCCTAAACTTGGCGCCGTTTTATCTAAGTATTGCAACTTAATACAAGAAAATTAAAAAATACGTGTCTAATATTTTTTCATTATTTAACTGACGGACTAATTAGATTTTTAATTTTTATACCCTGGAAACTACCCAATTGTCTTGAAAAAAATAGGTTTTTATTTAACGACTTGTATGAATTGATTGAAATCCTTAGCAAGTACCAAATACCCATTCATAGAGCCAATTTGCTTTAAATTGAGTTTGTGAAGTTTCTTGGGTGGCATTTGTAGCCACATTGAGAGGACATCAAGGAATGCTCCTTTTACAGTTTCTTGCTTCACGTCCTGATGTAGGAAAGCAATCTGTTATTCTGCGCGCGGAACTCTAAAGAACCCATCTCGTTGGTTCAGCATCAATAATTTCGAAGACAACTTATTTCTGTATTGTTCCTCATTGATTTTAAATATCACGATTCTTGTTCTTCCTTTTGTTTGTGTCGAACTGAGAACTGCGAACTAGATTGTTTCCTTAAATAAGACGAAAATAAGAGATCATAAGTGGCTGGGGAACCTGGGAATCGATTACTGACAATAGTGGCTCGAGTGGAAGAACATTTTTCGAGGTTTAAGTACTTATGTCCTTGTTCAGCTATGAGTTTACATTGGCCCTATTAAGCCAAGTATTATCATGAAAAATAGTTTGCGAAGGCACACAAAGGGCACGTGACCCTTTGGGGACGTATTCAGCTGTAGTTTCTGCTCTTTAATTGGTTTGTCCGACAGATAAAGGCTCGCGTACAAAAGGTTTATATATCTTTGTTTTGTTTCACGATTCTTCTATTTGCAGTAATTCAACGCAACAATCGGAAACCGATTGAAAGGATTCCGCTCGAGATACGCTTTGAGAGACTAATTGTTAAGGGAAGTTTCGAATAAAAATTGGAAAAAGAGACATTGTTGAAGTACCCCTTTGAAAAGGTTTTGTTTTCCAGCCTTTTGTTATGGACTGCGTTAATTATAGGGTTTAGAATCGGATGGAGTGAAATGAATGGACACTTGAAGAGACAGCAGTACGATGATTAAATGTACTCCGGTCGAGATCTTCGTTTTGAAAGACAATTGGTATAGTGAAGATGGGGTTGTTTTTGTTTAGAATTTAATCAAAACAGTCTATAAAAAGATTGTTTGGATGAGAGTACTTTGATAAACTTTCTTAATCTGTATAAAATTAAGTAGCAATGAGAGTGTTTATATCATGATTTCAAAACAATCGTCTTAACGACAAATCAACATTAGTAAGTCCAGAACTCATTGAAAAGTTTATCTCTAAAGCATAACAGTGTTAAGAACCTGGGGATTTACATCGACAGTAACCTCTCCTGGAATAAACAATTGCAGGTGGTCAGTCGAAAGTTGTTTGTTTCAGCGGGCTCCTTAAGGCGTCTTCGTAATTTCTTACCCACTAAAACCAAAATTGCACTTGCACAGTCTCTTCTTCTACCAATACTCGACTATGCTGATGTCAGCTATCTAGATATCACCCAAGAACAATTGGACAAGCTTGAGCGCCTTCAAAACCTTTCTATCAGATTTATATTTGGTTTGCGCAAGTATGATCATGTTTCTGAATTTCGTAGTAAGCTCAAATGGCTGCCTATCCGCCTTCGCCGGAACGCTCATATCCTTTCGTTACTATTTAATGTACTTTTTAATCCTGCTGCCCCTTTCTATTTAAAGGAACGTTTTCAGTTCCTGGGTGTCACACATTCGAAGTTCCTGAGATCATCGGAAAATCTTAAGCTCAGCATTTGTAAGCACTCCACTTGCTTTTATGACAAGTCCTTCACAATTCAAGCGGCTCGGTTGTGGAATGCGCTGCCGGTGGAAGTGCGACGTGCTCAAACTCTGGGTCAGTTTAAAGGACGTGTGAAGGAACACTACCTGTCACTGTAGTTATGCTTTTGTCCTTTCATTATGGATAAACACATCACACATACACACACACACACACCACACACACACACACACACACACACATACACGCAACTATATATAGTTATCATTTTACATTTAAGTATATATTTATTAAATAGTATTGCCATTTTTATCTTTTATGTATTATATGTAGTCTGTAAGTTTCATTGATTGTTTAATTAGTTTTTTTTTTTTTATTGCTTTCCTTCTATTTTGATTTATTTTTATTGTGCATCTACCACCCATTCCCAGATTCTTTTCTAAAATTCCATCCAAAGGTTGTCTGGAAGAAATCGCCGCGTGTGATAAGACCGCCCATTGTACTTTAATTACTGTTGCAATGTTTACAATTTTTTTTTCTGTGTGTGCAATAAAGTATATATAACAGTGGGAGTGGGAGTTAAGTGTGGGAGAGCCATGCTTCAGCACGAATGGGCCGGCTCGACCAAAGTCATTCCACGGTAGCATAGAAGACCGATGTGAAACAACGCTAGCGTTGTATTTGCGTGTGAGTAAGGTTACCGGAGGCCCAACAACCCCTCCCCCTTCACCATTCTCCCCATTCTCCACCCAATCTCTGAACTTTCCTTAAATTCCTAATCCCCATAACCCTGGTAACAACCTTGTAACGCCTCTGGTATTCTAGCTGTCCATGAGCGACATGGATTGCTTACCATCAGATGATCTGTCTCGTCGTTTACTGGCTTATCCCATAAAAAACATCATCAGAGTTCTACATAACTAATCAATTTGATTTGATCCTGATAGAAGATATTAATTCTATCTACACTCTAAGAAAATGAAAACGTGATCATACATTGGTTGATAAATAAACTACACAGAACCTATTTCAAGAATTTCATAGCATTTCTTTTAATCTAAAATCTACAGTAATAATGTATTGAGGCCATTATAACTCAGTTACGTATCAGATCGACCTCACAAGTCTCGGCAAAATAATCATAAGCCATACATATGTCAAGGATTAATGGGATTATATTAATTATGTATGAATTAATCCATTTTATAATTACCATGTATGTTATTTGTAATTTGCTATGAAAGTCTAGAATATATTTCATGTTATTAGACCTATTAACATACTTTCTGGATAGGAGTACTAGTTCTATCGTAATATTAGACCTTGGTTTAATTAGAAGTCAAAATAGAGTGTGGTGATCAGAATTAAGTATTTTATTGAGACCTGATTTGGTTTTTATAATAACTATCCTGAGACATACTAAGTTTAATAAAAATCGCGGGTTACTCACGTAAATATACTGAGAAAAGCTCGACTAATTTCGCTATAGAATGGGCTGCGCGATATCGCCGCGACCACGCACGATGATCATGAGGAAGAACCCCTCAGTGGTTTGAAACTAGTAGAGGTTTTCTTAGTATTTTCACGTGATAATCTGAGTTGGTTTATTTGTTCAGTGTGACCCGCCCTTAATGTGGTTAGACGATTGATAAAGATTGCACCAAGCCGCCAAACGGCCTATCTGGAAGTTAATAGGAGGCCATATTCACTAGTGGATGTTTTGTGACTAATATTATGATGGTGATGATATTCTTTATCGTATTTATGACTTAATAAAAAACGACGACGTCTTTCTATAATGACATATTAAAAAGTCACTTCACTCAAAACCGCCACTAGTTTGATCTCCACTAAGATACAAGGTACATAGGTTTAGTTTCCACCAAGCTCAAGTTTCCTAAAGCATGCAGAAGATAACTTGAACACCATAACTTAGCTTCCCATTACAGCATAAAACTACAAACTAAGCAAAAAACTTTGTGAAATATATTTCCTCGGTGGAAGTACCGCGGAGAGTCGCAAAGCACATACATTATAAGTATTGGTACTTAAATTTGCAAAGTAGCGGAGTAGGGCCCGGGGCCAAAAGTTTTCAACCAACCTGGAGTTTGGTATCATTATATCTCAGTAACTCGACTTGTTGCAACGACTCCAGAGCCCAGGGAGGTGTACACTTGGTTTAAAGTAAAATTTAAATATTTTATCGAGATTTATTTTACTAAAGAAGAGACGGACAGATGTTTTTTATTGTGTGACTTGACTTTGACAAGGGTCGTTTTGTTGTAGGTCAATTCTTATGACTTTTAAGTTTACGTGTTTTTTAAATTATTTGAGTACCTAATATACGATTATTTTTGGACTTTTGCAATTTGCAAGTCGATAGAAAATCCTTTTACTGCCTCGTTGGCCGTGTGGTCGCAAGTGCGACTGCCGGGCAAGGGGTCTCGGGTTCAATTCCCGGGTCGGGCAAAGTATTACTGGGTTTTAAAAAAAATCTCAGTATTAGCACGGAGTCTGGAATTGTACCCGGTATATGGCAATAGGCTAGGCCCCCTATTACATGGGACTCATAGCATAAATAGTGAAAAGTGGGTGTTCCATTGTACAGTGGCATAATGTGCATCTCTGTCTACCCCTTCGAGGATAAAAAGGCGTAATGTTATGTTAATGTTATGTTAGAAAATGCTTTTAATAGTAATTTTATTGCACTGGAACTTCAGTACAACTGCATAGCTATGTAGCATATATGCACGTATTACTAATTTTGACAACTGCAATAAGATAACATTTATTATAAGTCTTTTACTGTAAAGAAATTATATCTGTAATGTACGAAAACCGTTGAGCTAAACGTTTTCCGATATGAAGGTTAGTGTGTGTCATGCGAGACTAATAACATTTTTAATAGGATTTTAATTTATATCCTTTTACGATTAATAACGTCCAGTGTCGATTGATTGCGTGTGGTTCTAGGTTCCAAACACAAGCCTTTGTGTAGTGTTTCAAAATTTTTATATAATAGTATCCACTTTAGAAGGTTTTAATAGTATAATTTCAATTAGAAGTCCTGGTTAGCAGAACTTTGTAAAATCAGTAACTGCGAAGTCAGACACAGCTTGTAAAATGAAATGGCAAGTCTCTTCTCAAAAAGGTTAGTCGTCGTTCAGCATTATATGTATTGCCGATGGCGACGATGATATTAACTGAATACAATACGTATCCACACATACGCTGGAGGAATGACCTGTTGTAATGAACATAGTGTTGTAAATTCAAGTGTGGGAGAGCCATGCTTCGGCACGAATGGGCCGGCTCGACCGGAGTGATACACAGAAAACTCACAGAAAACTGACGTGAAGCAACGCTACGTTGTGTTTCGTCATGTGAGAGAGATTACCGGTGGTCCATTCCCCCCACCTCCTTCTCCCTTTCTTCTTCTCAAAATTCCTCACATTCCTTATCCCCAAAACGCTGAAGACGAGACGAGAGTGGCAACGCACTCTCGGTAACGGTACGTCTCTGGCGTTCCAAATGTCCATGAGCGACGCCGATTGCTTACCATCAGGTGATCCGTCTGTTCGTTTACCAGTTTCGTTCACAGTTCACCCGTCTGGAAATACAGGGTCTGGACTTTGAATTTTAAGATATCGCTTGTAAGAACCTATTACACACATACATATTACTTAATAGGCCGTAAGCATCCACTGCTGGCTTTCCCATGGTCTCTATACCTGGCCGGTTGGAGTAAATTGACTATAAATAAATGTATACATGGCTATTAATTACCAATCCAGCGTTTGAATTTGCGTCCATTTTTAAATTACATAATTGCCAAGCTATTTTAATATCAAGCAAATAAAAATTATGAACTAAGTTCCAATACACTTTCGAATGAAGTATTACGTGTTGTTCCATTCCTAAATTTTACAGTGAAATAAATATTTATGTCTGACTTTGTTATTTATTTACGTTTTAATGCATGTTAAATAGAAAAGAAATAGTAAGCCATGCTCAGTAGAACAATAAATCCTTAAAGCGTGTCGTAGTGAACTATATTAAATTTTCTTTATATACTACAAGCTGTTGCCTGCGACTTCGTCCGTGTATAATATGATTCATGTTTCATCCCATAGAAGTATTTAATCGGGATAAACAGTATCCTATCACCTAAGTCAGCCCATATCCCTGGCTTTATTCCAAATTTCATTAAAAATCGTTCAGTTGTTTCAGCGTAATTTATGGACAAACATTCAAATTAAGATACTTTCGCATTTATATAGTGTGATTTGTGTAAGTCGGGCGGCTGTTTGTAGGCAGTTGAATGTTGAAACTTCGATTCCTTGGTCCGGAAATGTACCTATTCAATTTTTGAGTAGTAAGGACCCAGTAGTCTTTATCGCTGATGGCTTTGAAATCGATTCCTGGGTTAGAAATAGTGTTACTAAGGTTTTTAAAGAATCTCAGTTTACCCAGTGTTACAATAAGGACAGCACAAAGTATGAAAATATGATTTATCTTTGAAATGCTCTGCTTAACCCTTTTTAGAATAGGATGCCCGATACTATGGAATATGTAGTGCGTACTATAAGAAATAAATTAATCTTGCAATGCAATGAGGGAGACGTGTTGTTCTTATGAATAACTTTAATTAAGTGTCTAATATCTATCTTACGCTACTTACTTATAGGGCGAGGTGTCACACACACTACAAACTGGTTTCACAAATAATGTAAATGTATTCTAGAGCACTACCTACTGACGCTCCCAAGACTCGGTACAACTTTACTCATATTTCCTGTATACATATAAATACTTAGTTGTATTAGCCATTACTTGCTATCAGGTGATGGAATGTGGTTGAGTCAAATTTATTTGCCATTTTGACTGAACTTCTAACAAATATACTTTGTGTATTGTTTTTAAGCATTTAAAGCATTTATTTCCATTCATTCCTCACAGAAAACCGACGTAAAACCACGCTTGCGTTGTGTTTCGTCGTGTGAGTGAGGTTATCGGAGGCCCCATTACCCCCTCCCTAGTCTCCCGAATCTCCAAATCCTCCACAATCCTCAAATTCCCAGTTCCCAAAAGGCCGGTAATGCACTTGTAACGCCTTGGTTTTTCGGGTGTCCATGGGCGGCGCCGATTGCTTACCATCAGGTGATCCGTCTGTTCGATTACCGGCTCATGACATAAAAAAAATTTTGAAACGTCAAAAATTGAATTGTCCGTCTGTCTGTCTGTCAGTGAAAGTAGGCTTCTTATTTTTTAGAAGAGTGTGTATTTTTGTACGTGGTTTTGCAGTTGCTATGTTAAACCATTTATATCAGTTACTTTGAATGTTGGCACTTATGAAGTGAAAAAATAAATAAAAATCCAGACAAGAACGGGTAAAAACTCAGTTGTCTTTTAAAAGAAAGTTGTAACTTTATAACACGATTTATACTTATTTACTTTACGGAGTAGTTTTAGTACATTCGATTAACGTACTGTATAAATCCTTTTTCAATGTTGTCTACAAAGTTTATACTTCAGTATTATTGAAAAATGCAAATAAAAACTCGATCAATAGCTGCTTATCTTGAATTTAAATTTATCGAACGAGAGCCTATAAAAGAAATTGCTTTTAAATTAAGTGTCAATACATAAATATTAATAACTGATCCATAAAACTGTAGCTTAGTGTTAGGGCATAAGAACCAAAGCAATTTAGAATTTAAAGTTTATAATGATAAGGTGCATAATTGTTGTTACAGTAAAGCATACATGATATTTATCATTCTATTAAATTAATGTCGTAATAAGTTAAGATATTTTCTCTTATCGCAACAAAAGTTAATAAGCACTATCCAAAGTTTGTGAAGATTTATGAGTGATAACTTCGTAATTAATAGATATTTAGTTAATAAGTAATTAATGGCAAGTTGTTTCAGACTTGCACTTCGAAAATCTTATTAAAATAGCTTGTTTAAAAAAATAATAAGTACTAAAAATAAATAAACCATCTATGTTAGAGTTTAGAGTTCAGAATTTCATCAAAGTTAGTACCTCTTTAGACGCAGACGGGTGTTAATCACTGCGAGGACCGTCCGAGGACACAGTGGAATATACGGTGGGGGCGTGCCCTGTATGGGCTGAACACCGCCGTGCCCTTAGGGATGTGATCGACGACGGCGACGCAGCACAGTTTTGCGAAGCAGCCATGCTAGCCAAGGAGGAGACGGGGCGCGTGAGGCAGAGATCAGCATTCTCTTCATGATTCAATCGTCTCGAAGGAAACTCAGGGCGCCGGGGATCGTGAATGATCTCCGGCCACCGTAAGCAAGGGCCTAAGGACGGCGCATCGCGTTCTGACGCATCAGACTACCACGAATGGGGCCCAATAGGGCTGATGCCGATACGAAGTCACGGAGGACGTAAAAGGTTACTAGGGTACCGGCTTCAAGTGCAGGAGTAGGAACGGTGTGGATTTTAGTCAATAAGAGTCTGAAACTCCCTCCCGGCTCACCTAGGCGGGAGAAGTCATTTGATGATTTTTCCCCCTTAAAAAAAGACGGATCATTTAACAATAAAACTTACCATAATAATACGTAACTTAATTATAAGAACATTACATATACTCCAGTTTTTAGTACATTTTTATCTAAGTAACAATTTAGTTTAAAACAAATACATACGGTACCTACAAGTACTGAATTAACTTCTAATAAATCTTAGCTTTATTTTAGGGTTTACTATAAAAAAAAAACACTTAATTATCTTTAATTAAAAGTTCGTTGTTGCTTGATACTCACTTTATAAATGAATATAAAAAATTAATTACTTTTTTTTAAATTTAGTAGGTGGCTATAATTTTGAGAATCGTTAGCTGAAGAGCTCACTCTTGCACGGTTTACCTTATAAAAATCGAGGAAGAGATTTTCTAATATAAAAGGTTGTATCAAGTCTTAGTGGTAAATTGATATACAAAATATTATACACATTGAGAACAATGTAATACCGAAATATATGTGTGAGTACACACAATCGAACCAACAACAAAACTATGTAACTAGACAATTGTATTGTAAACCTGATTGAAAAAGAGTAACCTATGGAGTTTCTTGCTCGTTCTTCTCCATAGGAATGGTGCTCATTCCAAGGTGTAGCCTTGGAATCTAACCTGAGCCATAGCTCAGCGGCCAGTAATCCAGCCACTGCATCGAATTAAAATATATATCCTACTTACCTAAAATTAAAAAAGACATCTACATAGTTCTGTATCACTACGGCTTAAAATGGTTAACGAGATTATCTACCTCTAAATTACATATACATACAAATAAAAGAATGTTCTAAATGTGAAACTTTGTATTTTCATTAAAATGTTGGTTTGTTTAAATTAATTCAGCGCACAGATGGACCGTGACTTAGATTAACGCGTAAGATACATTTTATCTCGAATATGAAGGCGAAACTGTAGTCTATGTTTGCTAAAATATAAAATAACATCATATTTTACTAAATATTTTATCCTATGAAAATCTATTTTCATTAACATTTTAGTATGCACTTTCCAATTTTATGGAAGGATAATGAAAGGGCAACAGTCGAATTTGAATAACATTTCCTATATTTCGTTTTATGTTATCAAAGTGAATTACAGAGTTGTAAAAACACCCACTTTTCGCTTTGTATCTGTTATTTACTCACGCATAACAGACACGAACAGACTATTTTTATTTATCTTTCTAAAATCAAATACAACGCTCTAAAAAAACAAGAAAAGACATAATATAGAGTGGTTATCACATTTTAACCCCCAATTTCTATAACAACACGTAATAACATCTCCTAAATACAATGTTAGCGTATTTTACGATTTAATTCCATACATTTCACTCAAGTATGTGCTTAAGCGGCTTAAAGTACAGTCTGGTTATAGCTTTACAGCGCTCAATGACGTATGCGTGCAACACTAGTTGAACAAACGGTTTCTAAAACAAAATGTTGCGGAAAATTTTATATGGGATTCCATTTACGTATGTGCGTAATTTTCTTATTTATGTTTGTTGATTTAGTCTATGTGCAATGGTTGAAAAAAGTGTAGTAGTTCTTTGATTTCAAACTCTTTAAACTGTCAAACACCAAGCGGTCACCGGTGACCGCGACCTATTGTTCTTTAATTGTGTCTATAAAACCGGTACTCGACGAGTTAATAACGTCATCAACAATCTCAAGATATCTTGACAAGATTTAATTAGGCCGCCGACAAATTTATCGAAACTTCGTGCTCCATCGTAGGCCACATCATCGCTTACCACCAGGCGAGATAGTGGTCAAACGTCAGTCCCATCTAATATAAAAAAAACTGGTGCACCTTTATTGGTCATTGACCTCTAGTTTAGAGCATACTTAAAACCCAGCAACAAAACTACCAAAGCGATATACATTAGAAGTATGCACTTACGTCTGTTCTTTTGTATCAGTGATATGATTAAGTAAAAACGCGGGTTACTCACGTGAATATACTGAGAAATGCTCGTGCGTGGTCGCAGCGACGTCGCGCACGCTGCTCATGAGGAAGAACCCCTCTGTGGTTCGAAACTAGTAGAGCTTTTCTCAGTATATTCACGTGAGTAACCCGCGTTTTTACTTAATTTAGTATGTCTCACGATAGTAATCATAAAAACACAGTGATATGATATCTGGACTACACTGTCTGTTTTGTATTTATAGCTGCATACAATGGAGTTACCATCAAAGGACCTGCATCCATATTGCACCGCATTTTAGCGACTGACAATAGTGGAGTGTAATGTACACTCAATATTTTACGCGTTCAAAAAGCCACCGGATCACCTGGTCTTAGAGTTGAAAATTCCATGTAGCCTTCATTGTAACGGCTTTTGCAGTCACTGTAATGCATACTTTAATATGTAATAATTCATGATACATTGATAATAAAATTTTATAGATGACATTTTTAAATTTGTAAATTGATAATTGTAATTAAAACTGGGTTATTATGGATCCTATGCTTTTATAAACAATGTTTAATTAAAATAATAATGAAATTGACAGCTCATAGTTTCATAGTAAATATTATTGGTCCCAGCTAATAGAGGATGAGCGTACAACCAGATACATTAAGAAATTTTCTAAAACATGAAATTTATAATAATAAAATGTGAGGTTACTGGAGGCCTAATTACCCTCCCCAAATCTGAATCCAAATATCCTTAAATTCCTAATTCCCAAAAGGCCAGAAGGCACGTAACACACTTTGTACATCCTCTGATGTTCCAGGTGTCCATGGGTGACGTCGATTGAAAGAAAGAAAAATAGTTTATTTGCACACCGTCATAAAGTACATAAAATAACATAAAAAAGAAAAAAAATAAGATTGCTTCATCATCGAGTAAACCGTATGTTCGTTTACCGGCTCATCCCATAAAAAAGAATCCTTACTAATATTATAAATCTGAAAGTGAGTTTGTTTGTTGTTCCGCTTTCATGCCGTAACTACTAAACCGATTGTTATGAATTTCTGCAGACGTAAAGTTAGAAGTCCAGATTAAATAATAGAATACTTTTTATCCCGGAAAATTTTGATATTCCCGAGGGAAAACAAAAGTATTGGTATAGATGGCGCTGTGTGTATTGGTATATGTCACATAGGCTACTTTTTATCCTTTTGTGACGCGAGCGAAGCCGCGGATAAAAGCTAGTACTCTATAATATTTATTTCAATAATCACTTTGACTGACTAGACTCAGGTATCAAGTTTATTCGCCCAATAAGCTAGGCTGGTCGGTCTAAAACGTATATGATTACTATTTTATTTAGTTGCAGCCTCCTCGGTTAGGGTAACATGACTAAGGGTTTTGTCTGAAGCAGAAAATAGTTTGTTGTGAAATCCCGAAAGAAAGACGTGAGTGGAACATCAAACAGTGTGAAAATAATAAATAATATACTGTTACTCAACCATGTTCTTACAAATAAGTGAGTATTACTTCTTCAGAGTCTTATTCAGAGCTTGAATTATTTGTAGGTGTACAATATGTGAAGTGTATTTAGAAATTAGTACAGAGACTTATTAGAGTTATTGGTTTTTCTAATTAATATTACTATTTGTATCCCGTTGCCTGCCTGCCTCGTTGGCCGAGTGGTCGCAAGTCCAACTGCCGGGCATGGGGTTTCGGTTTCGATTCCCGGGTCGGACAAAGTATTACTGGGTTTTTTGAAAAATTTCCCAGTAGTAGCACGGAGTCTGGAATTGTGCCCGCTATATGGCTCACCACCTATTACATGGGACTCATAAATAGTGAAGGATGTTACATTGTACAGTGGTATTAAGTGCCGTAATTTGCACCTCTGGCTACCCCTTGGGGGATAAAAGGCGAGATGTTATGTTATTCGTATCCCAAAATATGAATTGTTATAACCTGATGTATAAGTCATGGACTTCGGAGATTATGTTAAGTCATACATCTACATCAATTGTTTTAATACTAATTAGAAGTTTTATAATATCATCCTTATGCCCAAATACTGAAACGTTACTCAATTTTAAGTCGCGCTTAAGCATAATTCTGTCACTACAAATTCTTTGTAAAATGACAGAGATAGCACGATATTTAAGCACGACTTCAAATTGAGTAACGTTTCAGTATTCCAGCATTAGACTATTGCAATATAGGGGCGTCGAGAGCAACGAAGGAGAGTTGTTCTTTAGAATAACTATACTTAATTGATCAATATTATATCAACTTATGATAGCTACTTATAGGGCAAGGTGTGTGTCACATACTACGTTATTGAGGAAGGTTGATATTCATCCAAATCTGCATAGCTAAGCTGTAAACTTATTGAAAAAACTTTACAGAGAACAAGGGTTTTGCCAAACATAGCAATTGAATTCTATTCTTTTCTGTCTTTTTGCTTTTTTAAAAGACGTTGCCTCACAATAGGATTTTCTCCTGGGTCATGGGTGCGTTTACAAACATACAAGTTCACATACACATGACACTCAGACCCGGAACAACAATCTGTGGATCACACAAAGAATTGTTCCGTACGGGAATCGAACCCGCGACACGTTATGCGGCAGCCAGTTGCCCAGCCACCGCGCCAACCGTGCAGTAGCTAATTGGTAATACTGAACTAAATTTACTTCTACAATCTTCTAACTTATATTACTAAACCATTTTAAACCTTTTACAGATAAAGATCTGCATTCTGAACAGTTTCAGAGTAAGTTGTAAGTTAACACCCGATTATACATACTGCAGTGCAAAGTTGCGATTCTATTGGTTTTGTTACGGCTTTAGCTCCGATATCGTCTATAGATTGGTAAGATTATCCATGTGTTGATTTCATTGTTCATTTCATTTCATACAGTTTCTGGTTGACTTTTTATTCTATAGCTTATTTTGTGTAAGGTTTCGTATGTTTCGCAATATATTGTTTGTTGAATGGTCGTGTCTTAGGTTGATTCTTGTGTCGAACAAAACTTTGTTACCCCTCTTACTTTTACATTTTGATTAATTGACATTCTTTCCTTAGCCCCGAGCTGTGATTACAATAACAAAGTTATGACCATTCCCAACCCTTTCCAACTTCGAGAATTTCCCCCATTTCATTAATTTAATCATACATTGAAACTCAACAATTCCCAAGACGTGTAATTTCGAAGCGCATTTTAAAATTCAAAATTTAAACATTCAGGAGTTGCGTAACTCTGAAACACCCTATTTCGCGAACTCTCCTGCTAATTATGTGCTGTTATTATGAGTTACGAATTCATAAGCGGAAAAACAAAAGCTATTACTCGTCAACTTAAACTTTTAATTAGTTGTCTGAACTGCGTGCTGCGCGCTGACCTTGTCAGCTGGAGTGCTGTTCGGGAATACGGGTAAATAATACAAGCTTTGTCTTTATTAACTAGTTAATAATTCTGTAGTGCACATAATGAACTGTTAATTATGCAATGGATGAAGATAACATCAGTTATTTAGTAGATGGAATCATCTGTTAGTTGTTCTTTGTGTATCATCTATGTTAAAGCGCATCAGATGTCACACAGTGTAAACAAACAAAACATAATAGATACCCTACAAGGGACACAAACATATCGATTTAGAAAACTCGTATAGTATTTCAAACACGACACTACTATCACCTAGCTCGCCATGCTTCCATTGAAACATACTTACACACTATTCGTTACAATCTGCAAGCAGGACTTTGACAAATGCTCGCCCATAATTTCCAACCATCTCTTCGGACACTGCCATTTTAAGAAGACCTTCCTCTCCCCTCTACACCGGACATGATATCAAAGAGTAGAAGGGGTGCTATCGAGAGTGAATGGGGTCTGACTAGAATGGATGTTACAGAAACATCGGTTCGAGGTATTATCAAGGCGGTAAATGTGCTAAGTCAGGGGCTACTTATCTCAGCTATTACTCTTTGCTAAGTGAAAGGCATTTGCATTCAGCATGTGGGTATGAAGGTGGCCGCGTGGATCGGTCAGACTGGAGCAGCGTTAAATAAATTCTCGAGAGTCTCTCTCGCGCAGTTAACGTTTCTGAATGTTAAGTCTGAATATATAATCGTTTAATACCGGAAAATTGCTTTAAGCTCCGCCGCTGCTTCATCTGGGCAGTATATTTTGTTTAATGACTCCTATTATTATTAAGTTCTGTTCCTCGGTAATATGTTTAAGATTTTCTCTGAACATCTCCGTCACGTTGATGTAATTTCAAACGAGAAATGTTGATGAAATTCTTTGGAATTAAAGATGAGATCAAAGATTTTCGCTGATGAAGTTACAGTTTTAACTCATTAATTATTTATTGTGTACCTCGTTTACAGTTTTAAATGAATCGGTTTAAAGTTAAAATATTTTGTATTTTAGTTATGAGTTCGTATCTTAATTCTATTTAATTATACTTTCTTGTATATTTTAAGCTACATTTTGGTACACATATTTTAAAAGCACTCATTAAATATTGAGCCATTAAATTAACATTCGGAAACTCTCATAAACTGCAGTGCTGCCTTCTACTACATAAAATATTAGCGCGTACCAAATTTGAACAGATTATGACAAATTTTTATGAACAACAATCATCAGCAGTCACAATAGTAAAATCAATATACACAAAAAAAAAACATTGTAATTAAAAGCAGCCCCTACAAATTAATTGCCGCGTTAATTATTAATATTTGTTCCACTTCTGATTCCGATGTAACCTGACACAGTTCATGTTTTCGTTTGTTTCAAAGTTGAATTCGTTTATTTCTCTCATTATTTTCTCACAAATGACAATTGCGAACACAGAAAATACTGGAATATGAAATTTTTCAAAGATTTTACTAAAAAAGAGGTTTTATCATTTCAACCAAAGCTTGCGTTTTGTTTTCTGTTTCGTCATGTGATACTGGAGGCCCAATTATCCTTCCGCCCTTCCCCAATCCCTGAATCTGAAACAATCCTCAAATTCCTAATCATTCAAAGATTGGTAACGCACTTGTAACGCCTCTGGTGTTCGGGTATCCTTGGGCGACGCCGATTGCTTACCATATCCGTCTTCACGTTTACCGGCTTATCCCATAAAAATCGGCGAGCAGTTTTTATAAAATAATTGATGTGACCATTTGCAAGGAAAAGGTGGAATACACTGTACTGTTGAAAATTAGACTAAGATCCATTGTATCACATGTCATGTTCCTGTGAATAAATTTCTATTTCTATTTCGATTTGCAGCACACAGTCACTTAAAAATTTTGATGAATTTATTTCTAGTCTCTGAGTTTCTACTGACAACTATTAATTTCAAAATCTTACAATAAAATTGTTTAAGAGGGACTCAAATAACTACTCATGCCAAAGCATTCACACATTACGTGTAACATGAAATTAGTATGTTTACATAGAATCGACGGAGACTAATAAGTGAGATAGCACAGGTGACAGCATGTCATACTACTACAATCGGCCAATATTTTTCATTGTACTTTCGACCTTATACCAAAATAATAAAGTTGAAAATCGAATAAAGATATTAACAAAAATGTATAGCTTGATCTGCTGTTGTCTGTACTTCCTGGATGAATCTACACAAAGCGTCGTGTTCCACAGCCACTGAGCTCGTTTTCAGTATAATATTTGTGGCAACATTTCCTGCGAACCTTTTGAGTTCACATTCTCGCCAGAATTTTACAAAACTGCTCTGAACCAGATGCAACTGCGTCAGCTTTTCTTTCATATCCGTAACAGCATGAAAACGCTATGCATTCGATAGAACGGACAAAGGTCCTTGGCTCGGGGTCGTGTATTCCTTTGCTGACTTTGACTTTCAAAACTGTCGAGTCAACCGGAATATTTTCATTAAAGTAACCATGTTACATGTTATTTATATTCTTTATGTTTCGTTGTTAAAGTTAATATAACTTTCAATATTATAACGTTGGTTTGGTAGTACTTTTTTACTTGCCCTAATGTTGATACAGTATAATATGATATGCGGGTTGTAATAAAAATTGGTTGACAAAAGTATATTTTATCCATTTCCCAGAAAACAGGAATATGAATTCTGTTTCGTTTTTCGAATTTCTACATACAATAACATGAATGGAGTTAAATAAACATTACATTGAAGTGTGGGAGAGCCATGCTTGGGCACGAATGGGCCGACTCGACCTTAGTGATACCACCGCCTCACAGAAAACCGACGTGAAGCAACGCTTGCGTTGTGTTTCGTCGTGTGAGTGAGGTTACCGGAGGCCCAATAATCCTCCCCTTCCCCAATCTCCCCAATCCCTGAATCCCCAACGATCCTCAAACTCCTAATCCCTAAAAGGCCGGTAACGCACTTGTAACGCCTCTGGTGTTCTAGGTGTCCATGGGCGACGCCAATTGCTTACCATCAGGTGATCCGTCTGCTCGTTTACCAGCTTATGCCATAAAAAAACATGCACGGTTAAATACAAAAACGTATTTTTAACAAATTAAAAAGCTCTTTCCTTTTTGGAAACGTTGTGTTATTAAAAAAAATATCTCTCAAACGATTACACCTACGTGCCTACCGACCGTTTTTCTCACAAAATTTCCATCAAAAAATTCATCGATGCTGGTTGCAAAACAAGGCCGCATCGACATCGTTCCATAGCCGTGCGTTATCCTTCACTCCGGGGATTTTCTCCTGCCATCGTTTGTCCAAATTGACAAATTGCCGGCACACGTCGCAGACCCTCAGATTATTTTATCACGTTACAACAGTTCCTGTAATTGCATTCATTAGCTTCGGTTGACTTCTTCTGGTGTCCGTCTGTATTGCGAATTTTACAACGACATACTCTGTTTTATCAAGGATTTTATGGTTACGTACAGTAAAAAAAGATACACAATTTTATCTAGCAACAAAGAATAAGTCACCGAGACAGACTAAAAAATTGTAAAGCCCCGTGTACTCAACCGCGGCAAACCAAAAAATCTCCCATTCATAATTAAAAATTAAACTTCGGACAAGGCTGTACCTACAAAATAAATAAGCGAGTAACCGAAACCGGAGCAGTATTTAAAAAAATAACGTCAAAACTTTTGGACTGGCCAAAAAGATTTGCGTTTTAAAATCTAAATTCACGTACTGCTCTTGAACCAAATGTAGCAATTTGAGCGTAAAATTAACTTTGTAACGACGTAATGCCCAAGTGGGCTAAATGAAAATGGTAAATAATAAAGTAAAATCGAGAGGGCGTGCCAAGTCAATTTTGCGACTAAATGAATCGAGAGTCGTTACGGATAAAAATCGTTCGGTCCTCACGGATCGGGTGTAATGTCCCAAATTTTTGGTTTCCCTTATCTGATTAAGGAGCCAATGAGTCTGTTATAAATGTTAGTTTTTGGTTTTAATTTTGGGTCTAACGTCTCTTAGAGGTAATTTATTAAGGTGCGAAGAGTTTTGGACTTTGATTTTAGTACTTTACTGTGGCTTTTTGTCGTTAATAGCCATTATAGTAGCCTCGAGATAAGATTCTTCTTCGCAATTTGAAGTTTAGTATTGAGGACTTGAAACTATTAACTCATCTTGTAGTCCTAATTGCAATAATGTTTAGGCTAGTATAATACATATTCTAGTTTCAATTTGATCCTATTTATATCATTTTCCCCAACCAAACATACGTAGGTATAATAGTCACATATTAGTGAGACGGACTTCCAGTCTAAGATGTTATTTTCCGTGTGGTTAAGTTATTACTAAGCGATCTCGCTCAGCTGACGGCTTTGCTTTCCATAAGATATTGGTTTCCCATAATATCTGGCTGACCTTCAGACGTACTTTGTCTTAATATGCTATGATTATAATAATATTAACGTTATACAACTACTATAGCAATAGTAATAAAGATGTTTTATGAAGGTTTTGGTTATTATTAATAACATTTTTTTTCAATGCTTTTTATTTTTCTAGATGGTGGATGATTTGGATTTTTGGAGTGGTAATTTTAGAGGTAGTAAAAATAAGATATAGTAACACACCGATTCGGCATTCGCATATGATAAGGTAATAACTAATAAAGATTGAATTTAAATTGAGAAAAACATCACCAAATATAATGTCACCTCCCTAAAACATAACAGAAGCTTATCCTCATCTCCATAACTTCAAGATAAGCGACGAAACTCCTCCAAATATACAAAATTTAACATTTATCGATGACAAAGTTACATCATAATTTCTTCGCCTCTAACTTAGGCACCCACTTTCAGTAATTAACAGGATTCGGTTTTGATTAAGCAAATAAATGATTCCTTTACGATTTTAAACATTAAACTCTGTTCCTCGGTGCAATTAAAATGTTTGTGTGTGATTTGAGAAATGGATTGGAAGTGGAGGGAGGGGGGTGGTTCAGTAAATTTCAGTCAAATATCTGTGTGTTATAAATGAGAAATTGTTCCGATGTTTTACTTGTCAGAACTTAGTTTCTGATCGTCCTGATTGCGTGTGATTGATGGTAACTTTGTGAATGATGTTTTTTAACTGAACAAGAGTAACTGTGTTTTGTTTATCATTTACATTTCGCGATTCATTTCAAGATAAACTCGTGCGGTTGGTATCAAATGACGGGAGATATTGTAGTCAATTTTATTTATAAATGTGATGTAATGTTACAACTGTAATCAATATTAAATAAGTACAAAAGATAATGAATGCCTGTAACTGCATTGTTAATGATATTTTAATTATGATGTCTCTTTTTAAGTATCTACATACAAAATTACAGTAAAGATTAATAAAAATATTAATAGAGCGAATTGTATATTGCATTGAGTGCCTTGTTGGCCGAGTGGTCACAAGTGCTACTGCCGGGCAAGGGATCTCGCGTTCGATTCCCTGGTTGGACAATGTATTACTGAGTTTTTAAATTTTAAAAAAATCTAAGTAGTAGCTCGGAGTCTGGAATTGTGCCCGGTATATAGGCTCACCCTCTATTACATAGGACTCATAACATAAATAGTGAAAAGTGGATGTTACATTGTACAGTGGCATTACGTGCTGTAATGTACTCTGCTTACCACTTCGGGGATAAAAGGCGTGATGTTATGTTACTAATTGCATAACTCAGGTATTCAAGTACGTACAAACGAGGGTGTGACATGGAAATGCAAGTAAACGATAAGCTAACAAGCTGCCAGCTTTGCCTGGCATCGTCGAGACTTACTAATACCTGGCAACGTGTTAGTAATACCTCTAGTGCCAGTTAATAGTTCATTTTCATCAGGATATATTCAAATTTTGTGTCATTTGTCTAAGAGTTCTGCTGATAGTGTAAATGCATAAAGCTTTAGCAGTTCCTTTGTTGAATTAATGGAATGGCGATTGCTAATTCTAAATTAGTAGGACACGTTACACATTATTTGAAATTGTACCTTCCACATTGTGATAGTAGGTTCATTCTATCATCATCAACAGCCTATAAATGCCCACTGCTGAGCAAAGCCTCTTCTCACACGGAGAAGGTTAGAGCATTAATCACCACGCTTGCTCAATGCGGGTTGGCGATTTCAAACTTATAATTAGAAATTATAAATCCAGGTTTCCTCACGATGTTTTTCCTTCACCGTTTGTCAATGGTGTCTAAATAATCTCAGAAAGTACATATAACTCGGAAAAAGTCACATTGGTACTTGCCGTTGGTAGGTTTCGAACCCGCACCCTCATGCACGAGAAGTGGGCGTCTTAAACCTCCGGGCCACCACGACGTTATTCTATATTTATTCTATATTGGTAAAATTACGTAGATATCAATTTCTGAGATCAACCGACAGTCTTAGTATTATCTTTCCTACGTTTGTCTTACAAAAATATAATGTGTTTTTAACGACTGAATATGCTGCTAACCTTTACCATTATATTCTGATATTTTTTCTTTTTACAAGACTAGAGATTTTGTATAAGTTTGGGATTTTACTACATGAAGTATTTTCTATAATCGAATAGCAAATACCGTAAGCCGTACTCGAGAGGCCGGCTCAATGTTATTGTGAATTAATAGCTTGGAAGTTTTAATTTAGGCGTGTTCAGTACCAAATACAGTTACCAGAAGCAGCACCCTAGCTCCACCACAAAAAATGGGATCGCTCTGATTACCCACTTAAATTACATTTGGCGTCAGAACATCGTAAACCAGGATCATTGCTCATCGTGTTCTTTAGGAGCTCAGCGTTGCTTGATGACGTGTAATTACAGAAAGAGGTTGCTCCTACAGCCTCAGAATCTTTTAGCTGATTGAAAAAAATGTTGAAAAAGGTATCGAAAGAATTGGAGTGTGGTTGAGGTGAGATTGTAATTGGTTGAGAAATCAAAAGCTGTTTGTTTTGTATTGAAACACGGAGATAACAAAAGATTGGAGAAATGGATGAAGAAAATTTGATGTGTAGCGCGTTTTTAGGATTACGATTTATGTTGGGAGGTTTCTTTTTTCTGTATGGATTTGATTTAATTGATTGTCTCGTTGGCCGTGTGGTAGTAAATGCGACTGCCGGGCAAGAGGTCTCGGGTTCGATTCCCGGGTCTCGTCCCCTCTTGCCCGGCAGTCGCACTTGCGACCACTCGGCCAACGAGGCAGTCCATAATTCTGTATGTATATGTATATGTTAATCAAAACTTTATTCACTACATAATATGTCAATGAATATTATAAATCGCTCTACATAGACGAACATTTTAAGATGTCATAATAGCAGAATTATCAGTTACAAGTGAAACAAGTGAATTTATTTCTGCAAATAGGCTAGAAGGCAGCACTTTTACACGTCAATTTTATCAAACGAACGATGAGGTCGACATTTCCTAACTGACTACTATGAGAAGAAATGCCGAAACAAACTCAGAGGTCCGTCGCTTTAGTCTTTAATACTATTGATTATAAGCTTATATATACATAGTGTTATTGATATATCGACAAACTTACATAGATTGTATTTTCTTATCGATACCCATTTCAGACTATCCACACAACATTAACAGCCTCACAAAACTACATGATCCTACCAAACAATACTTCATCAAATCCTTTATTATCAAAGGCTGAACCAAAATCGACACTTCACACGAGATATCAAAAAGCCTTTCGATATCTCAGCCGATATCGTACGTAATTTAAAGACTGAGGATCTTGCCTGCCAAAGAGGATTACGTACTTCCTATGGCAAATATTTGTGCCAACATTGCTTGGCTACATGGATGTTGGAAGATATTTGGCGCTCGAGATTTATTTTTGGAAGTGAGATTTGATTGAGCGAAATTGTGTTGTGTTTAGCAATCTTAGCAGATTTGGGGTAAAAATTGGATTAGGAACTTTGAGATAGTAACATATAAATAGACGTATAACGAAGGTGTTGTGGTAGACATATAACATTGACTTATCACGTGATATTACAATTATGTCAGACAAAAAGGATAGGTAGAGCTACTATCTATCAAGAAAGGATGGATAATTTTATTACTATAGCAAGATTGAATAGAAAACCAAAATTATTTAAATAACAAACGGTAAAGTGGGTATTTTGAATCAAATTTGTAGAATATCGTTTAAAATCCTAGAATCTGTGCCAATGCTACTTGGTCAATCCACGAGTCTACTTAAATTGTACTCGATAGATATACAACTACAAGACAAATGAAGCAGTCAGTCGCTTACTAGCTCAATAACTTCCTATGTATAGATTAGACAAGTTAGTATAATAGTGCAACAGATACTTCGGTTGAACAAACTTAGGCTGGTTGCTCGTACTATTATTCGCAGCTTCTTGTTACGACAAACAATGTAAGCGTCGTAGAAACTCGATGAGAACGTATCACGTTCCCAAATGTTTGGCTGTTTGAAGCTGCTCCGATTTCAGGCCAGCCGTCAAATATTCCATGCTTTCTTTTGAACATACTGAATGGAGTCAATTATGAGTTATTTATGTTTAGGTGGTTTGTTAGCTGGCTGAATGGTTGCAACTACGATTGATAAGTTTAAGGTGCCTCGAAGAGATTTTCGGTTGCCGAAAATTATTATTGGCAAAAGAGGTTCGAATTGCGCCTGGATTGTATTATGGCAATATGGTCACACCCTTAACACATGGAACTAGAATGATGCAGGAATCATAATTAGTGAAACTTGGTATTCGATTTATAAAGTGTACCTATGCCTAACATTGAAGCATAATATAACATCACGCATTTTATCCCCGAAGGGGTAGGCAGAGGTGCACATTATGCCACTGTACAATGTAACACCCACTTTTCACTATTTATGTTGAGTCCCATGTAATAGGGGGTGAGCCTATTGCCATATACCGGGCACAATTCCAGACTCCGTGCTACTACTGAGAATTTTTTAAAACCCAGTAATACTTTGCCCGACCCGGGAATCGAACCCGAGACCCCTTGCCCGGCAGTCGCACTTGCGACCACTTGGCCAACGAGGCACATTAAAGCAAAATTTACTAAAACTAGTATAAATCGCAGATTAATAAGTGAACAAAAAATCAAGACTCATTTGTACCTAATCTTTGACTCCAAATCAAGATTACGATAACGTTTATCTAGACACAAATGAAGACCTTTGAGCCTGCATTTATTGTTATCATCGAATTGATTCATCACAAGCGTGACAGGAGTGAGTAAGAGTAATTGTTCTCAGCGGGTCACTGACCTTTATGTTATTATTATGTTCATATTTCTTTTTTTATCTTTTGAATTATGCTTGTGAAGTCAATAATATAATTCGTGAACATGAATTTTAAACCCTAAAGGGGTGGCTAGATCGGAGTCGCGGAGAACCTAACGGGTAACCAGGGCTCCGGCTCGACGTGCAGGAGAAGGAACGGGGTGGTTTTTAGTCAGTAAGAGTCTGACACTCCCGTCCGCCTCACCCAGGCGGGAGCAGTCATTCGATGATTTTCCCCCCTTAAAAAAAAGGGGTGGCTAGAGCTGTATATAATTATACAATGTAGTATAGAGAACTTACACCCATATATGTATCCCAAAGCGGTCACCGATGACCGCTCTCCACTAACTACATTATATTTTGTATGAACAAATTTAGGGGATGATTTTCAACCATTTTCAACAGGTTAAAATTAGTGTTGTTAACAGACTCATTTAAAAGAAACCAAAAAAGTTCCGATTCTTTAAACTAATTTTGAAATAGAGTGATACGCTAGAGTATTACTCGCAACATTAGAAAGTGGTTACAAGTGGTCACTGCTGGACAAAGGCCTCTTAACAAGTGTGGGAGAGCCATGCTTCAGCACGAATGGGGGGTTCGACCGGCGTGATACCACGGCCTTACAGAAAACCGACGTGAAACTTGTGTTTTGTCGTTAAAGTGATGTTACTGGAGGCTCAATTACCCCAATATCATTAAGGATTAGTTCCGGAATCCCCAACAATCCTCAAATTCCTAATCCCCAAAGGCCAGTAGCGTTACCGGCCTTTGGGCTTTACTTGTAACGCGTCTGGTGCTTCATGTGTCTATGGGCAGCGCCGATTGCATACCATCAGGTGATCCGTCTGTTCGTTTACCGGCTTATCCCATAAAACTACACACACAGATGTGTGCCTTCCTACACACAGGTTAAATATCAATAACAAAATGATGTGAACAGTTGGTTTTTCATTAACAGTTCATTATTTTTCTTCGATTTATAGTACACCTCTAGTACTCTTTCGCATCTATAAAAAGATTTTAGTGGAAATGTTCCATAATTCACGTAGTTTGTTGATTTATTCCTTTGAATTTCGTTCCAATACATCAGAACAAAAGCTAAGCGTACGCGTTGCAAAACACGCGTTACTAAAAAGCGAAAGGGCAGGTTACGAATTAACTTTCATAGTCTTGGATTCGTTGATCGTGGATATGAATACTGTTTGAAATCTATACAGATAAATAAAATTGCAGTGTTGGTTTGTAATAGTAAAATAACCGTTTGTTACTACACTCTATATGAATATACATTCGACAAACTTATGAAAATATATATTTTTTTTATTTTTATCTGTCTGTTTATACTGGTTAATCTCTGGAAAGCTGGACCGATTTTACAAGACTTTTATTGGCAGGTAGCTGATGTACTTAGGAGTAACATAAACTATTTTCATTTTGGTAAATTGAAACAAAAATAAAGTTTTGTCCTAAAACTCATATTCTACGCGGACGAAGTCACGGGGAACAGTTAGTTAAAAATAAGAACTAAAAGATTTGTATTGCATTTATTTTAATACTCTTCTCTAAGTTCAAAATAAGGGAAGTGTTTTCCCATCACGTACTTTTGCTTCAAAACTCATAGGAAATAAAAAGAAAATGAAAGAAACGGCAACAAAAATTGTTTCCACAATAAAAAAAAGAAAAACAAATTATAATCAAGGATGCCATACGTACATACATAAGCCTATATTCAGCAGTGGATGTCCTATGGCTGATGTGCCATGCCATGCCATGCGCCATGATGCCATGCGTATGTGATGCTATAAAATTTAACGCTGATAAACTAGTACCATTCTACACTAACAGGTTACGTATAGTGGCAGGTCACCCTACACCTTTCTGTACAAAATCATTCAACTTTACTGTTTTAATATAAAGTCGAAAATTCAGTAAAAAACCTTCACCAATTGGAGTACCTTGACCTGCTTGTCGTTTATACGTCACAGGTTTCCTTGTATCTGCCGCGTCATTGTTGTTTCATTATATTAGGCCACTTACAATCAGGTGTCCGTCCTTTTTGTACCCGTTTCAAAGGATAATAATATCTCACCTAATACCTATTTGTTCTGAGTTATTTAATATCTCATGTGGGACGTTAAGTCTTTTCGTTTATAAATAGAATTTTGTTCATATATGTTTAGATACAAATAAAAATGATGAAGAATGTAATATTGGAATGTTGATTTGAGTTCAATGGAAATGTTTGCTTAACAAATAGTCATTATTTTCGATTGACCGAATTGATCTAAAAATATTTTTCAAGTAAACTTATACACTGTAGTATTTGGTAAATGCTGGGTAATTTTTATTTTGTATTTATTCGTTGGAACTTCGTTTTTCATATCCAAACGCTGCATACTCTGAGTCCTTAGCTCGTTAATCTCTCAAACGGCGCGCTCAAATGACGTAACCGTCAAACGCGGCCGCTCATTACTTTTAATGAGAGGCGTTCATTAACACGAATCAATTGAACCGAACCAACTTACCAATTAAATAGTACACCTTTTTCAATGGATTTCAATTAAATCTAATTGCGTGAGAGTCAATTTTTTAATCAGACTCACGGCATAAAAATTCGATGAATTAGTCTAATTAAGTATTGCCTTAACATAGGTACTGCGCTAAAAGTTTGTCGAACTGTTGCTACGAACATTGCTACGGTGCTACTACGGCGTAGCAGTGACTGAGTGACGAGTCCTACGCGTTCGTTGAAGTTATACGAAAAATAAATCTGTTAATTTAAACAAAACATGATTTCCAGTTAGCAAAAATATTTTCTTGACATAGGAAACTTTAACACAAAAACCTTTGAATAATAACAAATTTCGTAGAAAATATCAAATTCCTGCTTCCATAATTATTCTGAAACTCAAGCAAATTAACCAAGGTACTTTCATATGAATAATAGATAGTTCAAACAAAATGATATCCCAAAGTCTCATAAGCGAAATATATCGGAGTCCATTTGTAAGGGAAGTGGTCCCAGTAGGAACATAACTCACGCACATCCACTCGCTCAAGGGCTTGTTATCTCAATAGTTCTCTTTAAATTATTTAATTTTATAGCTGTGTATGTATAGAGGAACTGTTATTGTTGGCTCAATGTATTATAGTTAATAAATTTTCGGTTAGAAATGAGCTTTGGCTCTGAAATTGTATTTTGGCGTTTGAAGAAAAATGTGATGCGATATTATGTATTGTAAATTGTTCTACATAATTAGTTAGCTTTCGCAATGATTCGTTTTTTTAAACAGGGAAACTCATCGAATGGCTTCTCCCGCCTGGCTGAGGCGGGAGGGAGTGTCAGACTCTTATTGACTAAAAACCACGCCGTTCCTACTCCTGCACCGGCAACCCGTTAAGTTCTCCGCGGCTCCGTATCGGCATCAACCCTAATTGGGTCCCCATCCGTGGTGGTCAGATAGCTCATTGAGGCGCGCGCGGAACGCGACGCGCCGTACGCTCGGGTCTGGTTCTGGTCAGGCGGCGGTTTGTTCAAATAGTTAGCATAATCATAAGTATTCGACCTGATTGAAGAATTAAGTAGATGAGAATGGTGTCACCTCGTTTAAACTCTGAATCATTCATCTCAATAATATTAGAATAATTTTCTAAACATAAAACATACATAGAGTTCATAGTCAATTGAAAACCTCAGACCAATTTGTGTAAAACAAAGTGATTCAAAAATTGAAAACGAACAGTAGCAAACACTTAAAACTCAAACATTCCACGAACCCAAAAAACTACACCAATTAAAATGTAAATCTGAAGCCAGAACTAAGTATGCAAACCAACACGATTCATTTCAGCTGTATTTTACAATACTGTACAGTCACTGAATATTTATCACGCGTTCGCGGCATTTATTATGAAACCTATGCAAATGTGGCAAAATAAAGGAATCTATTTGTCAGAGAGTGCGCCGTGGGGAGGTATCTCTAAAGTCCGGCTGCCCCTGGGAACAGTTGCTTTTATAGTTGGACACTGGGCAGCTGTGCGTATGAATAAGACAAGGCTTGTATTTGGAGCATGTCACTTTTGTCGATAGCCAAAATCGAATTCAGTCAATCGTACTAATATAACATAGCAAGTAGTTTTTAATTGTATTTGAAAGAGATTTAGAAAAAGTTTATGTTTAAAACTGAAATAAAATAGTGTGGCCTGACATTTACATAACACATGCGTTGTCTTTTACCGTATGAAAGAGGTTGCCTGGAGTGTCTCTGCCTTACCCAATCCCCATAATTCGAAGTTACGTCATCTGGTGTTGTGGCTATAGATACCGTCCATGTGTGACGTCAATTACTCATGATCCGGTAATCTATGTATTCGTTGACCCCATCCAATAATAAAACTTGATGGCGTTTATCTAATTTATCTCAGCATTAGCCTTACTTTGTCTCATTCATACTTTAAACAGCAGCAATTTTACGCGTGTTAGTTAATTTTTACCTTTATTTTCAGGAAGATAAAATGTCTCGTATGTTTCCGTGTTTACGGGACGGTTGTCCCATGGATTTCGTAAGGGATAATAGAAAGGGTTCAACTACAGTATCTATGGGAGGTTTATATCCTTCTTGGCGTTTTTCGTACCTATTGGAAGGGTTCGATTTGCTTACGAAGCATTTGTATGCCGAGCAGTTATCTACTGACGATTCTATTGTTCTTATAAGTAGGTAAGACGATTTTTCTTTGAGGTCAGTTTTATCAGGTTGGCTGCAAGTAAGGCTTAGTAAATTGCTTGTGAGAATCAATGTTGTTGTTCGTTGTCGGAAAGTAAATCAGACTAGTACTGCTATAGATAACAAATGATAGAAGATTTCTGAAAGAATGCATTCGTGATCAAAGTTTAGAGTAGTTTAAACTCTATCTTCTTTTCATTTTTCTCTTTTTGTTTAAACAACCGTTGTTCTAAACTAAACTTATAATTAAATTAATTTCTCCAAAATATTTAAATTAAGCAGAAAACTCTCTGTAGTAGCATTTACTTCTAAAAATTCATCCCGTCAACTGGCCATATCACGAGAAACCACTAGCATTAGCTCCACTCCATAAACAGACTGAAATGCGAACGAAACTTTTTTACTTAATTCAAATTTTATTCATGTACACTCGGAATTTTTTCGCAAGCAAATAAGATGTCATGTGGACGTCCAACTTTAAATGTTTAAATACTTAATGAGGACCGTTTCTCGTCCAGTATATGCTCATATGAATATCTTTTCCAAGTTAACATTTTTGACAATCTTTTTTTAAGTAGGTAACGTATAAAAAAAAATCAGAAAAGCTTGTGTTGCAGTAATTACTGTGAGAAAAATAATAATCATCAGGGTGGTAATATGAAGCTGTGAAATGAGACAATTTCTCCTGACTGACTACTAACAATTTGAACTCGATATTGCGAGCAATAACAGAATTTAACTGTAATATTATTATACCTATGTCAAAACATTACGTTGAATGCGTATGCTTTATAATGAATGGTATTTGTATCACCAGAGAAATGTTGGTACCACGTGATCTATTTATGTTCACTAATATCCAAAGTACTTATAATGTGTTCTATGCTTTGTCATATGGACGAACACGGGCTGATGATGAAATTAAATGATGGCATGATATGAAACGATATTTTTTTTTCTGCAAATGGGTTAAAAAGTAACACTTTTACACGTCAAACTTTAAATTACTAGAAGACGCCCGGCATATCATAACTGACTACTTTTTTTATGGAATAGGAGGCAAACAAGCAGACGGATCACCTGATGGTAAGCGATCAGCGCCACCCATAGACACCCGCAACACCAGAGGAGTCACAGGTGCGTTGCCGGCCTTTAAAAAACTTTAAGAAGAAACTCCGAAACGAACTCAGAAGTCTTTGTCTCTTGTCTCGTTGATGATGATGATGATAGTTTCTAGTTCACTTTTATGCATGTGGTTCAATAAGGGGTTCCTAGTTCAGGTGTTCCAAACTAGCATTGTTTTCTAAACTCAACGTGATTTTCCTTTACCTTACATTCCCTATGTACTCCTATATTAAGAAAGTCCATCTTGTGTTTACTTGCTTTTATTTCTTTCGTCGCCATTTTGCTTCCAACCTCCAGTGGAACGCTAGCTTTAAGACTGAAATAATGTTTTAAAAGAAAACTTTGCTTCGATCGAAGACTGTGTGAATGGATTTTCTTATTCCATTCTTTTGTTCGTTTGATTTCTTCATCTCTTTTGTGAGATAAAGCTTCAAATAAATCATAAGTATTGCGGTATAAATATAGATCTTATAATATTGTCGCCGTGGGCTTATAAAAGTCGAGGTATTTTCAAGTCTTGATAGTGCAATATCAACCTTATATTTGAGTATGTAATCTCTAATTAGATTGACACGAAAAGAGTGAATTACATTTTGATTCTAATTCAGCGTCTGGACGAATCGTTATACTTTCTTTGATTCTTTTTACTATTTTAAAAAGAAAAGAAATTCAGTTATTAAATTTTATTACAGAAAATTGTATTAAGCTTTGTAAAATACCACTTAGAAAATCCGTTTGTGCTGTGTGAGTACTCAGTTAGTAATGAATATTTACATTTTGATGCCAGAATCACTTTAGACTTCAAAAGGCTCTATTCTAGTAAATTGATTTAAATCGAGCATTATTGATAAAAGGCTTTCAAGTAAAGATGGGTTACAATACCATTCACATTTACATCATCTATTTATTCAACTGTGTAAATTAATTTACATGTTAAATTATTCTTTGAATTACCAAACTAATGATTGTAGGTAAATTTCTTTGTAGACAGCATCAAAATTAATGGTGATTTTATCTGTTGCGAAACATTTAAAAATATGAATAACATTTTATACAATACTGGGCGCAAAAACAGGTACGATATCTTTTTTTAAATAACTTTGCCCCACGCTAAGATTTTCTCCTGTGTCGTAGGTGCGTTTACAAACATACAAGTTCACATACATATTACACCCAGACCCAAAACAACAGTTTGTGAATTACACAAAGAGTTGTTCCATACGGAAATCGAACCTGCGACACGAAACCTCAAAAATTATCAATATTTTTCTCCTGTATCATGCATGTGTTATACATATTATAAAATCTTTCCTCTTAAATCAGTTTACCTATTTAAAGATATCACATCGAAATCCATTGCGTAGCTTTAAATATTTATGCAAACATGGGGCAGACAGATAGAAGGAGATAGCGATATTGTTATATACTAAGTAGTGATAACACTAAATATAAGATGCAAACTGACTTGAACTGATGACTGTCTAACATTTACCTTCAATTTACCTAACAGAATATTTTTCACTTTAATTCCACTAAACAACAAAATTCAAAAACCTCTATTGTTTCACAAACAATGCATTCAAAGTTATCCTTAAGAGCATTTGTAAACGAACAAACATACAAACAATAGCACTAAATGTTGTATAGTGATCCCGAAGTGCAGTAAACGTAATAAGTAGAGAATCGTGTTAGTTGAACAGCTCGTGTCCTGCAACGGCTTAGCTATAGCGTTTGCATTGGCTCTCTGTAAACGTGAACAACTTTGTTTTGTATCGAACTTGATAACTGTTTCATTGTTGTGTGTGTGGAATTGATATTTTGTTGTTGGACGTGTTTTAGGTTTTTATAACAGACTATTGTTATACTTTATATGGATAGGTTTATAGTGTAGGCCGGCTTAACCGGAGTAATACCATGGCCTTACAGAAAACCGACGTAAAACAACGCTTGCGTTGTGTTTCGTCGTGTGAGTAAGGTTACCGGGGGGGGGGGCAATTCCCTCCCCTCTCCCTTCCAAGTCATCCCTAATCCCCGAATCCCACACAATCCTGAAATTCTTAATTCCCAAATTGCCGGTAACGCACTTGTAACGTCACTGGTGTTTCAGGTGTCCATGGGCTTGCCATAAGTTGACCCGTCTGCTTGTCTACTAACTTATCCCATAAAAAAAGACGACCACTTCGCATAGAGTGCGAGCTGGAAACCTAACAACACTTACCAATGTGACCTTATGACGGAAAACTTTCTAAGGTTATCTAGACACCACTGACAAACGGCGAAGGATAACATCATGAGGAAACCTGTACTTATAATTTCTAATTATTAGTTTGTAATCGCTAACCCGCATTGAGCTACCGTGGTGATTAATGCTCAAACTGTGAGAAGAAGCTTTGCTCAGCAGTGGGCAGATTATAAGCTGTTCATCGTGGTGATAATTATTATTATACTTACAAATACATTTTATAGACTATACTCTATACCATATTTTTACCATACATACCATACATATTTTATACTATAGGGGACAGAGGCTGGTTGAATTCCTGGAGAAGGAGGACCTCTTTGCGATGAACTCCCTTTTTCCAGAAGCCGTCTCACAGGAAATGGACCTGGATGAGCCCGAACGGTTCCACGAAAAATATATTATAACAATATGTTTTAAAAAGTACATGGGCGGTTCATTTAGTACATGGGTTAACTATTTTGTACATTTGAAATTTATAAAGAACATCTTAGTTATAAACTCTACCGGTATTACATAGTAGTTATTAAATAACAGGCAAACAATGACTGTCACATCAAGCATGGCATATTTACTTGAAGAAAATTCCCTCGAAGAACATGTTATACTAAGAACAAATAAGATAACAAATACTCCTAATATCCAGGAATTGAGGACGATCCCATACACTCCCATTCACAGAGTTACAGAAACTTAATCTCAGTAGTTTACACTAGATAAAACTTTCAGTACCGCGACCTGAATTTGTTCGTACCGAACTTTTGCCAGTGTTAATTTCATTGTATTGTTACTACATCTTATACAGTTGCCACTTATAACTGTTTTGTACAAATGTCCTTCTGTGGGTAATTACACTTTATAGTTGTTGGCGCAAGGTTTAAATTGCTATGAATCAGGAGGATGTAAATGTAATTGATTAAGTTTTTCTAGTTGATAATGTCTGTGTTTCTATGGCTTAAGTAAAATACATAACATAACATCACGCCTTTTATCCCTGTAGGGGTAGGCAGAGGTGCACACAGAAGTAACACCCACTTTTCACTATTTATGTTATGAGTCCCATGTAATAGGGGGTGAGCCTATTGCCATATACCCGGCACATTTCCAGACTCCGTGCTTCTACTAAGATTTTTTTTTAAACCCAGTAATACTTTGCCTTTTACTACACTTGCTACCACTCGGCCAACAAGGCAGTAAAATACATTAAAATAAAAAGTACTAAGAATATGAAATAACCTTTTCCTAGCTAAGAAAAAACAAACACAACCGAACCTAACAATAATAATATATTCTTTTCACCAACTTTACACTGAAATTATTCATCGGCATATATATAAAAAATCCTTCCTCTTGATATTCCTGTCTGCGCCCGCAGCACGGCACGAGCCCTGAATATTTGACGTCAAGTGACCGTACCGATCTGCTACATAATCTCCACACAGCAAACATCTCATAAATATGCGAACTCGTCTACCCGTCCTGTATCGGTTCCTGAATAAAATCTCAAAGAATTTCGCGCACCATTGAGTTTCACTTAGACGATATGCATTTTATGATTCACAGGTTACTTGCATGTCGTGTCGCGAAAAAACCCACTCCAAGTATTTCAAGGCCTGAGAGAAAATTTCCCAAAGTTTGGATAAATTCCGTATTGTCATCTTTGAACGTAGCATTTTAACCCTTGTTCCACTTGAAGAGAAATGTTGGATATTTTCTGAATTTTGAAGACATTTGCTCGCGTTGGAATATCGTGTTCGTAACGTGTGAAAAGCTTTTTGCCGTAAGATAAAAGACTCGACCGCTTTAGCTCTCACGTGAGTCAAAATTGATCCTTAATGACTGCAGCTCTGGCTTGCCAAAATAAATTTTATTTTATTTTGGGCTTTTAAAATTGTGCCTTTATATTTTGGTAGTCAATTAGTGACTGCCTGGCAAGGAATCTCGGGTTCAAGCGTTAAAAGTTGAAAAAGAGGTTGACAAACACAAAATGTTTTATGTACATCATTCTTATTTATATCTTTAAACATAATAAATAACTTAAATACTTGGCTCTTAAATCTTTACCTTACTAGAATAGCTGTATAATAGTTGAATGTTAATGCAAACATTTACTAGCTTTAGAGTAAATCTCTTTAAATCTCTCACGCTTAACAAAATCTCGACAAGTTTTAATTTACTCTAAAACCGAAGAAAACAAAAATGTTTGAACAATGTCTAGGTGTACTCGTATTAGTCTTAGTCCAGACTTGTTTTGTTTAGATATAATTAATTACAAACTCATTAGACTTGTGATGATAAGCTTCTAAGCTCACAAAGTGAGGTACTAGAGTTGGTGCTAAGATCAGGTTAAAAATGATTAAGTATGTTGATCACAAATTTGTAAGGAGTGGAACAGAATCTAGAATAGCTAACGGTGTATAGTAAGGTTCACGACTACATATTATAAGGTATAACTCATAATAAAAACTGCGTTTAAAAAAACCGACTTCAAAAAGTAAAAACTAAACATGAAAAGAAAAACTATTATTGGTCATACGTACTTATAGCTTACACACCCACTGATAGGTTCGAAGTCGGTGCCATTGAATTGAGAACCTCCTCCTTTTTTGAAGTCGGTTAAAAAAGGATGAATTAAACATGTATGTATTTAAGCCTTGCTTTTTTTAGTTAAAAACATGTTGTGCTGGGATTTTGTACCGTGGGAGTCATATAATTTTACAAACACAAGTAAAAATAACTCGAGTTACATAGCAGCTAGGAGTTCATCAGGAGTCGTGGAGAACCCAACGGTCGCGGAGGACCTAACGGGTTACCGGGGCTCCGGCTCGACGTGCAGGAGAAGGAACGAAGTGGTTTTTAGTCAGTAAGAGTCTGACACTCTCTCGGAGCCTCACCCAGGCGGGAGCAGTCATTCGATGATTTTCACTCTTAAAAAAAAGCGTTCATCTACTGAGCCAACTGTGTATCACACCGTGTGTAGGTACAATAAAACAAATAATCCCCAAAGAGGATTCCATGGAACTTTTTTTGATAGGTACTTCAAAAACAACAATTTATATTTTTGCAAAACAAATTCAAAGTACCGAAGTGTTAGTAACACGTATTATTCAATTGGAATATCAAAAGAAAAAACATGTGAGTACGGTAAAGACATTACTAAGTTCTCGAACTTTGTTTTTCATATCAAATATTCAAATAAAGGTTGTACAAAGCTTAATAGTACTTAAGATATAATTTCTGTTGAAGTTTTCTTTGAAGAATATCAATATGATTATTATGTACCTACTTATGATTGTATATGTCTACTTGTAAAATGTAAGATACAGACTAAATCATTCGTTTAGAGGTCCCAAGTGCCACGTTCTTGGGTATTTGGGTCGAATTTCAGAACAAAAAAAAATATCGAACAATCATTAGGGTGAATATCAACAAGTGCATATTTTTGTCAATTTTGGTGGCGAAATTTTTTCTTTACTTTTCGTGAAAACTATTGACCTGGTACAAAAATAGAAGGCTCAAGCTTTAGGAATCTTCATGAGGTCTGACAATATCCCGGTAACTTTTTGAGATATTTGAGTTGAAAGACTAGCGCAGCCACCAAAATTGATGTTTGTCCACCAAAATTGAGAGTGCTTAAAACAATACATTAAAAATCAGTTTTTGTCACAAACTTAAATCTCACTAATAAAGCTCAATGTCTGAAATACTCGGGAATGACCAAAAACTCCATCAGTTAATAAAACTCAGTCTTGTTATATATATATTTATTATTATTTATCTGATGAACTCGTAATGATAAATATGAGTGTAGACATAAAACAATATTTTTATTTTGAACAAAATTACTTGCCAAACAACAAAAATTTCCTCAACAAAACTAAGAAACCAAAACTTACCTTCGTCTAACCTAGGAACTTTGTTGGACGACACCACGTTCCGCGCTGCAATTTGTTTAAGGCTTGGAGCTTCATTTTGTTCACCTCATCGTTGTCGTTGTGGTGAAGATGTCAACAGCCTTGGACACCACGGCTTGTCATGTAGCCGTAGTGCGGGCCGTTTTACTCGACACGCAAGTATTAAAGACATAATTCGTCGAACTCTTGCCTCCGTTGGCGTGCCAGCTACTTCAGAACCTAATGGCTTGGTACGCGACGATGGCAAGAGACCCGACGGTATGTCATTATTCCCTTGGAAGATGGGTAGGCCTTTAGTATGGGACGCCACTAGCGTTGATACTCTGGCGCCATCCCATCTTCCAAGCTCCGCGTGTCGAGCCGGTGCTGCCGCTGCCGATGCCGAGAACCTCAAACGGCGAAAGTATAATAGCCTGATTGGCAATTATGCTTTCGAACCGTTTGGGGTTGAAACTTTAGGGCCGTGGGGCCCAAGTGCACATCTTCTTTACAAAGATATTGTAAGGAGGATGGTTGACACTTCAGGTGATCGAAGGGCTGGCTTTTTTTTAAGGGGGGAAAATCATGGAATGACTTCTCCCGCCTGGGTGAGGCGGAAGGGAGTGTCAGACTCTTACTGACTAAAAACCACCCCATTTCTTCTCCTGCACGTCGAGCCGGAGCCGGAGCCCCGGTTACCCGTTAGGTTCTCCGCGACTCCGAATCGGCATCGGCCCTATTGAGCCCCATCTGTGGTGGTCTGATGGCTCTTTGAGGCGCGCGCGGAACGCGACGCGCCGTACGCTCGGGTCTGTTTTTGGTCGGACGGGGAGCCACCCATGCTCGCCGTCCGCAGGCCCGCGCTTACGGTGGCCGGAGATCGTCCCGCGATCCCCGACGCCCGGTGTGTCCTTCGCGATGGCTGGGTTGCGAGGAGACAGCGCTTCGCTGCCTCACGCGTCCCGCCTCCTCCTTAGCTAGCATGACTGCTTCGCAAAAGGAGGAGACGGCATCCCAGTCCCCCTCGCTCCGCATCATGGCCTGCACTAGGCCCGGACGCGAGAGGTCGCCATCGCCGATCACTTCCCTGAGGGCACGGCGGTGCTCAGCCCACGCAGGGCATTCCGCTACGGTGTGTTCCACCGTGTCCTCAGGGCGGTCCTCGCAGTGATGACACCCGGGCGTTTCCTCCCGCCCCATCAGACACAGGTACCTCCCGAAACTTCCATGTCCGGTGAGGACCTGCGTCAGGCGGTAGGTGAGGACGCCGTAGCGTCTCTCAAGCCACTCCTCAAAGAGGGGTCTTACCGCTGCAATGGCAGCGAGCCCAATCGAAGGGCTGGCTACTACCTTGGGCAAAGGTTAAGCATTGCCATTCAACGTGGCAATGCTGCCAGTCTTTTGGGCACCCTACCTAACGGTAGCGATGAGGAAAATGTTTTCTTTGATGCCTTATGATTTATTTTCATTATTATTATTTTTTAAGGTGTAAATATTTTAGTTTTAATTATTTATTTCAATAAGAAGTGTAAGAAACCAAAACATAATAAACTCTTAACTCTTCTGAGTTCTGAAATCCTTCGCTACAATATCTCTATCTCTTTGGCTTTGCATTTTTGATATCGTCGAAACTTATTCCTAAACGCACGTTTAAAGTCCACTGACGTTATTGATGTATCTGAAGTTGGACTATCAGGCCATACTATGGAAACAGTACAAATATCAATACTGCTGACACATGAAGATGTAGGGGTTGACAGCGCTGTAACTTCAGCAGGGCTACTTGTGCGAAGATTTTGTGACTTAGGTACTTGGAGTAATATGACTTGTGGTCGGCTGTAAGCTGTCGGAGTATTGATGTTGCAAAGTCATTTTATTATTACTTTTAGTGCGAGCTGGACTACTACAATCACGGCTTGTTCGTGGACGTAAATTTCTTAAAACCAAGGTATACTGCTGCTTCCTAATATTCTCGTTGATATATTTTGTTTTTTATTTGCAAAGCGCGACGCTCGCGTTGGGATTTTAGTTTCTGAGAAGCCAGTTTACCTTTTTTTTCTTCTAATGATATCTATCCCTCTCTATTTTCCGTAATTTATTCTTTCTTATATTTTTCTTTCTGCCATTCTTTTTTTAACCAGCCTCTCTTTTCTAGTCTGTTTTGGCATTCTAAAAAGTAAGAAAAATAGGTAAGTATAACTAATTCATTACCCTTATACGAATAATAGGTCAAATCTATTGCTAAGTACCTACATAAAACGCAAGTAGTGCAGAAAAGTAACATGGCATGTGCAATTTAATAAATAGAACAAACAGAAGAGAAACAAATAAAATAGTAACGTATGCTTAAATATATACATATACATAATCAATCTGTAGTGAAAAACTGTCTTTAAATGCAAAAATAATATATAAACAGTACATACTTAAAATTTGGTGGCTTATTTTCAATTTTAGTGGCGAAAATTGCCACCAAAACCACCAAAATTGAGCCACCAAAATTGAAACCAGGCATAAAAAAAATCTTAAAAAATACAGTTATTAAGATACAATAGAATAAATATCACTAATAAGTAAGTTACCCAAATCACTACCTACGATACGTGGCTCACTATTAAAACACTTAAGAATCAACAGCAAATCGATCCACCAAAATTGAAAAATTCTTGTCCCCTGTTCGACCCAAGATGATATTACGTTTTTGGCGAGAAATCACAGCACTATGCACACACCTGTTACTTGCCACTACCCGCAAGATGACAAATACAGAATATAAAACGCGATTATCGCACACACACGAATCTTCATGCTAAATTAACTTGAAAAAGTGCTACCAAAATTATGATTTTTGCAAGGACAAACTTAAATCGAGTATCCTGTGCTTTTAAAATCAATTTTATAATATGGTTTAGTTGTTTTTAGATACTGTGTCTTATGCATATACCAATGTAATGATTTGTTTTTTACTTCACTTTAAATTGTTTCTTTGGTAAATACATTTATATCAAAAAATGGAGCAAGGACAAGCCACCAAACTTGAATTTTAAAGTTATTTATTTTTCCACAGCTTCAATAGGTAAGCCTATTTAAAAAAAAATGTGGCCCTAATTAGATTAAGTTAAGTAGTTCACTATAAAAAAATATAAGAAGCATGCCATGGTTTTACACCATGATTCTCAACGTGGACACGTAAAATTAGCGCCTGGGATATTCACCCATTACTGACACATTTATAGTTTTTTAATAATTCACTCACTTCAAGTGTGGGAGAGCCATGATTCAACATGAATGGGCCGGATCGACCGGAGTGATATGTCGGCCTCACGGAAAACCGACGTGAAACAACAGTTGCGTTGTATTTCGTCGTGTGAGGTTACCGGAGGCCCAATTACCTCCCTCCCCCATCTCCCCTATCTCCGAATCCCCAACAATCATCAAATTCTTAATCCTCAAAAGGCCGTTAACGCACTCTGGTGTTTCATGTCTACAAGGGCGGCGCCGACTGCTTACCATCAGGTGATCCGTTTGCTCGTTTACCTGCTTAATCCATAATAAAAGAGAGCCATAAGATGTGAACATAGACATTTTTTATATCTCATACATCTTATATGCAGTCTTATCTTCAATCAAAACTTAACCTTAGTTTCCTCTGACTAAGAATCAAAATTGAAATTCCCAACAGAATTACTAGTCGCATCACTTTCATAGTTCCTCATTACATTATACGGTAGTTGGCGATCTCTATTACATCAAAACACAGGGTAACAATACAATTGTATACCATTTCCACATTACACGGCTGAGTGGAGGGCTGCCAACATAATTGATGTGTGAACACCTGATATTAATTGTAGCGTGCAAATACCACTCTATGTTAATCAGCTTGAAACTATTGTGTTGATTTTGTTGTTGTATTTTGTACATTATAAGTTGGAATAGTTTTGCATGTCTCTATTGATCGAATGGTTGAGTAAGGTATATGGCAAGTATTTATATTTAAAGACTGCCTCATTGGCCGATTGGTCGCAAGTGCGACTGCCGGGCAAGGAGTATCGGATTCGGTACACGGGTCGGGCACAGTATTACTGGGTTTTTAAAAATCTCAGTAGTAGCACGGAGTCTGGAAATGTGCCCGGTATATGGCAATAGGCTCACCTCCTATTACATGGGACTCATAACATAAATAGTAAAAAGTGGGTGTTACATTGTACAGTGGCATTAAGTGCCGTAATGTGCACCTCTGCCAACCCCTTCGGGGATAAAAGGCGTGATGTTATGTTATATTTAAAGAATTTTCCAAAAAAAAGTATATGGTGATTCATTTAAAAAATCACAAGATGGTAACTAACAGCTAGTTGCCATTTAGCATTTTTGAACTGACTGATTAATTGAGAGTATATTACAGCAAATAAAGAAATAACAAAATCATATCAAGACTTAGCTGACAACTTCGACTTTAAAGTACAGACAAACTTGTACCTAAAGACTTAAAAACATACTTACTTTGACCAAACAATACTTTTTAAGGTTACAAAGCTAGTACAAAAACAAAATCCTTTTTAAAACCACTAACAAAAACAATGTGACCGTCCCAAATTAGTCGACATTTAAAAATCGTCTGTTCCCTCGCCCTCCCCCCGCGGCCCTGCTCGTCCGATTTGTCATATCATTGAGCAGACGCCGCGAAATGGAGCGTGTGATCCGCGGCCTGACAGCGTCAGATCTCTGACGTAGTATGTGGTTAGTATACCTGTTTGTATAGTGCTTGTGTGCATTGTATGAACATGGTCTTAGAAGATTTTATACTGCAGAATCAGACTATGAACACTGGTTAGCGATCATAGCTAAAGATGACATTTTTTTTAATCAAACGTTGCCTCACTTTTGGATCTTCTTCTGTGTCATAGGTGCGTTTACAAACATACAAGTTCACATCCAGACCTGAAACAAAAATGGCTGCCGCGCAACGTGTCGCAGGTTCGAATCCCGCACGGAACAACTCTGTGTGATCCACAGTTTGTTGTTCCGGGTCTGTGTGTCATGTGTATGTGATATTGTATGTTTGTAAACGCAATCACGACACAGGAGAAAATCCTATCGTGGGGCAGCGTTTTTTTTTAAATAAAAAAAAAGATATTATGCTAGTGGGATGGTGAGTAGAGTAAATGTATGAGCTGTACACACGTCTTAGCATGGCTTATTGAATGTTAATTTCATAATATGGCTAAACTTTAAATGAATTTGTAAAAATCAACGTTTCTGTTTCCTTTCAAAAAAACTATTTGCTCAAGCTAAACTATGAATCACCATTCTTAGAATCCAAGTAATAGGAATAAAAACTTTATTCCTTTAGTAATAAAGCCGCAAATATATTGAAGAAAATGTGACAGATTGGGGTCGGTTGACGTGCTCTGTGCCTACACCCATTACGTTGAAGTTCGGTAATTGTGTGGAGTGTACTTAGTCTAATTAAGTAGTTTGTCTTAGAGGAAAAAAGATTCTCGTAATTGTATGAATGGAGTCCAAGGAAAGCTTTTCGAGGTTATTCTTATACCTTATTGTCTACTTTTAGGTGAGGTCATACATAACATAACATCACGACTTTTATCCTCGAAGGGGTAGGCAGAGGTGCACATTATACCACTGTACAATGTAACACCCACTTTTCAGTATTTATGTTGTGAGTCCCATGTAATAGGGGGTGAGCCTATTGCCATATACCGGGCACAGTTCCAGGCTCCGTGCTACTACTGGGAACTTTTTAAACCCAGTAATACTTTGGCCGACCCGGGAATCGAACCCGAGACCCCTTACCGCCCGTCGCAATTGCTCGGCCAACGAGGCAGTAGGTGAGGTCATAATGTCAGCAAAGATTGTTTATATAAAAAAGACTAATGTATGTAATTTAACGAATTTTTAAACGAGAATTTATTTTAGTTGCCTCGTTGTCTGAGTGGTCGCAAGTGCGACTGCCGGGGTTCGATTCCCGGGTCGGGCAAAGTCTTACTAGTTTTTTTTTAATTTCAGTAGTAGCATAGGGTCACACCCCCTATTACATGGGACTTATATCATAAATAGTGAAAAGTGGGTGTTATATTGTACTGTGGCATTATGTAAGTGCTGTAATGTGCGCCTCTGCCGACACCTTCTGGGATAAAAGGCGTGACATTATATTATTTTTAATTAATTTATTTTAGTAATAGAAGTAGCTGTCCTTTTTAAAATATTTAACACCAGTCGATAACTAAAGTTAGGTTTTTTCAGTATAGTATTTTCCAGACTAAAACATTCCAATTTTAGATCGGTATGACGCCAAAATTCCCTGTATAATCCGAATAAAGCTTTTAAACTTTATATTGTGGATACTTCGTATAAAAAAGGTTCAAGTTATATCTACCTACATGAAAAATATGTTTAAAAATAGATCATTATTTTACAGGCTTTGAAACTTTTAATTTAGTTGTTATAATATAATATTCTATTCTCGGTATTTGTGTATAAATTTATCTACCATCATATTTAGCATCAAAAACATTGATTAATCAAAGTTTAAAATTATCCATATAATAATATTAATCTTTTAGTTTATCCACGAAATCAAAAAGTATTATTATAAAAAGTTTTATCTATACTAATATTATAAAGAGGAAAGATTTGTATTTTTGTATTTTTGTATGTTTGTAATGAATAAACTCAAAAACTACTGAACCGATTGCAATAATTTTTTCACCATTCGAAAGCTGCATTATTCAGAAGTAACATAGGCTATATAATATCACGCTAGGTCCTATAGTTGTGGAGCAGTAACCAAAAATGTTTTAAAAACGGGGGAAAAGTATCGTTTCTGAGGCTTTCCGTGGCGTGCGCTGAGCATATAGTTAAAGTTATACAAAAATGTTCTATAGATGAATTGTTTATCTTAACATTATTTTTAAAAAAGTCCGCGAGAGCATATTTCTACCTTTTATAGTTTACCCATAACAATCGTTTTAATGAATGGTTCAATCCTTATAAAAGTTTGCTCTAGATAACTTTTGAATTGTTCAATCGGTTACCTTAAGACGCGACATCGACAACGGAGGGCAGGTCGCTAAAAAAAAACTGAGAATAAATATAAATAAAACGTAAAACTATGTAAAAAATCTTAAGTCCCCCCGTGCGAAGCCGGGACGGGCCGCTAGTCTATACTAATATTATAAAGAGGAAAGATTTGTATTTTTGTATTTTTGTATGTTTGTAATGAATAAACTCAAAAACTACTGAACCGGTTGCAATAATTTTTTCACCATTCGAAAGCTGCATTATTCAGAAGTAACATAGGCTATATAATATCACGCTAGGTCCTATAGTTGTGGAGCAGTAACCAAAAATGTTTTAAAAACGGGGGAAAAGTATCGTTTCTGAGGCTTTCCGTGGCGTGCGCTGAGCATATAGTTAAAGTTATACAAAAATGTTCTATAGATGAATTGTTTATCTTAACATTATTTTTAAAAAAGTCCGCGAGAGCATATTTCTACCTTTTATAGTTTACCCATAACAATCGTTTTAATGAATGGTTCAATCCTTATAAAAGTTTGCTCTAGATAACTTTTGAATTGTTCAATCGGTTACCTTAAGACGCGACATCGACAACGGAGGGCAGGTCGCTAAAAAAAAACTGAGAATAAATATAAATAAAACGTAAAACTATGTAAAAAATCTTAAGTCCCCCCGTGCGAAGCCGGGACGGGCCGCTAGTTATGAATAAACTTAGAGTGTCTGTTTAAATTTATTAAACAGAAGCAAGATGTGATACATGTCGACATTAGTGAAAGCAATGATGATATCTTTTCAGTAAAAAAGGAAAGAGAACTATGTACCCAAGAAGTGGGGGACATGAAACACATAACAACACCGGAAGCTCAGGAACAGAATAAAAGTGAAAGTTCTGATATTGATGAGGACTTTGACGATGCCAAGGAAGAGATGACAAAGCCTGAACCAGCAGAATCTGGGCAGAAGCAGTAAACACTGCAGTTTATCTGCGAAACAGATCAATAGCATCAGGATTGAATAACAAAACGCCCATAGAAATTTGGATAGGAGCTCAACCAGATGTCAGTAATCTACGTATCTTTGGAAGTAAGGCTATGGTACACATAGCTAAGGAAAAACGATTGAAATTTGACAGAAAAGCAACTCAGTGTATTCTTGTCGGGTACTCAAGCAATGTAAAAGGGTACAGACTTTACAATCCCAACAATGATACAATAATCATTGCTAGAGATATTGTTGTGATTGAGGAGGGGATTGAACAGAAGCAAGATGTGATACATGTCGACATTAGTGAAAGCAATGATGATATCTTTTCAGTAAAAAAGGAAAGAGAACTATGTACCCAAGAAGTGGGGGACATGAAACACATAACAACACCGGAAGCTCAGGAACAGAATAAAAGTGAAAGTTCTGATATTGATGAGGACTTTGACGATGCCAAGGAAGAGATGACAAAGCCTGAACCAGCAGAATCTGGGCGAGATCACATTTCTCAGCATCCCCCAGAGTTTCCAGCGGAGCTGCCAACTAAGCGTACTCGCAAACAACCTAGTTGGTATAGAGCTAATTATGTGTGTAGTGATCAAAAATGTGATATAAGTGCCAGTGAAATAACAATAGATGAAGTGTTGAACGGACCAGAAAGTGAACAGTGGAAATTAGCCATACAAAGTGAATTTAATTCATTTCAGGAAAATGATGCCTGGGAATTAGTTGATATTCCAGCCAAAGCCACAATTGTACAATGTAAATGGGTTTTTAAACGCAAATTAGATGTTGATAATAAGGTTAGGTACAGAGCTAGATTGGTTGCTAAGGGCTTCACCCAAAGGTCAGGCATTGATTTTAATGAATGTTTTTCACCTGTTGTCAGACATTCAACTTTGAGATTGTTATTTGCATTGGCAGTTCACCTTCATTTGGATATATGTCATTTAGATGTTAGTACTGCATTTTTAAATGGTTTTTTGAGTGAAGAAGTTTATATGATGAAACCACCATTTTTTCAGGGAAGTGCTGATGATGTAAACAAGGTTTTAAGATTAAAACGTGCCATTTATGGCTTAAAACAATCAGGCAGGGCATGGTATCAAAGGGTTGATGAATTTTTACAATCTTTGGGTTATAAAAAATCTAAACTTGAACCTTGTTTGTTTATAAAAGTAGATAAAAATGTAAAGATATTTATAGCATTGTATGTTGATGATTTTTTTGTATTTTCAAACAGTGAACAGGAAACTAGATTGTTAAAAGAAAATTTGTCATCTGAATTTAAAATTAAAGATTTAGGATGTGTTAAAAATTGTTTGGGAATGAGAGTGGTTATAGATAGGAAGAGGGGTAGTATTACTTTAGACCAGGAGAACTATATTGAAGAGTTATTGTTAAAATTTAATATTTCAGATTGTAAGTCTGCAGAGACACCAATAGAACCTAAACTGAATTTGAGTAAAAGTAAGAATTGTGATAAAAAGTTACCTTATCAGCAATTAATTGGTTCACTTATGTATATAGCTGTACTTACACGCCCTGATATTGTATTTTCAGTAAACTTCTTAAGCCAATTTAATAATTGTTATAATCATGAACATTGGGCATATGCTAAGAGAGTACTAAAGTACTTAAAGAAAACTAAATCTTACCGGTTAAAGTTTTCAGCTGGTGGTAATAGTAAGTTGGAAGGTTTTGTAGACGCAGACTGGGCCCATAACCTATAAATGATACACGATGATCGCTTGACAACTAACTGACACTTTATTTCTAAGAAAGAAAGTACCTATCATAAAAACATAGATGGCGTTACTAATTACATTTTGTTACAAACTTAACAAAATTAACCGCTTTTTACTTCATACATACATACGATACATATACAACAATGATATTTTTATAATTTTTGTCTGTGTGAATGTTTGTTTGAAATGTTTGTACCGATGAATCTCTGGAATGGCTGGACCGATTTTGCAAGACTTTAATTGACAGGTACCTAATGTACACACGGCCACACATCAATCTATACAAAACCAGTTTATCCTGATGTCGCGTCGCATCATCTTTCCGCACATTTAACGTTCAGTTTATACTGGTTATGTAAAGCTCAATGTGTAGCCGTGTGTACTTAGAAGTAACATAGGCTACTTTTATTTTGAAAAATTGAAACAAAAAAGAGTTTATACTCTAAAATTCGTTTTCTACTCAGATGAAGTCGCAGGTAACAGCTAGTACTTAGTTGATATAACGTTACACGTTTTGTTGGATCTTCACACGGACAGACATAATTAAAAATGTAATATCCACCTTCGAGTAGATATGTTATTGGAGTTTATTTATTTATATTTAAAAACACCTTAAACTATCATTACAGGGCATCATACCTAATGCGACAGTTAAGTACTTAAACTAAACATATCAAACAAACCAACGCCAACTAAACGAACAATAGTAAAAAACAAAATTTGTTATATACCTAATAAGATGTGACTCTATTGCATACTCCGGATACAGCAATAAAGAGTACATCATAAATAATACAACCATTTCAGACCCCATGCTGACCAAACTGACTGACTGACTGTCCATCTGAGAAATTATGGAAAAATCAAATAAATTGCAATACGAGCAGTATTAAAATGCGAACAGTATTGGAGTTTATTTGTTTTGGTTGATCCAAAGTTAGTGTATTAAGTTTTTATTTAAGTTCTTTTTTATTAATGTTAATTATAAGTTTTTATATTAAGTGACCACATTATTGCATTGGGTGTAACCTGTTAGGATGTGTTGTTGAATTAAATAAATAAAATAAATAAATAAACCTAAAAAACATCTTACTTGAAGCTGTTGCGACCAACAAAATAGTCAAAGTTCTAAATAAATATTCTACCTTATTTAAAGAAAACTTTTAACTTCTGAAGTTGCTAACAGTTTTTTCGGCTTCTGACCTTCAGAAAAAAACATTTTAGCCTGACACGCTCTTTTTAGTTTTAAATCCCAGGGATAAATGAAACAAAGTTTTTTCATGAGACAACGGAACAAAGTGGATGGACAACGTAACATGGTAGAAAAGGCAATATCATTAGATAGTTTTTTTTTACTGACTGCTGTTGTTTTTCAAAATAGTTTTTAATTTCCTTGTAATAGGGAGTGATGTGAGTTTATTTCTAGACGTAGAATAATTATCTTCTTTGTCACCATTTTGTTATACTCCAGGTTCAATTAATTTTGGACTCTGTACTACATACAAAATTTTCAACAAACCTTAAATACAAAATTAATTCATTGCTCAATCGATACACAGTGTAAATGAAACGAATAACGCCGACAGGTGATGTTCAAAATCTAGTTTGAGGAAATTGTTTTTATACAAAGTCAGGCTAGTAAAATATGTAAATATCGGGTTCAAAACACACAACAGTTTGAAAGGAGTCAAAGTCAAAATCTTTTATTTCAATTACTTAGACGAAGAAGAAATTGTTGAACGTCAAAAAATATTAAAGAAAAAATGTCAGTTTATCGGTGAGTCCTGCAATGGAGCTATTAGCTCGTTCCAAAGTGTAGATAGATTCCTATGGAAAAGAACGAGCAAGAAACTCCATAGGTTACTCTTTTACAATTCACAATACAATTCTCTAGTTACATTGTCATAAAGGCATTTCTCGGAGAAGTAAACTATTTCCTACTTGTAAGAGGAAATTGTTGGCATTTACTCGGTTAAGTAAGCATTGCACTTGTACACTATAGTTGTATCTATGTAAAATGTTCAACTGTTATTCTCAAAAGCAACGTCAAGTTTGTTTAATTTAGTTAAGGTTCAGTATTGCAGTTAAAATGAATAAATACTGCCTCGTTGGCTAAAGTTGTAAGTGCGACTGCCGGGCAAGCGGTCTTGGGTTCGATACCCGGATCGGGCAAAGTGATACTGGATTTAAAAAAAAATCAGTAGTAACACGGAGTCTGGAATTGTGCCCGGTATATGGCAATAGGCTCACCCCCTATTACATGAGACTCATAACATAAATAGTGAAAAGTGGGTGTTACAGTGTACAGTGGTATTAAGTGCCGTAATGTGCACCTCTGCCTAGCCCTTCGGAGATAGAAAGCATTATGTTATATGTGTTAAAATGTATAACTTGAGTTCATATTAGATATTTTTAAAGCTAGTAAGTGAAACAAGCGATACAAGTGAATTTATTTCTGCAAATAGGCTACAAGGCAGCACTTTTACACGTCAATTTTATCAAGCGAACGATGAGGTCGACATGCCGAAGAAATGCCGAAACAAACTCAAGTAGCATGAGGATCCCTAGTAGGACAGTAATTATTTAGTGATTTTCTACTGTTATACAAAGACAAGGGTTTAGATAAAGTCCTCTATGGTTACATGAAACATAACACACATTTTCATTCGTTGTTTTACAAGTCGCATGTAAAATATAAAGCTATCAAAAAGTGGTACCTACACTTCTAATTAGTAATTTTAAGGAAAAATCGACTTTACATCACATATCATACGGTACATTTTACAACATCAACAAGTAACTATTCATTCAATACAGGTCGTTGAAGCTCATTAACTCACTTAATTTAAACGTCAATCGTGTGTCATGCGTGGGCACATAATGAATAGAATCGCGTCAAGCCACTACGTACACGAGTCAACTTAATCAATTCAACAAACACATACCGCTTCTAAGAACAACGATATTATGCTATCGTTACGTTCAACCTTAATTGGAGGTAGCAGCAGATCAAACTACCCAAAAACATAAACTACTGCCAGTTCATTTTCAACTTTATCACCTTTCGTAAAGGTTGAAAATCTTTTGCATGGGTGATTTGTAAAGGCGAGCTTGATCTGCACTGTAAGCGAATGTGAACTAACATTAGATACTTGCCGACTGAGTTCGATTACCGTCTGTTTGTCTGTTTGTTTACGACGGTACTACTGTCTGATATCAAAGACTAATTTCTGAACAATGTTTTGGTGTTGTAGTACTAACTAGATGCTGTTTTGAGGTATGTTGGAGAAACTATTACCATATGTAGATGTGACGGTTTTGTATGTAAATGGTTATGCGTGTTAAATGGGTTCATATTTTTTATTAATTTGAGAAAAATCTCTTTAGTTTATACTGAACGACTTCTTAACCTTTAAATGCATAGTGATGTATCGCAAAGATTTTTTGAATAAAGACAATTTTGTTACGTTTTGTATGTGTTTATCTTTTCTAAGTCTATAATTAAAAATATACTATGCAATTACTGCCTCGTTGACCGAGTAGTCGCAAGTGGGTTTCGGGTTCGATTGCTGGGTCGGGCAAAGTATTACTGGGTTTTTAAAAAATCCCAGTAGTAGCACGGCGTCTGAAATTGTGCCCGGTATATGGCGATAGACTCACCTCCTACATGGGACTCATAACATAAATAGTGTAAAGTGGGTGTTACATTGTACAGTGGCATTAAGTGCCGTAATGTGCACCTCTGCCTACCCCTGTAGGGCTAAAAAGGCGTGATATTTATAGGGTTAGTTGCAGAATACAATTTAGATCCAACTCAACAACTTGTATTAATTATTTAAAATAGTTGAATAACATAAATAAAAAAGCATTAAAAAAATAGATTTATCAAAATCAAGTCACATCGTAAAATAACTTTCTCAAGTCTTACCTTAGCAAGCAAAAATAAATACAAAATACAAGTAAAGGCATGTCAAAGGAGCTAGTCTAGAGCAGCTTGTTATAGAAACTGAAACGTTTACTGGATCCGTTAGATGTTGAATTGCTAGCGATCTATTGGCTATACAATGGGACCCCAAACGGCTGCTATCAAAGACCTGAGGCATTCGATTACTGCAGGATTGGACAGGGCAACTACACACTGGCGATTGCGATTTTATCCCGCCTTGATGTTATGATAGTTTGCTTTCACTAACATGTGAATGAGTTGTCTTTTTGAAAGGTTTTTGCAAAGCAGTTTGTTATGAGATAGGATAATTTTGCTTCTATGCTAAATTCAGCTATGCAATGGTATATTTATGTTGGATTTAGTTAGCAAAAATGTATTATTCTGTTCAAAAAAAATTAATGATATATCTGATTTAGAAGTACACTTCTAAATCAGATATATCATTCTAAAGCATCACCTCTTTTGTCAGTTTCCTAATTTTTGCTCAACAGTTTACTGGACATGAGAATCGAGCCTAAAAACCTGCAGTCGTTATGGTGTTTCAATCAACTAACGATGCAGTCAAATAATTTCCAATAATTAAACCTGTACAAAATTATTAGTAGAAACTTAATATCGTTTTCGATCGATTCGATCGTCTTTGGAACATCTAAAATGTCTAAATGTGACTATCACATGAGAGCGCAATGTCAGATTATTGGCAGAGCTCAGAACGTTACGGCACACATTCACTATGCTACATTGGAGGCGACTGAACGCAATAAGTGATTTCAAATAGATAAGAACCTATGAAATTAAAAACGATTGCTTTTCAAGTGCACTTTATAAATGTTATATCGATATCTGAAAAGGTTCTACTACGATTTCATATTAGTAGGAGATTGTGTTGGCTTTGCCAAAGACATTTTGTTAAAACGACGACGACTATGAGTGACTTCATTCATATAAAATAGGTCATAATATTAATTTTTCATTTAAATGTATTTTATGCTGGATGGCTGTGTAGGTAACGTGTTATGTATAATTTTTGTGACTTTTGATTTGGTTTTCAAATTCTTTTTCATGTCCAGGTTGTTATGCTAAAGAGTACATATGGATTTTGATTTTGTAATGTCATTGCTTGATCGAAACGAGAACCAATAGGAGACATCTGAGGGTTTGGCTTCCATATTCAAGTCAAACGCAACGTTTTTGGGGCATAACAGATTACTTATTGAAAGATATTTATCCACGGAGTCTAAAGCAAAGCTTTAAACTAGTCGAATTATCTCGCCAAACAGTTAAACACTATAAATTGCTATGAAACATCTTTATAGACATTTACTTTCATCACACCCTGCCATGTGTAAGCAGCCTAACATCAAAACGTTGAGCGATGACACCTAATACCAGTAGGCCACAGCATCCTTTGACGCAGTCGGGGTAACTGACGTTATTTCTACCTGGACTATTTCATTGAAACTTTCAGAGAAAGGGTACAATTACGTGTAGAACATTTAGTATTTGTAGTGACAAACTAAGAGACTATTTTCTATTTTACCGTCCTTCGAACTAATGTGAATGGTACTACGGATAAAAAGGTTGATAAAATAGTTAAAGTGCTACCCAAAACACTAAACAATCATAATTTAAATAGTTATTATAACACAAAAAAGTTCCTAATTCCAAAAGGCCGGTAACGCACTTGTAACGCCTCTGGTGTTCCAGGTTTCCATGGGCGACACCGATTGCTTACCATCAGGTGATCCGTCTGCTCCTTTACCGGCTTATACCATAAAAAACATAATAAGCATTGTCAAAATTTGGAATTAGACAAGTGTGTTACTTGAAGTTCGTATGAAGCATTAAGAGAGAATTATCGGAAAGTCGTACATGAACATGGCAAAGAGTATAACTATGTATTATAATTAAACAATACAGAAGCCACTAATAAAGTGGTATACTAAAATAATAATTGTGCAGGAATCGACAGCATGGTTGATAATATTAGCAGTTTGTACAAACGCCTCTAATTGGTTCTTGGTTGTCTTGCAAACATCCGCTAAGTATGCGGGCTTATTGATTAGGTGGATCTTTATCAGAATTATAATCAAAACTATTTCATTTAAAGTAAACAATAGGTCAATTTGTGCTCACGATTCTCTCATCTTCCGTCATTAATTTTATTTTATTTAAAAAGAAATTAATTTGTTCTGGAAATCGAAACGAAACAGATAATATGAGTCTTCTCTACCTTCTTATGTAGAGAAGACTCATAGTCTAATAGACTATCACTGGTATCATAATAATGATAACAACACACTTATAACGACTACTCGAAAATCAGTTACTACCAATAGATATTTAGCATTAAACGTTTCAATAAAACAACACAATTACCCAAGTTCCTAATTACATAAATAACGATATAAATGCCAGTATCGCAGGAATAATTGGTCGTTGTGGCTGGTAGAGGTTAAATTATAGAATCTATTGTTTTATTACTCTACAATAGGTATCTGAACGTCTGATAATATTCATATTGTGGGTTTTATACAACACTACAAGGTAACCACTTACGAATGAGTTCACACTCTTGTAGATAGTACTTTCAGAATCATGCTTTGTAACACTCTATATAATAATATGAGAATATATAAATGAGGTTTCAGTTTTGATATTACCGTTTTTATGTATGTTCATGCTATTTTTTTTAATAAGCTTTCGTGTTTATTGAATAGTAAAAACATAACAGAGGTTCACATTACGGCACTTAATGCCACTGTACACTGCCAATGTAACACACAGTTTTTACTATTTATGTTATGAGTTTCATGTAATAGAAGATGAGACTATTGCCATACATATGGCACATTTCCTAACTCCGAGCTACTACTGAGTTTAAAAAAAGACTACTAAAAGCAATTATGAAAAATCTATCTTTTATTAAAAGTAAGATATATAATTATGTATAACAACGATTTGAACAATTTCACGTACAAAACTACACAATACTTAACATAGCAGCCGGACAATAACAAACAGAAGCGATCTAAAGCAAATAAATAACCTTACATTTTCCAAACCAAAGATATGTAAGTTCTCTGTTTTTCTCTGGAAGTTCGCAAAACGCAATAACGTTAACGACCGGGGTGACTGCAAACTTGGCCAATGTTGTCACATTATTTCTCTTTGGGTACCCTGATTTGGGAAATTGAAGGGGAATGAGAATATCAGATAGTCGTCAGCTGAAAGTGGGACGAAGAGAATTGGTTCAATAAGGGCAGGAAATAGGTAAAGTAGATGCTATCTAGTTTCTCAGTCGATGAAAATTAATTGTTTTTGTATATTATTGTTGTTATTAAAATTGTTAATGTTAATAAAATTGTTACTTTTCAATTTAATGCCTTATGTATGTACACAAAAATGTACGAAGTAAATTTAATATCGTAGGCATTTTTTTCAAAGGTAACTAATAAATAAACTACATACAAGGCATTTTACAATACGACCTCCATAGTATAAAAAATGGAAATTGCAAAATTGATACATCTCAATAATAGATACTCATTTTCATCAACATGTCAAAGTGTACTACTAATAGCATTTATTACCTTTGCGTATCCTTCCGGAAACTATCACATTTGACATAGTATACGTGTAATTTGTAATGAAAGTAGTTCGTGTCAAATGTGGTTAGATTCAGAGCTCAAAATAGGCTGGCAACCTATCACGTTTGAATAGCGTGGGTTGGTGACATTTCTATCGAGCTATAAATTTGTTACACGGTATAGTTATCTCATTTTCAACAAGCCATATTAAAATCGTGGATGATAAAAATAACCACTATTATAAATATGAAACCGTGTCGTGGTGGCCCGGAGGTTGAAGACGCCTGCTTCTCATGCACTGGAAGTACCAATGGGACTTTTTCCGAGTTATATGTACTTTCTAAGATTATTTACCTTTAGACACCACTGACCAACGGTGAAGGAAAACATCGTGAGGAAACCTGGGCTTATAATTTCTAATTATAAGTTTGAAATCGCCAACCCGCATTGAGCAAGCGTGGTGATTAATGCTCTAACCTTCTTCGTGTGAGAAGAGGCTTTGCTCAGCAGTGGGCATTTATAAGCTGTTGATGATGATGATGATGATGATTATATGAAACCATATTGAAACTCGGGTGATATAGTTATACACGACTGCACGGTTAACCTATTGGTTGGACAACCGGTGCAAGGTGTCGTGCATGCTGTTGTTCCAGGTTTGGGTGTCATGTGTAGTACAGACACAAATTCGTATAATTTGTGTCTGTCGATGATCGGGAGAAAATGCTAGAGTAGGGCAACTTCTTTTAAAAAATAATTAAATTGACCGATACTGTGAAACTATGTAGAGTTGTGATTGATGTGATTCTTATTCAGAAAAATAAAGTCAAAGTAAAAGTTATTTATTGCAAAGTCAAAGTTAATTAAAACTCTGGTTCTTGCTCAGATGTAGATTAGCCTTATACTTTTTTTTTAATTACGTTTCCCCACACTAGGATTTTCTTTTGTGTCGTGGGTGCGTTTACAAACATACAAGTTCACATACACATGAAACTCAGACCCGGAACAACAATCTGTGGATCACACAAAGAATTGTTCCGTGCGGGAATCGAATCCGCGACACGTTGTGCGTCAGCCAGTAGCCCAGCCACCGCGACAACCGTGCAGTCAACTTGAAAAACAGGTACCACCTTCAGACGACTACGACACTTAATCATACATAACACTTGATGTCTTTGCGGTCAGTTTCCACCCTCACCTACTTCTGCACTGACTTGACCTTGAGTTCTCCTTCAGTATTACAATAGGGTTGTTAAGTCATGAATCTTGTTTATTTTTGTGTTCGTCTCTCGAAAGTTCTAATAACCTGGTTATATTCAAATATTTTCGTAAAATATTTATTTTTAGTTCCATTATGTTAGAAAACTTGGAGATTTGTATAGAGCTGTTATATTTTTATGTGTGGTAGCATTTGATGAGATTTTTATTTATAGAATAGTAACAAATATAATTTTAGAACACAATGCGGTAGGTGTGTTCAAATATAAACCACCTAGGTTTCCTCGGTCACGTTATTAAGACTTATGATATACAACATGTAACTTAAATAACACACATCCTGAAAATAGTTTGTTCAGAATCGTTAACTGAATCGATTTATATAATTTTTAGTATAGGTAATTTTTTATCCCAAAAATAATTAAAACTACGAAAATGATTGTCATACTAACCCTGTATTGTTAAAACAAATCGAAATGGACCGTAAGTTAAAGCAAAAAGACTTTTAAAATCGCAGTTTTATTTGTATTCATACAAATTCTATCATTCAATACAAAATAAAAAAAACAAACCTTATGATAAGACCACTAAGGATGCATATACATGTTAAATTAAAAGTTTAGTGTATGTATTATGATTATAACATAATAATTTCTAATTGGGGTGTTTGAGAGTGTGCGTTAATTACGTTACATGTTGTATATATCAGATTGGACAATGGTGATGATACAATTCGTCATCACCATAACAGCCACTGTTGAACTTAGGTCTTCCTAATGATTTCCAGATCAGTTAGTTGGATGCGACCATCTAGCAACTACCTAGAACCATTATCAGGTCGCCTGTCCACATCACAAGTTCATGTCCTTATAAAAATTCAAATTCGTCATCGAAAAATAGCGTCAGTTAGACCCGAATCTTCTATGAAGTCTGAAAACTACATACATTTTTATAACGAAAAAATATACGTTTGTATGCCAACCCTAGATATTCAGGGACAAAGTCGCTGAACAAGGCTATTTGGGCACTCGACCCACAGGTAAACGAAAGCACGCTTAGAGAAAGGTAAACGGAGTACGAACGGATGAGATAAGGCACTGCGTTGGACCTAAATGTTAGTTTAGGCGGAGCGGTACAGTCACTATGCTAGTACAGTGTGGCCTTCTGAGAAATTTTGCTATTATGCCTTTTAAAGCATTGTTGGTTTTTGATAAAAACTTATGTATATTTATTACGTAACGTAATATAACATCACGCCTTTTATCTCCGAAGTGGTAGACAAAGGTGCACATTACGGCATTTAATGCATCTGCGCAGTGTAATACCCACTTTTCACTAATTATGTTATGGGTCCCATGTAATTGGGAATGAGCCTATTGCGATGTACCGGGCGCAATTCCATTGTTACTACTGAGAATGAAAAAAAAAATAATTACGAAAAATCTATCTTTTATTAAAACTAAGACAAATAACACCACGATTTGAACAAATGCATGGACAAAATTACACAATACTTGACACACAAACATAACATATACGCAATTACAGAATTCGTGCTACAATTGATTTTTTTTTTATAAAAACCCTGTAATTATTTTACCCGACCCAGGAATCGAACCCTAGACCCCTTGCCCAGTAGTCGCACTTACGACCACTCGGCCAATGAGGCATTATATTTATTACATTAAACTTAAAACGTAAACATTGTCTCGATACATATTTTTTCTTGAGTTCTTGGGTTCATTTCTTTCTTAAAGCAACTATTTTGGATTTAAGTAAAGGATATTTCATATCTTAAAAAAAAACCATGAATGGCCCACACGCATACCTAATTATAATTACTTCTCTCTCCTCCAATCTCCCCAATCCCTGAATCCCCAACAATCCTCAAACTCCTAATCCCCAAAAAGCTGGTAACGCACTTGTAACGCCTCTGGTGCTCCAGGTGTCCATGGGTGATGCCGATTACTGACCATCAGGTGATCCAACTGCTCGTTTACCGGCTTATACAATAAAAAAAAATCTGTCAAGACACGGTAAATTCGTATTTTACTTTACTCTAATATTTCGTTTCATGCTTTAATCAGTAACTTTAAGTAAATAATTTACTATTAAAGCATACGGTCAAGTTAAATAGCAGGGTAATAGGCCCAAGACCTCTTCGTCATCTATCCAATCTGTTATCATGCACCACTTTGTAAGCGTCAAACATGATCGATGCTCCACGTTATAGTTTAAGCGATGCAATTTAGTTCAATAGTGCTTTAAAATACATTGAAAATCGTAGTCACAATCAAGTTACTGCGTACTAACATCATGTTTTATAAAGACACACATTTAAAATATCACAGACTTATTTTTTTACTAATTACACGTTCCATAGACGTATAATAATGGCAGACGGACTACTTGCCATAATAAATGCCTAATTTTTATTTTAATATCCATCTGGTAGATTATTTTAAATCAATAGACACGTATTTTTTAATTTCTTACAGGAACGAATACTTTCGACGATACTCACTCCTATGTACATTTTATACGTAGAAATGGTTTTAGCCCCACTCCTAAACTTTGATTCGTTTTATCAAAGTATTGTTTTATTATACGACAAAATAAAAAATACGTGTCTAATATTTTTTCATTACCTAACTTACGGACTAATTAGATTTTTAATTTTCATAGGTACCCTGTCCTCATCCCAATTATGCTAAATGTCATTAAAAGATGGAGTAAGGTATATATCAATGAATCTGTCTAACATACTATTTAATTTGATACTATAGGTTGCTTAGATGCAGACTACAAGCATACTCCATCGTTGGCCGCATTATCGCTTAGCACTTAAGGCAAGCTAGTAGACTACATTCAATAAAAAAGTTTATAAAAGTCAATCTCCGTATATCTATAGAGTGGTAACTCCAAAGTTTGGACAACCACTTAGCCACCTCAGTGACGGTCGATCAAACACTTGAACATCAGATTACCATCCTCCAGGTATCTAAAACATAAACTTGCTAATGGCCAGTAACTATCAAAGTGCGCATTTACTACAGAATATTTAGTGCTGAACTGACTGAAGTTTAGGTGATTTGGGGTAAGGGGCTCTATATGGCTCTCTGGAAGTCTAGTCTCTGACACTTGAGGTCTGTGAGATATATTGTCGTTTGTTTAGGTTCTAGTGATAGGTACAGACGAATATGATTTCTATTTGACTTTCACCCCTTCACCTCTTCAAGAAAAGAGCGTATTCCTTTTTAAAAGGCCGGTAACGCACCTGTCCTTCGTTTGGTATTGCGTGTGTGGCCATGGACGGCGCTGATCGCTTACCATCAGCTGAACATTTTCCGCTCTTTTGCCTTCTATTCAAAAAAAAAATACTAAGACTACGTAAACCATTGTCAAATCGAACCCTAACAATAATAACAGAGTTTTAGTATTAAGTAAATTTATTGGAAGCTAGTGAAATAAGGATATGCACTTAAATCACGAATTCTATCTACGAGTACTATTTCAAACAGACTTCTCAATCAAACCAGAATTGAAATCGGATTTTATGACAATCTAAAACGTTCTGGTCAATTTAACGACCCAAACGTCGTCGAGATAGAAGCCAGTATTCTTATTCAGCATGAAAAGCCCGTTAAACATGAAAGTTCTGCCCGTGAGTTAGTTGCGAACGCATGATTAGATCTTACATATATCGCAAGTTTTCAACCAACCCAAAAACTTGAGCTACGAGCAACTGCCGCCTGACCTAGTTACAACTCGACGAATCGTACGTAGCCTGCCATTAAGAAAACTATAGTTAGGAAGGTACAGATAGATGTAGTGTTTATCGACCAAATCTGTGGTGAATGTGGTGATTTGTGTGTCTTGCGGAATTATTGTAATGATGTCAGTGCAAAATTTGGTTCCAATATCGTTTATGAGGTAGTTATCAGTTTTAAAAATATCATGTGATGAAGTTCTAATGTCATCCATATAATGTGTGTAGAATTGGAACGTTCCCTCCTATGTAGTCGGAGAAATGCAATAATTCTTTTATAAACTACGTTAAAAAAACCGAAAAAGCTTTTCTAAAAATTGGCTAAGCTAATCGCGAGAAACACACGCAAATACATACGGGTCAAACCAAGAATTTTCTTTTTGAACATAAAAGTCGAACTGACTAGGTGATTGGGTAAATAAACTTCATGTGATTCATCATCTTTGCTGGTCCTTCATAAATCCAGATCATAGTATACATTCAATCGCACAACATAATGAACTAGCAACAAAAACAAAGATAACCTACTCCAGTTCTGAACGACATCGTAACATTGGCAAGATTATAAAAACAGACGATAAAAATTGTGTATCCTAAGAACCAAATAAATATTCATCGACCCAGTCAGCAATTCCATTCAGACTCTATATTTAACCAACAAGGTTGAAATTCCTTTGACATATGTGGGGAAAGTTAAGCAACGTAGCTTATGCTTTAAGCTAAATGGAGCGTGAGTTATCACGGACATAACCTCGAAATTTGACATTCTTTTATTGATAAGAAAATGACTGTTATTCGCTCGAAGGTAGAAGTTGCTTTGAAAGGTAACGTACCTTTTTACTAATATAAATAAAGTTATGAGACTAAACGAACATTTTGGATACAAAATATTACAATTTGTTTGTACATTGGTCGATAAATAGGTGCTGCTGACTTTGGCCCTAAGTTCGATTTACGCCTAGAGTCAACGTTAATGGGATTTCGATTGCATAAATTTCAGTAATAGCCGGGGTCTAAATTTGTGTCCGGTGTGATAATAGGCCATATCTGGCAATAACCGGTAAAACGAGATTAAGTCTTCATTTGTGCATATTTAACAAAAGGCACGTAGATAACAGAAATGAATATTGAGGACAGAAATCAAAGTAAACATTTTCTTCAATACAATAGTTGAATGACCTCTAATAATCAATGCAAATAGAATTGTACACGATTACCATCAAAACAGCACGTAGTTCATTCAGGGGCAGCAAAGCCATCAAATATTCGACCATTTAAAACCCCCCACCAACTAACTCTGTAAGATTTAATGTCCCATAAAACAACCACTACATAAGGCCCTTATTACATTACGTGTGAATATCTTTTTGTTATGTAGATGGAATGACCCTATTGGGCCCAAACCCTATATTTAAAGGTTCAAGGCCTGTTATGATCTGTATAACTGCTTTTATTGTACCTATTGATAGGTCTATGAAAGGGAATGGAGGAATGAAATGAATATTTGAATGGAGATGATATAAAATATTCTAATGTTGATATGGGTGTGGGAATATTGAATGTAACAGCCCCTTGTCACCGTGGTTAAACGTAATTTGCTATTTCTTTTATTAATTTGTATTCTATTTCCACTCTTTTGAATTCAGTATATTTTGAATTCCTTTTGGTTCCTAATAAAGATCAAGATAAGTATTAAATCAGAAAAATTTCAATGCGCAAACATACTTTCTTTAACATTGTCGTATTCAAGAAGAGCAAATAACATAATATTTTTACATACGGCTTTATTCAAGCCAAATAAAAATCTAAAAATAAATATCAAAATGAACTACATATTTCTGGAGCAAGTTAATAATCCGTACGTTCCAGGTAACAAACATTTTTACGTCTCAGTAAGGTGATATAGAGCGTTCGTTAAAAATAATGACTTAAAAGCGTCATGTGTCGCGCGGCGATGAAACAATCATGGCGGACAAAATGGCGGATGTAACTGTCAATCATTTGAATTTACGTGCGCATGATGTTTGTTGCCGGTTACATGGGGTTTTATTAACATGCTTATAACATTTCTTATCAAATTTAAGTAACAACTTGACATTAACGCAATCCACAAAATATAAAATTTTTGTAAATCCTAAAATAAAATATGACAGTTTAAATGACTCATCTATCAATTTTCCTCATCAATATCTACCAGTATTACTATCACACAATACTTGTATCAAAATACCGCATTGTAATAAATATAAAACGCACAACCAGATTAATCTGGATTAGTCTGGATATGGAGGTAGGATGACGCATCCAGCAGCTTTATTTTATAACCCAAACTGATGGATTATTAATTCTCTCACCAAATCAATTTGCAGCATTTACGAATTGATTTCGCAAATTCCCCTTGAGCTTAGTTAATGCAGTTTCAATATTCATTACTTAACGTATCGCAGCTAATAGACAATGGAGTACACGGTGCATCGACGCGTCAGTGATCTTACCGTACACCTTCACGTACATAGTCTGCAATGTATGTGTACAGAGATTATTTCCCTCAGGTGTTTGCATATTAGTAACGTATATTGGTATAGGCTTAGGTTTGAGTGAAATTATATTGGGTTTATATTCAAAATAGCTCAGAGAATATTGGTCCCGAAGCTTTTAATTTTGGTTGCTATTGGTTTGTTAATTAAATTATGATACCCAATAGGTGTTTTCATTTAGGATAGCTTCCAAATGCTAGAGTATATTCTGTTTGTAGATTTTTTATAATTTCATTTACGTTTTCAAGCTAATCAAAATTCAGTTCGTACACGTTGGAACAAAAGTGTCTTATAATAATTCTGTTTTCAACTTTACCATTGCACTTTAAAACTCAATAAATATTTACATTGCTTGAGCACACACGGTACATCTTCAACTTTCGAGCGCCGTACACAAACCACAAATCTCTTACAACCACAACAAATATTATTCTTCGCTCTGTATTCAACAGACGTAGAAGCGTTTAAGGCCAAAACTCTAAGGAGTCATTGTTTACCTTGTAACTTTGGTCGGGTCAGGAAGGGATGTTTTACTTACACCTCCGGAAAGGCCGTTTGTACTTGTACGTTATTTATTTCTTAAGTAGAATAGAACTTTTAGATAGATTCCCTACTTAGGATTTGAGCTGGATCTCTGGATAGTTTACTTTTGATCAGTTAACAGGGACGTGAATGTAATGTCTACTTGCTTACCTTGGTTTCGACAATAAATCGAATTAAAATGTCAAAAAAGTGATATTTACTTAAATATGTAGTTTAAGAGGATCTTATAGTTTAAACCAGTAACAGGGTTCAAATTACTATCATCGACATTAAAATTTAGGATCATTAATTAAATAATTAAATTCATTCATGTTCTAAATCGTTACAATGGGCATACTGTAATTCGGAAAAATTAAAATTTATTAAATTTAAAATTGACTAACACAAAATCTCAAACTCCCTATTTAAATGTATCATATAAAAATATACCTAAGACTTTTGCAAAAAGTTTACTTACTGAAATTTTAAAAACGAACATGTAGTCTTAATACAATAAATTGTCTCGACAAATGAATAGAGTCCCACTACATAGCCAAACGATCCCGATGTCGTGTTCAGTTGACTTCAAGTAGGCTTTCGACTGTGTTGTTTATACAAAGGTTTGGCATGTTCTGGGGTAAGATTGAGATGGGCGCACCGCAACATCTTGTAACCCTCATAAAGAACTCACACCGGGGCCACAAAGGTGCAGTAGAATTGTTATAGAAAATGTTTACGGGTGAAGCATCGGAGTTCACCTAGGGTGTATATTATGACCCATAATGTTTATTAAACATCAAAAGCGAATTGTAATGATGTTATTCAAATACACGTATCATCATACTGGGATAAGTATTTTTTTATTTATAAAATGAAAACTCGGCTGTCACGTAGGTTTAGTATTTGTGACTAACATACCTACTACCTACGCTCTTAGATTTAATTCTTGAGGCATGCCTAATGTTCTAAAATTGACGTATAAAGAATATTATTTCAAACGGCTTCATATTTTAAACTATAAGCTTACTAACTTTGTGTAAAGAAAATGTAAAATCGTTTCCTTAAAACTTTTGTAACGGAAACTAGCAGCTGCAATATTTTAGTTTCCAATATCATACGAAAATATGACCCGTAATGATTTACAGCGGCATACATTTGTCACATGAGCGCTCCTTCCCACAAATGTACTGAAATTTCCGTGAATATTCATATCATCGAAATGAAATATTATTACTGTTGCAGATCTGGACTCGGGAATCACTTGGTAAGAAATTATTATACTTTCATAATATATTTTGAAAATTATATCCTGAAGAAATATTATTCCTCGAAGGGTTCCATCCTCATAGATTGAGATTCGTAGTGACTTATAGTTATATGCTCTTTGCCAGTTTTACATAATAGGTTCAATTACAAATTGTGTACTAGTCCCCAGAAGTCAACCTAAGGCTCCGTTCAAACTAAGTTTTCGTATTTGGAACTAGATTTTATGACCGCACAAAACCTACGTCTAAATTAAACACGTGTTTTAACTACAACACCTTTTCAAATATTTCAAATATGAAAACCAAATTAATACTAAATGTAAAATTTTTGTTTGACGAGCCGTTAATTGATGTTAAATGAGTCGTATGTAATTAATTGTTCAATAGAACCACTGAAATGTGTGTAGGTAAACAGGAAAGCATTTTCAATTATAATTTGAATAGGTACAAACTCCGACTAATGTCAAAAGTAATTGCAAATAATAATGAAAATGAATTGACCCTTTATGGAAAACCTAACCGATGACCAGGTATTCGGTTAGCCAACCTTTAAAAAATAAACCCCAATAACTTATATAAGGGTATTCGGCAATTTTGTCACATCACCGCCTTTGCCCGCAAAATTTGCCGTAAATATTCATTCAGGGTTGACACCTGAAGTGAGTTACGTTCATACACACAGAAAAAATGTTGTATCTCTTGATATGTGGTATCTTGAGGGTAAAGCATAATCATTCGTTAGGTTTATGTGTTTTGATTTTGAAAGAGTTTTTCCATAGCATCGTCTGAAATAGGGTTGGTGAAAATATATTTTCTTGCACCTGTAGATGTAATAATGTAGATAGGAATACAAGACTAAGATAGAAGTAACTCCCGATGCGGTATAATTAACTACAATAACTTATCTTTTCGATTATGAATAAAGTATTTCATTAAACGTATTTACGTCATTATCATCACTGAACACAAACTCGGAGACTGAACCCCGAATCAAAGTGTAAACAATATTTAATAACTGTTCGTGACAGTTTATTTAACAACTACAAAGAGTTCCATTTTCCTTAAATTCGAACATCACCGGCATCACAAAAACAAGCAACAACCGCGGAGTACTCCAAATGTAAATTCCAACATTAATAACGCCTAAAAATATAATTCCTTCCGTAAAACCATTTTTCTCGTTTTAAGTGCTATCGATTCGGGCAGTACCAGTAAATCGTTACAAAGGACCTCAAATTACATCCGTAATTTATTGTCCGGACTATAAATCATCAATCTTCTACAAGGTCAGGGGGTAATCAGGCTTAATGCGGCCACATGGCGATTTATGACCACCGTGTAGCTGTGACACGCCATGCCTGACAATGGTATGACGTCACTTGTGTTTTAATAGTTTTCCATGAGTCATTTTAGTAATAAGTTAAGGGGTTATAAGTTACATAGCTAAGTACCTATGTAAAAGTATCTCCTTAGAAGGTAAAAAAATTAAAAAGATTTACCAAAGCTTGACAAATTAAGGTCGATAAAATTTACATCAAAAACCATGTCTATTGACTGCACCATAAAGTCCATACGTGCATTAAAGCCAATATTGACCTTAAATGCAAGTACAAATACAGGGATCGTTAGCAAAACTGATCGAGAAGACGCTATAATAATATTGATAACATCTGAGCTCCTGCGGTGCCTTAATTACCATCTACTCAGTAATTGATCTGTAATTACGTCATCAAAGTGTTGTTAACATCGGTGTAGCCTCTAATTTGTGGGGTAATGTGGTCCGGTTGAGTGGTGTGCAGTCGACCGACCAGCTTCTAAGGCAATCAGGGAAACCAGTGGCTCGACCGAACTGATGATGTTGATTCGCTGATGAGGTATTTAGCATCAATGATTCTGTTTAGCGATGCAGTTACTATTACATTAGTAGTGATGAATGTTCTAATGTTGAACTGAATGGCAATAGTAACTCATGCATGAGTTTAAGTGCCATTATGTGTTACCATTTTAGGCAAGGACATGTAAGTATGTGTTGTGTTAAAACACACCATTGTTTAACGTTTAAAAATCGTCTGTTTTTCATATTCGAAATCTATATATATAAAAATGAAACCCGTTTCCCGTTGTCACGCTATAACTTGAAAACGGCTTGACCGATTTGGCTAATTTTTGTTTATTGTGTTATCGTCAGGAGAAGATTTCTATGACAAAAAAAATACTGAAAATCCTACGGGAACGGGAGATAACGGGATTGCGAGTACAAAGTTTGACTGCACGGTTGGTGCGGTGGCTGGGCAACCGGCTGCCGTGCAACGTGTCGCGGGTTCGATTCCCGCACGTAACAACACTTTGTGTAATCCACTAATTGTTGTTTCGGGTCTTTTTTTTTTTTTTTTTTTTTTTTTTTTGAGGGGGGAAAATCATCCAATGACTTCTCCCGCCTGGGTGAGGCGGGAGGGAGTGCTGGGTGTCATTGTGTATGTGAACTTGTATGTTTTTAAACGCACCCACGACACAGGAGAAAATCCTAAAGTGGGGCAACGTTTTTTTAAAAAGCTAGTACTTACAAAATACATTTTGGTTATAAGCCATCTCAACTGCACAAATCCCATTTAATTTTTATGCGTATCTTTGTTTTCGTAATCAACAAACGATCGTTGATTATTTATCTACATAATATGATACCGAGACTAATTCAAAAGTACACGACTTATAATGAATTATGATTATTCCTCAATATTCGGAAGAACGTCATTACTGTATTTTCCACGATTGAAAAGACGGACATCATAACATTATACATATGGATTGGCATCATATTATGGGTACCTTTCGCTGGTTCACACGGGATCCACAAACATTACGTTGAGGTCGAATCGGTGATGTTCCATAACAATAATATTATTCTCTGTGGTCGATATTGTTTACATTATTGTCAATACTATTGGAAATTATTATTAGCTGTAGACAGATTTGCTTGACTGCTGAGTATTTGCAATATATATTTATATATATTAGATTGGAGTTTCTTTTTCCAGGTTGTTGTTAATTCTTTTATTATTTTTTTTATTTTGACTATAGAGTATTAAATTATGAGCTGATAACAAGTTAAGGTTAAAGTGTAAAATTTATATTCATGTTTCTATCCGTCATTACTTTTAGATTTTGTAGACTAAAATGTGATTTTGTAGACCTACTTCTACAAAATTTATGAAATTTTATTAATAAAAAATAAACATGAAATATATCAAATTGACGGCAAATTTTGGTTACAGCAATTTGGTTTCACGTAATGCGACCACCAGAAAAATACATTTTTGCCACTTCATAAAATTAATTTAACAGTTTTTGAATGCAGAAAATTGCCTGCGCGTAATAGCAATGGCCGCTCCGAGCAGTTATTAATTATTTTGTTCAAATATAATGGTGTAGGTATTGTAGGATAGAGGAATGAAATTTATTACGATTTTTATAGCTAATTTAAATAAAAAAAATAAGGGAATTCATGGAGCTATTTCCTTAACAAAAAGGAATGATTGACGTACTGATATTCCCAATAAAAATGTTTTTGTTCATATTTGTAATATCACATAATATAAATCTGTAGCAAATAGTCGATTCAGCTTCAACTACCAAACCTCGAAAACTCAGAGATTTTTACTACACATTATACTATGTATGTCATGTTATGAATTTAAACAGTTTGTCGTAGTAATGTACTAGTATCAATACAAAATCATTGAAAAAACCATTCTAACAATGTTGCGAGATAGATAGGTATCTTACAACAAACACTACCAACAAAAACCTTGAAAACGATACAAAAAAACGTTTCAAGAGCCGGGAAACCGTACAGTTTGTAAATACCGGGGCTTTGATAGAAATCTCAGATGGTATCGTGCCGGGAACAATTCCGAGCCATTAGGCGGCAACATCGCTCAACCCTTTCATAGATACGCGTCCTTTGGAGATGCTGATTGAATTTCTTAGTAGAGCGTGTTTGAGTACCTGATAGTTTCTGTTAGGATTTGGTTTTGTTGGGAAATTTCGTCCTATATTAATAAATCACGCTCGTTCCACAATTCCACGTTCACGGATATTGAACGGCTGATTTACTTATATAGTGTGCAAATTACTCACTAAAAGATACGTAGTTTGTTAGCTTTGTAGACAATAATAATATTCTTTCCACATATAAAAGGTACCAACACAATATAATACCGAAGTTTGATTAGGATCCTCGTAACAATTTACGGACTACTTTCTAAAAATACGCCAAAGGATAAACGTAAACTCGTTTATTCGATTTTCCAAGAAGTTTATTTTCACCGAAATTTTCTGAGAAAATGTCGTTATAATATAATGTGTTTATGTTGTGCGTTGGTATTTCATTTTCGAACTTCAAAGGTGTATTCAACTTGGTAATGAAACAAAACCTGTTTGGGTGGTTGTCTTGTCTCGTTAACCGGTTCATTGGTGCTCTGTCAAGGGAGGAAATTAAAATGTGCCGTGTTAATTAAGCGACGCACGTTGTCCAACAGTCAATAATCCAATACCCAATATGCGCTGGATTGAAATTATTTACGTACACATACAAACTCGATTGGATCAGATCATTTCAAGCCTGAAATTGAATTGTACTATGTTACGTTTAATTTTGGTTTTATTTTATCGAATACAGATTTGGACTAGAAACCCAAATTGTTTCTGTACTGGTATCGATTTTATGAATTGTTTTTGCGTATTTTTTTCCTTTGATACACGAGACGATACTATCACACTTTTGTGTGATCGTGTTTCCTCAAGGTATAAATGAATGGAAAACCATATTCCTCTAATTGTCAAGAATTAGTTCAATTAGATTGAAATTATGAATGACTCGATACGGAACATTTTATCGAATTGAACCTTAAAAAACCAGTTAGTAATCAAATGACAAAATCGGCAGTTTATACAAATGTCTTATTATTAAAATATGTAGCTAGTATCCGTGCATGGCCGAGTTGTTAAATAATTCACAGAAGGGAGTCATTGAAACGTCGTAAAAGGGAATTCAGATGTTGCGTGACCTTTTCAATGATTGCCAATGAATAGGGTTCTCAAACTTTTTCGTATGTGTTGAGTAAGCTTCCCCTTTACCCCGAAAGTTTGCCTTAGCTCGCACAAATAGCCTGTAGACAAAATTCATCAAGATTTTTGTCGAAACCGAGAGAAAGTTGACGAGTGTGTTTACTGGTTGCTTGAACATTTTCTATTCTTTATTTAAGAGTTATTTGAGTACTGGGCGCCATCTTGATTCTGTGTTGTATGTTTTATAAAGTTTAAGATTATCTTGTAAAACTGTTTTAGATCTGTATTTTTTTAGTAATCACATTGTATTATTATCGTTACAGAAATCTGGAAAAATGTCGTTGAGGATATATAATGAAATGGTATAAACATTTATGTTTTTTGCTATTGAAACTGTAACGACATAAACAATGCGTTTTGGCCTAATAGACAATTCAACAAGATCCATTACGAAATACAATTGAATGTCAACTCACAACGTGATGTCTCTTTCATAGCAAAAAAACACATTAAACATTAACTGCCATCTTCAAATCTAGTTCATCCTTATTCCTAAACCCGTAAATACATAAACCTAGTCCCCTCCCATTTCTAATTAATCTTGACAACGTTGAGAGACATCAAGTCTAGACTAGGATATATTTTAAAGTGGATCTTTATTGGCCGACTCTAAGGGATGGTCGAGCAACTAATTGAAATCGCGCTGAGCACCTTTCCGCTTCGGTGAACGTGTTACTGGATAATTGTGTGCCTTAAGTTATAAGAGATAGGGATATTTTTCGTGTGTTGCTTGACAAATATGAATTTTATTTGTGATCACGCTGAGTTAGTAAGTTAATTGTTACAAACTGACTGCAGTTGGGTCATGTGGCGGCTCTGTAGTTTTATTCAATTTGGTAAGCAAATCATAACTACTAAATTTTTTGTTTTTTTTTTTTATAGAAGAAGCCGGATAACGAGCAGATTGGCGCCGCCCATGCACACATAAATCACCAGAGGCGTTACCAATGCGTTACCAGGCTTTTGAGAATTAGGAATTTGAGAATGTTTTGTTGAGGATTCGGGGATTGGGTATATTAAGAAGGGGTAATTGTGCCTCCGGTAACTTCACTCACACGGCGAAACACAACTCATGTGTTGTTTTACGTCGGTTTTCTGTGAGGCCGTGGTATCACACCGGTCAAGCCGGCCCATTCGTACCAAAGCACAGCTGTCCAACACTTATTTCCTTATGTAACAGTACAAACCTCCTTATTTAATAGTATTAAGACTTTTTTAGAATATAAAAATGAAAATAGCAACTCTGGTAGGAGTACCTGCGCCTAGTGGTTGACGCCAGACTACTAATTAGTTCTGTGAACACAATGTAAATTAATAACTACCAAAAACGACTTCATTTCATTCAGAAAATGTGTTGTTGTTACCAGAATTGATCATAACGATTGCAATCTAATTAACTAACTGATATATCATTTTTTTATGGAATTGATCCTATTTTTGTAAATAACCGATTTCGGTTCAAGAAAAATGTTTAGTAATATAAACGTCATGTAATTATAACATTATTTGTTTTTAATTCTGCTATACAAAAATGTCTTCACTTCAAAGGAATACTTTTGATAAAAGAATATTCTCATGTAATAAAATTATGTTATACAATAATCCTTAAAAAATTCTTTATTCGTATGGTAGTCGTAAGCGTTGATTTTGTCTTCGAATTTGATATATTTATTTTATGCGGGGAATTTGATTTTGAACAACAACAACCGACTAAATAAATAACAAATGAGTAAGCCGGTGCTTACTCATATATAACTGTTTGACAAGGAACTCGACTAATTTTATTTTTATGTTTTTCTTATATTATTATGTTTGTTTAATTAATTAATTTCATTTATACTGTTAATGTCTAGTTGGTGACTTGTTCATCCGCGAGTCACTTAAGGAGCCAGTAGAATACCAGCACAAGGCCCTGTCTTGCACATGCTGAACTGGTCCCATTTCACCGCAGACTTGGGGCATGAACATGTATCCATTAGTATCTACTAATAGAATGACTTATTGGTTCATGTCACTTGTTATTTAGCGTGAAATAAGGATTTTTCTTTCTTTCTTTTTTAATTTCAAGTATGTTAGGGTAAGTATGTCAATAGATTACTGAAAGTAGTCGAATGCTTCGCCAAACAGTTATGTGAGTTAGGCAGTAAACATAATAATATTAATTTTGATATAACAGTAATTAAGTCTTCGTGGTTTAAAACGTTTTCATATTCTTTTCGTTTAAACCACATCGAACCATTACTTGTATGTTGAGTGAAAAGTTGCACCAACGCACTATATTATGTAATTTCAGTTTCTTAACTGTAATAATAATTTAGTACTCTCTCACTATTTTATACGTTAAGTTTAAAGCATTAAGGTATAATGATTCTTCTTAGATATAAGACTTCTTCATAATTATGAGGTTTTCTCAAGTTAGTTATTGTCAGTACAATGTGTCTTCTTTATCTGATTCAATGTATCTTATCAGAAGTCATAATACTGGTATAACTAGTTCTTCATGCCACTCCTATACCTCTATACTTTATTCATCTTGATTTTGGTTATTCCTTATTTACTATCCATTACAATATACTTTAAATAAATTCAGCACTCCCTTTGTCAAATAGTTTTCTCATACGTTCTTAATAAGAACGTTTTCTCATAAGTTCTTAATAAGAACGTATGAGAAAAAACCACAACTTAAACTGACTTGTCATACTACTTTGGTTATTTTATGCATACATAACCTCCGCCTGTCTCTCATGGAGGTAGGCAGAGACTATAGACTGCCAATTACTACGATTATACTTAATTATCTTTATAATTTTCATAACACCTATCAAAATAGGTATAGATTTTTGGTACATACACCAAAAATCTAATGTTTCTTTGCATGAACCCGCATTGACCAAGAATCACACTTGACGAATACGGGCAGCCTATACAAAATTATGTTCAATAAAATTGTGTAACAGACCTGCAACTTAACGCGTTTACTGCTGATTCCCAAAACCCAATAAACGTGCTTCACTCTCGCTGCAATCTTACAGACTCTAATAAATTTTATACTCTTACTTATTTAGTACGGCTGGAAGTAAGTGCTTGGAACCTTACTCTTTTGTTTTAGCACTCTTTCGTTAATTGGAATCCGTGCTTTTTTGGGTTCATTATTAGTTTTGTGACTTTTTCTTTTAAGGGGGGAAATCATCGAATGACTTCTCCAGCCTAAGTGAGGCGGGAGGGAGTGTTAGACTCTTACTGACTAAAAACAACCGCGTTCCTACTCCTGCAGAGCAGGAGCCCCGATAACCGTTTACGTTCTCCGCTGCTCCGTATCGGCATCAGCCCTATTGGGCCCCATCTGTGGTGGTCTGATGAGTCGTTGGGGCGGGCGCGGAACGCTCAGCATCGCTACGCTCGGGATAGATTTGTGACTAAACCTGGACGATCGTTCGTTCGGATCATTTATGTGTGTGACGTTGACTTTGAATCTTCTAATAAATAAAATTCTCGTGTCACAGTTTTCGTTGCCATACTCCTCAGAAACGGCTTGACCGATTTTGTTAAAAAAAATTGTACCTATCTGGTATCTATGAGAATCGGCCAACATCTATTTTTCATCTCCCTAAATGTTAGGGGTAGTCCACCTCTAATTTTTTTTTATATTTTAGACAAAATTTTTAATTTCTATTTTTTTATGATACAACATACAAAAATACATACAATCCTCAATTTTCACCCTTCGACGAAATTATTTATATGTCAAAACAACGTTTGCCGGGTCAGCTAGTAATAATATAAATATAAGCAGCATAATTATAAAATTAAATATGATATATATTTGTATGTAAGTAAAATATCTGGCTTAATTGAAACGCTAGCTGAAGTTTTTACATACATGTGTTTTTTAATTGTTTTTTTTTGTTGTAATACGGAACCTATAACTGTTAGCTCACACTTGACCAGCATTTTTTCTAAATTTTATTTACCTGTGTAGTTTAACCAGGTTTTTAGTTACAGCAGTAAATGTTTTATAGGTCTGAACGTTATTTAATGAACATTAATTTTTCTTCGTCGGTTTAATCTGTGAAGCTCTTTTACGATAATAATATTGTTCAGATTAATCCTTTAAAATGTTTATTAGTTTGGTTAAAAATTCTTTTTACATAGTTTTTGACGTTATTAATAGGTATTGGTGTTTTTTTTTTAAATAATAGGTCACTTTGACCTTTACTAAAATGGCTTTAGAAGTCGTTCAGCAATTTAGCCGTAAAAATATATCTACATGCAGACCGATAATTATAATAGATAAGTAAATTTTTTTAAGGTTACATAATATCTCGCCTTTTATTTCCGAAGGGGTAGACAGAGGTGTACATTACGGTACATAATGCCACTGTACAGTGTAAAACCCATTTTTCACTTTTTTATATTATGAGTCCCATGTAGTAGTGGATGAGCCAGTTGCCATATACCGAGCTCAATTGCAGACTCCGTGCTATTACTGAGAATTAAAAAAAAAACAGCATTACTTTGCTTAACCTGGAAATCTAACCCGAGACCCCCATGCCCAGTAGGTCCACTCGATCAACGAGGCAGTATTTTAAAGGTATATAGTATAAAAGTATTCTAATGTACCAAAATTTTCCTTGATTGAGAGCAATATCAAAACAAACAATTCGCAATTTCTATTAATATTTCCTTTTATATAGGTATAAGGAACATGGATCAAGTAATTAAACAACCTCGGGAAGAAACACCAACATTAAGGTGTGACGTCAGCATTTTCGCGTTGATTTGTGAATGAAAAAACTATCGTGTCATTCTCAGCGTTGCTCTGTAGATGAGCAGTTGATACATTTTTCTGTTATCTGACCCAATTCTATAGGAATTAGGTCATAGCGGGCGTGGGGCCAACAATATATCATTGTATCCATATTATTTTCACACGTGAACTATTTTTAGGAAACATTTGTTTCCTAAAAATACCCACCCTTAGTACATTAGTACATTTGTACTAAGGGTTTTAATCCTGTGTTTTCTAAGGATTTTTATAATGATGTGATAAACGGGTAAACGAGCTGCCAGATCACCTGATGGTAAGCAATCGGCATTGTCCATGTACATACACCTGGAACACCAGAGGTGTAACAAGTGTGTTACCGGCCTTTTAGGACCAACAGAGGCTTATTTATAGTCATTTCGGTTGTGCACCATTTAGCAGAATTTTCGTTGGTGGCGGTCAAGGTGGTCCCCGCCTGCGATGCTTTCCATCAACATTTATAAATTATATTCAGTAAATTTGTCAAATAAGTTTCTGTTTATTTAACTATCGATTACGAACACATATTGTAGTGTATTTTAATATAGGTATTGTTTAAACGGTATTACATAATTAGTTTTTAGCATTTGATTGATCAATATTATTGTGGGGCTTGTTTTACTCTTTTTTTAGTGTGCAGTCGGGTATTTTGTTTTTTTAATAATAATTTTTTTATTTATAACTTTTTAGCTGTTTTTATTTAACGAAAATGTTGTAGATGTAGAAGACTATCGTCAACGACGTGTGCCCTCATGCGTGTGCCCGCAATCGGGCTGTATACTCGAGCATATCCCCCTCCGCACCGCGCCGCGCGCCGCATGCCAGGCCACGCCCTATCTTTTTGCTTGCTAACGCATGAGTTGCTTTGCGTTGACGCAGAATTAACATGTTCCCGTGGGAATTTTGAGAAAAAACGTATCCTATATTAATTACTCCCGTGATTGAAATGAATCTAATGATACCGCATACATATTTTTTTAAAGGGAAATTTAGAAAAAATATTATTATTTCTTTATCCCGTGGGACTTTTAGGATAAAATGTATCCTATGACACTCCCGTAATCAAGACAAATCTAACGATACCTCATACATCAAAATCCATCAAGCCGTTTAGGCTACAGGTGGTCACAAAGGAAAAGACATACATACATACTTACATACACTCGAAAAACATTACCCTCCTTCTTTGGCAGTCGGGTAAAAATATTATAATGAAATAAGGTAAATGTTACATTGTTATTATAAACATTAATATTGTTTTAATATAAAAGCTAATTCGTTTTCATATTATAAATTTGGACTAACCTAAATATTAGTATATTTGTTATTACTCAATTAATGTGTAAAAATACTTCACGATATAGCCATATTCTTCAAAGTAATAAAAAAAATAAATTACATTTTTGTTCTTAAACAAACCCACGTATAGTTATGAACTGGCGAAAAATATATTCATTCGCTGTTTTCTAAATTAAGTTTCTATTTAAGTTTATTTTTTTCTTTCACAACACGTGGGTAATGAAACATTCGGATTTTTTCTCGACTTGAGAGCACGTATATTATGTACAAAACATTCATCTACACATCACATTATTTTTTATGGTTTTTTTTTTTGAGGGGGTTTTCATTCAATGACTTCTCCAGCCCGGGGTAGGCAATAGGGCGTGTCAGATTCAAAAGGAGCGCCGGCAACCCGTCAATTCCTTTGCGGCTCCGTATCGGCATCACCCCTATTGGGCCACATTTGTGGTGGTCTGATGGCTCCTTGAGGCGCTAGCAGACGCTTAGACCTGAATTGTGGATCATAAAAATAGTGGTTCATTTAACATTACGTCGTACAGCACCCAGTTGCACAGCCACTGCGCCAATCATACAGTGTGATTGTATTGAAATTAAATGTTTTGATAAATGCAAATAAACAAAAAGCAAGTTTAGTGCCGATCGGACCAATATTACCCTCTTTTATTAGACTTCCAAAATAAGGAGGAGGTTTTCAATTCGCCTGCATGATTTTTTTCTTTTTACTAATTAGTCTTTTAATTTAGTTAAAAAAAGAGTAACGATGGAGTTTCTTGCTCGTTCTTTTACATTCGAAACTACACTTTGGAACGAGCGCCTAGCTTCACTGACAGACAGACGGACGGACAATTCAATTTTTGACATTTCAAAAGTGCCTAATTACGTATTAATTGAAATTGACCTCGTCACATTTTGATATCTATACATCATTTTTGTGAGCCAACTCTCTTGATAAACCTCGTATGAAGAAAAAATATGAACTCATTTAAAGGTACAGTACAAACTAAATTAAATTTTAATAAAATAAAACTTTTTACAATTTATAACAAGCAGCCAATCTAGTAAAACATATTCAAGTGTTCGAAGTAATAAATAAACTCGAATTATTGTCTGTCTCGCACACAATGTAATACTTTAGCCGGCTGCTTTATTGCCTGTAAAAACTGATTAGGCCCTTTGTAATTTAGATGCAGAGAACAATAAGTATTTTTTTATTTTCCAAGAAAATCACATCGTCTAGACTCTGCTTTGGTCTGATTAATGCACATCATTCTACGAAACCTGATAAGTTGTGAAGGGTATAATAAAATTGAAACTTGTACCTACTAGTTATATAAAAAAGGAGAAGAAAAATTATGCAATTTGAAACCATGAAGTTTTGACATAGAGTTCTGTTTCCTTTATCGCCATTCAATACGCACGCCTTGCTGGGTGCTTGTAAAAACTAAAATTCATGACAAATTACTGAACATTTAAGTTTTCAGAGGCACAGTGATTGAAACGTACAATAAAAATGTTTTACTGTGCATTGGCCATGTATCCATTTCCTTGATATCTTTGATCTTACAAAAGTATACGTGATTAGGTACTTATTCAGACTAATCAGCGATCCATACATAAAAAAAGTAATGGCTCCAAATTTTTTAAATTTTTTTAAAGGGGAAAATCATCGAATGACTGCTCCCGCCTGGGTGAGGCGCAAGGGAGTGTCAGACTCTTACTGACTAAAAACCACCCCGTTCCTTCTCATGCACTTTGAGCCCGGGCCCCGGTAACCCGTAAGGTTCTCTGCGACTCCGAATCGGTATCATCCCTATTGGGCCCCATCCGTGGTGGTCTGATGTCTCTCTTTCCTCAAATTTTTATATTGGACTCGTGATTAAATTAGATAACCGTAAGAATGTGACACTGGACAGTCCAAGTTTATTGACAGATCAGGAAGATGACACCAACGTTACCCCATAGCAAGCAAAATATCGGGCAAGCATGTCCGATAATCGATAAATTAATCGAGTGTTCACGCGACTCGATAAAAATAGATAGGCGAGGGACCAACGACTGGCGGCATTTGTAAACTGAATGCTAGCCTATTTGTGTTAGGGGGATTTTTTTACTCTGTGGACTTTTTTCACCAACTGTGTGCGATTCTGATTTTGTTATATCGAGTTTGTTTACTATTCCAATGACTGATGTTTTTATTTTCGAGATTTGTTCTTTATCTACGTCCGTTTGGAGTGGACGATCTGTGAACACGATGTACGTTTTAGCAGCACTCAAATAGTGGATTGTGTAGTTTTTGAATTGTTAGAGCTAGAAACCATATTGCTTGGAATATTCTTAACTGCCTCGTTGGCCGAGTGGTCGCAATTGCGACTCCCGGTTAAGGGGCCTCGGGTTCGATTCCCGGGTCGGGCAAAGTATTACTGGGTTTTAAAAAAATTCTCAGTAATAGCACGGAGTCTGGAACTGTGCCCGGTATATGGCAATAGGCTCAACCCTATTACATGGGACTCATAACATAAATAGTGAAAAGTGGGTGTTACATTGTACAGTGGTATAATGTGAACCTCTGCCTACCCCTTCGAGGATAAAAGGCGTGATGTTATGTTATGTTATGTTATCTGAAATGCCAGTAAAACTTTGTTTGAAGAACGGATCTCTATTTTTTATGCTCACGGTTGTGTACTCAACACTTGACGCACATAGTATAAATATGTATATTTCTTTCTTGGTTCACTTTATCTCTCAACAAACAGCTTATTCAAAATGAGGAATACTTCTATGTTATAATTAATTATACGCCCTTTTAATTTGGCATTATACTTAGGCAATTCAAATTTCACTTAGGCATTTTCTCTATATGGCAGACTGTGGGAGTAAACGAGTAAATTATATTACTATTCATCGAACATGTTCAAACTTTATATATACTGAAGAAGAAAAAACTTGTAAAGGTCACTTAAAGGTCACTTAGATGTACACTTTCTGTTATGAAATATTATTATTCTTGCTAACCAGGTTACACAAGTTTTGTAGTCAACGACAAAGTTACGATTAAGTTTAAGTTGCTTTGATTATTGTTTTCTTTTTGTGTCTAGTGCTTGTAAGTATCGCTGCTGAAGATAAAAAGCTAAGGTAGCAAATATGTCGCGGAGAACCTAACGGGTAACCGGGGCTCCGGCTCGACGTGCAGGAGAAGGAACGGGGTGGTTTTTAGTCAGTAAGAGTCTGACACTCCCTCCCGCCTCACCCAGGTGGGAGCAGGCATTCGATGATTTTCACCCTTAAAAAAAAAGGTAGCAATTATGACCTTAAGTGAATCTCTCTTTTCTTTCATTTGTGATTACAGTTTTAAAATTCCTTAATCTTTTTTCCTGTGTTGCGACTTGAGTAATTGTCTTAAATTCTATACTCAAAAACTTAGAATACATCATATCATAATATCAGGCCTTTAATCCCCGAAGGAGTAACCAGAATTGCACATTATGGCACCTAATGCCACTGTATGTAACATCCACTTTTCACTATTTATGTTATGAGTCCCATGTAATAGGGGGTGAACCGATTGACATATACCGGGCATAATTCCAAGCTCCGTGCTACTACTGATAATTTTGATAATCCCTTGTAATACTTTTCTCGACTCGGAAATTGAACCCAAGACCACTTGCTCGACAGTCATAATTGCGACTACTACACTTTGACCTTTAAGTTTTATACACTTTTTTTCTTGGAATAGGAGGCAAACGAGCAGATGGATCACCGAATGGTCACCCGAAACAATAATTTATGGATTGAAAGAGTTGCTCCGTGCGGGAATCGAAACCAAGTAACAATCTATATATATATATATATCTATAAAAAAAAAATTCACACGACTTTTTTTTATATTATAATATTATATATATTATATATAAATATATATTATATATATATATATATATATATATATATAAAAACCTATACTTTTTACCGAAAACACGAACGGGGACGGGAAAAAATGGGATTACGCGTACGAAGTCGCGGGCAGAAGCTAGTAGAAAATAAATTACTTAGAGTGGTCAGTCATTCAGCTACTTATCCGGGTACATTTTTATATTTTCTTTTGGTCTTAAAAACATTTAGAATTGCTCGTTACGTCATGAACGTCATCATCAACATAAATGGCCCATACAAAAACTGACGTCATTGTTAACACAGCCAATCGAAACGTTTCGCGATACCAAGAATAGCAGTCCAAAAATGGCCTCAATTCGATTACTGGGCCTTTGAGAGGCCCAATTTCATCTGCAGGCCCAAATTTCAGGCTCTGCAATATTCACAGCGCATTTCGTCGGTTGTACGATAACCTAGCTATTCAGTCTCCAATCATAACGAGTCGATATCATCAGCTCCTCTGTGCGAATATTAAGTGACCTGTATTATATTTGGACGCATGACCGCAACCGGGCACATTATTATAATATATAGCCATAATATTTGTATTGTTAGACGTCGGTTTTAATGGTCTAGAGGGTATTTTGAGGAAACTTCGGTGTTTGGGTTTACGAAAATTGTTTTGGATGGCAAAAATTGCGTTGAATTCGCATATATTATAACAAAGTAGGGGAAAAGTTAAAGTGATGAGGAAATACGAATGTACATACTTAGTACATTTATTTTTCCAATAAATTATAAACAGTTATATAAATACTGACTGCCTTGTTGGCCGAGTGTTCGCAAGTGCGAGTGCTGGGCAAGGGGTCTCGGGTTCGATCCCGGGTTGGGCAAAGTATTACTGTATTTTTTTAAAAATCTCAGTAGTAGCATGGAGTCTGGAAATGTGCCCGGTATATGGCAATAGGCTCACCCCTATTACATGGGACTCATAACAGAAATTGTGTAAAGTGGGTGTTACTTCTGTGTGCACCTCTGCCTATCCCTTCGGGGATGGCGAAAAGGCGAAAAGGCGTGATGTTATGTTATGTTTAATGTGTTATATAAATACATTGAAAAGATATAATAAGTAAATACTTCATTTGTAGAAGTAGATAAGACTATAACACTTCTCAGCATCACCTTGCGGTTACCTGATTAAGAATACTATTCAACATAAGGTTCACGCTTGTATGATTGTACATAAAGTGTTAAAAAATAAATACGCTAGTATTCTGTCAAACTATTTAAACTAAAAAATATACATTTTACTAATGGCAGTATATTTTACTAGTGGTTCTGGAACCACTTACACAGGTAGCAGTGAATATCCAGTTAACAATTTCTATTTTAATCAACATTTTACTGACCTAATTACTTACCAGTCCAAACAAAAACAAGTTTTATGCCCCAAAATCCCACAAATTTGCCATCTAAACAATGGGAGTTAGCAAAACGGTTCACATGAACGGTTTTGAAGCGACGCCTCATTTACATACGCCAATCACAGCTTAGCATACAAATCGAATTGGAGTAGGACAGACCGACAAGTTTAGTTTAATTGCTTGTAATCTCGCTCTAAATTATGGACAGGTTCCATCCTAATTCATATATTTCTGCTTCACTAAGTCTAAGGTCATGTGGCTGCAAGCTCAATCACAAGGTACAAAAATGTTCAAGGCAGTAAAAATGTTATGTGTCCATCATTATGGTACTAATAGGTAAAATAACGAGCAAATTACTTGCTAATGTCAAAATAGTTTCAAAGCAGTATGTAATTATTAAATTCTGTAGACGTTATATAGCATATCTACAGTATTATGTAGTCACACAAAGCAAATTTAAGCGTATAGATTATAGACAGAATTAATATGTAAACCACGTGTAATCTTACAAACATAATATGTCTGTGTGTATTTGGTATTTATTATCAAGTAACACGTAAACATAAAGACGATACCTACAAACAACCATATGACAAACGAGTCTTTAACCAACCAGTAATGCGCCACAAACATCCTCGTTTGTCAAATGTATGAAACATTCACTTTCTTACCTACACTATTTTCTACACGTCGAATTCCTGTCCAAATAGGTTTACTACTAATGAAACGACCCCAGTTTATTTATGTTCGAACAAAGCCAATTTCGTCATCAACTAAAAGCATCGATACTACTCGTGTATAGGCAATAAAAGAAAATTACACAACACATACATTCCGTGACTAGAGACAGTTTGCCGAGCACACAAAAAGAAATGCTCACTACGGTAAAAGATTTAAGAAAGACTTTCGTGTTCTCGTTATTAAATACCAATCTTAATGCACGTGTCGCGTCACGCTACAGCTGACTGGAAATTAAGCTGTTAACTTTATTTTCTTGTTGATTTCAACGTGGACTTACTTGTTTGGTTTCATCTCTTTTTTGTACGGCAGAACTTACCTTTCTTACGAGGTTGGTAGCAGACAGATCACCCTATGGTAAGCAATCACAGTAACCCATGAAAACCTTCCAGAGGAGTTAGAAATGCGTTACCGGCCTTTAGGGGAGGAAAATTAGGCCTTCGGTAACCGCACTTATTCATTCAGTCATTCTTTCTACCCAAGACGGTTGCTATTGTAATGTAGACTGTTTATTAATAGACATTTTAGTTATACTCACATTGCTGTACTCGTACTTTGCCGATATTATACACACCGCCTTATTGCCAACAGACTAGCCGCTCCTTTGTCCAGCTTTTGAAGATTCATCTACGGATGGATGACTTGCTATTTTTCTCTATACCTTGGATCACTGTCGTCATAAAAATGTCAGGCAGTTCACAAGTAAAACATTAAGGCCTAGTGTATTATGAAGATCACTTTCAATTATAATACGTTCTATAGACAGAAGAAGGAAGTACTTATATGAACCAAACATGTTCTTATACATATACTTACAGCAATATCTTCTTCATCATTTTCCCACTGACCCCTAGTTCCAATAGATCTGAAACTATTTGTTACAGATAATTCAATAAAAGGACACAACTCTCATAAAAGTCAATGAGTTCCACCCTTTATAGGGTTTAATGCCAATACTAATAATATATTTACTTACTTCGAATGGAAGAAAAACAGACATTATTGTTTGTGTCCTCCGTAAAATAATAATACTATGTTTGTAGTTTGTACTTGCTTGGATGTTTATTTGGAATGAGTAGTTGAAAATTGGAATTCATGATTATGTAATAAAATTTAAATTTTATCTGTAAATGTTCTGAGATTTCAAGATGGCGTCTTTAATATAAAAAGTTATTGGAATAGCCTAGAGGGTTTCTTACAATGTCTTCTTGCTTCACTACAAAAGAAACAGGAACACGACTGTGGCAATATTCTTACTTAATTTCGTCACAAGGAAAAAGTTTTAATGTTATACAGTTTTTTTGCTAACCAACATCGCGAACTTTTCGACCAATTAGACTTGGTATTCAAATACACCAGAGTTTTCCATTAAGAAAAGACTTCGAGAGGCTTCCGCTTTCTTTGTCGGGAGTTGAAAACACTTTTTATTTTTGGAGCGAGTCTTAAAGTCAACGTACTTGTATTTGCTTAACCATTAAAGGGGTGAAGTCGAAAGCTTTTCGCTTCGAATATTTGCATGTTTTCTGCGGATCCGTTGTGCTGACAAAGAAACATCTCGTGCGAGGGTGTTAGGCTGAATAAATGATGCCCACATCGCCCTCTGATGGCTTCCATTGTTTTCAAGTGAAATGTTTTGAATGTTTGCTTTGGAGGTGAAGGATTTGAAAGGATCTTTATTGTTTTCTCTTTCGTATTGTGTGAAAGAGACAAGGATAGATGGATGTGTGGATACGGGATGATCCCTATAAAGTTTGACAGGGCTATGAGATGGGGTATGATAAAGATGTGAGGAGGGTCTGGAGGTCGACAATGCAGCACATTCCTTAGAGTGTTGCGCCCAGGTTTCTAATAAGACATTAGTGATGACAGGTGCGGTATTAAAGCTCTCAGGTGCGAGATCTCCTTCGTGTCGAGAGCACGTTTTACGAAATGTTACGCAAAATTACCGCGAGCTGTCACGTTTGTTGGGGGCAATTTTGATTCAAGAAACCCGCTGTATTTTTACTTTACATTTGTAGAAACGTGTTGCTTGTTATTTTGATTAGAAAGTTGAGTAATTTACCTTCGTGAAAAGTAGTTTATATCTTTTATCAGTATAAAAATGTATGTCATATACATTACTAATGAACATCTATTTGGTCAGAGTGCCCCTTACATGCAACTACGAAATAGCTGATTCACTTTTTTAATCTTAAACCAGGTCAAAGCAACAAGCAAGTATTGGCAAATTACCACGCGCAGTCAGCACAATAACTAGAGTTGACCCGGATAACCGTATGTTAAAACGTCACGCGTATACGCAAACGCTGGAAATTAAAATTTTCCCCTCCCAAGCCAAATCCGGGGCGGTCGGGCGAACTTAATATCCGGGAGGGGAGAGGCGTGGCGCAGTTTTACCTTTGAACCACTGTCTCGTGTGAAGCTAAAAATACTGTTTTACATATAAATGTTCGAATAAAATGGGTGTTGTGATTATCATATTAATCAGAGTCAGGTAAATTATCAACAAAGGTTACCCTTTTAGATGAAGCTGGTAATTGTTTGTGGACAATTTTGTGGTTGCATAAGTTCCAATTGCTAGCACTAATAGTAACACCTATATAACATCACGCCTTTTACCCCCAAAGGGGTCGACAGAGGTGTACATTACGGCACTTAATGCTACTATATAATATAAAACATACTTTTCACTATTTATGATATGAGTCCCATGTAATAAGGGATGAGCGTATTGCCATATACCGGACACAATTTCAGACTCCGTGCTACTACTAAGAGTTATTTTAAAAACCCAGTAATGCTTTGCCCAACCTAGAAATCAAATCCGAGACCCCTTTCCCGGCAGTCGCACTTGCGACCACTTGGCCTACGAGGCAGTCCTAGTTAATCCTAGGTAATAGACCTATAGTCCTAAGTAATAGTATCCTTATATATTTCCCACAGAAATATCTATAAAACTATCAAACTGTCAAACACTGCGAGGACACCGGTGACCGCAACCTATTGTTCTTTAATTGTATCTATAATGACGGTATTCAAAGGGTTAATTCTAAAATTGTCTACAAAATTATATTAATGTCATGACATACCTGACAAAAAGTGGTTAGTACTCCTTTGGGAATTATATGTTTTGAAAAATCTAACTCAGTACTAACTTTTACCTGCGACTTTGTCCAGTTGTTTACCGTTCAAAACTCTCCAAGTAACGTACGTGCCTTTCAGCTTTCTACAACTTATAGTTTTGTTAAACCGTCAATTTAAAGGGACTTATTATACGAAATATCACTAGATTTAGCAAACTAAACTTTCATTTACCGTCGAGTAATTTATACTTATTTAGATCGCCACCGTTTACCTTTTGACAAAGTTTTACACCGAGCAAAGTAATACCTAACTTGAATCTAATCTTAATTAAAGGTAAACAGAAAATATCAACTTAACTGCAGACTGTTGATGAGAAGCAACTGATATTTATCTTAAGTCGTGTTACTTTAAGTGTTGGTTACAAGTAAAACAATTTTCAAGATCAAATTTTTCATTTAGATCGGGACGGAGATTGGAAAGAAATTTTCTAACATAACATAACATAATATCGCGCCTTTTTTTCCGGAACGGTTCGGCAGAGGTGCACATTATGCCACTGTACAATGTAACACCCACTGTACACTATTTATGTTATGAGTCCCATGTTATAGAGGGTGAGCCTATTGCCATATACCGGGCATAATTTCAGACTCTGTGCTACTACTGAGAATTTTTTAAAACCCAGTAATACTTTGCGCGACCCAGGAATCGGACACGAGACCCCTTGCCCGGCAGTCGCACTTGTGATCTCTCGGCCAGCGAGCCAGGCAGGTGTTACTAATACTATACAAAACAAAATACACCCACCATTTCATTCAGAAAACACACAGAGCAGCAAAATACGACAGCAGCGTTCTTTAACAAACGGTTCGTTTCTAAACTGTAATTTCCGACCCACATGTCAAACGAGGATAAATTATGTGTAATCACCTTAATTATATCAAGAAGGTTCATATCCCATATCAGTGCTGTTGAAGATGATGAAAATAAAGTGAAAATATACACTGTTGATCTCCAGTTGCACTTACATGAGCTAAAAAGCTGAAAATTGTATCCCGTACCTAACCTCTTAATACAGTAGATGCCTAATTTTTATTTTAATGTCTGTCTGGTACATTATTTTAAATCATTAGACACATATTTTTTATTTTCTTACAGAAACAAATACTTTCGATGATTTATTGATTTCAAATGTCACGTGACGTCACTTCTATGTACATTTTATACGTAGAAATGACGTTTTAGCCCCCACTCCTAAACTTTGATTCGTTTTATCTAAGTATTGTTTTATTATACGACAAGAAATACGTGTCTAATTTTTTTTACTTACAGTCTTATTACATTTTTAATTTTCGTACCCTGAAATCATCCCAATTGCCGGTATATAAGACATAACAAAAAACACATTGTGTCTCACGTAGATCTGTATTCCGGAGTACAATGGGTTAATATCTAACCCTAATCTAAAAATCGTACCCACAGATATGAACTCAATATAACAACTCCAACATTATTCATTCCAGCCTCGCAAGTACTCAACGTTGCTTACAAATCATAAAACAAAAACAACGCGAGATTTCGTCCGTGAAAGTGGTTTCAATTCAATTAAGTTTTTACCTTCATTCTCATCTACGTTTAACTTTAACGCGTTTTTCTTGAGACGGTGCGCCACTAAATATTTTCCTGTTGTATTAAAGAGCTTTGTTATAAGAAGGATTTTGCTCGGAGCCTCGAGTGTCGGGAGCACTGTACACGTTTAAACCTTAACACTGAAAAAATAAACGGCCATTTTTACTGTTATTTCACGTTTTGTTACTCCTTGGTGTCTTCTACAGAAAGGGTGATGTTTTATATTTAAAACTTAAGATAAATGAGAGAGCATTTTGACCTATTTTTTTTAGGTATGCTATGAAGTTTTTAATACAACGGGTATTAGTAAATATCAAGAAATGTTTTAACCTATTATTTTCATGAAAATCTCAAGTTATTGGTTGATAAATTAACGAGTTATGCAAATATTAAATTATATTTTATGTATTCATCATTAATTGTAGTGTGTATATTTTAGTTATTCATAGCAACATAGATTCTCAAATGTAGACGGCATTTTTTACTTTAATCATTAGATAAATTAATTGTCTTAATTTATAAGTAAATTTTTAGGCTTTACTAATAAGGGCCCAAATAAAACAAAGAAAATATTTTTTAGATATTATTTTATTAAAATTTTTAGTCTGTATTCCGGTGAGTACTTTATAATGAAGTCTTTGTACAGACTTTGTTGATATCTATAAATACACTTACTTCCTTTACTCAATAACAAAATTTGTGCTTTTGCATACAGAAGGACATTTGATTTTAATACAAACATATAATAATTACTGACGCTCAAAACCAAATCCGAAAATACAAAATGGTTCACAATAATAATTAAATACAAAAATTAACTAATCATTTTTAATTTTGAATATCCGTATTTTTTTAATAAAATTAATGAGGATCAGTCGTGTTTTGAAATTTAACAGAAAGGATGTCATACAACCTGTTATACCGTCTCCTAAATTTATTTACATATTTACAAACACTATTGGTCCATCTATGTTGAAAACTAAAAATAATTCCTTTGCTGAAGAAACATTACAAAAAATATTAAGACAGGCCGCATCATCTTTAACCTCAGAGGCAGTAAGAACAGCCCTACGTAAATAATTCAAAATGCTAAAGCAAAAAAATCTTCAATGTTCGTGCCTTATTTCAACAAGTAAAACAGCAAAGTAAATTACGAAACTCAAATAGTCGTAAACAAAGAAGATTTCAGATAACGACCACCTGTTTCTTCAGCAAAACTTTTTTTTTCTATCAAAAACTAAAATCGCTTAAAAACTGACTTTTTCGAAGAACCATTATTGCTTCTAACTTCGACAAAACGGTCGGCGAAGATTAAATTGGTATCTCTTTACTCTTCAAGTATCTAGTTTTTAAATTCAATATTAAATCCAAGTTCGATCGGCTGTTACAATTTTATAAAATATCACAAGAAATTGCCAAAATTTCATTACTTCAGACGTTCAAAGGAAAATTATATTTGGAATCAAAGGACCTCCAAAAGGGTCTTCTGTTCTCTTAGATTTGTCCGCTCGAACTATTAATAAAATACACTGACTCGCATTTAATGCCGACGCCGCGCCGACGCTCCGACAGAATCGAAATACATTTTTCAATCGCTTTAGACAATAATCTTAGTATTGTGTTTAGTCATCTTAATAGCAAGTATTAACGTAAATAGCTGCACTTAAATACAATAAAATGCCATCTTAAATGGTTGGAAAATAAGCTTATTACAACGTCAGATATTCTAGAACATAAATCTCTTGACAGTAACGCCTGAGAAACAATGTCCATTCTTTTAAATAGAAACTTACTCTGCATTCATACAATTGTAACAACCGAGCGAGAGCGACGACGATTAATCTTTATTACTTTACTTTAAGTTCATTATTTTTGAGATTATCATAATTGTAATTAGGATGGATATGCGGCTGAGCTGCGAACTATGTACAATTATTTCGCTATTTACAAACATTTTATACATACATCGATAAATCGTCCAATAACACTCTATATTACACTCCAACGTCTTAGATATGATAATCACGAACGTCACTTATTCAAATATCTCACTTCGAGTTTTTGAAGAAAATCACTGATTCAGTTCACATTGTCCTTGGAATAAAAGTCTTTAATAATTTATAACCTTCTGGATTCAAGTGGCACAGTAAATGTCTATATATAATCTGTAACACACCTGAGAAGGTCCGGCTCAAGTCACACGATCTCGTCATGATGAACTACGTCGCTGCAACTGCCGGCTCGTTGCAGTCATGCTCGCTGACGTCACACACGCAACTCCTCCATCGTCACATTCGACTTCGCGTTCAGTTGCGTGTTCTTTTTCGTCAGAGTGCTCGTATTGATCATCTGCATCTGTGTGCTGATAGCAAGGGCTGGTTCTCTTGGAGCTGCCCACTTGCTAGTGTATTTATATTACTCTTCCCAAGTTTTGGCGGAGGAGGCGCCCGAGGCAAAGTCGCCATACCAGCGACGTTATTACTTGGAAGATCTGCGAATTCTGGGGGTGGTAATTGATGATGGGAATGATGATGATGGCTTAAAATTGTAGCAGGGTCATTCTTCAGACTTGTTTGGTAAGTCAACGCTCCCTCTAAGTCACCACAAATGTTGTTCGGCATCTGGCCATTCTCGACTCGTTTTTTTAAATGAGCTCCATTTGTGTGACCATCTTGTCCATTCATTCTAGTCTTGTCTCGTTGGTAGTATACACCAGCAAATATGAGAACATTCAATATGAGCAAAGAGCATCCTATGGCTATAGTTACACTAAGAGCAGTAGAATATGCTGCGAAACCGTCCTCTGGTGGGGTTGCAGTAGTTGCATCAGTTTTATGGACTTCAGTAGCAGCAGTGCTTTGTGTAGGAGTATTGACTCCAATGATATTGAAGTTCAATGGAGACGTGATATTCAGGATACCCAAGACCGGAATCTTAGTCGCCAAACCAGTATCTGTAATCACCATATCTGTAGTCTTTTTGAATGGTGGACTGAATGTTTTGAGCGTAGGTTGAAGAGCAGCATCCTCATGCTCAAGCTGATGATGCGATGGAGGCACATCCTCACCTCCAGGACGGTGTAGGTCTGGTACTAAGTTCAGCCAGAATGACAATCTGTTAACAAAATAATTTCTTAAACATTCCATTTATGGAAAACCTATAATCGCAAAACGATGTTGTTTAATAATTTAGCACATCAATTACATTAGGTTCACGACAAGATTTTATAAAAGGAAAAAGCTTGAATAAATTTTAGTAATATCGTATTCTCAAAGAAATTGAAATACGATTCGTACTCTTGGAAAAAATATCATAGGAACTGCTTTGAAATCATTCGTTGAATTTTTCTTTTTGTAATAAGACATACCTGTGAGCTCTGTAGTGGTTCTTCAATTTAGCTTTGGTGTCAATGTTCAAGTACTTCTTATGTACTGCTTCGTAAGCAGTCCATTCTATATTCTTCATTCTCACTCTTTCTTGTCTACCTGCCCTTATTGGGTCACTCTCCTGCGCTTCGTTGGGATTCCTAGACAAGTAATGAGATCTATTTAGATAAAGTCTAACCCGCTTTCGATTTTAAAAGTTTATCTTCATTTTAGCTTTCCAGCCCTTTCTTAACCCTAATATATTATACGTATAATTATGCTGGTTGCAGTTTAAATTGAACTGTAGGTACAACAATCTGGCTTTCCAAATATACCGAAAAATAAATGACTTTATTTTGAGTTAAGTTCAAAAGTTCAACATTTTATCTTAGTATCTTAGTTTTGATCAAAATGTAATACAGTTATACTAAAAAAATCTTAGAATTAATAACGAATCCCTTTTGAAATAAAACACTTTGAGGTTCAATGTAAAAGCTGTAATAAAAAATAAAACTAGATTTTTAAATGTAATCTAGATGAGATCATAAAATGGGATTAAAAAAACGTCTAGATAAAGGCGTAAAAAGATTTTCACACATTGTTTCATCTAGTTTTATGCCTACATAGTTTAATTCTGGGGATCCTTAAATAAAATACAATGGAAATTGAATCTTTTATCAAGGACTGGCTACGAAGGGTCAACGTTTCTTCAAAGACCCTTTATTCAAAGTTTGTCCCAGTGACTTTGGAACAAGCCAGAACGCTTCGGTACATTGGAAATTATTTATTCGAGATTGTTCGGACATAAAATATTTTAGATCTTGAAAAGTTTTCGGCAATAAAGGCAAACCCAAAATCAATTCCATAAAAACTCCACTTACCCGGTTTTTGCGAAATTGCCCCAATATAGCATAACGGACTCTGAAAGGGCTACTTCAGCTTTCGTATAGTTCCTCGAAAAGTGGGCCAGTCCGCCCACTAGTGGGGCACCAAACACGTAGGGCAACTCTTCACCGTGGATACAACCTTGGCGCTGCGGACAAATGAGGTATTTAACAACTTGACAAAGATGGATAATAACGTAAGGTCTGACTCTTGTTTGGGACATTCAATATGTATTATTATTATAATCTTGTGTTTTCTAAAGTCGGTGAGATCTATCAGAAAAGTATAACGGAGATGAGTCATGAGTCATTGCTTGGGAAGTTTAAATTCGTGTATTTTAAAACTTAAACACTTGGGCTTCTACATAATATATTGTTTTATAGTTTTTATAGTTGAGTGTGTAGCAAACACTAAGTATCATTAGCAAGTTGCCCTTTATTGTGTTAGACCTTCAGAACACTATTCCCAATACACAAAATTGTTCCTTAAGCCGCCTCATTGCCCTCGTTAGCTCATATATTGCAAACAAGGTAACTCCACACTTCCATATTAACAGCAACATCGCCAACTAAGATAGACCTTCAACACCGCTAAAGTAGTTACGTTTTGGGTATCTACAATAAATGGTCAGATAGTAATTGCTCCTCAAAATGTGGATAGTTAGCAGTTTGTCGGAAAGCGGTTGATGTTGGTTGTGTGATGTATCGGTGTTAATGAGTAGGTTAATGTGAACTATTATTAGAGCGAGCTGGTGTTATCGCGGATTGATGTCCAAATTGTGCGGTAAAACTGTTAATTTTGTACAATTTACGTGGAATTATTTTGTAACATTTAAATAAATTATTTGTGGGATTTGCATGCATTGAATTTATTTTGGCGTCAATCTGATGATATCTGAGTAATGTAATTTAGTAATTTGGCAGTACATTTTATGTGGAAATCAACGTTAAACCGATTTCAAAATAAAACTCAAAGCTCAATATTTTGTTCCAGCAATCTGGTGCAGCAATTTTTTAAAGATAGATGACCTAAATGCTTCCGCGGCACGTACACCTTCAGTGTTCAGGGCCGTGAGTTCGTTGGTACCGATATTTGCATGGCCTACACAAATGTTTGTTCCAATTTCAAATGTTCCGACATATGATGTAGGAGAGCGAGCCTGTTTTGAATTATAGTTTTCAAGATTTACCAAACAATGAAATTAATCTATCCCAAGTTCAAAAACTAAATAAACTGGATACTAAGTCATGCAAAACTTTGGACTAAATTGAATAATTTCATAATTCAATTGGTGCCCAGTTTTGGCTCGTTAGCGCTAACTGTGAGCCGTTCAAGGCCAAAGTAATAGCTCGGTGAACTCCTATGAAATAAGTTTTGTCGAACAAATTGTATCGAAATTTCATTTAACAGATCGTTTTGAAACAAATACATTGTGATATAAAGCCTTGGTTTTGTATTGCGATTTATTTTTAAATGATTTTGTTATATTTATAGACGAAGATATTTTAAAGTAGAATTAATTTATAGATTGACTTAAAATAATTTGAAGCAATATAACATTTTTTTTTATTTCATAGATTTCGCTAAAATGATGTCAGTATGAATTCGAATCCTTTGTAATTATACGGAGCGACACGAAGCTCTTAATAAAACCTGTTTGTTGACATAGTTTTAGAATAACTGAGACCAATAGTTTTATAGTTTGAGATTTTCAAACCACAAAGGATCCATCTTGAGACATTAAAGAATGTTTCCCAAACACATATTGACCTTCGGCTAGTGTACTTAATTTGTTAGCCAATATACGTAAAGATATCTAATTCAGTATACTTGATAACTTCTGGACCAGTTTACATACTTAGACCAAGTATGAACTCTGATATCATCTTCGTGTAAGAAGAGGCCTTTGTCTAATATAATTATAGTAAAATATGTACAACTAGCGACGCCCCGGCTTCGCACGAGTGCAATATGCATGTATTATACATATAAACCTCTGAATCACTCTGTCTAAAAAAAACCGCATCAAAATCCGTTTCGTAGTTTTAAAGATCTAAGCATACATAGGGACAGATAGACGGCGGATAGCGACTTTGTTTTTTTTATACTATGTAGTGATGTTTGTAAATAATTAACAAGCAAATACTAAATTATTTTCCTTAATGATTATCCTTTGTTTAGCACAATATTCATCTCCAATTTTATTAGAACTGACCACATACACATTTGGAAACTATTCCTGTTTTGTACTCACCTGTGGATAATCTCCATACTTCGTCTGGTAATCGAACACATAGAGGTAGGAGTTACGACGGAGCGCTGAATGTGTATCTGCTGTGAGGACCATCGGAGCCACTACTTGAGCATCACTGAGTGCTTCCAGTGTTTCATCCCTGGTAACAATAAATACAGTTGCCATAATTACCTAATTAAGATGTTTGCAGTAAAACTTCCTATTGTTTTACAATTTTGATCTATACCTTTGGTTCCCAAGTTCTAGACAGCGACCTATCTAAATCAATTTACCAAACTCAGTACATAGTTTTACCAATGTGAAAATTAAAATACAGAACGGTTGGTCAGTGTGTTTTAGCATATCACAAGATTTACTATAAAAAATCTCACCGAAGGGGCCGCAACCCATAGTTTGGGGAACCTTAATCTATACACATAACTTCTTTTCTATTCTCCGCAAGAGCTAGCAGTGGAGCACATTGGAACCACAATTACCTTCTGCAAGTTTATCTTTAATTGTGTTGAAGGCCCCCAACTAACGAGAAATATTTTTTTATTAAAATTGTATAAACTCGCACGTTTCGTCCCTCTTGCCTCTCGTCAACTTGTTAAATTTGAACTCGACCGAAAAAAAACGGATATTTTCGGTTTCTATTTCCAAGAAATAATTGACATATTGTTATTTATTAATTTAACATGTACCTACAATAGACACAACACACGCTTCATCCCCACTAATTATATTAACAGACACAAATCAATTATAATAATATCCTCTGTAGTCACAAAACAATTAATTATAATTACTGTCCAATATCTTGTTAATTATTCTCAATGGAATTGCTGCAAATACTAATTGTGATAATATTAATGAATTCTTGATCGAAACAGGAAAAATGGACGCCCCATTCTCTCTTATTTCTGTCATCGGAAGAGGTCAAAACGAGGGTAATTAATGCGATCAATACTGAGTTGTTGATGAAAGATATGCTACTACTAATGCATGGTCGATCCAAAATGATGTCGGCTGAGAAGAGTACTGTGTACCCAGAAGAGGCCCATAGTCTAATAGTGGGCTGTCATTTAAAACTTCACCTTTCAAAACTGCTCCAACTGCTGTAAGCCAGGATCTACTGTAGATACAACCATGAAAATATCGGAACACCATGAAAACAAGTCCGATGCGTCCCAAACTCATGAATAGCTATCTTGGATCACGCAAAGAAATAAATCAGAAGTTATTAATAGGGGCGACGAAAAAAACTATAATTTTCACTTCCGTCGGTGAATTTAGGCAGGATGCAGAATGAATTAATATTGAAACCGGCACCTTAACCTTTCAGCCCCAAGAACTATATTCGAATGATTACCCAAAGAACAAAAGAAGCAAAAAATACTATAAGCCAACTCCCAAACTAAATGAAAATAAATGAAACGCTCAAGGTCATAAATTCCAAGAACAAAGTCTTCATTTCCTCCGCTGTATGTGTTAGGTAGTAAGTTTCTTCAAAATCTCCCACCCTAAGCTTAGTTTTAAACAGTTTCTAAATACAGTCTCAAGTTAGCCCAGTTCAACACTTAGCTCTGCACTTTCAAGATATTATCTTCGTCTGCAATTTCAAGACAGAATCTGACTTTGTAGACGAAACTAAAGACTTTGTCTGCACTGCATGCAAAAGATAACTTTGTAGTTTATTTTTTAAGGTCTGATTTGCAAATAATAAGTGTGTCTCTAGTTATTTTCTTTCATGTATTTTTCTTATTTGTGGCTAAAGCGTGATGAAGGTTTTTTTAATCACAACCAACGGCTAGTAGTAATTTATTTGAACACCATGTCTTTTAGCGTCAAACGATTGTTTTGACGGTTATTTATGAGCATCATACACTAATCAATGTCTTAACTATTACATTACATTACATATAATTTCAAAGAATACTAATTAATGCTTTTTTCTTAAACATAAAATATATCAATATTTTAGACATAGTCTTTTCTTAAGAAGCTTAAGTAAGTAGCAGTTTTAATAATTACTCACCTTATATTAATTGGGTGTTGCACAGGCCGCTCCCAATCAGTGTATTCATTGATGATAGTTGCAAGAATCTCAGAAAGATGATAACTATAGGTGTTCCTGACGAAAGACTTCAAGATCTTCGATCTCCTGTCAGCCTCAATGCCGTACTGGACGTCATCTCCGCTGAAGGCGAAATATGCTTCTGCTTTTGTCACTCCTAACATCAAGTCGTATCTAGGAAAGAAAGGAATAGATTAAAAATTTGTTTAAAAACAATCAAGTATTGAAATAAAGCATTCATTTGGGTAATAGAATCAGATAATACACCTTAGACGTCTTTCAGAGTGTGTCGATAATAAAAAAAAATAGACAAGATTCTAAACTTGAGAAAAATTAATACGTTTTAATAAAACAAGATTATTACACCATCTCATAAAGTCATAGAAAAGAATACATACTTAGTAAGTTGTGCCACAGCGCTCTTTCTCATGAGTACGGCGTTGATGATGTTGATGGCGTTCTGCGCTTGCTTGCCAAGCGGCGCATGTGCAACTGTCTGTCCTCCCCACTCGTAGCCATTCTCAGGGTTCACTAACAGATCGCCGGTGTCTGTTGAGATAGAGACACGTTTGTATTATACACAGGAAGACCAAGACAGCAATCTTGATCTTCCTGTGTATTAAATATTTTAAATGGTAGTTTCGATTGAAGATAGTAATAATAGATTTTAAAATAAATCTGAAGGGGGTAAGTAATATTTTCATAGGTTCATATTGATAGCTGAGTAGTGTAATAAGTATACAATAATCTTAGGTGAAGTATGCTTTTTTATTTTCGAAAATGGTCAATCGACTTTTTGCCTATGATGGTTTGGAAGTAAATTTAATTTATTTTCAGTGAATTAGTGATTCAGTCCTTATAATTTCAAAGCGTCCGTTTCATACTAATGGAATTAAAAAACTACATTTCTTAAACAAACCAGCTAGCATTAATTCCCAAGATAACTACCACTATTTAGAAGGGAGCTCACCAAGAAACGTAAACTTAACAAACTTAAAATTATCAAAGCCGACTTATAAGAAAGAGTAAAGGAGACAACTGCCATTAATTGTACGACATCACAAAGAGCGGAGATCAACGTAAGAAAAAAAATCCTGTTCAACAAAGTGTGCAAACAGAAAACGTTGACGCTCCAAGAACACGAGATGAGAAAAGTTCTCTGAGACAATTTAATAACAGCGGGTGGACGAGACGGTAGAATGCCGATGCGAAAACACGGAAACTTTTGTGGATTTATGTCTCGTGTTTGGGTTATGGTGGCTGCACTTCATGAAGTCCTAGTGTTTACTGTTTTAATTGAAAGTTTAGAAGGAGAAGTTGAGCGTTGGAATGTAAATAGCTACGGTTAAGGTATTTGTGTTAGTTTTTTTGCTAGGAGTAATTTTAAGAGAAGGTATACAAGCAAACCAGATTATAAGTTATGTATTAATATTTAATTCATATACAAAGTAGCCAAGTAAAGGCCTAAATAGTCATACGCTTAATGTCCAATTATGATTTGCCCAACTCTATTCAATTCAAAGTACTGTACTCACTCTACTATCAAAGAAGCAAATACCTACTAAAAATAATAGATGAGAAGAATTTACAAAGGTATCGTTCAGCGTTTAATAAATACTTAGAACTGTTCTTAGAAATAATAACAGTAAATATGCAAATAACAAACAGATAAAAGTGGACTACAAAGAAATCATTAAACTGATTATTAATATTTTCCCAAGCACTTATACTAGGTCAGTATCATTTCGTTAATATTAGCCCTGAGCTCTCAATAAACAATTACAAGACGAAGAGAATAAAATAAATGGAATTAAGTCACATTTATTTAAGTACTACACTAAACTTAATTAGAAGTGGATACTTAAATAGTATTAAATACAGCTGTTATTGATTAAGGAGTCTACGCTAATGAAATGTCCATATACCCACAAAGCTGACAATACATTGTTCACCTTTAAAATCAAGTCTAAAACTCCACGCTTATCGTACAGCTCGTAGATCAAAGGAGCAGTGTAAAAAGTACACTTAAAGAACCTTTTGAACGGTTGAAATAAATACCTGCTTTCTACCTTTTGTTTATTTCTCTTCCAAGAAAATCGCAATGCGCATTTACAGAAGCACTCGGGTCATCTAAATGAATTGCAACAAATCTCCGCTTTAATTCCTCAGTTCTTAGCAGATGTTGGTTTCTCAGAAGATTTGTAAAAGCACCGTCCACAGACTTGATACGAACAATAGAACAGTGATAATTAAGAAAAAGAAAAATAAAATGATTAAAGAAACTACGACTGTGGCACTTGACGGAATGATTTGTGAAATGGTATAACTAAACACACTAGAATACAAGATACAAACTATGAATAGACAAATAATAAATGACAACTTTTGTATTCCCAAAATATTTATTCACAATCCTAGAAATTCAGAGGTAACTAAGACCTTTTCTGTAATTAGTTTTCTTCTTTTTTTGCTATCAGCCCGAAATGTATTGGCAAACTATTTGGGCGCCAGCCAATCAAATTGAGACGAGACGTAACCAAAATGTAATTCTAGAATGGACCTTGAAAGATTTTTATTTAGTTAGGGTCCTATAGCAAAAATGGATGTCAAATTAATCCAATAAGTCTTTTCTGTCGAGAACACTGGCATCGTTATTATCATCATAAATGAGATAACATTATTAGTCCCTAAATATAAGACGTTAAATAATGCTTTTCTTTGTCTTTCCAATTAATACCTTCTAAGAAATAATAATCACAATTTTTCTTTATCGAATTAAGAAAATTCTTAGAATGTTTTAGTAGAAAATATCACACATTTTTGTCTTTGATATTGGTTTCTTTGTAATAGAGGATACGTACTAGATTATTTTTGGAGAAGACGCAACTAATAAGGATCTTTGTTCATTCTTTTCTAAGGAAATCCTTTTGAGCATCAAGTTCATCTCAGTGGGAGACGAGAGATAATAATATATTGTGAGAATATTAATTCATAGTAAACACGGAAAGGTTCACCTTGTAAGTGTTCCTTTGAGTCCAACGGCCGAGTTCCCGATTTTGTCATTTATCTTAGTTACACTTGTTTGTGACCTCTGTAGTGTATATTTTATATTTTTTCTCCTCCGCACTTCAATCGAGAATAGTATTTCTTGCTTATACAATAATGGCGTTGTTACAAGTTTATTGAAGGCTTACGATTGATGTAATAAAAATGGCGATTCTGCTGGAGACGTCTTTGTATATTTATTGGGAAATGTATTTGGAAATGAGTTTTTCTTTTGAAATTACTTGTCAATAGTATAATATTTATTTATGTTGACACAAATATTTTATGTGAAGTTATTGAGGATGAAATGAAAGTAAGTCATTGCCCGACTATTCCTTTTATGGATGACGATAAATAAGAATGTCTCAGTTTTGATGTGAATGCTTGAGACTTTGAACGTTGGAAAAAAGTATGTATCTAAATAATGCGCTCCTTCTGGCTCCGCTATTGGCACATTGTGTTAGAGATTTCTTAAATCAGTTAATACATGACTATTTCCGAATTTCATGCTACCTATTTCTGAGAATGTTTAAATGAAATATTTTTTTTCATTTCAACAGACGTAATGAATAATTGTATACATAAATAGAATAGGTAACCTATATAATGAAATTCATATAAAGGTAACACAGATAATACACATATATTACAAAGGATTTTGCACCTTCATTTACCTAAGATATCTAATTAGACAAGTAGGTATACCTAACTAACTTGTCTTTGTAATCAGATAACTTAGGTATAGGAACTTTATATGTATGTATATTACTTAGTAGCCATAGTATACTGTACCTATAACAACACCGTCGACGCTAGGCCCGAAGGCATAAGCAAAGTCGGGTGCTTGTACTGGCGCAGACAGCAGCGCCTCTAGCGGCCGCTCCCGCAAACACCGGAGTAACAATGGCGGCGTCAGTTCTGGGGACAATGTTATTCTGTCAGTCATTACGTAACGTGTCTAGAGCTTATAATAACTTTAGTATAATTTCTGTTATGACTGGTCTCATAAGAGGTGCAGTTTGAACTTTATTTTTTTTGTAATAAGGTTAGATCTTCTTTGACGAAAGACTGTTTAAGGCTGCATGATGTGCTGTTGTATGCCCATTTTAGGTTTTGTTAAAAGTGTCATTATAATACGAAGATAGCTTATAACCAAAATCACACAATTTTATTCTCTGTAGTGTTAATCGTTCTGACCACCTGCTTTTTGTTGATATTGTTAGAGAGAGAGAGCTCACTCTAGTATCGTATATTCAGACTCTTTAGTAAACTTAAACTTGAATTTAATATAAAACTAAAGATAAAACTTTGTACAAAAATGAGTCAACCATTCCTTCAAAATGAGTATCGTAGGTTGGCCCGGAGGTTCAAGACGCCCGGTTAATTACCAATGTGACTTTTTCCGAGTTAAATGTACTTTCTAAGATTATTTAGACATCACTGACAAACAGTGAAGGAAAACATCTTGAGGAAACCTGGGCTTATAATTTCTAATTATAGTTTGAAGTCAGCAACTCGCATTGAGCAAACGTTGTGATTAATGCTCACATGCTCAAACCTTCTCCGTTTGAGAAGGGGCCTTAGGTAAGCAGTGGCCACTTATAAACTGTTAATAATGATGATGATCATGACTTCTTCAAACACAAATTACCTACAGCAACTATAGTAGACTCCAAAGTATTTTTTTTAAGAGGGGAAAATCATCGAATGACTGCTCACGTCTGGGTGAGCCGGGAGGTAGTCAGACTCTTACTGACTAAAAACCACACCGTTCCTTCTAATGCACGTCGAGCCGGAGCCCCGGTTACCCGTTAAGTTCTCCGTGACAGACTCCAAAGTATAAGGTAGGTAATAAATCATTCCATTCACTTAGTATTAAAATTCAAGACTGACGTTACAAATTAACTAGAACCCAGTCTATTGTACTGAACAGGTGTTGTGAGCATTTGGACAGGCTCCAGGTGTCACTTGATTGTCACTATTCACGTCGGTGTCCGAACTAAAGGCTGGACACACATAGCTCTTAATACCACTACTGAGTCGAATGTAGCGCGATTCTGTGTCACAGTGTGCTCAATGTTTGACGTGGTTTCGAGTGCACTGAGTGTGTTTAGGGACTATTTTTGTTTGTGTCTTTTGATACGTTTGTTTTATTTATGTACGTATCACTAGAAAAGAAACCTTTTATCCCCGAATGGGCAAGCAGAGGTGGACATTACGGCATTTAATGACACTGTACAATGTAACACCCACTTTCCACTATTTATGTTATGAGTCCCATGTAAGGGGGTGCGCGTGCGTAGTACATTGCCCGACCCGGGAATCGAACCCGAGACCCCTTGCCTGGCAGTCGACCACTCGGCCAACGAGGTAGGAAGGTAAAATAAAAATAACAGAACAATAAGCTGGGCTAGCATAGGAAACTATGTAATCAAATATGGCGACGAGCACTATTACTGAATTTTCTTAATTTCGTGACAATATTATTAAAAATTTTTGACTGAACTATTTTCGCTTTATTAATGTTTTCTTTACAATCTTAATCTTTTTAGTCCGGAATTAATTTTGTAATACAATTTTATTATTATTATGTTTAAAGACAACCAACTCAAACTGGAATTTTGCAATGCATCGCGAAACTGGATGCTTTCTTTGTACCTTTGCTATTGTAGCAAATAAGAATACCTTGTAGCATTTCTTGTTGGCATACTAAAGTACATTTTTTTACTTCAATATTAAATTTTTTCTTCGTCTTTTACATTTAATAGTTCCTCAGCTGCCCTGAATACCTCGTTATTCATTTTATTACAAATAATGTCAACAATAACGGTTTTAGCAAATCTTATTAAATTAAATTATTAAAAAATATATATAATATAATTGCATACAAAACACAACACCCAAGTGCGTACACCAAATAACTAACAATACATTTAGATTATAAACCGTATACCCATTAAATTAAATCACATATTCGTTTACACCATAAAACGGTATACCTGGCTATCAGCTCTCACTTTGGGATGACTATGAGACTTTACAAAGGCGGTAACATGAAGTGTGTCGTCCATTGAGGCACCACGTGCGTTGTATTGGACCTTAGCCAAGTGTGATGCCCCAATAGTCTAGCAGTTCGCTAACAACAAGTTACTGTATTGCGTATGCAAGTTCAGAATGTTCTAGTTCAATTAAGATACTGAGGTTACGATATTTTGAAGTGACTTAAAAGAAAGAAAGAAAGTACCAGGCACGATGCAACATAAGTAAAATATAAAAAAGACAATAAAGGTGTGACAGTGGAAGTAATAAAAACATTGAGTTGAAAAATTAAAACAGAAGAATTAGAAGAGAGACACTGACAACATGCCTATGCTAAAAGGGTCACCCACTCAGTGTAAGTCAGGCATACAAGTCACCCATGCAGGTATTTTCAGTAGGCACCCATGCCGGTATTTACGAGGTACTTTTTTTTGGACTTAATAGGTCGACGTTTAATCACCATTTTGACTGGTGGTAACTCATGTTTAATGTGTTCTTTGTGTGATCTATATAATAATCTTGTTACAGACGTCTAAGTGCCAATCACGAATAACTATCGCAATCGTAACGTAATAGTATTGAGCGCGTTCAGCACTCTGATTAGCCGGCTCCAGTAAACTGACCAATCAAAGCAAATATGAACGGTTTTTAATCCGACATCGAGATAGCAGATAGATCACTTAATATGTATGTGGTTAAGCGATGTCCAGATCATGTATACGTCATTAATATCTTGTTCCACAATACTACGTTATTTAAAAAAAAACATGTTCGCAAAACTGCAATGTTGTATTTAAAACAACCGTCTGCGTAGGATTGTTCCTGGTGGATCTAAATACTATGGTTACCACAATTTGAACGTCTCCTGGCATAGCATAGCGCTCTAATTTAATATAATTTATAAGACCTGTATCTGAAAGAAATCTGTATCTATAAGAAAAATAATGCACAAATAAAAGTGATTTGATTTGATTTAGTTTAATGACCAATATAGCTAGCACTTACCGGGTGAACAATTTGCATGTGTAGCGACTATTGCTGCGTACTTGCTTGGGTCAGCAACAAGCGACCACGGGCTTAAGCCTGACCCCGACATCAGCACTGCTCTGTGGAATAATAGGCCTGAAACAAATTCACTTGGTTATTTTGATAATCAATGTTTTACTGATTTTTTAAACTTTTTAGAGACCAGCACTTCAAGCTATCTCAAACTGTCTGTAAAACGTTCTTGTCCTATTGGTCGTCGAAAGTAAGTAAGTCAAAAACCTATTGCTGTTTTTACCATATAATACACAAGGCTTAGGTAAACGTTGTCTATCACCCTATTTAACTTTAGTTTACATTCCTAACACACCAACAAAAAAGAAATCATCGATAAAATTCTTCATACATTTTCACAAGCAAAAACTCTACAAAAAAGTACCCATTATGTCTTTCAAAAATAATCTCAATCTCCATCAACATAAAGTACAATATAACGTTTTCACGTTCCTAATTTGTTGGAGCACTTAACCTTGTTTGTCCATCAGAATCTCGAACGTCAAACAACGAAGCATCGTCAACGTTTTAAAGTGAAGTACTCACGAGGGAAATCTCGTCGTGTAGACACGCTTCAATTTTCGCGAACACAAATAGTTTGTACACGTGTACACTGCCTTTATAGGGAAACTTTCCGATGATACGAATACGTTGTATTGAAATCAAGAGTTTTGTTGACGTTTAGAACATGTTTTCCTGTATTACAATTTGTTTATGCTCCTATTTTGGACTCATAAGATGGAAATATTAATTTCGGAAACATATCTATTGTGCTTGTACTTATGTATATAATAACCAGACGTTATTATTTTCGCTTAATGGTTCAGTATTCCCAATTTTGTTACTATAGTATATTCTATTGGTCTTGACTACTAAGCATGTTTATGCTTTAATATCTTTATAGATGTCGTGGTGGCCCGGAGGCTTAAGACGACTTCTCATGAATGAGGGCGCCGGTTCGAAACCTACCAACGGCTAGTACCAATGTCACTTTTTTCGGGTTATATTTACTTTTTAAGATTATTTAGACACCCCTGACAAACGGTGAAGGAAACCTGGACTTATAATTTCTAATTATAAGTTTATCTAATTATATAACCTAGTATCGCCAACGCGCATTGAGCAAACGCCACCACGTTTGCTTAATGCGCGTTGGCGATATAGGCGCGTAGGTGACTAATGCTCAAACCTTCTCGTTGTGAGAAGAGGCTTTGCTCAGAAGTGGGCATTTAATGGCTGTTGATGATGATGATCTTTATAGAACGATCGAATAGTACAAAACATGAAGTTCTACTGCAAATCATTATCGCTTAGCAACTAAATCTCAAGTTTTTTATACCAATCGAGAAGAGTATCTTCGTATTGTAGCAAAAAACTTTCATCTGACTAAATAAACACAACATTCATGGTTGAAACCAGAATATTTTTCTTAAATTCCCTTGTCGAAATGGAAATAAAATGTAAAGTCGGAACGCGGTAGAAAGTCTTGAAGCTCAAGACAGAGCCGACTATAGTTTCAATTGTGTGAAAACAGTCGATTAGGGATGTCTCTCGTGGAACATTGTGGCCGGAGTGGTAATTCTTAATAATAGCCTTTTGAAAACGTATTTATTCTAACAGGAAGATAGTTTAGAACGTAAAACTTGCATCGCATCTAGGTTGTAGTGTTTTAAGTTTTTGACCTTAAAATCGTGCGTGACGAAATGGCATGCGCTTATCTCCTATTCCCAGTCTGTCTTAATTGAATAAAATAGATTTAAGCTTATAAAGAAAGGAAATAAAAAACCAATTAACAATACAATTGCGTACGAATGTTTCTATTCTAGCTAAAACATACAGCAACAAAACTACAAATAAAAATGTACCACAAACTAAAAGATTTAAAACTTTATTTTGACTTTTACTCGTTCCCTGGTTCTCAACATTACACACAAATTGCTTTTCCACTGCCATCTTTTATGTAGACAGGACATTTCCTAATGTATAATAGAAACACATACCAACCATTTACGTTTGAATCCTAGCGCAATCGTGTGAATATTTTACAAATGCTCAACATTGTCAAAAGCCTTTGTTGAATCTGTCAACTTAAAAATAAAACGGTCTGTCGTTCACTGCAGTAAGAGGTGTGCTTAATGCATATTCATTTTGTCTCCGTTATGTTGCTATTTTTATTTATTAAAAACTATCTGTGTTTTTCCCAACTCGATCCAGATTGATATCGTATCGATTATTAAAAGCGATCAATCCACAAAAGAAACCTAAAGCGTTATACAATAAGCACCAGAAAATCTTTATAACTTCAAGATAAAAGAAACGAGAATTTTGGCACAAAACCATCTGCAAATACTTGACGCCTTCAAAAGTAAATTACTTAGCCAATCCCTTTGTCTTTATAAAAACATTATCCTAACTAAATCAGAGATGAAAATCAACAGGAATATCACCGTTTTTCTTAAAAGCTTTGTCTATTCAATAGACTGCATCTCACCTTAATTAGAAAAGACCTGATTTCAAAAACAGAATATCGTCTTCAGAAATGTTCTCTCAAACTAGCATATAACGATAAAATTAAGGAATCTTAGTTGTCTTCAGCAAGACGACGCTTTTAAAAACTAAATTACATTCACGTTTTGTTAAAGAATAACCATTTCTATGCTGGCTCGGCTAGAAGCATCTCAGCACAATGCGAAATGAAAGTAAAATGTATGGATGTAAAAATGTCACTTACAGAAATTTGTACGTTTATTTTTTCTTTTGGTAAATGCGTTGGAGATGTCGTGTTATTTTTTGTGGAATGTGTTCAGCTTAGATATGGGGCGAGGGTGTTCGTGTTATTTATTACTTTCATTCAAATTTTGTTTGTAATTTAATTAGAATGTTTGTGTAACTGATTGATGCGTTTTTATCCAGGACTGTTTTGTTAAATGCCTCATTCAGTGGATACCTTTTTAACATGTGTGTCATACGGAACTTGTGTCATATTATCAAGAAGTTAAACTAATTAAAACTCAACCAAACACATCAAGGCCTTAGCGTTTTCTTCATTAGCATAGTCATGATATTTATTGTCATTTGTTTCTACATCAAAGCTAAAATTCATAAGCCTGAAGTGATTGTCTAAACATTCTATATGAGTAATGAGTTTATTATTTTCTTTAAATATAAAAAAATGTCAGTCTCTTCAATAAAAGATTTCCATTTAGACTAATGAGGGATTGTTACAGAAATACTAATTTTATTGACAAAAGAAGCTAATTCGTTGTATAAACACGAAAAGCCTAATGGAAAAACAAAAAATAACAAAATAAAAACATCAAAATGAAGACGGAGCCCACTAGCCTGTTCATTTACGATTTTTTCTTTATTCCTTTGTTTTTCAAGTTGTTTACTGACAAAGCGAACCTTATTAATATCTCTTCATTAGTCTTTGTGCTGTACCGGAACAAACGGATAAGAAATAAAAGAAACACTGGCCTCGATATCTAAAGACAGTTATATTAAATACTGACTCAGATTTATTGACGATCTTCAGTGGGGATCTATTCGTTTTTTATTTTGGTTTGAGCTTGGCAACCGGAGACAAAAAGTTGATGGAGGTTTTAATTTCGGAGACATTATTGGTTTGACTACAACGATAATAGTTTGTATTGATGGTTCGAATAGTAACTAGCATGTCTAAAATCAAAATAAACATAAAATGAATTTAGACCACTATACTCTCAACATGCTCTGTAAAGCTGAAATATACCCTAGAGAGACATCACCATTTTTTTTTTTTTTTTTAAGGGGGGAAAATCATCGAATGACTGCTCCCGCCTGGGTGAGGCGGAAGGGAGTGTCAGACTCTTACTGACTAAAAACCACCCCGTTCCTTCTCCTGCACGTCGAGCCGGAGCCCCGGTTACCCGTTAGGTTCTCCGCGACTCCGAATCGGCATCGGCCCTATTGGGCCCCATCTGTGGTGGTCTGATGGCTCTTTGAGGCGCGCGCGGAACGCGACGCGCCGTACGCTCGGGTCTGTTTCTGGTCGGACGGGGAGCCACCCATGCTCGCCGTCCGCAGGCCCGCGCTTACGGTGGCCGGAGATCGTCCCGCGATCCCCGACGCCCGGTGTGTCCTTCGCGATGGCTGGGTTGCGAGGAGGCAGCGCTTCGCTGCCTCACGCGTCCCGCCTCCTCCTTAGCCAGCATGACTGCTTCGCAAAAGGAGGAGACGGCATCCCAGTCCCCCTCGCTCCGCATCATGGCCTGAACTAGGCCCGGACGCGAGAGGTCTCCATCGCCGATCACTTCCCTGAGGGCACGGCGGTGCTCAGCCCACGCAGGGCATTCCGCAACAGTGTGTTCCACCGTGTCCTCAGGGTGGTCCTCGCAGTGATGACACCCGGGCGTTTCCTCCCGCCCCATCAGACACAGGTACCTCCCGAAACTTCCATGTCCGGTGAGGACCTGCGTCAGGCGGTAGGTGAGGACGCCGTAGCGTCTCTCAAGCCACTCCTCAAAGAGGGGACTTACCGCTTGTTATTTGGAGACTAAAACTTACTAAATAAATTTCTCTTCGAACATATCCTCAAATATTTCTCAAGCAGCTCAACATAAAACATATAAAAACACTCTTTACCCTAACTACTGAGCATAAAAACAACAATTTTAGCTATTAAAGGTACTAATAATAATAATTAAATCAGTGCGCTTTATGCTGTAGAACTTAAAGCAGATTTTCAAGCGCAGCTTTGTAATAGACTTAAAAATAAGCGCACATTACCGTCGCTGCTTCGACGCAACGAGGCAAAATAAGAGGAGTGCTGAATATCTCTGAGCTCACTCGAACGATATAATATTCCTTGGCGAGTATTAAGATTTGATTAAAATGTGGATTTTGAAGATGCAAAAATGCAGTTGGAGAAATGAATGTAATGTCGTCGTCGTGGTTTCCTTTTATTTTGTTGGCTATGATTATTATGTCTACTACATTACTTGAGGTTTGCAGATTCCTTATTCTTGGTCCGATTAATAAGCGTTTGCTTGGGGAATAAAAGATAAATGAGCAAATAGATAACCTATACTCATGGTCAACAATTAGATCAAGATCAAGATTCATGGACACTCGCAATAACATCAGACGAGGTGTCGACCGTATAGGTTGATTGGGCCTTTGATACCCTCATTCACACGGTAAAACAGTTTTGCCCTGAAGTTCTATGTGACTATATTTTGGTTTATTCGATAAAAGTCGTGTTCATCATAACCACACACTGAACGATTGTCGTGGTTGCCTGGAGATTTAAGACGCCCGCTTCTCACGCATACGGGCCCCTCAGGGTTCGGACCTTCTAACGGCAAGTACCAATGTGACATTTTCCGAGTTACCTATATGAACTTCCTGAGATTATTTCGACACCTTCTGACAAATGATGAAGGGAAACATCGTGAGGAAACCTGGGCTTATAACTTCCAATCATAAGTTTGATATCGCCAAACCGCATTAATCAATCGTGATGATTAATGCTCAAACCTTCTTCGTGTGAGAAGAGGGTTTGCTCAGCAGTGGGCATTTAAAGGCTGTTGATGAAACGGATAGTCCATAAAATATCAATACCGTAACATCTAAATCTCCCTATCTCTTAGTACATCTCGTCTAGCGTTCAACCACGAACAAAAATGATAGTCATCATTCAAGCTTCTGAATTCGAACCGTAGCACACAATTGGTCTGGCTAGTTCAGAATAGCCACATTTCTCAAGTCGCAATGTAGGTCGTTGTCCGTAAAATAAGATGAATGGTAACCCTATTCAGTGGAAATTGCATGGACTTGAGTGTTGCATACGTTGAATTGAAGCAGTTGCTTATTTTCACAGACTGTGCTCCAAATGAAATGTATTTTTCTTCTTGTTTTTATGTATTGTCGAGTGTTTCGTATCTCACTTTGTTTATTGGACAGAAGATTTCCAACAAATGTAAAAAAAACTAATGAGTTTTTACGTTTTTTAATTAACTTTTTTATTACTCTTTTTTACTCTGTAGAATAAATGCAAATGATCGACCGTAATTAGTAAGAAGGTACCAAATTTAAGTTAAAGTTATTATGATAGTGCTCAAAAACCACAAGTTTTAAAATGAAAAGCTTAAAACTGTCTTCCTCGTATGTCAATAAAGTACATTTTCCTTTGTCACAATGACTATTTAACATCTATCTCTTTGCACTACACTATTTGAACAAAGCTATCCATGGCTCTCAGCTTGGACTGCCATATTTTTTTCGTTATATTTTTGTACGATCTCTCGTAGCGCACTCTCAATACTTCGTGAGGAAGCCATTATTCATTTTCGCGCAATAATTTATGTCCGGCGATTTTTTCATTGTTCTTTTCTCGAATTTATTCCTCACCCGTTCGTGTAGCCGTGGCTACCTTCCCTTCTATTTTCCTTGTGATTATTATACTTTTCATTTTTTATGTTTTCGTACAGAATTTTGATCAGAACATCAAACGGTCGACTTCGACATTAAAATGAATGAAAACGGTCAGTTGGCTCTATGCTTATGAATGATTTATGATCAGTTTTCTATTTATTGATTGATTGTGGAAGTAAACAGAGAATTGCGTTACTTTTACAAAAGAAGATTTATTGTTGGGAATGAGAATTAGGCTTTTGTTGTTTGGATAAGAATCAATATTGTCTAATTGTATTTTAAAACGGATAACAAGCTATTTTAAGATAGTTATAAGTACCTCCATTTAATCTTTCTGCTGAGTACATGAAATAAGAAGTAGGTACGCTATCCATAAATCTACCAGATCACCAACAACCAAAATTCTTCTACCACAAAATGCGAAGACAACTAAAACTCATTTGGAATACGGCGAAAGAAACAAATGTACAATGTACATTGCTCGGTTAGAATACCAGTTTTAATTACAAAAGCAAACTAACGGAACAATGAACTGTAAAATTATGTTGTACCCAAGTTTCCTACGTGACGGGTATAAATAAAAACGATATTGTTCCCGTATTGAAGTTTTTGAAACGGAATCACGATTCATTGTTGGTCAGCCATGAGACCCATACTAAGCGAGAATTTCAAAACATTCCAGTTGAAAATTTCAAAATTAGGTTTTACTTTTCGTAAAGTTTTTTTTCAAAACCTTGCCCCATCCTAGTTTTTATTTCTGTGTCGTGGGTGCGTTTACAAACATACAAGTTCGCACACATGACACCCAAACCTGGAAACAACAATTTGCGGATTACACAAAGATTTGCTCCGTGCGAGAATCGAAACCGCTTCATGTTGCGTGGTAGCCAGTTGCCCAGGCACTGCTCCATATATCATTTCATTTTTAAAAAGTGCAGTTATTTATTAGGAATATAAGAAAGGTGTCTAGACTGCAGAGTTAGCTAACCACTATGGTTTCTCATACGGAACAATCCTGTGTTTAATGTTTAAAGTGTGAATAAATGTAAACTTAAAATCTCTGATAATTTAAGCGTATCGGTGGAAATATTTCAAAATCTTGGAAAATATCGGTATTGCAAATGATATATTGGATCCCGGCAAATCTCCAAGTCCGGATTGAATAAGGGTGCTGAGCTGATAGGAAATATTGCGAAGCTATAATAAAACGAAGCATGTCTTCGCTCGGCTTCTGAGAATGAATGGGACTTGTGTGTTTAACTTTATAGGCCAGATGTGTTTCTGGATTTTTTTAAATAGTAGTAAAAGAGGGTTGTTCGATGACCTATTGAATTTGGTTGGTAACAATGCCGAGTTAAAATTAGTTCAGTCATAATTAATCAAAAGACTCGCTTACTAAACTAATGATCACTTTAAGCATTATAACTTACTAACCACTAGCTTTTACCCGCGGCTTTGCCTGCGTATTCCTGTTTTATCCCATGGCAACATTTAATCTGGATATAAAGTATCCTATCACCTAAGTCAGCCCATACCCTTTTTTAAGGGGGGAAAAATATCGAATGACTTCTCACGCCTGTGTGAGGCGGGATGGAGTGTCAGACTCTTACTGACTAAAAACCATCCCGTTCCTACTCCTGCACTTCGAGTCGGAGTCCCGGTAACCCGTTAAGTTCTCCGTGGCTCCGTATCTGCATCAGCTCTATTGGGCCCCATCTGTGGTGGTACGATGGCTCTTTGAGGCGCGCGCGGAGCGCATACCCTGCCTGTATAATTTCATCAAAATCCGTTCAGTAGTTTCAGTGTGATTGGCGGTCAAACATCTAAACATCCAAACGAAAGACTATACGCTTAATACCAACTAAAATACAACTATTAATAGAGCAATTAAAGAAATCAGCTCTCATAAATATTATTGAAAACATTTTTTAAAATGATTATTTCATGTATACAAACAGAAAATGGAAAGAAGGATTCGACAGTTAAACTGTTACAATGAAAAAGATAATAAATGGTATTTCTTTGTACGTGTCCAATAAATAAAATACTTTATAAAGCATTCATTGAGTGTAGCGCAGTTTTACTGAAAAATTAATTAATGTTTATTTACTTATTGTAGGTATTTTTTTGTACTTTTTTTGTAATTTATTATTTATTGTAGACTGCCTCGTTGGCCGAGTGGTCGGAATTGCGACTGCCTGGCAAGGGGTCTCGGGTTCGATTCGGGGTTTTTAACAATCTCAGTAGTAACACGGAGTCTGTAAATGTGTCCGGTATATGGCAATAGGCTCACCCCCAATTACATGTGACTCATAACATAAATAGTGAAAAGTGGGTTTTACATTATACAGTGGCATTAAGTGCCGTAATGTATCTGCATACCCCTTCGGGGACAAAAAGGCGTGATGTTATGTTATGTAGGTATTTTGAAAATAAACGATCGTAAACTGAATACATTTTGTTTTTCATATTTTCGTGTGAAGTGGGAACATGTTCAACTATCCATAGACTTAAAGGAATCAGTGTCTTTTTTTAATATTCTATGTTTTAAATGAAAAAAGACAGATCAACATTTTTTGTGTTTCTACTTCAATTGTGTGAAGAAAGTTCTTCAACCAACGATTTGGAACTGATGCTTATCAACTACAGCATTCCATAGTCTTTGCCTACCTCCATGGGAGCCAGGCGTAAAGTGGTGTATGTATGTATGTATGATTAGCAATTTCGGTACAACTAATTCTATATCGTATCTTACGTATATACCCTTGATATCAAAGTTCCATTTTTGGCTCTACTTGCAAAAGCGTTGTAATACAAAAAAGTAATTATATATTTTTGAGATAATTATCTTTCAGATTAATTATGTGAAAACATTCTCACATAAAACATTAAACAATTTATTTAATCCAACCTTACATTAACTCTGCACCTTTATTAATGTCCAAACATCATTAGTATCCCACATTCAAACCAAAAGCATAATAAGCAAGTATACCAAACTGAAACAAAATTAACTAAAACTCCATTCAAAAGTGAACTTTATACCGTACACATAAGTTACAGTGTTTTATTTTAGTTTGTAGATAAAATACTGGTGAGTGGTTAATCAAAAGTGGTCTGTATTCCGTTTGGGGTAAGGTGCAGTGTATTTTGTTTTAGTTTTGAAAAGTTTGGACCTCAAATTGTTTTGCTCCCTTCATCAGGTATGCTACGGGGATGGTCGGTGTAGGCTGAACGCAAAATTACTTCCTTACAAGCCGTGGCTTTATAAAACAGGCGAATGTTTTGGATTTATTGAGTTCTAATATATGTAACATATATCTACAATATGAGTTCTTTTATTCCCCAAAGGGTTCAAATCTAAGCAAAAATCAAATCAAAATTATTTATTTGCATAAAACATGGTAGGTAACAAAATGTTGAATAAAATATTTGTGTATAGCATGTTTAGCCGTGGAACATAGCGCGCAAAAGTATTATTAAATGAAATACATTAATATGAATGAATAATTTTACAATATAATCAAATTAGTATTAGATAAATAAGAATTTATTAAAATGTCAAGTCAGTTAATCAAAGTGAATGTCAAGTCAATTATACATTTAATTTAATTTAAAGAAATAGATGAGATACAATTACATATTAAAATTATTTTCATTTAAGAATTCATGAATACTATAATAACATTTATTGGTAAGGCAGAGATGTACCTACATGATCAAATGTGGCTTGAAAGGCTGCAGCAACGCTTTAGTGACGAGTGGTATTCTAGTGTCGCAGGTGTCGATGGGTGGTGGTGCGATTCATACGCTCGTTTGACCCGTAAAGATACTCTTTTCTGAGTATTAGGCTTTTGCCGCTCACCGGACTTCATTTGAGTCACCGTGTGATCACTGAGAGAGAGAATATTCTTAATATTGTAACATTTTAATACTTTGACTGCCTCGTTGGCCGAGTGGTCGCAAGTGCGACTGCCGGGCAAGGGGTCTCGGGTTGGATTCCCTGGTCGGGCAAAGAATTACTGGGTTTTTAAAAACCTCAGTAGTAGCACGGAGTCTGGAAATGTGCCCGGAATATGGCAATAGGCTGACCCCCTATTACATGGGACTCATAACATAAATAGTGAAAAGTGGGTGTTACATTGTACAGTGGCATTAAGTGCCGAAATGTGCACCTCTGCCTACATCTTCGGGGATAAAAAGGATTCGTGATGTTATGTTATGTTATGTTTAATACTTTGCTCAACCTAAAAAATCGAAAACGATAATCCATCCAAAACTTGGAAATCGAATCGGATAGTTGCACATCAGACGACTCAACTAACAGAGCTTAGAATAATAATAATTAATCAATGATGTTTCCTATACTTATGTAAAGGGTTCCAATACTTACGGAGAGTACATTTTAAACAGATAAAGGGGTTAGAAATACCTTGGTTTATGGGAGACCGTTCTGTTCCAGTTAGAGTGAAGAGGGTCCGTATGTTGATTTAGTTTTATGGTATCTACTCGCCATAAAACCATACATTTTGCGATTTACTACCCTATCTCGTATTAGCAAGTGTAATATTAGGTAGAAGGTAAAATAATGCCTCGTTGCATAATTTATTAAAAGAAGAATAATTTGATTTGGGGATTTCAACAATTCAATTTGAAGTAAAATAAAAAAAAAGTAATAAAATGATAGCAACGGTAACTCCTCAATTTTCAAAATTCTAAGTACAGCGACCAAAGTACAGCTTTTGTTTTAAATTTTGTTCTGGCTTCGTATCAACCGCTTCGTTTCTCTGTACTTCCCTATGGTTCACTGTCAAAGAATGCCTTAATGTATTAAGTCCACCATTCACTGTTATCTTTTGTGAAGAAGAAATAAATAAATACCGTTGCAACTCCAGGAGTATCACACGTGCGTTATTGCACATCTATGATTATTGAGTGAAGTTTGAAGTCCCGTGTATGAAAATAGTTACCATACCGTAGAATATTTATGTACCATAATGGAAGAAAAGTGGGTGTTACGTTTTATTTTATGTTTTTTTTGTTTTGATGAAAACATTGTCCCGTTCTAGGATATTCTCCTGTGTCATGTGTGCGTCTACAAACATACAGTTTCACATACACATGACACCCAGACCCGGAACAATCTGTTGATCAGACAAAGAATTGTTCCGTGCGGGAATCGAACCCGACCAAGTTGCGCGGCAGCCAGTTGCCCACCCACCGCGCCGTGCAGTCTTAATTAAGTTTATATCGAATGAAGCAATAAGCTAGCACAAGTAGGTACATAATATGAACGACTAACTTAATACAAGTCTCCTAAGAGACAGTTAAGTGGGCACATGTCGATAATTTAATTATAACTTGTGCGAAACTTTTGTTCCCAAGACAATTCGGTTTTGTTTGCCGATGCTTTGGTCATAACTTGATCGTGATTACATTTGTTACAATTGATCTAAGTTTATAATCATGTTTTTCAATTAGTACTTCGGTTTGTTATGTAAAAAATATTATTATTTGTTTCGAAAAACTGACAAGGAAACCATAAAACACATTAATTTAGTTCGAAATTTGACAGTGCACCATCATTATCAACTGAGAGACTTCTACTACACCGTGAGCTTCCTCTACAAAATAGGATTTGGCGTAGTCTCGATGCATAGAAAGCAGGTTGGAGATCATAGTTTTTTTTATTTTTTTTTTTATTTCATAAGCCGGTAAACGAGCATACGGATCACCTGATGGTAAGCAATCGGCGCCGGCCATGGACACCCGAAACACTAAGGCGTTACAAGTACGTTACCGGCCTTTTGGGAATTGCGAATTTGAGGATTGTAAAGGATTCGGGAGACTACGGAGGGGGGGTAATTGGGCCTCCGGTAACCTCACTCACACGACGCGACGTTACACAACGCAAGCGTTGTTTAACGTCGGTTTTCTGTCAGGTCGTGGTATCACTCCGGTCGAACCGGCCCATTCGTGTCGAAGCATGGCTCTCTCACACTTAAAGTTAAAAAGATTAAGGTTCATCAGAGAATACTGCGACATCTGTGTTAAATATGTCATACCTTACTCACTCGACTTATGCTACCAGAGAAAATAGTATGAGATCAAAATGTATCAAAGAATTCTTCTCTGACGTCACCACGCAAATTGGCATCACTTTATAGCCTCCTAAACAGACTTACAAGCTTTTTGCTATGAATGTCGCACAAATTATCTAAGCCATTATAATCAGTCCCTAAAGTCAACTACCAGGGAACCATAGCACGGAACATAATATCGTAAACACAAACAGGCCGTGCCGACGTCGGTTGTAACAGTTTGCACAGGACTGTGTCGGCTATAAAAGTTGGAGTTGCGTCAGTGTGAACACAGGCTTATAAACCGGAGTTAAGGTGCTAGTAAACTGAGGTGTAACAACATTGTGTGGAGATAATAATTTATTACGACTGTGGTGTGCTTGAAAGGACTGGTAGACATTTTATGTACTGCACTTCATTGCTGGTGGCTAGAGGATTGAGTTGCACTCGATTAAAAATAAGTAATTGAAAATAAATAAGTAACAAAGGTTTAATGTTAAAGTAAAAAAGAATTGTTATAAAGAATACGGTAGTTGACAACTAGTCAAATTCAATATTTTTATTGGAACGTCAAAAACGATACTGTTCTATGAATTTTGTACGATATAGGTACCATTTTATGACGTCACCACATTTTCGCGTCAAATAGCACACTTATATCTAAAAAAATGCTAGATTAAATCGAAAATTAAGTATATCGGCGAAAAGTGTAGTTACACTTTTATTTATCAACTAGCTGTTGCCCGCGACTTCGTCCGCGTAAGTAGATTAATGACTTCTGATGGAATTAACCAGAATCAATTCAGTGCCCAAGTAAGATTTACCTATTTTGAAATGATTTATCGTAGTTTCAATAAATAAATAATCCCACAGGGATCTTACCAATACAGTGCCCGATCACGTAAGGTTTGAGAAATAAAAACTATTCTATCGACTATTGTTGTACCGAATCTCTCTAGAATAAGTTCAGTGGCTAAGAGTTAGAGAGTCCTGGGGCATTGACGCATAGTTCCCGTTCTCGTGAGACATCTGTGAAAAAACTATCATACGTTACCCAGGTCCTAAATCATCGTTTTACCGAATGTAATTCAAAAAGATTCGATGATTCTAAATTCAACGGCTAAGAAGATTTATACAAACTCTCATTCCCTATTTTATCCCCTTAGGGGTGGAATTTACCAAAATCCTTTCGAAAGAGATACCTATGTCATAGTAACTTTATGCATGCAAAGTCTCAGCCCGATCAATTTAAAACTGGCAAAGTATCATACAAACTTTCACCCCCTATTTTACCCACTTTGGGGTGAGAATGTTCAAAAACCTTTCTTAGCGGTTGCCTACGTGATAACATCATCTGCACGTCAAATTTCAACCCGATCGTTTAAAACTGACAAAGTCTCATACAAACGTTCATCCCCTATTTTACTCCTTGGGGTGGAAATTATCAAAATCCTTTAAGCGGATGCTTACGTCATAACATCTATCTGCATGCCAAATTTCAATGATCGTTTAAAACTGACAAAGCTCATATAAACTTTCATCCCCTATTTTACCCCTTGGGGGTGGAAATTATCAAAATCCTTTCATAGCGGATGCTTACGTCATAACATCTATCTGCATGTCAAATTTCAACCCGATCGATTTAAAACTGACAATGTCTCATACAAACTTTCATCCCCTATTTTACCCCTTGGGGGTGGAAATTATCAAAATCCTTTCAAGCGGATGCTTACGTCATAACATCTATCTGCACGAAATTTCAACCCGATCGGTTTAAAACTGACAAAGTCTCATACAAACTTTCATCCCCTATTTTACCCCCATTGGGGGTGGAAATTATCAAAATCCTTTCACATCGGATGCTTGCGTCATAACATCTATCTGCATGCCAAATTACAACCCGATCGGTTTAAAACTGACAAAGTCTCATACAAACTTTCATCCCCTATTTTACCCCCTTGGGGGTGGAAATTATCAAAATCCTTTCACAGCGGATGCTTACGTCATAACATCTATCTGCATGCCAAATTTCAACCCGATCAGTTTAAAACTGACAAAGTTTCATACAAACTTTCATCCCCTTTTTTACCCCCTTGGGGGTGGAAATTATCAAAATCCTTTCTTAGCGGATGCCTACGTCATAACATCTATCTGTATGCCAAATTTTAGCCCAATCTGTCCAGCGGTTTGGGCTGTGCGTTGATAGATCACTATGTCAGTCAGTCAGTCAGTCAATCACCTTTGAATTTTATATTTATTTATCAATATTTAATTGGACTGAACAATCATAATAATTTATTTTTGACCCAGGAAACTACCAAATTAACTAATAGTATTAAATTTAGCTAACCGAGCACATAGAAAGTAAAAATTGCAAAAAGTAAACCATAAAAAGTAAATATTGTAAAAAGCAATAACATTTTTCAGCTAAAAAAAAATAGCAGTTGTCCTAATCCTTTTCACCCATAAAGTATAATAATCACTGTATGGTAACTATGATTCTAAATTCTGAAGTAAGACAAAACCATCTCATATCAATAGATTCACAAAACACAGGTTACAGTATAGTGCATAACAGATTTTACTTTAAAACGACCTAGTTAACGTAACGTTTGTTGAGATAAGGACGTGTGCACACTATATGGCAGTGCCAAACATCTTACGCAGCATTTACGTAATAGTCGTTTTCGCTACGAACTCTGTGTGCGACGGTAAAATGAAAACCAAAATTTCTGATTTTCGTCGCCTGAAGTGAAGTTTATGCCTTAGTTGTATTGTTAAGCTTTATGATTGGGTTTTTAACATACATAACATCACACCTTTTATCCCCGAAGGTGTAGGCAGATGCACATTGTGCTGAACAATGTAACACTCACTTTTCATTCTTTATGTTATGCGTCCCATGTAATAGGGGGTGAGCCTATTGTTATATACCAGGCACAATTCCAGACTCCGTGCTACTACTGACATTTAAAAACCCAGTAATACTTTGACCGACCCGGGAATCGAACCCGATACCCCTTGCCCGGCAGTCGCATTTGCGACCACTGGGCCAACGAGGCACTCAGATTGGGTTTTTCATTTAGGATATTATCTGTTTGTCAATTATTCTAGTCACGGGGCAAAAATACGGAGTAAAAAATCTTTAAGACAGTATAAGACAGGATATTGTCTCTGTAAAATCAGGCCAGTACATCAATATGTGACATTCTCAAATAAGAATCTTATTTAGAAAATACGTATTCTTCATGTTGTTATTATAGACCCTCAAACACAACCGCCATAAAAACATACCACTACTATTAATAAGAAACATCATATCTATACAACTAAACCTTCCGCGCGCGCTACAAAGAGCCATCAGACCACCACAGATGGGGCCCAACAGGGCCGATGCCGATTCGGAGTCGCGGAGAACCCAACAGGTTACCGGCTCGACGTGCAGGAGAAGGAATGGGGTAGTTTTTAGTCAGTAAGAGTCTGACACTCCCTCCCGCCTCACCCAGGCGGAAACAGCCATTCGATGATTTCCCCCATTAAAAAAAAATACAACAAAACCTTCCGCACGCGCCTCAAAGAGCCATCAGACCACCACAGATAGGGCCCAATAGGGCTGATGGCGATTCGGAGTTGCGGAGAACCTAACGGGTACCGGGGCTCCGGCTCGACGCGCAGGAGAAGAAACGGGGTGGTTTTTAGTCAGTAAGAGTCTGACACTCCCTCCCGCCTTACCCAGCGACTTAATGGTGATGATTTTCCCCTTTAAAAAATACAACAATACTTAAAACACGGAACTCACCTTCAGGTACGGCCAAGGAAGTCAATAAGAAGTGAACACACGCGGCTCCAGTACCATGGCCCATCAACGTCACGTTTGTGGGGTCTCCCCCAAAGACTGCCACGTTCTCTTTGATCCAGTGAAGAGCTGCTATTTGATCCATGAGCCCGTAATTAGCAGGAGAACGGGGAACTCATCTGATCGAGGATTCAGGAAACCTGAGAACAAAAAATATATGAAAGTAATGTCAATGATTCATACAATTATGTATTTATGATGTAGCACTTGGTATGATTTAAGTTGTGCTTGAGAAGTTAAGACTTTAAATATCGTTTGTTTCTTTGTACATGTAGGTACAACTGACTGCCTCGTTGGCCGAGTGGTCGCAAGTGCGACTGCCGGGCAAAAGGTCTCGGGTTCGATTCCCAAGTCGGGCAAAAAATTACTGGGTTTTAAAAAATCTCAGTAGTAGCACGGAGTCTGGAAATGTGTCCGGTATATGGCAATAGGCTCACCCCCTATTACATGGGACTCATAACAAAAATAGTGCAAAATGGGTGTTACATGGTACAGTGGCATTAAGTACCGTAATGTGCACCTCTGCCTACCCCTTCGGGGATAACAAGGCGTTATGTTACGTTATGTTATTATGTAGGTACAAAATTATCTGGAAAGTAATATGGTACACCCAAAATACTGGTTACTAAAAATGTTTACTGACATACATATTTTTTACACTACTGAATAAATATGTTAAAAGTTATATTCCATTTCAAAATGATGAGAATTTCGCTAAAAATATAATATTTGATACATATGATAAACCTGTTTGTATACCTCAATATTGAAAAATTTACTCATGTTTCAATGACATTTTTACCAAAATATTTTATACTGAAAAATCTTTTAGCAACAACTTTTTCACTACTTCAAATTGATTAAATTTAAACTCATCATACGCTTTTTGATAGAATTTCAAAATACGTACACATTTTTTCATCAAAATATGATTTTGCAAAAGCGTTGCCTCAAATTGAAATTGGATTTCTGTGGAATATAAACGTATCATAAGCTGAGTTTTTAATCGGCCATTTTCAAAAAATATAAAAATGAAATAATTGTATAAAAAAGTCCGCTCTGTTGTTTCCCATCACTTTAAAAAAACGAGCTAACAAATTAATTTAAAACGTAAATAATGCGAGAGGTTCAATCAAATGAAAGTCGTGGAAAATTTTCAAGGAAAAGAAATTGATTCATTCGTCTTAAAACAAAGTCATAACATTAAAATTGCGAAATCTTCCATCCAAAGTTGGCAAAAAAGAAAACATTTGTATTAATTTTCTGTGTTTACAAAAATATAAGAATGAATAATTAATTACCTAAACGAATTTGTTTCTTTAATTAAAATGTGGGTAGTCGTTATTTTGTTTGGCATTTAACGAGGGTAGGAATCTTAACACGATGAGGAAACATTTGAGATGTTTTTGTTGAACTTTTATTGCGTAACTTAGTTACATTTGATGTAGAATATTATTTTTCTTATTTGCTATGTAAATGTAAATAAGAGAGCAGTTTATCTTGTTATCTTATTAATTCACTTTAGATTATCTCGGTATTTCATTACGCATAATGATAACAGACTAAAAAGAATTCTATGCCATCCAAATGTCGTATTTATCTGTTAAATATTTATTAACAAATGTTGATTTTCCAGCTACATAAGAACCTATTAAGACGCAAGTAGTCAAGAAACGGTCGCCGTAGCCGAAACCGGAATGGATGAATTATTTTACCGTATCTGTTCACAACATATATTTAACTCTATATTTATTTCAATGAAGGATTAGGGTAGGCGTATAATTACACGATGACGTCATAAATAACCGGTACAAACTATTCAACCCTAGCGGAGAACCTTCGGGCATAATAAACATAACAATTATGTCCAATTCCAAGTTGAAGACAAAAGGAGTAAGAAACTAGTGGAAGTGTCCGACAGACGGGTCGGTACAAAACTGGCAAGTAATTACTCGTTTCCAGAATTAGTCTTTGTTTAAACACTTGGGTAACAAACGTTTTGTGACGTTCAAGTATTTATTGAAATAAATGAGTTCATTTCGAGTTTATCGATCCGTCTGTCTGTCTAGTCAAGTCTGTAAAATGTTCTAACATTTCTGTGGACTTCAAACTTTCTTAACTTGTTTCTTGTATTGATATTTATAGTATTAAGTTATTTGATTTGGTTTTGTTCTATAAATAGGATCGATTTGAAGATGTTAAGTCAATTTTAATAGGTAGTTCAAGGTCACAAGGTCTGGGTGAGTAAAGACCAAATAATAGTGGTATTGTTTTGTCAATAGTTACTCTTATTTGACCATGTTGCAAGTTAATGACTATCACACTAATAGACTTGACTAGAAAGTCAAGTTTATTTGTTTGTCTTGGCTAACTAACAATTTTGTCCGCATATATTACTAAACCGATTTTCCGAAAAGAAATGCTCAACAGACATTTTAGTGACTATCTCCCTTTGTAAGTAACTCACGTTTGTCCAGCTTTGAAGTCAGAATGACAAGCTGGAAAGCGACTAAAGCAATCGCATTCACTTCGCCTCGCCTGCTTTGGAATCCGATGGAGGATCATTTGTCACGATGGAGCCACGACACGCGAACGCGTGTTGTTTCTGTTTTTGTAGCACGCTGTATTATTGCTACATTTTTTTACAATGAATCGGATATGTTGATTCACGCAATGAATCATGAACTTTTACTGTTATGCCGGCAAACATTAGTGAACGGTCTCAATTCTGACAAACACGTGATATTGTAGTTACTTTGTAATTTACGAGATTTACTCGATTAATAGTACCAATGTACGGTATAATCGGTTCTAATCTATTAAATACAATTTTATTTTAACTGAACGTTACAGTTAAAAGTTACTTATTTGCTAAATTTCAACCCTTTTAAAAAGTGATTCGATAAAACTTTTCATATAAATATAAAATTTGTAAGGAAAAATCGTGAGACTATAACGAAAACTTTATTTACAACTCATAAATCCGTAATATTCCCAATAAACATTTCAACTTTATTGAACCGAAATCGAAAACTTTCTAGTCTGCAACACTAAAGTGAACTTGCGTCTTGTTTATTACGTTTGCGCCATAAAATCTACGAAGCAACAATAACCATAACGTCTGAGTTAAACGCAAACAATTATGTTAGCGTTTATCGACTTAAAATAGATTTTGGCCACGGGGTCTATTGCGGTGGGGTTAAAATTTGCCTAGTTTTGAATAACATTGAATATTGATGAGTTTAGAAATAACTGTCTGCAGGTTATTAGTATAGCTCCGGCATTAGGTTGTGTTGTAACTGTTTATATTAATGGTCCATTACCCACGGCATTTTACTAACTCTTAGCGAGGAATAAAGCCTAAAACATCAGGTACCTACTTTCTTTGTCAATAATTCGTAATTCAAAGAATATCTTGAAGAAAATTATATGTGTAACTTCATAAGTACCAAAGGCTTGGAGTGTCTCAAATTAAATAAGAGCTTATAATATTTAATTATTTAGCCGTGTAATCTGCATAGTTAAAATCCTTTGAAGTGCGAGCTAATCCAAATGGTAATATGAACAGGTTTATAAGCGGTCCCTTGGTATGAAACTTAAGAAATTCTTGAAATTGTAGGCTCCGAGTTCCACAATGCTTGAGTCGTGGGCGTTCCGTCTGCGAGCAGTATATTGTTGTAAAATGTCACAGGTGAAGTTGGAAAACACCTACGTACTGTCAAACCGTTCCGCAAACCCTCAACAAAGGCTTTGTTCAAAAAAGTTTTTAGCCGTTCCCTGGTACCAGTACCCAATCATCTAAATTCGTCGAGCGAAAACTTCTGATATTAGTTTGATACGAATTCCAATGTGCTATAGTTAGTCTGGGTATAGATTTCTGGTAATTTCCTTGGATTTAGAAGTTTTAATTGAGTCTGATCTTTAGTCAAATCTAGGAGAAAGTGTAGGTATAGATAGAAGTAAGGTTAGAGAATTCCTTTTACTCTTTAGTCTTTTTATTTGCATGAGGAATAGACAATATCAATAGATGACGCGGCAGGCCCAAAAAGAAATGGCGGGGCGAACTGGACATCTATGACAAGGATTGTCTGCAAAAAGTTTTACATGAAGAGGAGTGGAAGGAGGGTAGGGAGGCCTTTGTCCTACAGTGGAACGATCATGGCTGAAAATAAAACAAATAAAATTATTTGCGTGCGGTAACCTTGAGCACAAGCAATTTTAAACTTTATAATAATAACATGAGAGCTGCCTTCTGCCCATGACTTCGCTCGCCATCCCATGGGATAAGAGTAGTAGCTTATGTTCCAGACTATAATCAATGCCTGTCACAAATTTCATCCCATTCGCTTCAGCTGTTATGTCGTGATTGACAAAAACAAAGAAACACAACCTCACATTTATATATTAGTCAGATTTATCTACACAACCGTGGACCTAAAGGCGAGGTGTAACGCAATTAAATATGCTTGTTTCTTTTAGGTATCAACTCTTGATATTAATTTAAGTAAAATTGTCAATACCTACTTATTTCAACACTTAACCTATTCTTTACCGGCTTTACGTAGAAACCCCTTCCAAGTTATTTCGGTGTAAAATGTAAAACTTGGCAACAATGTGACAACTTCCCCCCTTTTTGTGCTGTTACAAAGCGAGTTAAGCATGGTAGGGGCCGCTGACTTCGTTTAAATCTTGCGAGGAAAATTTTGAAAATCCTTTTAGAGAGAATGAGATAGACGCCTTTCTGGGGTATCAATAAGAGTAGAAAGGCTTTTCGAATGAAGGTTACCTTTGCTTCCATATCCACTGATGAAGTTAAAATAGTTAATTGTACACGTTTAGTAATAATTATACTGCAATATTATTATATCAAATATGTAACAATTTTAAAGGGCAAGTGATGTCAGTAACAGCAGAAAACAGAAACCATTTAATTTATTAGTTTAGTCAGAATAATAGCCTAGTGAGGACAGCAGTAGTGTTTCGATCACCTAAATTCAAAAAACCAATCTGATTGCCAAGTGTGGTGATAAGCACGATTATCAAGAAAGTAGAAAGAAGACTGTCTCGTTTGTCGATTGGCCGGAAGTGTGACTGCAGGGCAAGCGGTCTTGGGTTAAGTTCCCGCGACGAGCAAAGTGTTGCTGGGGCTTTTTAATAAAAATACTCAGTAGTAGCATGTGTTTTTTTGGAATTCTGCCCGGTATATAGCAATAGGCTCACCACTTATGAAATGGGACTCATAACATATGTAAATAGTGAAATGGGTGTGCTGCCTACTCGTTCGGGGATAGAAGGCGTAATGTTATATTATGTTATGATTATCAAGAAAATTATCTATGATTTTCCACTGGCTCATATTGTTCAGATTAATATTATAGTATATACATGCAATACATAATGAATTATCAACATCCTATGTACTTATGATTTCAATATTTAAACTAAATACTCAATCTATTAAAATATTTCTTCTAAAATAAATTAAGCAATATTACGTAAAGTCTATATTTAAGTCTAGACTTAATTTTCTCCCACAATTTTATTATAAATATTATCTAAACTAAATTAACGAGGTGTTTATTCAATTAACAGGGTTCCTTGGGATAATTTGAATAAAATTTCATTAAAATTAAATATGTTTGGAAAGCTTAATGGAAATTGTATACGGTTATATTTATCTACATTAAATATTATTTTTCTATTTATTCAAGATAATTCATTTTTAATTATGAATTTTCATTAAACTGTCAAACACCAAGCGGTCACCGGTGACCGCGACCTATTGTTCTTTAATTGTGTCTATAAAACCGGTACTCGACGAGTTAAATCGTTTCATTTTGTAATTAATTGTTCTTATTGAAGTTTATTGTATGTCTACCTAATAAGAACTAGTATAAAGTTATTTCTTTTAATTACATAGGTATTTACATAATATAACATCACACCTTTTATCGCCGAAGGGGTAGGCAGAGGTGCACATTATGCCACTGTACAATGTAACGCCCACTTTCACTATTTATGTTATGACTTCCATGTAATAGGGGGTGAGGCTATTGTCATATAACGGGCACAATTCCGTCAGACTCCGTGCTACTACTGAGATTTTTTTTAAAACCCAGTGTTACTTTGTTATTCCCGGAACCCATTAATACTTTGCCCAACCTAGTAATCGAACCCGAGACCCCTTGTCCGGCAGTCGCACTTGCGACCACTCGGCCAATGAGGCAGGTTACATAGGTATTTTAATATATGTTATTTAAACAATTAAATATAAAACACACTAAAATTTGTTTATTTATTAATGATCTTCGGAGACAGCTCTACACTAACTCCATTATAGACCTTATTTCCAATGTTTATAGACTACTTTTGTATAAATAAATGTTGTGAATTTTTCATAGTCGGGTACATACACTGGTTAAATTTCAAATCACAACAAAACAATCAAAGAAACTTCAACGATTTGTTGTTGGAGAACAAAAAGAACATTTTGTACAACAAACAAAAGAAAGTACACTTGAAAGTTTTTCCAACACTACGTCAAGAATATTACAAGTCATAATATCTAAGTTTACACTCATTCATTACACCACAAAACGACTTTTCGTACTAACTTCATACATTCAGCAAAATTTACACAATAAAAAATCATATCAAATCAAAACTTTTAATTACTTACGCTCGCAAGCACCTGTTTGCATGCTACACCGCAATGTGTTTAAATAAAGACTTTAATGTAACTTTCATGAAGGCTAAATTGCATTGTGTCAAAATATACGTTCGAGTCAACGACCGTAGTGTCTGAATCGGTTATTGACCTCAGTGATATGCACAAAAGAAATTGTATGGAAAAATACACAAAGATTTTGTTTGTCATGCGATGTGTGAAAAGTAGTTGCGATTGAAATCAAGTCTCTAATGTGTTTTGAAAATTGTGTTTGTCTAGGAGTTATGGATTGTTGGCTCAATGGAGTCATAAAAATATTACTAATACTAGTGTGAACTAGTAATATTTCGTTTTAGAAATTCAAATTACTAGTATTAGAAATTCGAAAATATGTATAATCTCTACTCTATAGAATATATATAACTCTAGAGTCTGGTATAGTGCCTATCATCAATCATCATCATCAACAGCCTATAAATGCCCACTGCTGAGCAAATCCTCTTCTCACACGGAGAAGGTTTAAGCATTAATCGCCACGCTTGCTCAATGCGGGTTGGCGATTTCAAACTTATAATTAGAAATTATAAGCCCAGGTTTCCTCACGATGTTTTCCTTCACCGTTTATCAGTGGTGTCTGGATAATCTTAGAAAGTACATGTAATTCGGAAAAAGTCACATTGGTACTTGCCGTTGGTAAGTTTCGAACCCACACCCCCATGCATGAGAAGCGGGCGTCTTAAACCTCCGGGCCACTACGACACGCCCAATTTACGTATAGTGCCCAATGAGTGTTTATCTTTTTGTTCCTGTTAAAAAAACTGACAACTAATGAAGACTGAACGATATAACCATTTCTAGACCTTCTAGACCAACACAACTGCAATAGTACTGTAATGAAATACTAAAATATAAATCAGAATTTGTATCCGTACTCATAATCATTGTCTTAATGCATAACCACGCAATTTGTATCATTACCTTCATACCCTATAACAACAACATCATCAAAATCAACCCTAAAATGAATGCTATGGTCTAAACTACGAAAGATATTAACATCAGAGCTAAAATACAAAGAGAAATCCGACTGCGGTGGGTTATTGTCTGTATTTATCAGCAATATCCTTTTAAGAACCGTCTTATCATCAGTTTGTCCGCCATGACAGTTCACATTGCGTATAAACTCAGTATAATGTAGAAATAAAGTGAGATTGTCTTGTAAAATGGAATATAATCTTTTTGAGACAATGATTTTGTGAATAGAAAGGTCTTTGTCAAAGTCTTGTTTTCTTAAGTAGCTAATGTAAATGTGTGACATAAGTTATGTGGATAAGGTACGTCACTGTTTGACGGTATTATTATACGTTTTGTTCGTGTTGGTTTCTTCAAGCGTTTGTTATGAATTATTTTCGGAGTATTTTTATTCAAATAATCTAAACTTCGAGATCAATTCTCATTTTTTTTGTTTTTATGTGATACACCGGTAAACGAGCAAACGGATCCTAGTGGTAAGCAATCGGCGCCGCCCATGAACACCAGAGGCGTTACAAGTGCGTTACCGGCCTTTCGGGATTAGGAATTTGAGGATTGTTGGGGATTCATGGATTGTGAAAGGGGGGAGTAATTGGGCCTCCGGTAACCTCACTCACACGACTAAACAACGGTTTTCTGTGAGGCCATGGTATCATTTCAGTCGAGCCGAATTACGGAATTATATGGGAGATGTATAATAAAATGCTATAACCCTAACAAAATCGTGTTAAAATGAAGTGATTAGGGTTTCAAATGAGCAGTGACGCACTAAGAGACATCTGATAGTAAATAACTCTTATGAAAAACTAAGTATATTTAAAAAAGACCGACGTCCATCTCCTTATTTTGAAGTTAGTTAAATAATGTACTAAAACATTTTCCTAAGTGTAACAAATACACTTAGGAACTGAAAACACTGAAAACCGCACAAAAATCGGTTAAGCCAATCATGATACAATGGCGTACAAATATACATACAAGTACAAAGTAGAACCTCCTTTTTAAGTTGGTTAAATGATATCTTAATGTACCTCTATATAAATCTCGTGTCACAATGTTTGTCCTCAATGGACTCCTAAACCACTTAACCGATTATAATAAAATTTGCACACCATGTGCAGTTCAGTCCAACTTGTGAGATAGGACAGTTTAAATCTCAAATTATAGTCGCAATTTTAATTTACTGCTAGGTAATTATTTGTCTGTTATTATTTGACAGTCACAATTATCTGTTAACTCCAAATGATTCTAACAGATGTCGATACTTTTCGACTAAGTAAGTAATCAATAGATGGCGCTGCTATGGTAAATCTACGAACGTGTCATGTAAGCTACATTTTAACAGCAACATGCATATTGCAGCAGTGCGAAGCCGAGACGGGTCGCAACTTATAAAAATTAATATTCATTGTGCACACTTAAAGGCATCATAATCAGGATAAGACTTTCAAGTATCTTTAAGCAAAATTGGTATGCAATTAGCATTGCCACGGAGCTCAGAGTTTCGGCAAAGCTTCGGCAGTGACCGGCTTTGTTGTGACAATCTTATTCAAGACTTAATTAACAGAGACGAATGACGTCTTCTCTTTAGTCGTGAGATCGGTATAATTTAATGCAACTTAAGAAATATATTGTCAAAAAGGAATTATATTTTTGAGTCTTTTTAACCGACTTAAAAAACGAGGAGGTTCTCAATATCTCCGTTATTTATGAACCGAATTTGATAATTCTTTTTTTTATTGCAAATAACTAGATGATGTATGTTGATTAACTCATAGTAAATTGATCTAAATATGATTTTGAAATAAGATTTTGTTTTCAAGCTTCTCGTTAGACATAATAATATTGTAGATTTTGGAAAACTAAGATACATTTCGAAATCACATTAACATTATAAATTTCTTTGTTTGTATGTTTGGATGTTTGTCCATCAATCACGCTGAAATTACTGAACGGATTTTGATAAAATTATACATCGAAGTATACAGACAGGGTAGGATAGGTGATAGGATACTTTTTATTCAGATTAAGTCCCCCATGTGATAAAACAGGAATAAAACGTGTAAAAGTTAGTATAATATATTATAATATCGTGAGTCTAGAAAACTTTAGAGGTAGCAACTCAGTACTCGTATCTTAATCGATGGTCAACACAAGAGGGTACGAGTGTCCCACTGTTGGACCCAAACCCAACCCTTAACTTACCGTAGAGAGCCTCTTTACCCTACTTATTATTCAAACATTTCACTTACCCCGAAACCTGCACTTAATAGTGTCAACCTTCAAGTCCACGTGTCCAAACGAAGAATGGAAACCTCCCAACAATACATTTTGTATTTCACAAAAAATACAAACTTTTTCCTCTATAGTAAGTTCAAAACTCCGTTCAGATTGAAAATTAATAATTCACTCAAGGTTGTAGGAAAATTTCTAATTAAAGAATACAGTAATGATTATTTGTAAATCGATATTTCATATCGATTGGCTATTACACCGCTAAAGCCAGTGAAATTGAGTAGCCATTTCCGAAGATTTTCCCTAACTTCCCGAGTGGAAAATACCACTGAACTTAATATTATTAGAAAACTGTAGAATTGAGAATTTAAAGTTCTACGCCTTGACCTTCTCGGGTTGGGTCGATTCTGAGTTTTGACCAGTGTCGGCTGAATGCCAACAATGACTACCATGCTTTCCATAACCATAGCCCACTTTACTACTACTATATTTTTTCTGAGATAAGTCGGTAAACGAGCAAACGGATCATCTGATGGTAAGCAATCAGTATCACCCATGGACAGCTGTAACGCGAAAGGTATTATAAGAGCGTTACGTTTGGAGATTCAGAGATCGAAGATATTGGAGAAGCGGGGGACTTAGGGAACTAATTCGTGTAAGGGACCTCCCTTACACGAAGAAACACAACGCAAACACGTCAGTTTTCTGTGAGGTCGTGGTATAACTCTGATCGAGCCGGCCCATTCCTGCCGAAACATGGCTCTCTCACACTTAAAAAATTATAATGAAAAATTAAAATATCATACCTAAAATTCCAAGTCTGTAATTAATAGTGACGACAACCAGTCCAGCGTGTGACGCCAGAACTGTGCCGTCGTAAGGGTTGCCAGAACTCCACTCGTAGCTCTCTCCGTGCACGAAGACCAGCACTGGATAGCGGGCAACTGCGTCTCTTACACCTGCTGGAAGAATTTCTTAAGTTAGAGGAGTCTATTATGTATGTCATAATTGGTAATGAACAGATTATGGAAGACTGAAATGTTAATGGATAACCAAATTTTAATCAACCCGATACCTAAGACCATTCAGCAAACGAGCCCTTTATTTTCACCCGGTATTGATCTAAATTTAGCACAAGTTAATAAAATTCACCATAATATTAACAAAACCAATAACCGAAACAAAGATAATCTCTTATACATATTAATAAAAACCATAACAAGAGCCCTCAGAACAAATAGTATTTAATCAATAATATAGAAAGAACGATAACAGATAATCACCAAACTTGTCGAAGAGAGCAATATAGAGGGGTCGTAACCGAACTAATACGTCCTACAAGAAGGACAGGCGAGACATGTTATACCTATACGTTATTTTTATGAGCGTCTAGAAACCAATAAATGTAGTGATGATAGCTTTCACGGTGGTAATGGATGGTGTCCCCATTGAAGTGCAAATACGAACTTAAAAATAATATTTTTTATGCTAAGAAAAGGCGAAACAACAAACAAAAAATTCAGCTGTACGAAAAATTGAAATTTTCGAAATCTTGATGAAGGTAGTATTCAGTTAAATATATGAAGAAACTAACGAATCAATCACTAAGAAAATAATATCATCATAAATCGTATTTCAAACGCTAAATGATACAAAAAATTATATGAAAATATGAAATTAAAAATCCTCTTCAAGAGACTCAGAATTAATCGCTCATCCGTATCTAGAACATGATAAACGCAAACCAGACGAAAATGAATCATTACTATAAATCCCCAACAGCGATAATGTACCAACCTGTCACTACTTATGCAAAATTGTGACCTTTTAACCCAACATATTACATACTGCTTGCCTGTACCTTGGAAAACTGCCAACACACTTAGTGTTAAAATTTGGCGTTCAGTTCACCCCACAAAGATAAAAATGCGAGAAAACGTACCTACTTTACTTTTAAAAGGTCGATAGCGTACTGCTTGCTAAAACCATAAGTACGTATAGAAGATTTAAGAGCTCCCACACAGGGTGTAGTGAAAGAATCCCTAACCTAGTTAGCCTATTTTTCCTCGAATGACCTTATTCGTTTTTTCTTTATTTTCAAGTTCTTTTGTCACTTTTCAATCGAGTGGAATGAAGATGACTACGGTTTTATGCAGCCGTTATAAGGACTGGTTTTCAATAGCACGTGATATTTAATCAGAGACAGTATTTCACATGGACTAACCGATGTGGAATACTTCTGCATTAGGAAATACTTTGACAAATAAAATTTGAATAGAAATTAGTTTTATAGAGTAAAATTTGATTTATTTATTTATTTATTTATTTATTTATTTATTTAATAGGTACACAAAACAGAAACACAGCGAAATACACAACAGAATAACAATACCAAACTGTAAATGGCAGACCATGCTTCCACAAGTATGTGCACACAACATGACATGCAACGACTAGTATTTATTTATTAATAATTATTTACAATGAACTATAATCCAGAACAAAATTAGAGATAATTTGTAATAATAAGGAGAATTAAGAATGAAATTAAACAATAGATACATTATTCAATGTTCAATATTGTCCTCATCATCGGACCGACCAAATAACAATTTCTTAATAATATTCTTAAATTTGTGAAGCGAAGTATTGTGGATATCAGGCACGCCCATGTCACTCGAGAGTAGCTCGTTGTACTTGCGACACATCCGTATCACAGGATTGTGAGACGATACATTGTTGTTGCACATTGGCAAAGAGAAAAACATCTCGGTCTAACAGATCTGGTAGGGATCCTGAGGTGATCTGCGATAATAAGCTCGTGGCAAGAATCCCATTCATAATTTTAAACAAATATACCAAATCCTGGTAGGAACGCCTAATTCCCAAGTTCGGCAACCCAAATGAGCAGAACGCTGTGCATACGTCTGAAGTTCTCTTTTTAAGCCATACCTATGTGACATGAAGCGCACAAAACGGCGTTGAGTCGACTCAATAAGGTCAGTATGTACCTTATATTTAGGATTCCAGACTATTGACGCATACTCAAGTCTGCTGAGCACAAGGGACCTGTATAGGGTGATAGCACTGTTTTGATGTTTAAAATCTCTAGACATGCGACATATGAAACCCATAGTTTTCCTACATTTGCTGGAGATATCCGCACAGTGTACGTTAACTCGTCGAGTACCGGTTTTATAGATACAATTAAAGAACAATAGGTCGCGGTCACCGGTGACCGCTTGGTGTTTGACAGATTAAAAGAAAGTTTGGAGTCGTAAATGACACCCAGGTCTCGTACTTCCGCTAGACGCTGCAAGATGTGGTCATTTGCGGTGTATTCAAAAGTGATTGGATTTTTTGCACGTGTGAATGTAATAACTGAACATTTATTCACGCTGAGATCCATGCCATTCAGTGCACACCATTCCAGCAAAGTGTTGATATCAGACTGTAACTGGTTACATTCTGTGACATTGCGAACACGAGAGAAAATTTTCAAATCATCCGCATATAACAGTGAGTGGTTCAAGAGTTTAGGAATCAAGTCGTTAATATATAATATAAAGAACAGTGGACCGAGGTGAGATCCCTGTGGGACTCCTGAGGGTATAGATACCCTGTCGGAGTTGTAGCTTCCGAGGGTCACAATTTGACTCCGGTTCACTATGTATGATTCCAACCACCGCAAGAGGCTACCATGAATCCCCCAACAAGTATCCAATTTACAAAGCAATATTCTGTGATTGACTCGATCAAAGGCCTTCCTAAAGTCAGTATAGACACAGTCTACCTGTACATGATCGTTAAAAGCTTCAGAGATGTAGCTCGTATATTCAAGTAGATTGCTGACAGTCGATTTTCCCTTCACAAATCCATGTTGTTCCGGACGTATAAACGGTTGAATATGATAATACAACTGGTCATACACTAGAGACTCAAACACTTTTGCGAAAGTAGATAATATGCTAATTGGTCTATAATTACTGCAGTCAGAAATGTCTCCAGCCTTATGAATTGGGACTATGTGAGCTAGTTTCCACCTTGCAGGAAACACACCTGATGATAGGGAGGTATTAAATATAATGTGAAGGGGTACCACCAGGGCCTTGGCACAGTCTCGAATGAAACAAGGGGGGATAGCGTCAGGGCCTGCGCCCTTATTCCGATCCAAATTTATCAACTTCCTGTAAATTTTACTCTCAGTTATCGAGACAGTGGACAGAGTTTGGTTAAAAAGAGGTAAGTCACAAGAAATACTCACCGGGCTAGCGCTCTCCTCCACGAAAACTGATGCAAAGTATTTTGAAAACATGTTACTTATTTCACCTCCGTCACTAACAGTTAAAAGCCACAATAGTCGTTAGAACTGTCGTTTATATCAAACTCATAAAAACTTCATATCTTTTGACTCTACAGAGGTTTAAAAAACTGATCGTCATATTGATTAAGGGGAAGTCCATCTTTTGATTGAATGGAACGGGCATAAATTGCTGAGACTGTTAAAAACCTTTGTCCTTCCTACAAAAGGAAGAAAAAACATTTTTCCCACATAAAAATTCAAACAATTTGAACAATACCGAACACTCGCTATCTCGCATCTTTCCATTCAGATTGTTGGATGGAAACAAAAAAAGGATAGCTGTCTATCGGATTCGACGGGAATTTTCAGTAAAGGTTCGAGATATCTCGCCCGTCCTCCCGGCATCCCCCACTTCGTCTTATCTCAGCCATGATGGATCGGGAAGAAAAGGATAAATCAAGTTTTTGTTGGAAGTTAGATGTGTGGTGCAAGACTGGAGTTGGGAGCTTGCCTGCTAGTTTTTATTGGTTATATTTTCAAAAATACTAGCAGTTGTAATTGAATTTGAGAGCAATAGGTACAAAACTTTGTCGAACTGCTACTAACCAAAGGCATATAATATGTACGAATGTAAAATATGCATGGACCACAACGGAGTCATTAAGAACGAAAGGTTCAACCTAAATTCGCTTGGACAACCCCTATGATCTCTGATTTGGAAAGAATTTATTGAGCGAAACATGGCCGAAATGGAACTTTCACCATAAGAGCCTCCACTCAATAATATCATACAAAGCGTAAGACATCATAAACTTCCAAAATTACTGACGAAATCAGCAAACACATCTGACTCGCACGTGTCCACCCCGAATTATTTTAAGGATCAACAATTACCACGTCATCCTGCATACGAGCAGTTTATTACTTAGGCCATTATACTTGGGACTTTCATAAACACTGGTCGGGCACATCGAGGCTATCTTGCAAATCTGCACGGTAATAAGGGTAGAAAGGGATAGATATACGCTCGTGTGATCTCATCCTGTACATACGCTAACGATGTCAGAAAAATCGCTTAAGGTTTTGAATAACGAGGAAAATGTTAAAATCGATAAGCCTGTTTTTATAGGAAATATTATGCTCCATTTTTTTAGTCTTTGAGTAAAATGATTTTGTAAACATACGTGTATTGAATTCATTTTCTGTTGATGGTTATTGTGGTTTAAGTTGACTCAAAATTAATCAGGTGTAACTTCTGATAACTGTATGATTTCATGCAAATAAACTTAACTACAGTCGTTGGGACTCTAAAATATATCCATGAAATGATTGGCTCATCAAATTATATCACCACGAACAATAGAAGCATTCTCCCACGATACATCATATCCTCCTCATCGATTGTAATGCAATTCACAAAATCGATGTGTTGTAAGTCAATCCACTCCTGGATATAAATCAAATCCAGAAATCCAAAGCAATAAATCCATATTTGGGTCACCATTTACTTGTTCCCATCGTGTTTTATTCACTTGATGATATAAGAAGCGCTTCCAATAAAAAATTGTGGATCGAAGATATAGAGTTTGACGTCGGTATTTAATATTGTTGACGGTTTTTGTTCGAGTTCTTTATAAAAAGGTTGAGTAAATTTTAAGAAGTGGGTGATGCGGAAATTCCAATGAGTGATCTCCGAAACTATTTGTGAGGAAAACAATATAAAGTAATCCCTGATAGGTCTGCGGGTTATTGTCAATTTCATGTGGCCGTTATGTGTATATAATGTATAGAAAAATTATATTACTTCTCTAATCGTAGTTATATTATAGAAAATTCTGAGTTTCGTAGAATTTTATTTAGATTCATTCCTTCGAAGTTCTAAGTTTTTTTTTAGTTTAGCATACGCCTTTCTATCCTAAAAAACTAGATAGTACCGTTCACCAGCTATGTTTGAATCAGCAAAGAGAATTCTCAGAAGATTTTTATAAAGAAATATTCGTATGAATTTTCTCTTGACAGCTGTCTAAAATTCAAAGAATTTGCGAAATAACAGAAGGAAATATTTTATCTACAAGATCGTTCTTTAAAAAATATATTTAAGCTTTTGTATCAAAACAGTATAACGGTTTTGTTAAGATATTCAAAAATCTAGATAAACTTTGTAGTCTGGATCAAACAACGGTCTTTAGGGAAAAGTATGAAAAACCGTGAGGTTCTAACCATGAATAAAGAAATATTTATCCTCAATAGCGATAGCAGCGCCACCAACATTTGTGTCCGTCCTCTAGGGATTTTGTTTGGTTACATCGAGTGAATTAAGGTCTTATGTCAAAGATAAAGTATGTTAATGTTTAGTATAGTAGGTGTATAAAGAGTATTACATCTATTTTAGTTTAAACTTTAACTTCTGACACAAGCACTATAATATAAAACAAAGATTATTAGCGTAATGTAATGTCAGAAAAATAACATTAAACATAATTTTGTTAAGCATGTTGTTTTTGAGACACATTTTTACAAAGATTCTCATACCTACGAATATTCTTATCGATATTTTATTCCTTATATTTTATCCCAAAAAACAACCACTTAAGCTAAATCTAATCCCTAAATAGAATAACAAGATAATCTAGCAACGAGCTTGTAGCAAAAAATTGATTTGACAGCCGCGTGGAGTCATGGATTTATACTGTGAAAGTTGATTTATGCCCCCACAGCGATCCATCAGAGAATAACCGATAGTGTTAGCGGTTTATGAAGCACGAGATCTACTTACAATGATGTATAGTGTTGTTACGTTTTTCTGCTTCGCGGCATTTTTGCGGTGTAGACGTTTTGTTTTATGTCATGAAGTTTCAATTTTGCTTGGCATTTTAATCTTGGTAGTAAACTAAAGTGATAGGTTGATTTTTTTTTCATAAAATATGTACGTATTATCTGCTGAATAACGTAACCAAGATCGTCGTACACATAAGTGAACACTCACTTTGACTAAACTTCAAATGATGTTCAATGATAAATTCCAAATGATGTGGGTTCCAACATTTCTTTCTATCGTATTTTAAGTGGCTAATTCATCCAATGACTCCTTTCACCTGGGTTGGGATTGTCAGTCTTACTCGGCAACACGTTAAGTCTTTCATAGCTCCATATCCAACATTAACCCAACTGGACCCATCTGTGGTGGCCCTTATACCAGAGTAGTTATACCTTAGACCAACTTCAAAGATCAAAACCATTCACTAAATGAAAAACCTCTACGTTTTGATGCAGGAAAAACTCAAATTTTATACTGTTCCGTTGCTTGGAGAATCAGTGTATGTAAACAAGTTAGGAAGAATTTATTACTATATGTTTTTCCTCAACCAAGATACATGATATAACATCGATATCATCGGGGCTTTTCTGACACAGAATTTTGTATATCCAAATCGAACACATGCTAATCTAGAAAATAGAAGCACATAGATCACAAGTCAAAGTTTTTCTTTTGGAATTTCTGTAGCGTCGTGACAAAATATATGTACATCTTGATATCGAATGCTGTCATACATACACGGCTTTCCTTCTTTCTTTACAAATGTTATACTTTATTAAGCTTCAATTCGAGTGAATTGCTGAACATTTAAAGTCAATGGTGGAGAAGCGATTGGGAAATGTTAACTCTATTTGAACGTAATAGAGTTTGGGTTATATTGTGTGAAATATTTGAACCATCTCATACTTTTGTCGGGTTTCATAGGTTACTTTGAAATGAAGTTTCCATTTCCGACTGTATTGAATTTTAGGAAACATTTTTTTTGTAGAATTTTGTTTTTTCGATTTTAGTTTTATGTCCAACTACTCTAACGCCACTCAATTTTAAGGCTCGTTTAACTTATACTTCAGTCAATACAAATTATTTGTAAATAGAGATTTTTTAAGGGGGCATAATCATCGGATGACTTCTCCCGCCTGGGTGAGGTGGAAGAGAGTGTCTCTTACTGACTAAAAACCACCCCGTTCCTAGTCCTTCACTTCAGGCCGGAGCCCCGGTAACCCGTTAATTAATTTATTTATTTATTTTATTTGTCTCAGGCATCTTGGCCCATAGTGAAATATACAATAATACAATATAAATAATTTAGGTTGCAAATACTATTATACACACATATACATAATATTTAATTTTCCTGCTTATTTTACACGAAGTATTGAAGTCGTGTGTCGCTCGTTATGTTCTCCGCGGTTCCATATCGGCATCAACCCTATTGGGCCCCATCCGTAGTGGTGTGATGGTTCTTTGAAGCGCACACGGAACGCGACGCGCCGTACGCTCGGGTCTGGTTCTGGTCGGGTGGCGAGCCACCTATGCTCGCCGTCCGCAGGCCCGCGCTTACGGTGGCCAGAGATCGTAAAATAATAGAAATAGAGAAACGATATTAAAGACTTAAAATTAAGTAACGTTTCAGTATTCGGGTGTTAGTCATACGAAGAAATCACTCAAAACATAACCAAGAACAGTGAAGAGAATCCCGATCCTGCCACTAAGTATAGTGGAGCCAACTAAATACTATTATCACTATAATGTTTGGTTGGACTAGCAAATGTTGAAGTCAAGCCAGGGCGTATCATTATCAGATAATGCTATGCATATTGAAATGGTATGGTACACATATATAGATAACCTAATTTAAACTTCTGTGGACGATCACACCACACAACAGTCAATTTAGGACCCAACTGCGAACAGTTAGAGATAAAATTTATTTAGCACATTCAAATTGCATGGCAGTTTTGGTCCTTTGGTCTGTGTAAATTCAGTACCGGAATTATGAATGCTTCGGATACGAATACCGTAATACCGTTTAGACTCAAATACCGGAATCCGACGTAATTCAGAAGTTTTCCGGAACGCACAACGCTGAGGGAAGTATGTAAATGCTTAAAATGATCGTTGCCTTTCCAGTATTTCATTTTCGGTGCTAAACCTCATTCTTTAGTAGTTTGAAGCTTAAATTATATTGTTATGTTTTGAAACATGCTTTGTGCCTTGGCCTAGCCTTGAAAATGATAATTTATATTACATCTGGTTTCCGGTAACTACGTTATAGTTGAATACCAGAATACTGAGCACAATTCAAAGCTTACAAAAATCCAGTTTTATTATTTTTCGTTCTGCGTAATGATCTAATGTCCCAAGACTATCAGTCAAGCTTACGACTCCTAGATAAACGATACTGCAAATTATAATTAAGATCTAGAAGTCTCTAAAACATTCTAGTACACGCTTATTAAGAACACAACAACACAACACACTATTTCAACATTTACAATCGAAACAAGATTTGAACAAAACATACAATTTTAAAACAAACAGGTAAACAATATTGCTTGACATAAGCGGCAAAATGAATCTACCAATGATTATTTTTTTAACTACATACTCTTTGTTATATTTCAAATGTCCCAACACTTTGTAATACTCCACGGTGCACTATTATCAGTGCAAGTAATCTACAATTTCCATTTCAATTTCATTTCATCCCACTGCCATACAAAGGTGTATGGAGAATTTTAGGGAGCAGCTCAGAGCGTCATTTACGGTTATTAAAAAGCCCCGAAGACTATTCGGATTGGGATCCCAAAACCTCGTACGTGTTCAGAGTTTGGCGCAAAACTTGCCAGTGGATCGCATTTTCGTGACGACGAATCATTTGAATTTCAATGCAGAGAGAAAATTTCGCGGTGGATTAAACATTGAATTTATGTCGCGGGAAATGTAGGTGATAGGGTTACTATGCTAGTTTGAGTCTAATAAAATGATATCTGGGTTGGTTTTCTTTACTGTCTGGTTTGGAAAGTTGTAAATGAAAATGGAAAAAAACAAAAGGCTCGCTTGTGGTAAGATAACTATTAATATAAAAACAAAAAGTCATTTACTTGCAACCAAGAACTAAATTAAATGTAGGAGGTACCTATGTTTGTCCGAAACATCACATTCTATTTCCCATTAGCTCCCACACTCAACAACGGATGAACACAAAAACAATACGAAACAAAAACAGCAAATTCAGGAAAGTCTTGCTAATCGCTCCCAGCTTCACACTCGGGTACTGCTCAAAAAAACATAGCTAGGTGGAAAAAGTATTTCGTATGCGCAGAGGCGCACCACCGCATTTGTGACAAAAGGCTCTGACGTCTACCTACGGCCAGACGGAGGGATATACGGCTGCCTCGTAATAAGCGAGAACAAGACTCCTGCTTTTTTGGACATAACCGTGTGTGCCTTTAATGCGGCTCTCGTTTGACAGGGTTTTATTGGAGTGGTCGGATTAAGGAATAGTCCCACTAATTAATTATTAGTTCTGGTTGTGGCCATTTTTTAAGCGGGATTTTAGGGTTCCGATTTACTTTGGATATGCTGACATGTTATGGTACGAATGGGAATGAATTATAAGTGCTCAGCTCAGAACAGAGACAATTAAGCTTGGTTTGCATGTCAGTATTTAAGACGCTTAATCTTAGGAATTGCTGGTAAGGCGCTATTGACAAAATATCTATTTTGTCAAAAGTAACTTATGAAACGATATTTTTTTCAATTGATAGTATATTTTCTCTTGTCAAAGAAAGTACTTTAAAAATGATTTTGCAGAGTTCCTTTTTATTGCAACACGAAACAAAAATCAACTCAAATCGCAACATCATTACCACCATTCACGTTCCAATTAGTCACATCCGTGGGTTCCGTAATAAAAGACATTTCATTTATTTTTAATACCGACCGCAGCCATTCAAAAAATACCCCTGTCCGGCCAACTGCTAAAATGAACGTGAACCTCCCCAGACAAGGACAAAAGTCTTTTTGAAAATTAGCTCACTGGAGCTTGGGGAGATTTTAACTGAAATTATAAATCAAGTTTTTGTGCCCACCCCCAGTTTACGAGTGTAACGCTTGCCTGACGAAATTTGGATTAAAATGCCTTGTTTATACATCCCTGTTGTCACTTTACCGTAACAAAGTGGGGAATAAATTTATCAGGAATGAGAAACTGGAAGCTGTGTTGGTGACGACCTTTTGATGGCATTCCTTCAAAAATAGGTCACGATTTTCTTGATATAGCTTCTCTTAATAAGTTGAGAATGCTCGCGGATTTCGTTTATGTAAGATGCAACTAAAAACGTTCAAAATATTAGCGACGTCAATTTATTAATTAGGATTACGATCAATTACAATATTAATCGGACATTGTAATCGATGTCATTAAAACTGTTCTGGACGCAAGTATATTGCGGGACGTGCTTTTATTTTATACATTCCTGAAGTAAGAAGCAGTCAAGACGCGCTGACTTTGTATTTATTTACATGTTAATTTCCTTACAAAAGAAACATTACAATGCACAGCGTCTCTTAGCCTTAACCATTTGAATGTTAATAAGTTCAGAGACGCAAATCGGATTTGTAAGCACTCTTTTTATTCGTCGCTAGACTCTTTGGATGAATAACAAAATAGAGCTACAAAGACATTAACTGGACTTACCTTGAGCGGGTGCGTAGATATTCAAATACAAGCAATCTTCTGACTGATTCGTGAGAAATGGGAGTATCCTTTTCAAATACTCCAAACGTCCTTTTGATATTCTTTTCAAGACCGCAGTCTCATTTCTTATATCGGGAAGAACTTGAGGACATACCGGACTGAAATCTTCGGCAATTTTGACACCTGACCATTGCGCGCCGGAAACTGGAGGCATGAATCTCAGAGAGCCTACAGGAGGCGATGCATAAGGCACTCCTCTGAAGACTTCGACAGGTTCTAAGAACCTTGATTCTGGAGTAACTATGAATCCTCTGAGATCACCATACTTGGTCCTCACTACTCGGGAACTGATGAGCGGTTGCGGTTGTTTCTCGTCCATTGCTGTTTCGCCTCTGACGAGTCTGGATGTTAGCACTGGCAGGGTAATGAAGTGTATGATCATCAGAACTAACATCTTTCCGCTTCCACCGCCACCGTCCGAGTAAATGTCTCCGGCCGCTGACTGCTATAAGTCGACCATTTTGTAGTTTTGGTACGGTTCTGTAGATCATTTACTGGTTTATCTGTAACAAAGAAAAGGGATGATTACAATTCATATTTCAACAAATTCTTCAAATATTTAATTTTTATCTTGATATCTTTAGGGTATATTTTAATGACGTCACAAATTTTAACGAGGTACATGAGCATCGGATTATTGCTGATCATTACAGATAATCTCTGATTTTCTCGAGATAAACAAAACAAGGCTTTGTGACGTACAAAAGACACACTCACATGGTACTATATTTCATTACAATAATTTTCAATACGACGACATGTATGACTGAACACACGCTTCACTACGCAGATACATTCCAAAGGTTAAAATACCTACTCTTGTTTAGTTTGACAAACACAATTACTTAGTCTTGTATCATGGTTCTCAGAAATTATTATACAAATTATTATGGTTGGTTTTAACAATTCCGATGTCACAATGTTCATTTATAGGTCAAACGACACAGTTTTTGTTCACCTAAACACTATCTTTATATTTGGAAAAAATGTATGGACTGCGTAAACGATGAAGTTTCCTCTAGCAGTAATAATTGAGTTCGTTTTACATAGATGGAACTTTAAACCTGTAAATAAACTAAACTGTCAAACACCAAGCGGTCACCGGTGACCGCAACCTATTGTTCTTTAATCCTAACTTAATATTATAAATGCGAAAGTAACTCTGTCTGTCTGTCTGTCTGCTACTCTTTCACGCCAAAACTACTGAACGGATTTGAATGAAATTTGGTATACAGACATTCTAGACCCCGAGATAAAACATAGGCTACTTTTTATCGCGAAAAAGGGGTTATAAGGGGTTAAAAGGGGGGTGGGAGTTGTATGGGATTTCATAATTTTTAAAGATAAAACCATGAAACTTTATATTTAAGCACTTGATAAAAAATCATAAAACATTTGTTCTAGCGTTTTTGAAATTTCGACTCACTATGTCGATTTTTAAGAATAATTATTACGATTTATCTGAAAACCTGAAAACGGATATCTGACAGTGACAACCTAATGATTTGTAATTGTTATGGCGTCCTACTTTCATAATATATTTGGCATCAACATATAAAAATGAAGTTCTGTGGGTTTTCAAGGAATAATATTAGTATTCAGCTGCATCAGGGATCAGGGATTTTAAAGACAAAATACGAATTCAATTGACTGAATACAATTTATTCATAGACTAGCCTCTGTCTGCGGCTTCTCTCACGTTCTTTTAATGGGTGAGGGAAGGATTTACAATAAAAAATAAAATGATGCACGATTCTATGCTGGTCACAAATAACCCGCATACCAATTGTTAGCTTTCCACATTGAAAATTGCAAATACCCCATACAAACTTTCACCTCTGTTTCACGGAAGTGGAAGGGGGTTAGAAAAAGATAAAAAGTTGCCTATGATACTCTCCATCTTTTCAACTATCTCAAATCAAAAACCTTCCTGAATCCGTTCTGTCGTGAAATACGGACAAACAAACAAACAAGCACATACAAATTTATTATTATTAGTATACATTTCTTAAGTCATCTGACATTTGTGTGACAAGTGAGTTTACAAAGTCAATGTTTCATAGATTTTTTTTATACTATGGTATTAATATTAAGGTATGCAAAGAGGTTGACAGCAGTCTAAGGAGATAAAACCACGAATAAAATATTTTCAGTTTACTTGAATTCGTATTTTTTATATGTATATCAAAAAAACTAGCTAAATGCACATAGCTAAAAAATAATATTAGTCCTTTTCATTTTAGACCGTCAAGGCCAAATTCACTATGATAGTTTGCTGTTTGTTTATGGCATTTTTTTTTTTAAGGGGGGAGAATCATCGAATGACTGCTCCCGCCTTGGTGAGGCGGTAGGGAGTGTCAGACTCTTACTGACTAAAAACCACCCCGTTCCTTCTCCTGCACGTCGAGCCGGAGCCCCGGTTACCCGTTAGGTTCTCCGCGACTCCGAATCGGCATCGGCCCTATTGAGCCCCATCTGTGGTGGTCTGATGGCTCTTTGAGCCATGCGCGCGCGGAACGCGACGCGCCGTACGCTCGGGTCTGTTTCTGGTCGGACGGGGAGCCACAAATGCTCGCCGTCCGCAGGCCCGCGCTTACGGTGGCCGGAGATCGTCCCGCGATCCCCGACGCCCGGTGTGTCCTTCGCGATGGCTGGGTTGCGAGGAGGCAGCGCTTCGCTGCCTCACGCGTCCCGCCTCCTCCTTAGCTAGCATGACTGCTTCGCAAAAGGAGGAGACGGCATCCCAGTCCCCCTCGCTCCGCATCATGACCTGCACTAGGCCCGGACGCGAGAGGTCGCCATCGCCGATCACTTCCCTGAGGGCACGGCGGTGCTCAGCCCACGCAGGGCATTCCGCTACGGTGTGTTCCACCGTGTCGCACTCGCAGTGATGATACCCGGGCGTTTCCTCCCGCCCCATCAGACACAGGTACCTCCCGAAACTTCCAAGTCCGGTGAGGATCTGCGTCAGGCGGTAGGTGAGGATGCCGTTGTTTATGGCCTAAGCCGGTAAACGAGCAGACGGATCACCTGATGGTAAGCAATCTGCGCCGCCCATGGACACCTGTAACACCAAAAGTGCTAGAAGTGCATTACCGATCTTTTGGGAATTGGTAAATTGAGGATTGTCAGGGATTGGGGGGGCTGGGGGAGGGGTAATTGGGCCTTCGGTAACCTCATACACACGAAACACTCCTTTAGGTAACCGAGGGCTGGGCTCGCTGTCATTGCAGCGGAAAGTCCCTCTTAAAAGTGGCTTTAAAGAGGCCATCAATGCAAGAACCGCCCGGAGGACACGGTGGAGCATACCGTGGCGGTGTACCTTGCATGGGCTGAGCACCGCCGTGTTCTCAGGGATGTAGGAAACGGTGACCTCTCGCGTTCGGCTCTGGTTCAGGCCATGGAGCGAGGGGGATTGGGATGCAGTCGCATCCTTCTGCGAAGCAGTTATGCTTGCCAAGGAGAAAGCGGAGCGCGTAAGGGAATGAGCTTCCTCACGCCCCAGCCGTCGCGGGAGACACTCTGGGCGTCGGAGATCGGCCGGCCACCGGCCGGCCACCGGCCAAAGTGAGTGCGGGTCTATAGACGAAGAGCAAGGGTAGCTCGCCACCCGACCAGAACCAGTCCCGTGCATACGGCGCGCGCCTTACAGAACCATGACACCATCATAGATGGAGCCCAGTAGGGCTGATGCTCGATACGGTGCCGCGGGAGGCCTAACGAGTTGACGGGGCTCCGGCTCGACGAGCAGGAGTAGGAACGGAGTGGATTTTAGTCAGTAAGAATCTGTCACTCCCTCTCACCTAACCCAAGGCGGGAGAAGTGATTGGATGATTTTCCGACCTCAAAAAAATCTCCTTTAGGTAATGACAACCCGATGTGTGAAAAACTACCAAAAAAAACTCCTTATATTATTGGTATTGATTACGCTGTGGAAATTATGGACAATAGACGGATGTATTAAGTCTTATAGAGGACATTAATATCAACATTAAAGTACATGTATCATATGTAACTAACCTAATATCAGAATACCTATTTTTTCATTTAAATGTTTGCGATAGTAACGCACGTCGCACCGGTACATATCAGGTCACATTATAGGAGAGAGGAAATCTGACGGAAACTATGCGCTAAAAAACCAGGACCAAGGACGTTGAAATAAAGAGGGGCTCTTACCTTTTAAACCATTGGACCTATTTGGTGAAATTCGGTACAGCGATAGTTTGAGACCCGGGAAAGGACATCTAAAAGTTTTTAACCCGAAAAACCCACGAAACTGGGAACTGTGCTGTTAAAATCACTATATCTATTTGATTGAAATGCGATACAACATTGATTTGCAAACATAGAATAGTGAAACCTCACGAGACGGGCACTGTACGGGTAAACCTCTATGGGATTGTTTATTTTAGAAACCACGAAAATAAATTCATTTCTCAATAAATATAACCTAGGTACTGAATCGATTGTGATGATATTTGTTCCATTTGTACAGCCGTAGAATATACCTTCACAAAGATTAATTTAAAAAACCCAATTTATACAGAAGTCGTTATTTCACGCGGACGAAGTCGCGGGTAACAGCTAGTTGTGTCTATAAATACGGTACTCGACGAGTTAATTTTAGCTTTATCTTGCACTTTAAGTAATACTATTTCCTTTAAATGTATCTATGAATCATTATGGTAATTATCTTTAAATGCCTTACCAATAATTTTGATTATTTTCTCCTAACATAGATAGTAAGATAACTTCGGGTAGTCAACAAGTAAACATTAAAATTGCGAAGCTCTGATTTATAAATCATTTTAAAATAATTACACTTATATTTGTATTGTTTTAATGTGTTGAATTAAATAGTAATCAGTGCTACCTGCCTGCCAAGTGTTTTCAACCAGTTACAGAAGCATTATATGTCATTTAACCCTATACATAACTTGCACTTGGTGATATCATGGAAGAGGTCCCACGTCTAGTGTCTGAGATGACCAGCATGTTTAAACAACGCATGGCTGACTTCGAGCGGCAGCAGAGAGATAACGCAGGCGCAGCAAATGAAGCCACACCAGTGCTCTCAGCAGAGTTCACAGCGTTCCGGAGCTTTATTATGCAGTTTCTCTGTGTATTCCAACAGCAAGTGAGCTTCATGGTGCAGAGTATGGACGATATGCAGATGCGCAGCCGGCGTAAAATACTTCTTCTGCATGGTGTGCCAGAGTCAGATGCAAAGGAGGAAGATACTAAGCAAGTGGTGGTAAAAGTTGTCAAGGACCGCCTTAAGCTTGATATAAAACCAACAGACGTCAAGCGGTGCCACCGTATGGGGCGAACCTCACAAAAGGCTCGACCCATCTTGCTCAAGCTGCATGATGTGGCTCTCCGCGATAACATCTGGCGTGACAAAACAAAGTGCAAGGGCTCGGGTGTTACAATCTCGGAGTTCTTGACAAAGACCCGACACAGCGTCTTTATGGAGGCTCGGGAGAAGTTCGGCGTCAGTCAGTGCTGGACGAGGGAGGGCATTATCTTTGTCCTTGACTCAAAAGGTGTTCGACATCGATTGACTTCCAGGAACGACCTCGATACTATCGTTCTCCAACAACCTGAGCAAGGTGCTGCTGAACCTGTCGTTCCAGCTACTGGAAAGGTGGTGCCCAAGGCAAGGCGTGCAGCATCTCGAAAATAAGTATTTTTCTTTATTTACATTTTCTTGATTTTCTGTAGGTAGTCTGGGTAAATTAGTTGCTTTTATTAAATGGTATTTATTATCGTATCACCTTCACTTTAACTTTATCTATTTTTCTAACTTGTACTCAGATGCGGTAGTAGTATTATTTTATTTATTTACATGTATATTTTCGTTTTCGTAACTCATACTACTGTCATTGTCACTCATGTCATCCGTCACTGTCATGCAGAAAACTTATTTTTGGTCAAATTTTTTTTTTTTTTTTTTTTTCTCTTTGATTCATTGTAGTCCATAGATTTCATAGATGTTTATAAAGATTTTCATACAACTGTTATTGGTACTTAGGAGCGTTTCGTTTCACGTACTGCATGCGCTCGCAACATGTTGTGTTAATAATTTCTTTTGTAACTCATTATATTATGTACTTATTTTTATTAGTCTTTACATTTCATATTGTTTTGTTTATATTCATTTATTTATATTTTTATTTTTTATTTTATTTTGCTTTTCTACAGTTTTGTTACCTAATTTTTGTGATGTCGAAATGCTGTGATGACGTGACATTTTTGTTTTTGTTGTTTGTTTTTTATTTTTTTCTCTCAGGCTAACTGGCAGGTGGAGTGCAGAAATTGAACACCAACCTTAGACATATTTATTATTTTATATTTTGAACTTGTTTTATTCTATTATCATTATTACTTATATATATTTACATATCTATATATATAATATACATATATTACTTCATAATACATTATTAGGTACATACATAAATTACACAGCCATGTTTAACTCTAGTATCAGCGATGAATCAGATGCGTATTTATCATTAACTTCAGACGATGAAAGTATCTGTAGTTTGCCGCCCTTAAATGAAACACTCGCGTCTGTGTTTTCTGATGCATCTCGGAACTTCAATGTGGTCCACATTAACGCCCAGAGCATTCCGGCTCATTACACTGATATGCTGGCTATTTTCGATTGTGCGTATATTCATGCTATTCTGGTGTCAGAATCGTGGCTGAAACCTTGTCTCCCTTCTTCCTCTTACTCTCTTCCAGGGTTTAATTTGATAAGGAATGACCGTGCGGTTGGGGGTGGGGGTGGTGTGGCCATATATCTCCGCAGCAATATTTCCTTTACTGTCCTGAATATGTCCCCGCAGCCTCCTCCTCAGAGTGCTGGTGAACACCTCTTTCTGGAGGTCGAGTTGCACTGCTCTAAAATTCTTCTTGGCGTGTATTACTGTCCTTCTCTCCGTATCAATTTCTTCTCCTCTTTCGAACTGCTCCTAGAAACATTCGTACCCTCATATGATCACTGTATCATTATGGGGGATTTCAATACATGTTTGTTGAAAAATGACACTCGTTCCGCTTCCTTTTCCAGGTTAATTAAGTCTACTAATCTTTCTATCCTTGACCTCAATGCTACTCACCACTTTCCAATTCAGTTCCTTCTCTTCTTGACCTAATCTTAGTTTCTTCTCCGAACCACGTTGTCAAACATGGACAGTGTCCAGCTGATGCCTTCTCATACCACGACCTCATCTATACTTCCTTTAAGATTCGTCCACCCAAGCATGAGTCGAAAATTCTCTTTCTTCGCAATTTTGAGGGCATGAATATCGAGCGCCTTCGGGAAGATGCTGCTAACATTGATTGGACGCCTTTGGTTGAATCAGCGTCGGTTGACGATCAGGCTGAAATCTTGACTGCTACCCTTATAAATCTGTATGACAAGCACGCACCGGTCAGGGCCGTCAGGGTTAAGCATCTCCCAGCACCTTGGTTGACTGAGGAGATAAAAAACTTGATGGCTAAAAAAGCTGCTGCAAAATTTAAATTTAAAATCCAGCCTAGTGACAGCACAGGGTAAAATATATTACAATTAGAAACCAGTGCAACAAGGTGTGCAGGAATGCCAAACGCCAACACATTCATAAATCTGTTGAAAATAGTGATCCGGCTAAAGTATGGAAGTTCCTTAAATCATTAGGTATTGGAAAACATACCCAAAACTCTTTTCCTAAAGATCTAGATTTAAATTTTCTTAATTCTCACTTCTCCTCCACACCCACTTTAGATATGGCCACTAAAACTGCTACTTTAAACTCTCTCTCTCTACTTCCGTTACCAAATTTTTCTCCTTTCGACTTCTGTCAATTTGCCGCATGTGACGTTAGGAGGAGCATTCTGTCGACGACATCGAATGCCGTTGGTGGTGACTGTGTTAGCCGCAAAATGATTATTCCTATCCTCGATCAAATTACCCCTGTCATCCTTTTTGTCCTAAATTCCTCGGTCTCCAACAGAGCCTTCCCTCAAATTTGGAAAGAAGCTCATGTAATACCTCTTCCCAAGAAACCAAATCCTGCTTCTTTTTCCGATTTTCGTCCTATTTCCATTCTTCCATTCCTGTCTAAAATCCTAGAAAAACTTGTCCATCATCAATTCAGTTCTTTTCTTACCAGGCACAGCCTCCTTAGTCCCTACCAATCTGGTTTTCGCCCGGGGCACAGCACTACCACGGCGCTCGTAAATATTACTGATGACATTAGGTCGGGCATGGAGTCGGGAAGTTGACGGTACTTGTCCTACTCGATTTCAGTAACGCTTTTAATACAGTTGACTTCGACGTTTTGCTTGGCGTGCTCAGCTCTCTTAACGTATCAGCATCGGCTATTGACTGGTTTCGTAGTTACCTATTTGGTCGCCGGCAGCGTATTCACTTTGACGATCGTTATTCTTCTTGGTGTTGTACTGCTGCTGGTGTGCCACAGGGTGGTGTTCTATCCCCTTTACTCTTCGCCCTATTTATCAACTCTATCTCTAAAGAACTCTCTCTTCCTTCCACCTCTATGCCGATGATCTGCAGATCTACACACAAGCTTCACTTCATGAATTACCAGATGCTGTTGCTCTAATTAACCGCGACATGGCACGAATTAGCGATTGGAGCATGAAATATGGCCTGCGTATTAACCCATCCAAAACACAGGTGACGGTTGTCGGCAGTTCAAGGGCTGTCTCCAGAATTGACTGGTCTACTCTTCCCCAAGTATCTCTGCTTAACACAAAAATTCCTTTTTCCTACGAAGTCAAGAACTTGGGGATTTATATTGACAGTACTCTCTCCTGGTCTAAACAGATGCAGGAGGTCAGTCGCAGAATGTTTGCCTCGGCGGGATCCTTGAGGCGTCTTCGAAATTTCTTGCCCACTACTACTAAAATTGCATTAGCACAATCCCTACTTCTACCAATCCTCGACTATGCTGATGCCAGCTATCTTGATCTCACCCAAGAACAATTAGACAAGCTTGAGCGCCTTCAAAATCTTTCTATCAGGTTTATATTTGGATTGCGCAAATATGACCATGTCTCCGAGTTCCGCAATAAGCTCAAATGGCTGCCTATTCGCCTTCGCCGGAATACTCACATTCTTTCACTTCTATACAATGTACTCTTTAATCCCACTACCCCTTTTTATCTAAAAGAGCGTTTTACGTACCTTGGCAACTCACATACGAAGTTTTTGAGATCATCGGAGAGCTTGAAATTAAACGTCTGTTTGCATTCCACTACATTTTTCGACAAGTCCTATACAATACAAGCAGCACGGTTGTGGAATGCTCTACCGATTGCAGTGAGGCGAGCTCAAACCATTTCACAATTTAAAAAACTAGTTAAAGAATTTTATCTAACTTTATAGTTTTTTCTTGTCTCCTACTTAACATGGTAACACACGTACACATACATGCATAAACGCACACACGCACACTTACACACCATTATGTATTATGTTCTATTTTATTCTTATTTATTTAGTTATTTATTTATTTATTATAACTTTTATGTAGGCATATACATACATATATTTATTTATATATATATATATATTTTATTTATACATATTATGGTTTACACTGTATTATTATTATTATTTTCTTTTAAAGTCTTTAACTTGTACACTTGACGACCCATATCTAACTCCTATTACAGCTCCATCCAAAGGTTGTCTGTAAGAGATCGCCTTGTGCGATAAGACCGCCCATTGTGCACTATATTAATTGTTGTTTGTCCTATGTGTTTATGTGGTGTACAATAAAGAATATTATTATTATTATTATTATTAAGACTTCTGTCTCGTATACAATGTTACAAGTCGCTAAGTCACGTCCCTCGCTCGCGGCGCTCATTATTAGAACATGTTCAATCAAAACTGAAACACGTCTTTAATCATATTCGCCTTAGAATCCAGCTTTATTATACAAAATAGTATATAGTTTAATAGAATTCATTTTGTTATAAGTTCGTGTGAGTCAAAGCGGCAACATTTGGAATTGCGTCTTCGTTGAAATTGTGATTGTGATGTCAGTTTGATATTATGGAACACAAAGGATTAGTCGAATAATTATGTTAGTAGTATTATTTTAAGGTCTTATTTCATTTGTCAAATGATGTTTTAATAATAATTTGGTAGTAAGGTTGTTGTTCGTTAAATTTGAGATTTTTTTTTGTTTATTACATCTTTGTGTGCCTAATATGCCGAATAAATATTGTTTCTTTATTAAATTCTAGTAGTGAATTGTTGACAGTTTGATTCCATCTAATTAAGCATTGTGCAAAGTGCAGTATAACTAATTAAAAGTATAATGTAAATCAAACATTGTAAGACTGTATAGTCTTGTATTGACTTCTGTGTAGAAGTCAATACAATGTCATAAATACGTATACGCTGTTGCACCTTCATAATTCTGTACACCATTACGAATGCAGTTTGAAAAACACCAACTAAGCTTCCCAAGGTTCAAAACAATTTCCGTTAGCCTTAAATCTAGACGCTGTGCACACAATGCTCGTACTATTTTCATTCTCCTATTTATCTTCACATTCCCACGAAACATTTTTGTTAACCCTATCCATGCTGATCAGATGCCACATACCCTGAGTTATTGACACAATAAATACGGACGGGATAAACAAGCCGAGAGCTAAACATGCAAACAGGAGTCGTAAAGTGTCCCCTTCCTAAGGAATGGTTTCCTTACCGAACATAAAATGCGTGATATGTAATTCTTTGAATATTTATCGCGAGTGGACATTGGACATGGACGTACAGACGAATAGTTTGGCTCTTGTAATAAAATTCTGTGCATGCTGAATGATTTATGCGTGGGATCATGTGCGATGGTAGTTATGGTGTGTCATATTCAGGAGTAATGTGACATGCGTAATGTAATACGTTCATTTGATATGATTGTGTCAACGTATAAATGAAGCATGTTAAAGACTGAAAAAATTAACATTCTGTTTGATATTTGGACTTCAATATTAGGTAAATTGAAATTGTTATTGATTGATATTTCTGATTGTACAGATGTATAGTATGTAAGTCCTAAAATAATGGCAAGCTAAATCAAACCGATGAGAAATAACATCAATCTACACCCTTTCATCTAAAAATAGATAGAACCCTTATATTCATCTGATCTCACATTTAATTTTTTCTTCATACGAGTATTTTTACCGAAGCGTGATTAAGAAAGTCTCACGAGGTAGAACCGACAATGTATTGTAAACACAACCTTACTTTTGAACCGTATCGGAGCCTATTGTGCTGGATCGGACAATGTGCCCGGTTTACACCAAACGATAAGTCGCCAAGCACAATAGCCTGCCACGATACAGATACCTTCAGGGCACATAGTCACAAACTCATCCAGATAGTTCTTTTTATTTATTTCTTCTTTACTCAAATTGGTAGTGAATACTGGATTTGATGTGGTGCTCAATGATTTTTAAGTGTGGGAGAGCCATGCTTCGGCATGAATGGGCCGGCTCGACCGGAGTGATACCACGTCCTCAAAGAAGACCGACGTGAAACAACGTTGTGTTGTGTTTCGTCGTGTGAGTGAGGTTACCGGATGCCCAATTACCCCCCTCCCCCACTCCCTTTCCCCAATTCTTGAATCTCTAACAATCCTCAAAAGGCCAGTAAAGCACTTGTAATGCCTCTGGTGTTCCAGGTGTCCATGGGCGACGCCGATTGCTTACCATCAGGTGACCAGTCTGCTCGTTTACAGGCTTATCCCATAAAAAAATGTCTTACGACATTCTTTAGCACTCAACCACAGAGTGTAGAGGTTTTCATATTATATAGCCTCACGCCTGTCTTCCATGGTGGGGCAGGGCATGGGGTAAGCAGAGACTAAATAAAATAAAAATCCGATATTCATTAACTTTTCTTAGTTTTGTTCAATGTAATGAGATTTACTGCGTTTTGCTCTCATAATTCACTGGTATAGCGAAGGTATATTTGTCTCATAGAGAATCCGCCAATAACCAATCATTGGGCAGCTTCAGCGATTAGGCTAATTGACCTCACAGTACGTTGCTCCTATCTGGTGTGCAGAAAACATTGGTACCGTAATTGATTTATAGTTTAAACGATATAATCGGTTTGTTATTTGTTAATTCAACGTAATTTGCAGAATAAACCATGTACAGTTTATTGTTATTGTCTGTCAATGAAATATGTATTTGTACACAGTCGTCTAAGATAGCTATTAATTAACCTATGACTATGAATATATTGCTAATCAATAACACTAACCTAGCTCCTCATATATTCAAAAATAAATTCCAAAATGATCCCTAGAATTACTAAAGTCTACTAACTTTAGCCCATGACGTTGCTTGTGTGAAAACAACCTATATCTCTCATCGCAATTCCTAGTACAAAAAAAAATTGTTGAGGTAACAAACAAAAACGTACTTTCGCATTTATAACATAAAGTTAAGATTAAAATGACCCTCAAGAACAAAATGCAAGTCGGTATTCTTACAAAATGTTCCAATTGTCCAATACCCAAGCTACATTGGTCCATGTAAGCTCATTCCACACAAACCAGCTTACCGCCAAACGACGATATTCGCTTCCATTTCGTTATTTGCAATCAAGTTCGCCGAAACGTTTAGCTATCGGAAATACGATTTTATTGAATGCGACTGGACCGTTTACAGGAAGTTTGTGCTCATCTGTACACACGAATATGTGTGTGTGCATCTGTGCACGAGCATACTCGTAACTGGTAAATTCACTTTTATGGATCAAGTACGTTTCTTTGATGAAGACGTTACTTTTCGCGATGGTGGCGCCACGGAAAATTACGTCACATCAGTTTTTAGATCTTTGCTCAATGTGTTATCACTATAAGGGGATTTTATCGTAAGCACGGCCCTGCAGAAGGCGAGCATGGGTAGCTCACCACCCGACCAGAACTGCGCCCGCCACAAAGAGCCATCAGACAATAGTTGGGGCCCAATAGGGCTGATGCCGATACGGAGCCCCGGAGAACTTAACGGATTACCGGGGCACCGGTTCGAAGGGCAGCAGTAGGACCGGGATAGTTTTTAGTCAGTAAGAGTCTTGCACTACCTCCCGCCTAACTCAGGTGGGAGAAGTAACCTGATGACTTTCCCCTCCTTAAAAAAAAATAGGAGATTTTCTCACGAATGCTCTGAAACTGTCACAAATTCACGACTATTTTTCCCGTTCATTGCAGAAGCAAGACCAAGGCTCAAGACACATCGCACTAGCGTGGCCTGCGACTTAGGGTAGGTAAATTATAATGAGTGCATGTTACGTCTGATTAGATTAAATTTTGACATTAAATATGTTACCTAGTTTTTTCTGACACATATGGCGTGATTTTACATACGTAAATATGTTATGTGTACATCAAAACAAGACATAAGAATTTCCTATCCATAAATGGGTTGAGTGTAATGTACACAGAACAAACCTGTTTGCTAATAAACTAATGATGTCCAGCCCTCTTTACGAGTGATTAAGGTCACAGTCGATTGAGGATAATGACTTGTTTTTATCGTTCCAACTACACATTTAAGCTGTCATTGCGAAACGTCAACATATTCACACAAATTGCCATTTTTATTTTTTATTTTAAAAGGCTTCATGCACGCACCTATGTACTAGGCATTGTCCTCCAGCCAGACCTTTGGGTGATTCAGAGACAAAAAAATGGTCGATGCAAGAAGCAAGCGTATTCAAGAACAATGACCAAGAGAAATACATAAAAAAGAATAGTATAGACTCAGATAAAAAAAAACCCTATGTACACTTACATGAATATAACACAATAATAAACTTACATAGTTATATTACATATACTACTTAGACGTATTATAATTATACATAGTATATTAACAGTTGCGACTTTGCCAATCTCTCCAAGTAGCTATCGCTCTCATATTATTATCTGAGTTTAAGTAAATAACTAAAGATGAATAATTATAAAAATTGGAGAATGCTATCTCAATTAGATCCACTTTCGAAGCGTCTTAAAAAGTCATATTAATATAGATATTAATGTCTATATTTCTAATAATAAGAGAATAATTACCACGCTTACTATAGAATCTTTTGTCTTAGTCTCATTAAGTGTAAGAATGAACTGCCTACTTAGCTTTTACTTACTCCCAAAACCAATGTATAATATTTCATTCTCCACAGTTTTATAGAAATTTATACCAGCTGGTTGACTTTAAATCTATATATCTTTTACATCAGTAAACACAATAAGTACTGAAAAGAATTGAGAAACATATTCTTCTTAAAATACTCCAGGGGTCTCAAAATATTTTTGAGTTATGTCTCTGTTGATAAGAAGACGAAATAAATTGCATGTGAAAAAGATATTTACTGCCTTCTTAGGACTTAATGATGCTTGGAGTTAGCTGGCTTAGGGTTTAAGTATCTGTTTATCTGCCCTAGACTTCAAAGTGATCATAAACTAAAATGCAGTAAATATCAGTTTCTTTCAAGAAAAAAAATATCTTTCTCTTTTTAATTTTTAACTAATATAACTTTAGATCTGGTTTGTGAAGGGGTAGATTGTGGTAACCATCTATGCACATAAACAGCCTACAAGTAGCCACTGCTCACCAAAGGCAATCACCACGCTTGCTCAATGCGGGTTGGCGATTTAAAACCAAGTCCAGGTTTCCTCACGATTTTTTCCTTTACAGTTTGTCAATAAGTTGTAAATAATCGTAGAAAATATATATATAACTCGGAAAAATTACATTGGCACTAGTTGTTGGTAGGTTTGGAACCCGCACATGCATGCATGAGAAGTCGGCGCGTCTTACATCTTCGAACCACCACGACATCTTTGAACAGTGGATGCTAACATTACTTACATTTTGTGTTGTAATATGGAATGAGGTTATTATCATACACAAAGCCCTGTTCTAGCAATACTTATAGGCTAAACGTCGCCTCAACAAATATATATATAAAAAAACTCCCACAGATAATGTTGCAAAACGCTACTTCAACTTCTCAACGCTGAAATTATATTGGAAATTGTCTACTCACTAGTTACAGTTGCGATCATTTTACCAAATTACACAAAAAAAATAACTTTTAGAGGAAAACCCCTTTGTGCACCTTTTCAGAAACAGGTATGCACCATGACGAATAACGTAGCCATTGTGTGTACGACACAAAACATTCTCTCAAGTGTCTTTGTACTTAATTCAGTTTTTGCACGATTAGCTTTTAAACGAGTTCGCAGCCATTTCTCAGAAGGCGTAGACAGAAAAACGTAAAACAAAAAACAAACCTGACTTGGACAAAGGACTTTCTTTTATTGTCCTTTATAAAACTCTCTTATATTTTCACGAAATGAAATTTTCTAAACATTTTTTGTTGGTGACTCTTAATCTTATCAAAACTACTTTTATTTTTGCCGAAACACGGTTTAATCTACATCAAAAAGATATATAAAAAATCCTCGCGCAATTTTCTGAAGGCTGAAATAATATTGACGCTTTAATATGTCCTTGTAGCATGTTTCAGCTCCATAAAACGGCTATATAAAATAGTCCACGGCCATTCTGGGGGTCAAATAAGACAATCTGCAATAAAATGCTGTTTGGCCGACGACCTCTAAAATGTCGCATGCACTGTTACTGTTGTTCAGATGGTACAAAAGATTAAGTTTGTATGAAGGTTTATTCTTTACATTTATTTGATAAAATTCTTTGTTATATATATTAGAAATATTGTGACAGTGTTAGTGGTATTTTGTGTAATGTAAAGAATTATACAAATATACTAGCGGACCCAACAGACGTTGTCCTGCATATCCACTTGAATGTATAAACAAAAATTCATTCAAATTAGTTCAGCTGTTTAGGATAAATAACCTAAACACCGACTGCAGCGCCATCTGTCGGGCTGATTTGTGAATCTAAACCATTCCAAGATCCCCTTGACCACACACAAAAATTTCATCGAAATCGGTCCAGTCGTTTGAGAGAAGTTCAGTGACATACACACTCACAGAAGAATTATATATATAAAGATATGAGATTTTACCAGTACGTCTCATTGTTTCGGACTATATACTAACTACGAAACAAAGGTTTTCTTATCAAGCTCACTTTTATAAGTATTTAGCTCTTTTCCTTGATAACTAAGAATGTCTCAAGAATGAACCGGAATGAACTGAAAATATCCGAGAACCTTAAAGAAAATAACAACAATCACTCCTGAGAAAGTAACAAATATTGAGACAACGTTACTGGAAGCACACTATAACAAGATTAGATATCACAATAGAAGCAACATGGTACTAGTCGATTCGTAAACCAATAACAGTATGGATTCACATCACAAGGGACTGGTTCCTACAATTAACGCCCAACTTGGAACAATAAGCAACTGATACGTTTACCAAGTGGAAATGCACTAACATCCAATATGACTTTGAACAGCTTTCTAGGGAATTACTCCATAGAGCTGATAAATTGTAATTATTTTTCGAAAATAAAGTTCTTAAGTACATACACAACAAAGAAATATATATCATTTAGTGTTTTTTAGAAACAGACGTTAAACGACACTTATAAATCCCCCGGTGATAGGCAATCATTTTGACTTTAACTTCATCTACGCAATGGATCTCCCTAACACCAAAGGTGCCACTAGTGCATTGCCGACCTTTTAAGGAGTATGCCATTTTCTTAAAGATTTTCATATCTTTTCGCCATCGACCCTCACGACAGAATATGCATCCCCACCATATAGATAGTTGGCAGGCCACAACTGTGCGCTTCTCACGATGCATTGCCTCGCACAGCAAAACTGTGGAATGATCTGTCGTCGGCGGTATTTCCGAACCTATACGACCTTCAACCCTTCAAGAAAAGAGCGTACTCCTTTTTAAAAGGCTGGTAACGCCTATGACTCCACTAGTTTTGCGGGTGTCCATGGGCGGCGCTGATCGCTTACCATCAGGTGGTCCGTCTGCTCGTTTGCCTCATAGTCCATAAAAAAATTTGAAGGTAGCATTAGCTAACAACATCCTAATCTACTGAGATGTGTAATGCTCATCTAAGAATGATTTCAACAGAATTTACGAAACAATTTTCAATTCTATCTTACATACAATAAAGACCAATGTTATGAACGCCATATTCTATTCCGTCTCGCGTCATTTTACTCCTGAGTTCTGACGTCACAGCTCTTCAATTGAATGCGCCTACATGGACAGTGAGACTGCAATTTCCCGTCAGACGTGTCTATTCATCGGTATACATTTATAGAGGCTGACAAATGACTAGCTTGAATGGTATTATGAGTGAAAAAGATCCTCTTGTAGTCGACTGTAAGATATTAAGGGATTTGAGGAATCGACTGATGTGATGGGAGACTTATGTAAGGAAATGATTTAGTGGCAAGTATAATTGGCTTATTATATTATTAATGAAAATATGGATTGTTTTAAAGTGCAGATTATTTATGTGTAATGATAGTTAAAATAAACAAAAATAATTATACAATTCTGTAATGCACAGCATCTATATCTCTTTTCTTAACTTTAATAAACAAAGCGATCAAAAAATGAAAGAACAAAACGTATACAAAGCACGAAAAGTATTGCCACATTCATATCTTCACATACATTCATCTTTTTGCACATAAATCTACTGCATGCAAAGTAAGAAAACTACAAAAAACAGATATAAAAACACACGTAACAATAAAATAAATGGTGTGCGCTTTGTGTTCACCAGCAAAAAATGAGCTACTTAAAACCCATATAAAATGTCTCATTCATAACTCGTTTTATTATAGCAAAAACGACAAAGTGCATTACCATAATACCTCCGTACGAAATTACAATGCGCACTAAAACTTTGCCGTGTATCGTTACCATTGCGGGGTTAAGTGACGTTACTAAAAAGTGCTTTTAATTTAAAACCGCAACGTATTGTCCGTTCCAGCAGGAAGCGGTCGCGTCGAGTTGGTTCTGTTACAGGAAATTGCGGCCCCTACGTCGCGACCCAACTCTGACAGTGGAGCTTAGTATGCACGGTCGACGTATCGCGTAATCGCTATTTGCGTCCTGAGGTTGACATACCTGAACCTGCCCCGAATTGATAATGCTTTGATACACCTCCCGACCACCTCTTATAGTGCTTACTGTGTTAAATAAACTGACACGTTGTTTATATTATAATTGGGGAATGGTTTATGTGTGGTTCGGTAATGACTTGACATTTTATCTCTTGTTACCTTTAAGCTTTGAAAGGAGTTCAGTATGATAATACTTACGTGTAGGTATAAAACATGTATGCAACATCTTTATATTTGCTCGCAATTATAGATTGTTGTCATTGATTTTACTTGTATTATCGCGATTTCAAAATATATTTCTGATATTCTTACCACCACCATAATGCCTCTGTCTAAGGGTGCGTTCACATCTAACGAATACGCAGCTCGTGAGCCACCTGTAAGCTACACGCGTACATTTCAAATGATTATCTACCTATACTAACCTTGTGTGAGTTTTGCAATAAACCATTGTCGTAATTGCAAGCGCGCAGCTCGCAATCGTTTCGCGAGCGACACATTCGCCAGATATGGACGCACCCTTATATACACAATTTTTGGAGGAAGTGAATTTGTACTTTACAAACATTATCCTAAAATTCAATATAGATATTATTTGTTAAATGTTTTTTATAACTTGTTTGACGCGCAACTAAGTTATAAGAAAATTATTAAGAAGCTAAGATATTGATTGGCCAAATCGAAATTAGAAAAGTTTTATAAGTCTGTCCTTTGAGAGCGATGGAGTTACTTCATTGGTAGTATCTGTTTGTAACTCATTTTAGTATGTATAACGTCTTTATTTATTGAAAAGGTTTGCAAAAAATTATACTACGTACTTTTAGGCGTTTTTCTCCCAAAAATGAAGGGGAATGATGGGAAGGTTTTCCAGTGTCATCAACAAAAATCTTTTTAGCTGTTCAATCCCTAGTGGCCACCGGTGACCGCTTTACACTAACTTCATTACAGACCTTATTTCCGATGTTTAGATACCATTTTTGTACGAGCAAATTTTGGGGATTTATATCAAGTGATTAGGCAATATACACAGTTAAAGTGTATATTCGTGGTGTTAATTATAATTTTTAGGAAAGTAATTGGAAGTCATTTTCTCAAAAATCAGTATATATGCTCTTCCAACCGGCCAATTATTATAAAAATTTAAGTTTTATCGGATCATTCTGCTTGGTCAAACTGTAATATTAAAAACAGGCTAAATAAGTTATTTTTTATTAGTTTTGATTTCTATATGAACTTCGCCACGCTGAAATCGCTATTCTTTCAAAAAGGACATAACTATTGAAGTAAATAAATATCAGATTACAAAATAATGTAATGTTCCTTGTAGTTTCAAAGTAAATTAAATAGTAGAGCAGATAAAAAGAAGAAGTTGAACAACAATAATATCATTTACAAAGCTGAAAGAAAAACAAAACGAGTAAATTAAAACAATGTTCTGTCTTCGTCTCATATTTCTATCCACGGACAAGCGTATCAGTTTGCAGTATTTACTTTGTACTTGTGTGTTACTATTGCTAACCATAAAATGTAAGAAAAAATGATTTGAATCATTCCGAGTTCTGTTTCAAAGGGTAAGGCCGAAGTAGACTTTTTATTTTTTAAGGGGGGAGAATCATCGAATGACTGCTCACGCCTGGGTAAGGCGGGAGGGAGTGTCAGACTCTTACTGACTGAAAACCACCCCGTTCCTTCTGCACGTCGAGCCGGACCCCGGTAACCCGTTAGGTTCTCCGTGACGGGCAAAGCAGACTTGCGATTGCGATTAGTGACAATCGACTATTTAAATAATTACCTAATTGTATTGTTCCAACACTAACGGTCTAGTCTCAGTATTATATGCATATCTGCAGGGTAACTAACTGCTGTACAACGTATCACGGATTTGATTCCTGCACGGAAAAATTCTTTGAACAGACATATGAAAAAGTCTTATTTAAAGAGTTTGACATAAAGTTCCACACATAACACATAACATCACGCCTTTTATCCCCGAAGGGGTAGGCAGAGGTGCACATAGAAGTAACACCCTCTTTTCACTATTTATGTTATGAGTCCCATGTAATAGGGGGTGAGCCTATTGCCATATACCGGGCACATTTCCAGACTCCGTGCTACTACTGAGATTTTTTAAAAAACCCCAGTAATACTTTGCCCGACCCGGGAATCGAACCCGAGACCCCTTGCCCGGCAGTCGCACTTGCGACCACTCGGCCAATGAGGCAGTGAGAGAGTAATTAAAGTTCCATTCATAAAATAAAAAGTTACCCGTTAATTTAGTTTTCATAACATATTTGGTGTTCGATAGTCTCTACCTACGTCCATGGGAGTCAGACGTGACATTATGTATCTATGTATGTGTGTATAAAATATCAACTTAGTAAAGGCACAAAATGTGTAAAGATAAGTCAATCTTTTACTAAAAAGTCTCTCTAGGTATGTGTTGTACATTTTATTTAATCTGATATGTTTTCATTAATGCAGGTAATAATAATGATATACAATAAACATGCAATTCTTAAGTGTTTTATATTTCTGCGTTTTATGTTTTATAGCGTGCGAATAATCGCAGATGTAAAGTTACCCATAACAGAACTGCACTGTAATTTGTGTGGTTACTATAAATAGTTATAATGCCGGGGCGCAACGTGATTTTTGTTTTTTTTTTATTTATTTACAAATAGGTAAATACTTTTTATAATATAATTATTTACATTACTATGTACTTTGACATTTTGGCTGTATTTAAAACTAAATTGATATATGTATAATAAAAATATAGCATAAACAAATGGAAAAATCTAGTGTGATAAATTTTCTTATATTTCTCGACTGATATAATACATGCATATAACATATAACATAATTTATATAACTACATACATATTTTCAACTTAAAATTAACTACAAAATACAATTAAATATAGTGTAATACAATTGAATTTTACTAACATAACTTAAACCAATTTAGTTCGAATTATATGCACTCGATTTCTGTGTACATTTATTTAGAAGGTAAGCTTTCACTATAAAATAGATACATGAAAATACAAAAGGATTTCGAAATTAAATTAAATTTCAGCTTTCCACTGAAAGTCACAAACAGCAAACATGTTAATTGAAAACACAAATAAAATAACTAATTACAATTGATTTTAGAATTTACTATTCATTATATCTTCTATCATGAACATAACAAAAGACACGTAATATGCAAGGTGTAGTTTTGAAGCCGTGTCATTTCTCGGGGGCATGCCACATAAGTCATAAAGGTTCAATGTAAGAGAAAATTTCGGGCTAATAGTTAAAAATACGGCTATAATAAATCGTTTAAATTCGATAGTATTTCGGAATAAGCGACAGCAATGTTTCTTATTGGAGTTTTATGGAATTAGGAATAATATCAATTACGTGTTTGAGTTTGTGTGTGTTAAGTCGCGTTATAAAGCTAGTTACAAGACGGTGGCGTGTACTTCGCACTTACCGATTTCCGTAATTTCAGATAAATGAAAAATATTTTCCCACAATTTTTTTATTGATTCGGACTTAGAATCGATAGCCGTGTTACCTCCTAGAAAATGACGCGGCTGTAAAACAACACCTTGTATATAAATAAAAAAAATACAAAATACCTCCACCCTTTGATTAAAACGAACCCTTTACCATAATCAAAACACAATCAATTTTTCATTAAGCCCCACTCACAGCGACAATGACCACTTAATTTACAAATTATATCAGAACTGGGCTATAAACATAAAATATTTAACATCGGACGAAGTCACGACAAAGTCACTTGAAACAAATTAATTAGCGAACTCGTAGTTGCGAGTTTTACGAGTATTTTACTGTGTTGCTCGAAAAGTAATCACTCCCAGGGCGAATGGTGTTAAAACATTAAATGATAACTTCATTACTGAGTTATATTTTGAATGGAATAATTAAAAACGTTGGCTTAACGTCACGGCGGAGAATGATAGTCACGCGATGTAAGGACAGCCGCGTAGATAAAGAGACTTGGGTACTCCTCAACCAATTTTCCACTTTATCCTGTTGTTAAATAAGGTCTGAATTTGTGTGTTAAGGTTTCAGTTTTGGTTGTAACAGTTTGATAATTAATTCATTTGCTTTCGTAGTTATGGGTGTATTCCCATGTGAACATGAGGTCTGTATTGAGCAGCTGTGTTGGTATGTTGGTATTACGGATACATTCTAGAGATTTAGAATGAAATATAATTTTGATTAGAAATGTTAAATTAACTGTGTTAATGTTGAGCGAGGGTCAGCCATGCTTCAGCACGAATGGCCTATTCGTGTGAGTGAGGTTACTTGAGGCCAATTATTCCCATTCCCAATCCCCCAATCCCCAATACTAAAATTCCTAATCCTCAAAAGGCCGATAACGCAATTGTAATGCCTCTGGTGTTCCAGGTATCTATAGAAGCGCTAATTGGTTACCATCAGGTGATCCGTCTGCCCGTTTAATGGCTTATCCCATGAAAAAATTTAAGTACAATACGTTTATGGAAATACATACTACCATTATATCAAATTTAAAGTCAAAATTCTAGGTTCATTTGAGTACTTACAATTTCTACAAGTTAGAAATTAAATGAAAAGACCCTTCTCAGTAAACCAACGCCAATATTCCATTCCAATATAACTTGAATACTTAAATCGTTAAGCCTAAAATGATAGCCCGATCAAAAATAAGACCCAGCAAACAAAACTTTATTATGAACGTAGTAAAGTATAAATTAATATTGCTAATCCGTTTATTTTGTATATTGCTAATGAACTAATTGGTCTATGTAGAACCGGGTGGCGGTTCACGATGAATAAAAGGATTCATCAGTCTGACTTAATCCGTTAAGCGTTAACAGGAACGTTAAGGTTTTAGTTGACCACACAATGCCTACTTATTTAATCTTTTATTTTCTCTTGTCTTGTTTCTATCGTGACAAAAACTTAGCAATTGTGAATTTTCCTACCAGAACAAGTTTCTTAAAACTGCAAATTGTCTACCAACACATCGAGTTGCGTAGAAATTGCGTTGCGTTGCGTTTTTATAGGTTTTCAAGTATATTGCAAAACAATAAGGCTTTTTTTCTAAAGATGCAGAAGCAGATCTGTATGAAATCATATTTTACTGTAGAACTTTTAAGTGTGGGAGAGCCATGCTTTGGCACGAATGGGCCGGCTTGACCGGAGTGATACCACGGCCTCACAGAAAACCGACGAGAAGCAACGATTGCGTTGTGTTTTGTCGTGTGAGTGATGTTACCGGAGGCCCAATTACCTTCCCCTTCCCCAATCTCCCTTATTCCTGAATCCCCAACGATCCTCAAACCCCTATACCCCAAAAAGCCGGTGACGCACTTGTAGTGCCTCTGGTTTTTCAGGTGTCGATGGGCGATGCCGATTGCTTACCATTATCCGTCTGCTCGTTTACCGGCTTATGTATACCATAAAAAAAACTGCCAGCATTTAATGTGCATTTTCATATCACACTACGTTTGGTATACCAATATTAATTTTTGCTATAAACATAAACACACCGTAACAACAAAACACAGTTTTTCATCAAAAACAAACGAGAGACTGAAACAAACGCAAATTATGTAACTAATTAAAATAGTTGTTTACTTTCGAAACATTGGCTAAAGCAAAAATTTTCCTGTTGCGAATATTCAGGCTAAATTAAATTTGCGACACACTGCTAGTTTTTAACTTCGCGGGCCGTATAATGTGCACGTAATCTTACAATATAATACCATGCTTGCTCCACATTCTGCCGAGAAACTTTCATATAATACCTTTTACATTTTTCATTTAAAATTATTACTTATGTCACTTGGAATGAGACTCCTTTTTGCTATTTATTGAAATCTATTTTAAGCGCGTTTTTATTATGTTCATCGATGTTGACTTTGAATGAAGTTTGTTTTTCTTTTCAGTTATGTAAAAAAACTGATATTTTATAAGCAGAAACTAGACTAAACAATACCTTGGTTGAATCAGTTTCGGGGAAAACAAGTATTTATAAATGTAAAATGTTTATGTATGATTTGACCTTTATAGTCTAAATTAAGTAGTCTGGAATGGCTCTTCATAATACCATGCCATAACTCAGAAGAATATATAGGGCATAAAGCAGTTTTAGCAAGTTCACCAAACTTTTTAGGATAGTAATTACAGAGTGGCGTGTTCCACGCGCATATCAAAGAGCCATAAGACCACCACAGATGTCCAATAGGGCTGATGCCGATACGAAGCCGCGGAACGCATAACGGGTTGCCGGGATTCTGGCTCGAAGTGCAGGAATAGGATCGGGGTGGTTTATCAGTGAGAGTCCCACACTTCCTCACTTGGGCGGGAGAAGTCAAAGAGTAAAAAGCCTACATTCCTATGCCACTTTATATATATATATATATATATATATATATATATACTGAATTAAAATACATACAGTCAGCTCAATAAAACGTAAATAATTTTGAACATTACGAAAGTTTTCCTCACAGTACACGACATAAATGAGGTCAATTTCATTAGATATATAAATGGGTCTTAATTATTTAACGGGCTGTCTTTTCCCCAAAATGTGGTGTTGCTAGGCAACGAGCTGATTATCTGTTAATGACCAGTCCACCGAGAGAATGTCATTATTACGTGTAAAGAGTCTTTTAGTAAGATATTTGTGATGTTTTCAAATAAGTGCAGATTTTTAATCAATAGACCAACAATCTGACATTGCCTGTCAATTGATTGGACTAAATAGGGTGTCGTTATGATGCTAGAAAGATGAACTAAAATACATACAGTCATTTTTTAAGGGGGGAATATCATCGAATGACTTCTCCCGCACGGGTGACAGGACAGTCAGGACAGGAGCAGGAGGGAGTGTCAGACTCTTACTGACTAAAAACCACCTCGTTGCTACTCCTGCCCTTAGAGCTGGAGCCCCGGTAACCCGTTAAGTTCTCCGCGGCACCGTATTGGCATCAGCCCTATTGGGTTCCATCCGTGGTGGTCTGATGGCTCTTTGAGGCACGCGCGGAACGCGACGCGCCGTACGCTCGGGTAAAAGAAATACAGTATACTTACAAAATGAAATCTGTGATAACAACGAATATTGGACTTCACGGATAGATTATATTTATAGAGACTTCGAACTCAGTAACAACTTGATCAACCAGGAAATCGATACTAAAGATAGATACGTAATAACTCAAACAGACATGATGTAATTAAAAGATGATAGACAACACTAAATGATCCATATCGATACCAACGTAACCAGCACTAAGCACTACAATAATAGATGGTCGGATCTCAGTCGAGCCGAAAGTCCATTACTCAGTATCGAGTAGTATCGAGTCATTAATCGAGCGGCTGACGATTAACGATTCGATCGTTAATCAAATGTATTTCGATTGAAACGCCTCGCTGCATTGGCTTTTCGATATACAATTTCAATGCCTTTGTGGTCTGTATCATGCATTTATGATTTTGTTTAATAGTACTTCATTTTTGTTGTGAATTATCACTGGAACTCCGAATTTTATTTGCTTGACAAACCTAAATGTTAAAACTGACATTCTTCGGTCTTTCTTATGATATGCTTATGATAGGTATAATATATCTTAACTATTTTATATAATAAGTATATAATAGACACTTATTATTTATAAAAAATATCTTATGATACGCTTATACTGCCTCGTTGGCCGATTGGTCGCAAGTGCGACTGCCAGGCAAGGGGTCTCGGGTTCGATTCCCGGGTCGGGCAAAGTATTATTGGGTTTTTATAAATTCTCAGTTACTACTGAGAACTCCGTGCTACTGCACGGAGTCTCGAATTGTGCCAGGTATATGGCAATAGACTCACCCCCTATTACATGGGGCTCATAACATAAATAGTGAAAAGTGGGTGTTACATTGTACAGTGGCATTAATTGCTGTAATGTGATAAAAGACGTGATGTTATGTTATGTTATGCTTATGATAGGTTTAATGCTAGCCTTTCTAAGAGATATTCTCGTGATTCTGCACTCTATAATGAACGTTTTATCATAGATAATTTGGTCTGTAGGTTTGATTTTGACTACAGCAAACAAATAGTTTTCTAAATTTAAAAAAAATAATATTTTCTTTAAGTTTTTGTACTACGCCATTATCTTTTTTTTTTTGGAGGTATGTAGATGTGAACATGTGAAATGTGTTTTATATGTTTTGATACTTAATGAGTGAATGGTTGTGTATATTTGGACCACTAATTATTGTATAAAGAGGACTTAATTCTAACAGCTTTCTCTGTAAATATAAATAAGATTGACGTTGTTATAAATTAAAAAGACTAACCAATCTAATGTTATAGAATACTTAAAATTGGATACTAATACTATTTTTTTGTATATAAATTCGATAGTAATGTTACTTCACAACTTTGTACCATATTCAAATACATTGTATGTATGTTGAGTCATATATTTTGGTAAAATGTCGAAGAGCATGCAAGATTTCGAGTTCAGTAGCTAAGTCGGTCAAACTGCAGTTTGGTAATACTTCGCATTTGGCAATGTACCAATAAACGCAATAAGCTTCCTGAAGCGTTCGGTAGGATCTTATTGTCTTTACAATATTATGTTCAAATAATATAATTTAGTTGAACTAATCTCTTGATGTGGTATATATATAGGTATATATCTTCGTAGTATTTTGGTACCTACTCATAGTAACCATAAGTCAAAAGTCAATAACAAATTGTGGTCGAAGTAATTGCTGAAATTAGATCAATACAATTAGATAAAATATTGAAAAGTATCAATGTAAAGTGTATTTCTGTCAGTCGGCGCCTTACGCCGTAAAATTGTATTTAACTCATTCCAATCTGTAAAAAATGGACAAGAAACTCTAGGTACTATTTTTCTTGGTACTAGGTACTAGTTTTAAAATACAAGTCTGTGATAATTTATTCAGGTAAGGACCACCGAATGACCAATGTATTTATTGGTGTTAACGACAGGGCACAACTTCAGTACCTGACTAAGAAAAATAATTATTATGTTCTTCGGCTATTAAACTTCTTCAATTCAAGTAATTACTTTCATACCTACGTTACATAAATAATTTTCATATAAAAAGGATCAGTCATCGTTAATGTTAATTTAAAACTTATTATTCGTTTCTCAATAAAATTATTAAAAGCAAACGCAAAAAAAAATTTCAACCGAACCACACTTTGATGCTGCAAAAAGTATTTTGAATACTGTGAATTTATTGATATCATTGTGACTATCACGACTACGTTCATGTTGTTTTTAATTGATAGCTACTACGCTTTTTTTTTGTAGGTGTATGTATATATGTGAACATATGAAATGTGTTTCCTAATTATATGTTTTGATACTTGATGAGTGAATGGTCGTGTATATTTTGACCACTAAAAATCTGTTATTAGTCAATTACTTGCTACTTTCGCGCGGTTTCACACGCTCTGCTCAGCTCCTATTGATCATAGCGTGATGTTTTATAACCTATAGCCATCCTCGATAAATGCGCTATCCAACACAAAAAGAATTATTCAAATCAGACTTATAGTTACGGAGATTATCGCGTTCAAAAAAAAAACAAACAAAAAACAAACTCTTCTGCTTTATATAATAGTATAAAATTTGATAACTCCCCATTACTATATCGAAACGTACCATAAAAAATGAACCTATAAACAATTTAAATGTTGTTATTTTATAGTAAACAACGTATAAATAAAAAAATGAACTACAAACGACTTTCAACGTAAATTCACACACACAAAAACTCTTTTTAAATACCCCTCGAGTAACACTTTAGTCCAAAATATCCATCAATATGTATGTACATACATAAAAACATGTGTTATTATAACAAATAACTCCGCACTCAATAAATTCGATGCGGGTAAAAACTTCAGGGAGAGGGGGTGGATATTAAATTTTCAAGCCGCTCTGAAAATCCTGAAACGTCAGCACATACATTTATAATGAAGTGCAGAAATACGAGGAAATACCATGGGAATAAAACACGGTCAGATAAAACGTGTTTCAGACGCTTTTAGCTGTAGCTGAAAGCAAACCGTTTGGTTTTCAGTTATTTCAGGCTTTCACAACTGTATATTTTTGATAGCATATCTTTATTCTTTGGTACAATTTATGTTTTGAATGTTTTGTTAATAAATAATTTCGGTGTATGTTGAAATTCTCAGTGTAAGATCAGATATGAAACTTATGTAAGAATTTTTTATGGGGCAGTATAGTTGCCCGCATAAATGATATCAAAGAACTAGGTAGGTAACAACACAACGAGGAAAACATTTGACACCTATATACTCCGGTGATCACACATAATAACTAGGTAGATCTACAATTCTAGACTTAACCTATATACTCTAAGCGAAAGAGGTATGTATTGGCTTTTCATAGTCTCTACCTATCTCCATGGGAGACAGGCGTGAAGTTATGGATGTATGTTTTATATTAGTAGCAAAAAGATACATATACTGACTCGTTGGCCGAGTGGTCGCAAGTGCGAATGCCAGACAAGGGGTCTCAGGATCGATTCCCGGGTCGGGTAAAAGATTACTGGGTTTGTAAAAAAAATCTCAGCAGTAGCACGGAGTCTGGAATTATGCCCGGTAATTGGCAATAAGCTCACTCCCTATTACATGGGACTCATAACATGAATAGTGAAAAGTGGGTGTTACATTGTACAGTGCCGTAATGTACACTTCTGCCTAACCCTTCGGGGATAGAAGGTGTGATGTTATGTGTGTAAGATACACACATCGAGGTGCATGAACTTATATCGAACAATCAAACTAAGATGTTGAATATTATTAATTACGCGAGTAAGGTACTTAGAGCTCCATATATCTTCAGTGTTTAATATCTTAACGAAAACTACCAACTAACTTGTTCGTACAAACTTCTAAGTTGCTGTTAATAACTACTGGGTAATGTTTGACACAATTTCTAACCACGACGCGACGCCATGTTTCATCTATCGGTAAATTTCCTCCGTTAGAAATAAAACCTTATCTTAATTTAAAGAAAACTAGTTGTCGTCCGCGTAAAATAATTACTTCTGGCAGAATTTAGGCTTTTGAATTAGTCTTTATCAAGGGATATTCTACGGTATCGAATGTCGTCAGAATTGATTCAGTGCTTAGTATAGGGCTCCTCTCGTGTAGATGATAGCGTGATAATATGTAGCCTATATGGTGATCCGACTTGTCAGTAATAATCATGCAAAATTTGAAGTAAATCCATGCAGTACTTTAGGATATCATCCCGGACATACATACAGACAAACAGACAAAAATTCTAAAAACTATATTCTTGGCTTCAGTATCGATTGTAGATCACGCTACAAGTATTCTTTTTATACGCATGTATTAAACATATAAACATTGCTTAAGAATCACTCTATCTATTAAAAAAAACGCATCAAAATCCGTTGCGTAGTTTTAAAGATCTAAGCATACATAGGGACAGACAGACGACGGATAGCGAATTTGTTTTATACTATGTAGTGATTACCTTTTTCTCCAGATCTAAGTACAATCTGCACAGTTATATGATACACAACGAAAATAAGGAATAATTCAGTATAGAGAGATTAAAAATTTTTCGATTGTCTACACCTTAGAATTAAATAGACTCACTATAGGACTGACCGACAAACTGATACTTTAAAATTTCTTGATTGACGGCCGACGATAAGTATCTTTCTTGGGTAAAAATCTTTATTAAAATAGCAAAAATTGTGTTTCGTCGTGTGAGTGAGGTTACCGGAAGCCCAATTACACCCTCCCATGTCTCCCAAATCCCCGATTCGTCCACAATCCTCAAATTCCTAATTCCCAAAAGGCTGATAACGCACTTGTACCGCCTTGGTGTTCCAAGTGTCCACGGGCGACGCCGATTGCTTACCATCAGGTGATCCGTAAGTTCGTTCACCGGCCTATGGCATAAAAAATGTTTGAAATTATGTTAAGCATAACCCTTTACATGATTATATCTTAGTAATAAGTCACCCTGTGTAACAATAAAAAAATGTGATTTAAAAAATATGTCAGCTGAGTAGAAGAGTGTAAAAAGTAATTTTACGACATATCACGCGAACCATCGTACAGTAAACAATACACAAAGTAAAGTTTACTGTGTACTGTAAATTCCTTTATTACATTAATGTGTTCCAATTTCCACGTACTCAATAATTGCTTTGTGTTTTTTTATGTAATAACTATCGTGACACACAAAATTAATTTAAAAAAATCATAATCTTACTTACTTAAATTATTTTAGAAAAGCTCTACTAGTTATGATAGTAACAATATTGCTTAGAGCCTCAGTGATATCGTGAAAATTATGGCCATGTATAAATGGCGTAGCAGTACCGCGCGTATTCGCGCGCGAATCGCGTAGAACCTAACGGGTTACCGAGGCTCCGGCTCGAAGTGCAGGAGTACCAACGGGGTGGTTTTTAGTCAGTAAGAGTCTGACACTCCCTCCTGCCCACTCAGGTGATTTCCCCCTAAAAAAAGTACCGCGCGTAATCGCGTGGCGCGTGCCGCTGTTTCCTTAGATCTCGTACCGTGCAACCACCTGAACTTAGCCATTAAGGCTCTGAAGAGACTTATAAAAGTATTTGCTGAAACCACAATTACACAAGAGCCTTGTCCTTACAACATTGACCTCTGAACTAACAAAACGATATCATAAAGCGAAAAAAGTAACATTTAATAACCAACAATTGATGGTAAGTCGAAAATAATTGCCAACTGACATACAGAGCTAACACGTCATCCTGCAGGTTAATTAAAAACGATTAAGGCGAAATACCAACGTATATTGTTAGTGCACGACAGATCCAGGTCACTGACGTCATATCCATAGTCCGGTTCAAACGCGGAATAAGTTCAAAAGAACGATTGCACAACAAAGAGAAATCAACCCTATGTTTCTGGCGCCAAGTCTCTTTTTGTTTCGTTAAGAGAGAATAATAAGAATCAGGGTGAATTTACGATATACATTAAAAGTGGGAAGGTTGCGGTCGTATTTTACAAGTCGACAAATACAGATGTTATGTTGAAGATATTGCGTTACAATTGTATGCACCTATGTAAGTGAGGAGTGAATAATAAGTGGATTTTTGTGCGTATAAAACTAAATGGTATAAAAAAGATTTTCCAAAACTAAATGACCATATATAAAATTTTTCACACAACTATTTAACGAGGCAATTCGATTAGTTTCAAGCGGTGCTAGGGACCCATAATCAATGCGCAACACATGACGTCACGAGCATCGTTCAACCAACTCAAGTTATTGACGAGACTTATAAACAAAAGCGGAATGACTAAAAATAAACTCTATTGTTAAAATAAGCAAGGTATACATTTGTAAACCAATTAACTTGTTGAAGTGCTTTAATCAGTGTTAAATTAGTAAATAACGAACCAATTAATTTGCGATTAGTTAGTTAATTGATTGATACTACGATCGGTTGAATACTTGTTCGATCGAACCATTTCCTGTTTAGATACCTACAAATAATTTTGAGTAAGAATTTGTATTTTTAGATACCTACAATATTAGAATCCCTTTTCCTTCCCCCTCTTTAACTGTAAAAAATATTATTCAAGAAAATGCTGTCATTTTAAAGGTACCTAAATTGCCTTTTATGCGACATACGTTACCAATTAATAAGATACTGGTTTCAGAAAATATTTATCACGAAATGAAAAGGATAAAAGCTACTGACCTTAATTTTTTTAATTTAATCCAAACCGGAATTAGCCATCGAGGAATCCAGTTAAAAAAGTGTAAACTAAAATATCATCATCATTTATAGCACATTACTATGCATCATAGGAATAGTCCTAGGACCTCCTCTCCAAAAGAGGGACGGCCATCACCTCCACACGCGGCAAGCAAACTAAAATACCGAAGCAAATTCTACGAATATGACTGAAAATGTCACAGAGCTCTAACTAAAATAACTTTGTATTGAATTAGCTGAACTGAAAATATCCTTTTACTAAGTTTATGAGCATAATACAATCTACCCCGGGATTATTATCTCTGAAAACTTTCGTTCGCGTTTCATGTACAGTACATGGACAAAGTGTTTATATATGTGTATATACCTATGTATGGTTAGGTATTCTATTGTTTCTAGTATGTAAATATGCTTGGAAGAGTAACTATGTATTGAATTACATACCTATGTTTTACAAGCTTTACCATATTGAGGACAAAATATTAGTACAATTATTTAACATTGAAAATAATTAGAATTCTATATTTTTAACCAACTTCTATATTCAATTTGTTACTAAATATACAACATGTAACGTAATTACACCCTCATACACCCCAATTAGAATATTATGTTATAATCATAATACATACACTGAATTTTTAATTTAACTTGCATCCTTGCTGGTCTTGTCATAAGGTTAATTTTTCATTATTTTGTATTGAATGATAGAATTTGTATGAATACTAATATAACTGCGATTTTAAAAGTTTTATTGCTTTGACTTACGGTCCATTTCGAGTTGTTTTAACAATGCAGGGTTAATATGACAATAATTTCCGTAGTTTTAATTATTTTTGGGATAAAAAATTACCAATACTAAAAACTATTTTCAGGATGTGCGTTATTTAAGTTACATGTTGTATACAACAATACAAAAATGGTCGTGGAATTACTGGACTTCAACTCGCACGGGGCAACACTTTGTGTGATCCACAAATTGTTGTTCCGGGTCTAAGTGTAATTTGTATGTGAAATTGTATGTTTGTAAACGCACCCACATCACGGGAGAAAATCTAAGTGTGGGGCAATGTATTTTTTTCCAAAAAAACTAATAAGCAAAATCCATGTGTGAACATAAATAAGTGGAGATAACATAACATCACGCCTTTTATCCCCGAAGGGGTAGGCAGAGGTGCACATTATACCACTGTACAATGTAACACCCACTTTTCACTATTTATGTTATGAGTCCCATGTAATAGGGGGCCTATTCCCATATACCGGGCACAATTCTAAACTCCGTGCTATTACTGAGAATATTTAAAAACCCAGTAATACTTTGCCCGACCCGGGAATCGAACCCGAGACTCCTTGCCCGGCAGTCGCACTTACTCGGCCAACGAGGCAGTCGAGATAAGTGAAGATAGTTATTTTAAACTGTCAAACACCGAGCGGTCACCAGTGACCGCAACCTATTGTACTTTAATTGTGTCTATAATGACGGTACTCAATTTAATTGTGTCTATAATGACGGTACTCAAAGAGTTAATCCCACCTCACTAATAAAAAACAACAGTATACCTGAAAATGAAATTCTTTTAGCGATATACATCTTCATAGATCAGAACAGAGATGATAAACGAAATTACGTATCCTGAACAACAAGTCGAATTATCAGAACTTAACTTTATATACCACTTATCTAACGAAAACACAATACAATACGAAAATCACGAAATTAGTTGAACCGTAAACGTTCCTAGTTTATCCGTATGACAATCTCACCCGGGTATTGATTTTAATTCGGCCCGGGTTTGATCTTCATACACGGACGGTGATCCGGTTATTATTAATTGAATTTATAAATCCGTCCGGCTTTTGTTGGATTAAATGGAATGAATAGGGTTTTTTACAGGATCAAGCTAATATATTCGTTCGTAGATTTAGGAAGGTTTTTAATAATCTAGATTTTACTTGGGTCCGGTTCGGTTTTTTCAACTCATGCATTATTTAGTTACATGGCATTTTCCCGTAGTATTCATTTTTAATATTTTAGTATGAGCGTTATTATGTATATTATACGTCGTCATGTCATGGTGGCCCGGAGATTTAAGACGCCTGCTTCTCATGCCTGAGAGTGCGGGTTCGAAACCTACCAACGGCAAGTACCAATGAGACTTTTTCCGAATTATATATATTTTCTAAGATTATTTCGACACCACTGACATACGGTGATGGAAAAGATCATGAGGAAACCTGAGCTTATAATTTCTAATTATAAGTTTGAAATCACCAACCCGCATTTGGCAAGCGTGGTGATTAATGCTTAACATTCACCGTGTGAGACGAGGCCATAGCTCAGCAGAAATGACGATGTTGATTGTAATATATTTACATAAATATCTTCATGCCATTATTAAATTCTTCAACAAACACAAGTGTGGTCGTTCATATAGCTCAGTAATAATTTATTAAACAACCACCTCCTGTAACGTTCGGTATTAATTATAAACTATTTAGATAATAATCCCCTGCCTCGGTATGCGGGTAATTACCACGCCTATCGTACATACACCAGCGCGTCAATCTACACTAATTTATAATAGATTTTCACCTTTATTTGTTTTGACATAAGATAGAAAACTCATTGTACTTAGGTTGAGATAGCCTGGGATGGCGTTCTACTGACTTAATACTTCACAGATCTAAAAACAACGTTACCTTTATGGTGAGTATATTACCACAGAATAAAACCTACAGAAGGTGCGCTCTGTAAAAGTAAACATATGAATTTGAACCGTATATCAACAACTCTAGTGTTCATATTGATTTGCACGGCTGTCAGAGCCGCGACTTAAGTCATCATAAATCAAAACATTGAGCAATAGATTCGTCCTGTTTATCAAAGAATCAAAATTTATAATCAAGTTTTGACAAACACACAAGACGTCCACAAGAAGTCAGAAATGAAACGTCGAGAGAAAATTGTGTAAATTAAGCAATCAATTCGATAATTCATTTTTAATTATTAAAAACCTATTAAACTGTCAAACACCAAGCGGTCACCGGTGACCGCGACCTATTGTTCTTTAATTGTGTCTATAAAACCGGTACTCGACGAGTTAAATAAAATACCTTTTCAAAAGCTAAAAGATAAACATTACACGCTCCTAATGTTGTCTCGAAATAAGGCCAGGATCAATATTTAATATCTGACGATACGGACGTAAAGTTTGTTTCACACAAGACTTTTTGTACGTCAAAGAACTTTGAAATCCATATTAGTTTCAGTTTTCAGTGAAGGAAGTTGTGCCAGTTATCTGAAATGTAGAGCGTAGAGGTTCAAGAAAAATATTGCTATCTCTTACTAACTTTGTAAGACAAGAAATGGTGAAGTTATAGGTGGTGTTGTGAGTCAGAACTGATCAAAATAGTAGGTCAAAGTACACACATGTAATTTTTATATTTGTTTTTTTTTATAAATTTTGATGGGCCCAAGTTTGACCACTATCTCGCCTGGTGGTAAGCGATGATGTGGTCTATGGTAGAGCACATCGTCCCATAAGCAACCTTTTCACTCGGGCCGTGAAGACACCCAGGTAAATACCCTTCAGGAAATACAGAATCTTGCAAAGAATTCCACTCCTTTTTGTAGTTTCTTCATGATTGTCAGGAAATTACAAAGTGCACTAAAGAAATCGTACAAAAATTAAAGAGGTACAATAATACAAGAATTAAAATAAGGATTACAAACGTCTTTTATAAGACATTTTGTTAAATTCATAATTACTTTAACATCTATCCAATTGAATCCTTGGATCCAAAATCATCATGTATGTCTCAACCACTCCTAGATATATTATGCCTTTCCCATTCTTTCACACTCCTCACTTTTATGTAGCCATCATCTATCTGCTTCCATTTTGACAACAGCTTCCACCCAAAGCATATTTGAAAGAGGTTTTAAGTTACCTACGTAATACCTTAGTAACAAATGCACGTAACATGCAACTATACCTCTATATAAAACAAACTGTTTGTCCGGTTGTTGCAAACACTATTAAAACAATGTTGGACAATGTTTGTGCACTATTAAAACGTGTGTGTAAGCGAATTAGCGCAATATCGGTGTGTTTATGTGTGCACTTAAATTTTATGGATTTGACCAGGTCCATTTTAAGTTGGACAACTGTTGCGTTGCTTATTCGACCATTATACATAGATTGATAAAGGTATATGTGTATACATTGCAACTTAGTTGTGTCAAAACATATTACACCGTTCGAAATAACCTGACATAGGTTATTTCTCAGTCGAGCATATAGGGTTTGGTACGTGTGCATAGAGGCTTATTTTATAGGATGCGCCGGTAAACAAGCAGACGGATTACCTGATGGTAAGCAATCGGCGCCGCCCAAGGACACCCGAAACACCAAAGGTCTTACAAGGGCGTTGTCGGCATTTTGGGGGTTGGGGAGATTGGTGAGGAGAGTAGTTGGGCCTTCGGTAACCTCAGTCGCACTACAAAACACAATGCTAGAAGTGTGGTTTCACGTAGGTTTTCTGTTTCCGTGGAAGCATGGCTCTCTTACACTTTAAGTATATTTAAAGGTAACTATGTCATACGCAATCTTTAGTATGTTTTGGTAAACTGAGTGTGATATGAGAACTTTTTTTATTTTTCACTGGCCTGACAAGTGTGGACATTATGCCTTTTTTAAGGGAGGAAAATCATCGAATGACTTCTCCCACCCGAGTGAGGCAGGAGGGAGTTTCTTCAGGAGAGACTCTCACTGACTAAAAACCACCCTGTTCTACTTCTACACTTTTAGTCGGAGCGTCGGTAAGCCGTTAAGTTCTCTGGGCTCCGTATCGGCATCAGCCCCCGGGCCCCATCCGACATTAACGGCTAATGCTCTCATTAAATAAGGAACGCCCACTAGTCCAGCAATAGACTATCGCGGAGTACTATATTCATATTGATGATAAGATAATAGATTACATAAAAACTAATTTATAACTTTTATTCTGTTAAACCAACTTCACTAATACCTACTTCTTTGTCTATAAAACAACTGATTACTATTAAAACTTTGCAATTTAAACAAATGAAAGTATATTTTCAATTTAAATATAAATTCTGAGGACCTAAGTAAATTCAGGTCTGCGATGCTTTTAATTAAATCTATTTTAGTGGCTAAGTAATTGTTCCAGTTGCTTAAGCTAGCATTAGTCTAATGCTTAATTACGGGCCTTTTAAAGAGAGGGTCGGAGAGCCGTTTTGAGTTCACGGCCGTTTTGTTACGGCTCATGGATTTCACCGTCAAAAATCTCAAATATCTTTCAAGTTTGAATAGGTACATAGCAACTGTCAAAAGTTGGATTGTGTTAACATACCGGTTACAGAAATTGTTACTAGGATCTCTTTTATAGCAAATTATAAAAAATCGCTCTTTCTGTTTCAGTTCGATCTTACCTTCTTATTATTCATATATTTTTCTATTGTAAAATTACTTACTTGGTGGACAATAAAGTTTATATCTTTCTATCTATCACTGTCTCTCACTTACGGCTGAATTTTTAATCATCAGTTAATTCTTAACCGTGGAAATGACATAGTCATTTGACAGTTTGTCGCAAATACTCAATGTTATTCCTAAGTTAAAATTTATCTGCGTTGGAAAAATCCGCCCTTAGTACTTAATACCACTTACCTAGGTGAAGTCTTTTATCAGCGTGATGTGTCACATTCATGTGTATAATAATTATATTAATGTAGAACACATTTTATGCTATTTTTCAACTATAATTTACTAATGGAAACGATCATATTTTTCTCCAATTCTTAATCCAGTTCCAGAAACTTCTTATCTCAATCATCTGCAAGCAGCCTAAGACTCGATTCATCGAACACAATATCCCAGGGCCGGTTCACCCACGAATATTTTATGTCCGGACCCAAACAGGACAGATTAATTCGTAAAATGGTCGACCTGCTATGAAACTCAATGGGGTCCCTTGATTAGAAAACGTCTAAAGGTAGAAGAATGGAATTTTTGGCCTTCTATGAACTACACATTACTGAGATAGACTGGTTTATACCGACTTCAAAAAAGGGGGTTCTCAGTTAAGCCTGTATGTGTGTTATTATGTATCTTTGTCCGCAATTACCTCGCTATCGGTAAAACCGCTTTGAATGTGATTTTCAGATAAGTGTTGGCGACACTTAAGAAGTTTTATTTTAGTAACCGATTACAAATAATAAAGGTCAAGGAAATTCCATACGTTAGTCTGACTAAAACTCTGAAATGGCTGAACCGATTTTACTAATGTTGGTCTTGAAATGTTTGTGAAAGTTCAAGGAAGGTTTAAGAAGTAAAAAAAATAAACATTATAGGCGGTACGAAGTTGGCCGGATCAGCTAGTTATATCAATAAGATTATAATAAATCATGCTTCGTAGTGAAGTCCTTCAAATAACTGTTATGGATGATGTCAACGTTTATATGGTTAGTCATATTAAGGATGCACCATTTTGTAAGTTTTGTATCATAAATCATTTAGAGTTGCTATCTATTAGACGCCGGCAAAATTAAACTCGAAGTGAAAGTTACAAAATAATAGCTTGAAGTAAGTAGTTTAAAGTCTATAAACTGAATAATTTTCTTATTTAAATTATGATTCATTTAATTTTACTATCACAATGCTGTTTACTGTTCGTTACTATACGAAATCGACTTTAAAATTAATTTTACTGTAACTTAATGCCAAACCTGTAATATTTGCTACCTTCTCGTGATCCAGAATGTTATATAACTTTAAAAGAAATAAAATGAAATTTTTACATCGGTCACTATAATGCTACGTGTTTCGTAGCTCGTAGCTTGTAGCCCGTAGCCCGTAGCCGATAGCTACGTGCTACGTGTAGCTCACTTCGTAGCCGATATGTAGCACGCTCGTAACCGCAATGTAGGCTGCATTCAAAATTTAGTTCGACCAAAATGTAGTGGGAATTTGTGAAACTATTGCTTTAGTTATACATGTAACAATAGAAACGAACTGTAATATTCTAATAGTCACTGTAGGAAAATGGACAGAATTGACCAAACATATGGATGCAATCCACAAACATGTGGAATAATGGAACATTAAGCAATCATGAATCAGTCGAAGTAGATAACAAATCGAACTCGGTGCTAGTACAACTCTTTTCGGTGTTTTGTGAACCTTCTGAAGCAATACAACTACACAATAGAACCGAAGTTATTCTCAAGAGAGATATAAATTTTTGCAATTTCCTAAACTTCGATGGTATCCATTATCATTCCGAATAAATTACAAATACCTTGGCGATAGAATTTAACAACAATTAAAACATAATCTAAATTCTAAATAGCTTTATAATTGCCAGTGGTATTTCGTTAACAAACTTCGTTAATTTAAAATCGTTTAATTTACGAAATCTGATCGATTAGACGTCTGATGAGGCGTTGTAACGACGTTAAAGGTTTTTTGCGAAAAAATTCGCCGCGTCATGGTTTAATGAAACTAATGGGAGTCATTATTGGAATCTAATTTTTATTTTGGATTTGACCTGAGAATTTGGAACTAGACACGATATCTAGTCATTTGTTAGGTATACTCCTTTGACTATGTAGTTTGTGGAATAATAAGATTTATTTATTTATTTATTTATGTACACACATACAACATAAAGGACAACACATACATAAAATTAAAGTACAAAGGTGTAATAATTTTGGTTAACTGTTAGCGATATTTATTTTTTATTTAACTTTATTTGTACATACATACAATTGCGATGATGACAGGGTATAAAAATTAAAAATATAATTAGTCCGTAAGTTAAGTAATGAAAAAATATTAGACACGTATTTTTTTATTTTGTCGTATAATAAGAATCAAAGTTTAGAGGGCTAAAACGTCATTTCTACGTATAAAATGTACATAGAACTGACGTCACACGACATTTCAAATCAATATATCGTCGGAAGTATTCGTTTTGGTAAGAAAATAAAAAATACATTAAAATAAAAAGTAGGCATCTACCCTATTACATAATGGCAGGCTTAATACTGTATGACCTTCTCTACTAGCCAACCGCAGGGGATGTAGAGGATTGTTAAAGTAGGTTTTAAATAAGTTTGTATATATGTTTTTATAATAACTATCGTGAGACATACTAAATTAAGTAAAAACGCGGGTTACCAGTGAGCTGCGCGACGTCGCCGCGACCGCGCACGCTGCTCATGAAGAAGAACCCCTCTGTGGTTCGAAACTAGTAGAGCTTTTCTCAGTATATTCACGTGAGTAACCTGCGTTTTTACTTAAGTTTGTACCTCTATATATTGAAAAACGAAGGTTCTAAATTTACAGTTGTATACACACTATATTTATAAATTGTTTTGTATACATACATAGAAGCTTATTTAAGGACCAAAAACAAACGTATTATCAGAAACGGTATTACTGAAATAATAGAGATATGCAATCAAAGCATACAAACGTAAGCGCTAATTACGGCTGAATGGTCTAAAACATCACTCAGTCAGAAATCAAAACAATAATAGTACAAACAGTGGGTAATAGTGTAAATAGTATGTGTTACCATATAGACACAAGTGCGGCATTTTAGCGGTCCGATGATCACTCCGTTGTCGTTGATAAGGTCATTGTGTTGAGTGTGATGTTTTATTGTGCAATTGTGTATTGTCGGGTCGGTGAGCACTATATATGGGGAATGACAACAAACCGCTTAAGTGAACCGACACTTCGTGTGTATTCACTTGAATATTCTGATGTAATGAAAAGTTTAACCGAATATTTCGGAATCAAATTAAAGAAGCGTTTTAAAATTGGTCGTGAATTTTGTGCTATATAAAATAAATTATTACAGAGGAAGAAATTTAAGATATTGGTATGACTTTTAATGGTAAAAAGTATTATTTACTATGTATGTAACATATTGAAATTATGTTAATCTTATGTTTCCTTTACAGTGCGGCAGATATGTTAATACATAAACATACAAGCTCATACTATTGAAAGTGCTAGAGAAATTTGTTTGACTAAAACATCCATAACATCACACGTTCCATGCCCGAAGGGTATGTAGAGGTGCACATTACCACACTTAATGACACTGTACAAATGTAACACCCACTTTTCACTATTTATGTTATGAGTCCCATGTTATTGAGAGTGAGTCTATCGCCATAATACCACATTTCTAGACTCCGTGCTACTACTGAGAATTTGAAATAAAACATCCATCACGAGCCTGTTGAAAATCCTAAATTTGTTCATACAAAGTAGTCTCTAGGCATTGGAAATAAGGTCTATAATGTAGTTAGTGGAGAGCGGTCACCGGTGACCGCTTGGGGATATACAGGCATTCATTAACAGTAACTACGATATGATCTCTACTTCAATGTTCTACTAAAATGATGGTACATCGGCAAACCCATAGATTAACAATCCGCTTACTAGGTCATACTCATATCCATAAATAGTACAAACATTATCCAGTGCGAGGATAACTCAGGATCATAAATATCGATTGGCAGGAAGCGGGAGAGTAACGAGCCATAGCACGCCATGATTTATGGCCACCGGTGGGTTATAGTTACTGCTACAGACATCATTACCTGTTAGGTACAGGTTTGTTATGGTAAAAGGTTTGTGAGTAAGAGTCTATTTACATACATAACTCTTCGGTTTGTATTGAATAGTTATTTGGTATTGGATAGACTTTTGCAATAGCTGTGGTAGACGAATGTACTAGTTAGAATGCACATACATATAGAGGTTGGCCTTTTTTTTATTTTTGTTCTACATCTCTGTGCATGTAATGTGCCGAAGAAATGTTTGTTTTTCTTTTTCTTTTCTGTTGATATTTTTTAATACTGTGTGAACTATTTTACTGCTTAGTATGCACATAATTATATAGAGGCAGTCCTAATCATCAATATGTAAAAGTGATGTACGGCTTAAACATGCTTAAAGTAATAATTTTATTAGCAGTTATTGTTACAAATAAAGAAACAGACTTGACCGTCTAGAATTGTTAACTTTGAAAGACACACAACATAACATCACGCCTTTTATCCTCGAAAGGCTAGGCAGAGGTGCACATTACGGCACTTAATGCGACTGTACAATGTAACACCTACTTTACACTATTTATGTAATGAGTCGCATGTAATAAGGGGTGTGCCTATTGCTATATACCGGGAACAATTTCAGATTTCGTGTCAGTCAACCTCGATGAGGATTTAAAAAAAAACTCAGTATTACTTTGCCCGACCCGGGAATTGAACCTCGGCCAACGAGACAGGCAATGTATATAGATATGTTTTTGTATTTCGCATTTTTTAAATTATGAATAAATTTTATTATTATTTTATAGAAACTGAATCGTAATTAATATAACTTCAAAACGATATTAACGAAATATCAACATCTCTAACATGTCCAATCCACAAACTGGCAAGAACACAAACTATACTTTTTCTAAGTTATTGTTCGTATTGACTCTCCCACTCAGACTGTCCTCTCAACAAGAGTAAATAATTTCATCCCGCTCAACAATAAATACAATAGACATTGTATGTGCAACACAGGCTTTATTGAGTTCAAGGTAAACAATGGAACCTTTCTATCTTATCACCAATACTTATTTTTTATTTGTACGTTACTATACGTACAAAATAATTATATCGTATTTTTATGGCATAAACCGGTAGACGATCAGACGATCACCTGATGGTAAACAATCGACGTCGCCCATGGACACCTGGAGCACCAGAGGCGTTACAAGTGCGTTAACGGTCTTTTGGGGATGGGAGTTTGAGGATCGTTGGGGATTCAGGAATTTGGGAGATTGGGGAAAGGGAGGCTAATTGGGCCTCCGGTAACCTCACTCACACGACGAAACACAACGCAAGCGTTGCTTCACGTCGGTTTTCTGTGAGGCCGTGGTATCACTCCGGTCGAGCCGGCTCATTCTTGCCGAAGTATGGCTCTCCTACACTTAAAAAAATGTTTTATTGAAGGGACTGTCGTGCTACTTCACCCGACGTTGCTGGCGATACTTGTTGCAAGGACATTTTGTACCCTAGTATCCTTGGCTTCAGACGAAAACCTTCCCGTTATTACTCTAGCCTAGGGATCAAATAAAGTATTTTAATAGGCTTTCAATTATACGTAACCCTCCCATAATTCAATAATACATTTAGGATTTCGTTTCTATGATTGAGTAGTGTCTATCAGCGTCTTTCGTGGATAAGAAGTAGCCTATTACTCTAGTTATGATTGATTTGTGTTTGAAAATGAACAGTAGCTTAATTGTGTCTTATTTGATTTCAGTATGACAAGAAAAAATATTACACTTTTAAAGTAAAAACCACCTAAAATAACAGTAAAACAAACTACGCGACAGGAAGGAGGTAGCACAAAAATGGTGAAATGAAAACAAAATGTAACATGATTCAAAATAAATGTACCATTTTAATTTCGTCCAGTGCCTCAAATACATGGAGCTATTCGCACAGCTTTTATTGTGCCCAGAAATAGAAAGGTTTTCCTTTTTTATTATATTTTTAGTTTGCCCTCGTTGTTTTGGGATTGACCAGTCACTGTGACGTTTTGGTTTCACAATTTCTGGGTCGACTGTGGCCGTGATGAAGTGGCGTGTTCATTTTCGTTGGCTGTTTATTTTATCTTTGTGTTCGCCGTGGGTACTACAACGAGATTTCGCTCTGTGCTATATTAAAGACACAATTCTGAAGACGTATGTAGTTTCTGCCTCGTTGAATAGGCAACAGATGTTTGGGACTTGTATATAATTTATTTTTTCTTATCTCAAAAACGAGCACATGCGCAGTATACGCGGTCATGGCGAAGTCTACCGCGCGAAGGCTCGCGATATCGCTGGTATAAGGAAGAACCCCTCTGTGGTTCGAAACTAGTAGAGATTTTCTCAGCATTTTTTACGTGAGTAACCCGCGATTTTTAGTTAAATTAGTATACGTCTCACTATAGTTATATAACAAAAAAGTTTTAGAAATTATGAATTTTATTTTGTATTAGCACTGATTGTATAAAACAAGCACTTAAGGATGCCCTTTACACCACACCACAGCTGAAAAGCGACGAGGTGCACACATTACATAACACATCAATTTTCAATAGGTATGACCTAAACCTCATAGAGAACAAATCACATCTCAGCTAACAGCACCGTCTTATAACTTAAAATCTGATAAAAATCGATATTTTTTCACATATCGTTATATTACTTTAGTCGATTTTTGGATCAAATTTGCGGACACTAGATCAAACAAGTTAAGAAATAAAACCTCAATCTTCAAACCTTCTTTAGAGACATAATATTCGGTTATTCTCAAGAGCTATTTACGTAGTTTAATAGAAAGATAAAATAGTCTTGGAACGTGTCGCAGCGCTCGGCGTATGCCGGACGGACGTATCTTAAGTCGACGTCACTCAACGTAGCCACTAACGGAAGATTAAGTGTTTGCAAAATTTTGCAGTATATACATATAAATAAGATTCTTTTTAGGGTGTGCATAGTTATTTTAGGTAAGTTGTTGCTTTAAATTGCATGGGATACATTTTGTTATTAAAGATAGATAAGACTCGTACTATACAATAATGGATTAAAATAATTATATATTCTTCGAGCCGGCCTATTCGTGCCGAATCACGAATGGGCTAGCTCGACCAGAGTGATACCGAGGCCTCACAGAAAACCGACGTGAACAACACTTGTGTTGTTTTTGGTTACCGAAAACCAAATTACACACGATCCCCATTCTCCCCAAACCCTGAATCCTCCATAATCCGCAAATTCCCAATTCCCAAAAGGCCGGTAACGAACTTGTAACACTTTTGTGTTTCAGGTGTCCATGGGCGACGCCGATTGCTTACCATCAGGTAATCCGTCTGCTCATTCACTGGCTTATACCATTAAAAAAACAGTAAAATAGTAATTATGATTTTCGGCTTCCTCGCGTAACTCTTTGACGAGGTACTCGACTAGTTTCAAATCACGCTAAGTATGAGTCCCGTACGTGGCTTCATGAACCTGTCGAGTGTCGAAACTAATCAAACCATTACTAATAATGATAACATAATATAAGACCTAATGTAGCAACTACTGGTTGTCCAAATTATAATAATGAAATAAATAAATAAATATGGAGTATATTTAGGTACTACTTTTTGTAAGTACATAATGAATGGTATATAAATCAATATTTTGCTCTGTTTTAGATCATTGGTAAATATAAAAATTTACTGTATTTTCTGTTTAATATTATAAGCTATCTTCACCTTATATACTGAAAGTTTCACCAGGAAGCGTACAGAGATACGAACTTAGACTTGTTAAACATACACGGAGTGTATAATGTAGTATAATTTCCCCAAACAGTTGATACGGATCACTTCGTAATCTAAGATAGGTTACTGCTATTTTAGGAAGCCCACACAACTTTGTTAAAGAGAAACGTAACATAACAAGAGATGAATTTTAAGCCTCACTGTCGAATTGGGAAATTCCTGTAATGAGAGTGTAGGAAGAATTTTATGATAAATAAATAAATAAATAAAAAATAAATGAATCTATTAAGACGTTCGACTATATACAATCTTTGTCAGTTATAGCATAAACAAATATCGTGAGACATACTAAATTAACTAATAATCGCGAGTTACTCGCGTGAATATACTGAGAAAAGCTCTACTAGTTTTGAAGCACAGAGGGGTTCTTCCTTATGAGCAGCGTGCGCGATCGCGGTGATGTCGCGTAGCCTACTGACCTGTAGGGTAATATAAACTAGTGCTTTTCTCAATATATTCATGTGAGTAACCCGCGATTTGTAGTTAAATTAGTTATAGAGGTAGTATAAAGTTCAATTATATTTGTCAATCTTTTTAATTTCTGCTGTTTTTAATTCCATGTTGATATGGCTCCAGATGGGACCAGGAATCGTTTTCATACTATGACCAGCTACCAAAAGATACATTGAAAAATCGGCTTTTGGTGAAAAAAGAACGGGAGCAGTAATTACGTAAATTGAATACTTTTTAACAGTTCAATCCTCAACCGGTCATCGGTGACCGCTCTACACTAAATCGATTATAGACCTTATTTCCGACGTGTAGAAACATCATCTGTATGAACAAATTTTGAATACGATATAATTATCAACGTATTGTAATGTACGTTTTCAATGTAATACCAACTTCTTATCAGTTATATTAACACTAGAAAGACGGGAGCAGTCATTTGACCGCAATTTGATTTTAAATGTTGAATGACTTGAAATCTCTTTGAGTTTTTAAACTGAGACTTTGTGACTTTTATTTATTTTACTAGTTAAATGCAACTATGTATGAAAATAAATCACAACTCTTTTATTTATTATTTAAAATCTTGATCTACCGACAAAGACGGCAGCAGTCATTTGACTGCTGACAACCAATGAGTGTTTATAAGTGTAATATGAGAGGGTAGAATACAAATTATATACACTAATTCATTGTTTACAGTTTGTTTATCAAATGAGACCGTATCATTTCAAGTGTCTGTGAACTTTTACGAAATTATTGAAAGTAATTTGTGGTCGCAACGTGTTGGAGTCTTGAAAATGAAAAAATGTTTGTTACTTCCAAAATATTTGTGAAGATGAGTCTGATTTTGACTCTAAAAATACAAAACGTGATAGCGACGACGATTATGTGGTACTACTTGTCAGTTCGAATTCCTCTACGGACGGAAGTGACCTGAAAGACCAGATACTTCGAGCAAATTTATCAGACGTTGACAGGTCGGGTTTTCGTGGTTGTAGTCGTTTCTGTGGTAGTGATAAAGGCTGTGAAAGAAGTTTTGAAGATCCTGAGCATCAAGGTCTTTTCACAACTATCGACTGTATCTTGTACACACCTCAAATGGCATCTACTCTAAGTGGTCAAATGTTGATGAATCCGTTGATATAGATGCGTCTTGTGCAACTTTTTGCAAATACTGGTCAAAATGTTACGAGCATCTCAAATGTGAAATAGATTTTTTTTTTCATATTTGAGACCTAGCAAAGATATAACATAATTTAGATAATTTTCCTTTTTAGATATAATTCCTTCATTTGGTATAGGAAAATGTAGAATATTACATGAAACAAAGGCTATTTATACTAAGATCAGGGGGCGAACTTAGAAGCAAAGTATAAATTGAAGAATACTCTCTGAAACTGAATCCTTGCCTGAAAAGTCTAGATCTTTTACTTCCTAATCTTCTGCACAAAATCCAGTAAATTCTAAAATATTGTATACACAAATGCAAATGTCGTGGTGGCCCGGAGGTTTAAGACGCCCACTTCTCATGCATGAGGGTGCGGGTTCGAAACCTACCATCGGCAAGTACCAATGTGACTTTTTCCGAGTTATATGTACTTTCTAAGATTATTTAGACACCACTGACAAACGGTGAAGGAAAAACATCGTGAGGAAACCTGGACTTATAATTTCTAATTATAAGTTTGAAATCGCCAACCCGCATTGAGCCAGCGTGGTGATTGGTGCTCTAACCTTCTCCGTGTGAGAAGAGGCTTTGCTCAGCAGTGGGCATTTATAGGCTGTTGATGATGATGATGAAATACAAAGCCCATAAAGAATGCGACAATTGCAAAAAGCCACTTTGCGGCGTTTGTAATGTAAACAAAATGATAAAATTAGAAATTCTATACATATTACTTAATTAACAGTATATTATACCATGTTTAATACTATAGGTACCATTTCTAGCACTTAAACATAAAAAAAAAATCAAAATACTTGGAGCAGTCATTTGACCGCTTGCCGTCTTTGTAGGTAGATGATTTTTTCCGTCTTTCTAGTGTTAAGTCACATAGTTATGATATGGGTAATCGAACGTAGTTAGCATTTGGACTGAGTCTAATCACATGACATGAAGTAACAACGAATATTATCTTGAGTTCGAAATGTTCATCGTTGTTTTTAATGATATAGGGCGGTCAATGACCAGAGATAATTCGGGTTCGAAACCTACCAACGGCAAGTAGCAATGTGACATTTTCCGAGTTATATGCACTTTCTAAGATTATTTAGATACCACTGATAAATGGTGAAGAAAAACATCATAAGGAAACCTGGACTTATAATTTCTAATTATAAGTTTGAAATCGCTTACCCGCTTTGAACAAGCGTGTTGATAATGCTCAAACCTTCTCCATGTGAGAAAGTCAAAGTTAAAGTCAAAATCATTTATTTCAAATAGACCAGAAAGACACTTTTGAATGTCAACAAAGAGAAGATGCTTTGCTTATCCCTTCGGGGATAAAAAGACGTGATGTTATTTGTGTGGAATTTAAAATATCCTATGTGTTAAGACCTAGACCATAAATCTATCCCAGTTCCAAATATCATTCCTATCCCTTTAGCCGTTTAGACGTTACTGAGTAAGAAATAAATAAACAAACAAATAAGCATTAAGTATAGCCATGCTTCAGCACGAATGAGCGGGCTCAACCGGAGTGATACCACGGCCTCACAGAAAACCGACGTGAAGCAACGTGAGGTTACCGGAGGCCCAACTACTCCCCCCCATCCCCAACCTCCCCAACCCCCAACAATCCTCAAACTCGTAATACCCAAAAGGCGGGTAACGCACTTGTAATGCCTCTGATATTCTAGTAGTCCATGGGTGATCTGCTCGTTTACCGACTTATACCATAAAACAAGAAAAAAAAACGCATTTATAATATTAGTAGGATTACAATGTAGACTAGTATACTTATATACATATTTATGTATGTATGTAGATTTACGTTATTTCGTGGAGTAGTAAGGGGCAGTTATTCTCGGTATGTCTTTGTCGACCGTAATGTATTTTGGGGAATGTTTCAGGTTAGATTACCTACTTAAAGCGAAACTGTTGTACATATTTTGTGGTATGTAATGGTTTGTGGCTTAAGACATTGCAGAATTAATAATAAATAGCTTTTATCCGCGGCTTTGCTCACGTATTCTTGTTTTGTTCTATGGAAGCATTTAATCGGGATAAAAGTATCCTGTCACTCAAATCAGCCCATATACCAAATTTCATCAAAATCCGTTTAGTAGTTTCAGCGTGACTGACGGCCAAACATGAAAACGTGCAAACAAAGAAACTTTCACGTTTATAATATTAGTGTGATGTGAGCCACATACACATGGAACCGGTGAGAATTAATTCAGCATCGTCAGTTTTTAAAGAATGTTTTGGTTTTAATTAAATATAAATTTATACCCGACCCGACAGACGTTGTCCTGCATATAATACCTATTATTATTATAATAGGTATAGATAAATAACCTAGATGCAGCGCCATCTGCCGGGCTGATTGTGAATCTAAACCATCCAAGGCGCCACTCAAACGCGTACAGAAAAATTCATTTAAATCGGTCAAGCCGTTTGGGAAGCGTGCGAACACGCGTGCGAAGCCGGGGCGAGTCGCTAGTTATATAGTATATAAAGAAAATAAAGATGCTTTTCATTTTCTCGAGAACGGCTGAACCAGTTTGGTTAATTTTGATTTTGAATTATTTGTGGAAGTCTAGGGAAGTTGCCGGGTCAGCTAGTGTGTATTTAAAGTTTTCTGTATGCAGTGCTTATGTTGTAATTGATGTACAAAAACTGTGTATTAAACGTATGAGTTTTAATCAACTTATTGCTGTTGTGTATTTGTAATCAGCGAACCATTCCATTATTAAACATTGGAATAGTACTAGAATTTTTGTTTAAACTCCATTTCATTTTCAACTTCAACACCACACAATAACAATCACCAATTAATAAAACAACCATTTACAAAACCACTCGAACTACAATACAAAGATTACAATTTTAATTGACGAACTTTATAAATAGTAAATCTGAAACAATAAACGAAAAGTTTTCAGAGTTCAGTTCAACGCGAACTATTTCAGGTCATAAATTCACTGAAACTAATTTCATGGCTGTGCACCGTCCCACGTCAACTGAAACCAAGTCGTTAGTTGATATATAAGGGGAAATGAAAGCCTTATTGCTGAACCCAAGGGAATGAGCAGATATCTACGCAATTTGAATTCGTGGCAACTTCAGTTAATCTTTAGAAGTGGGAATTAAATTAATTTTCTTAAATTTCGAATTTTAATGAGTGACTTGTAATGTAACCGAGAGTTGTATTGTGAACCTGATTGAAAAAAAGTAACCTATGGAGTTTCTTGCTCGTTCTTCTCCATACACTGACTGACATTTTTAACCGACTCCGAAAAAAGGAGGTTCTTATTATCACCTATATGTATATACATATGATGTATACATATAATTATGTATGTTTCTGCGCGAATATCTCGCATTTGGCTGAACCGTTCACCTTCTTATTACATGGAAACGGTATTTGGTCACAATATCGCCTGTTGTTAGTACGTAAGTACACATGAAACCAACTTGAATTTGAGCGCAAACGAAGTACATTTTTAAAGAATATTTTATCCTAGATAATAAATTATATGCTATATAAAGAAATCTTCCATTATTCCAGCTTCGTTCTTTCTCAAAACTTTATTATATAGGTGCACTATAAATTCTGGGAAGAACTATTCGCTTCCTTATAGTAATACAATGTAACCATAGCAAAGATGTTATTATATTCAGCCAAGTAATTGCATGAGAGGTATTTTTAACTAAGATATTACAATATTCTTAAATTTTTCTCTGGTAGCTCAAGTGTCTTTTCATATATTATGTAACTGACGACTACTGCATCAATAGCCAAGAAAGAAGGTAGACATATGTTTTTATAATTTGTATCATGAATTTCGAGAGATAAACTAAATTAATTAATCATGTTTTTCGGTTTACTAGCGTAATTAACTAAAATCGCGGGTTACTCACGTGAATATACGCGCGTGTGCGCGGTCGCGGCGATGTCGCGCAGCTCACTGGCTGGCATTGGCGCTCGCCTCGGTGTTGCTACTTGCGCTGCGAGCTTACGCTGCGAGCTGCTCATGAGGAAGAACCCCTCTGTGGTTCGAAACTAGTAGAGGTTTTCTCAATATATTCACGTGAGTAACCCGCGATTTTTGTTAATTTAGAATGTCTCACGATAGTTATTATACTCGCGTAATGTTTAGGGAGTAGCAACGAGAAGTCGTCGTATCATGTGTCGCGAAATGCTACCTCTGAGCTTTCAAAATAATTTGAAACTAGTCGAGTTTTTCGTCAAACAGTTGGTTGAGTAAAATGAAAAAACGTACTAATTGTAATTTTTGTAAAATAAGACCTAAAATAAAATGTTGAAACTATAAAAAACAAGCAATTTAGTGCCACTACGCCGTGTGTAAAGAGCCTAATACAAACCATTACGATAAAACAGGATTTCGACCGCTTTTAGTTTTATTCCTCTACAAATTTTGACTTTCACCTTTCTGCAAGGCTAGGTAAAATGTTTATTACTATTGGCCCATAAACTTCAATGCTGAAATACGTAGCCAGACCCGAAATAGTAAGTACGAAAGCACTTACCACTTCGTCTGAATCTGTATTTATTTTTACGGTTTTATGTTTTATGTTACATTGTTTTAATAGACGTTTTTAAATTTCCATATATTTTCAAGGCCCTTAACATACAAAAATAAATAAAAATCATTTCAAATGAATACTCTCTATAATATTTGAAGCTTAAACTATTGAGCGAAGTCGACTTATTTCATACCACACCCGGGTCTCATAGTACGCCAATAAACTAAGTAAGATAGTTCACAAAAACAACATTAAATATTATCCGATACAAAGAATTTGTATCACGATAAAGACTTACTATTTTATTTATACATAACATACATACATAACATCACGCCTTTTATCCCCGAAGGGGTAGGCAGAGGTGCACATTATACCACTGTACAATATAACACCCACTTTTCACTATTTATGTTATGAGTCCCATGTAATAGGGGGTGAGCCTATTGCCATATACCGGGCACAATTCCAGACTCCGTGCTACTACTGAGAATATTTAAAAACCCCAGTAATACTTTGCCCGACCCGGGAATCGAACCCGAGACCCCTTGCCCGGCAGTCGCACTTACGACCACTCGGCCAAAGAGGCAGTCCATTTTATGCATGTGCATTTTATTTATGTAATAACAAAAACAATTACTCTCTAGAAATTAGTTCCCCACAGCATTTATTGATTCATTAATATTAAAGCAGTGTCATAACAAGTTTGTGTGAGCAATACTCGAGTCCCAGACACAGCGACCTCGTGTAACTTTAGTGGCTATTGAGACCTCTTTTATTACATACAAGGGACACAGAAAATGTCAATTGGAATTCGATTTCGACTGTTATTGAGGCACTTGATTATATTCTCTGATGAAGTATTAAAGTTCAAAATTGAATGTATTTTCTGTGGTGCAAACGTAATTTTTCTTATAAGATTAAGAGATATTAGATGAAAAAGATTAGTAATGGTTTTGGGATCAGTTTTAGATAACGCTGATTCATGATTAGAGTATCTGAGTGAGGTCAAGAGTTCAAATATCTGATAAAGTTTTTGGTGGTAATTCTAGACCTATTTCTGAGACTTTAAAACCCAACTTCGATAAAATTATCTAACCTAATTTCTTTCAGTAGTCTAATTGTGATTCATAACCCTGCAAAAGTCAAAAGTCAAAATCAGTAGATCAAGAAGGCACTTTTCAACGTCAAACCAAAATATTGAAATATTAAAAAAGCAAATTGTCAGTCTATCGGTCAGTCCTCTAGTAAAAATATTTGCTCGTTCCAAAGTGTAGATTCCTATGGAAAAGAACCTCCATAGGTTACTCTTTTTCAATCAGGTTCACAATACAATATTCTTGGTTACATTGTTTCGTTGCGTCTCATGCATGCAATGTGGATGCCAATCATCGAGATTATGACTTGACGAATTTACTAGGGCTTTCAGGAGTAGTCTTTCATCTAATGACTTCCATTTGCAATGACAGTTCAAGCTACTTCATCAATAGTCCCTAATAGGCCACAGTAATTAAGTAACACCTAAACATACTCACAAAGCGATACGGAATTAACTCTGAATGAATTAAACCCTCCATTATATACTAAGCCAATTAATTACTGTAATGTATAAGTGGCCCAAGAGACAGATTATATGGTTAGCTTAGGTGTACATAGACATAGTAAGGGTCCATGCAGACGCCCATACAAGTAGTGCGTAGAATGATTCAGCTGATATCACACAGACAAAAACGATTTATCATTTTCTAGACAATGTGATGACCTTTTTGTTGTATACATAATGTTATAACTTCACGCTTGTGAAGCCCACGCACACTATATTAAAAAGTAGACTGAAGCTTACTTACTTTAGTTCTAGTGCTAGTTAAAAAAAACGTTGTCAAACACTAGGATTTTCTTCAATGTCATGGGTGCATTTACAAATATACATCGCAAACCCGGAACAACAATCTGTGGATCACACAAAAAGTTGTTCCGTTAGTTGTGTAGATATAAATATCTTATAAAGTGCCTCACTAACGCTTTAGATTATATAATTTACCAGTAATATTAGCTGTAAGAGTTGAAATGGATAAATAAATAAATATTTATATAGATTAAATTAAAATAATTTATAATAAGATTCCCAATGAAATAAAAAATACAACAATAATTAGATTTAAAAGGTCTCAATAAACTACTATTAAACAAATGCTTTAACAAATGCTTACTCAGTTGAAGAGTTCCTTAATGATAATTTTTCTTGGCAATTTTAATTGACATACTAAATTTTTATTATTATATTATTATTATACTAAATTTATTTTAATTATAGGAAGTATTCTATTGATGTCTCTAATGTACGTACCTCATATATTTGTATGTCTATTACGGCAAAAGCAAAACACAGTAGACTATATTTATATGTAAGACCTTATTATGTAAACTACCTATGTTTAACAAATAACTGATTCTGTTTCTGATTCTAATATTTCAAATAATGTATTCAATCGAATATTGAGAGCGCGATGATAATGAGTACACATACGGCAAGAGTATTATTTCCATACACAACAACCTTTATAAAATTCATTAAAACTAAAAGGTATCGCCATCAAAATATCAAATAACACAATTAAATTCATACCATGCTAAGCTCCAATGATTATGGTTGCCCACATTTCAATTATGGACATATAATCCTATTACACATGTACGTTGGAATAGACCGCACATTTGTCTGTAATAACTTATACAATAACCAGATTACTGTCTCAATATTAATAATCAGGTAAGATTGGGATGAGACTATAGCTAATTGGAAGAATTAATATTGGATTATTTTGCAATAAAGCATCACTCTTTTATCTGTAAAGATAAATAAAATTAGAGTGTCTGTTTGTAATATTTCAATAACCGCTTTTTACTACATGTATATGAATATACATACGATGCACACTCCAATATACTATTTTTCTGTTTGTACTAGCTAACCACTGGAATGGCTGGACCGATTTTGCAAAACTCTTATTGACAGGTAACTGCTGTACTAAATAGTAACATAGGCTATTTATATTAAAGTTATGTTCTAAAATTCATTTTCTATGTAAATGAAGTCGCGGGCAATAGCTAGTTAAAAAATAATAATAACGTAATTCACGTCAACAACGTATAAGAAGGCACTGGTGATCGAAGGCCTCTTACACGAAGAAGATTTGAGTATTAATCACCACGCTTGCTCAATGCGAGTTGGTAATTTCAAACTTATAATTTGGAATTATAAGCCCAGGGTTTCCTCAAGAAGTCTTCCTTCACCGTTTGTCAGTGGTGTCTAATGACGTAATTGTGTTGGGGTGAATAACAAATCACTACATAGTATAAAACAAAGTCGCTATCCGCCGTCTGTCTGTCCCTATGTATGCGTAGATCTTGACAACTAACCAACGGATTTTGATCCGGTTTTTTTAGTAGATAGAGTGATTATTAAGGAAGGTGAACCTATGTATAATACATGCATATTGCATCCGTGCAAAGCCGGCGCAGGTCGCTAGTGAAATATAAAACAAGGTGCACATTACGATGTCGTTTCTGATGATGATATTCTGTTTTTATTAATGGCGATATATATATTATCGGGATTTTTAAAATTTTTTGAAGTAGCACGGAGTTTCAATTTGTGCTGTAGGCAAAGCAACAGAGTCACTTCTATAACACGAAATTAAAAACTTATCGTTTAAAAAGTAAATGTTATATTGAAAATTTTACACTACTTTTTTTAAGGGGGGAAAATAATCGAATGACTTCTTCCGCCTGGGTGAGGCGAGAGGGAGTGTCAGACTCTTACTGACTAAAAACCACCCCGTTCCTTCTCCTGCGCTTCGAGCCGGAGCCCCGGTAACCCGTTAGGTTCTCCGCGGCAAATTTTACACTATAGCCTTAGAATTTCAATAACGAGACATTATTATAATCCTGTTTTAGCTTTATAAGTAACAGTTGTAATCTAGAAAATTACATATTGAAAACTCAATAAAACTTCATATTCTTTCTGTATACCGCTAAGATGCATTGCCATTTAGAACTACGAGAAAGCAAATTCATGTAGAGATGAAGTAAGATACCTTAGCGAACGTACACTAGTGCACACTTGAAGGTACCTTCTTGCATAAGTACCACAATAACCCATTTACTAAAGAAGGTACTAAAATATTTTATGACTTGTAAATATTTGAGCAGTATTTTCGTACTCTGTAGTGAATGTAACATCGCGGATGGTAGATAATAAAGTTAATGGTAATAATCTCTCATGTTTGTTTGGGAGAAACCAAGATTATTTTCTTTAATTTATACTAGTTCTACACTATGGTTTCATTGGAGCATTTAGTTCTACAGCTTAGGCTGTTATATACTTGAAAAAAAAATGATTTTTGATTTGTTTTCAATACCGCGTCCTAGTACCGCGATAAAATTAACCAAATTAATGGTCTCTGCAATACACGTGTACATAATATTTTTTTAACATTACACCACACTTTTTTTTTTTTTAAGGGGGAAAATCATCGAATGACTGCTCCCGCCTGGGTGAGGCGGAAGGGAGTGTCAGACTCTTACTGACTAAAAACCACCCCGTTCCTTCTCCTGCACGTCGAGCCGGAGCCCCGGTTACCCGTTAGGTTCTCCGCGACACATTACACCACACTAGGTATTTCTCATGTGTCGTGGGTGCGTTTACAAACATACATTTTAAAATGCACATGATACCCAGACCCGAAACAATAATTTGTGGATCACACAAAGAGTTGCTCCGAGCGGCAATCGCATCCGCTACACGTTGCGCGGCAGCCAGGGCACCAAATTAAATGAAAGAAGAAATAAATAACTGTTTGAAATCCTTGTTAATCTATTTATAATCAACATTAAATTCTAACAACATCAAAAATCACATGTAGTATTTGCCTGCTAGACTATGTTTACCATCCACATAAGAGGGATTTGCCATTATCTTTTCCATTTATTTTGGGCTTTTTTGAGGGGGAATATCATCCAATGACTTCTCCCAGCTTTGGGTAAGGCAAGAGGGAGTGTCAGACTTTACTGACTAAAACCACCCCATTCCTACTCATGCTCTTCCAGTCGGAGCCACGGCAAACCATTAAATTCTCCGCAACTCCATTGACACGTGGACTGGATATTGCACTTTAAGGTTGATATCAGAGCGCGCTGCTTGGTCTTCATCAATTAAGTAGTCCCTTATTGAGGCACTCTACACCCACTAGAACAGTACGAGGTGATGACAAAATACACTCTAATTTATCGGCACAACTTCAGCATCAATTAAGAGTAGATACCTAAGCTTGTAACAATCCTAGTACATCTGTAGTATATTAATAGCGGTGGATGTTATGCGCTGTACTGATAACTGATTAATCCCGCATCGGCCGCCTGGTACAGTTTGTAACTGACTATATCTGTCTGTATATTATATCACAGCTCTCAACGTAACGGATATTCAGATTCGGATATTGATAAACATTTTGCCTGTTTCATCGAAATAGTTTACATATGGGTTTGTGTATTAATTATTTTCGATTTAGTTAAAAGCTTTTTAAAAAATCAACAATTTTATCATTATTTTGCACTATTCATATTATTTACTCGTTTATCTTCGTACGCATATGAATCTATAACATTTTAAATCGTATACCTCGTTTTACTAATGGACAATCAATTCTATTTTAATGTATTAAAAGTGCCTGAATTTAATTTAATTTTAAAATTATTACGAAATGTTTAATACAATTTAGAGACAATGCAAGCATTGCAGATATTATTTTAAGTCTTGACGACATCAAAAACCCGAACTTCAGCGACTTTTATTCGTAAGAAACGAATTACTAAGAGTGAGAGACCATTAATTCTACGTCATTGTTACGGCTCACCGGGGAGTGCCCCAGGCACTCAAGCACTCCGAGCTGCGATGCTGATGAATCAATTACAAGTAAAGTAACCGAATTTTGATGATATTAGACTAGAAGAATAATCATTAATCGAAAATTTTTAGTATTAACAAGAAATCTTGAACAAGTATATGTTAATATCAATCCGCCTTGAGCAAGCTTGGTGATCAATGTTCATACCTTCTCCATGAAAGAGAGGCCTTTGCGCAGCACTGGACATTTATAGGCTGATGATGATGATGATGATGACAAGTCAACTGCTGTTAAATAAAATCTTTGATGATTAAATAGTGTAATAGCCTGTGTTTGGTTGACTATGGAATAATGCATACGTTACACGTGGGTCCGGAGCAATAATTTCATTGATCATTTTTAATTTCGGTTAATAAGTCTTAAAGTCGTTTGGTTCTAAATCATCTAGCTTGTCTCTTAAACTAATTGTTACCACTAAACCAACAAAATAGTCAATCTCACTTACAAGTTCAATGAACACATGACACTTTCACCCTTATGGGTATCAACATAAAGGTTCTACACGAAACCGTTCAGTCGAAACAGACTATTGACGCCGTCGACGTCTTTAAAACGTTCCCCAGAGGAAATTTTTTGTAGGCTTTTACACAATTTTATTTGTGTTCTGCCCTCCCGAGGGACGCATGCTTCTCATTCAAAACAATTACAGTACGCTTAAAAGGTAGGAATACCGCTCCAGTTGAAATGTGAAAATGCTTTGTGACGGTTTTTTGTGTGATATAATTTTAAGTACAATTTTGAGTATGTGGTAGTGATTTGGAATGGAATGAAAATAATACGTAACACCTGTATGCTTTCCAAATAAAATTTTCGTAAAAACATTGAGTTTGGTGTTGATCCTATAATTCTAATGAATGTCTTTATTTTAGGTGTCACCAACATTCATTTTGTCCTTGCCAATGTTTGGGTTCTCACTGACTTACATATATCTTTCAAGATTTGACTGTGACATAAGTTTGACTTAACTTACTTGTAATGATTACTCACTAATGTATCTATGAGTGTAAAAATACGAACAGAATGAAAAACCCTCAAAATTATAAAACATTTCAACTACCTTATTACATTCAAAGAAAAAGAGCTTACAAAATTCTAGCATCCTTTGTTTTCTGAATATTATTCTCAGTTCGTGCCAAAATAGATACAGATGATAATAAAAATTGTCTTTTATTTGTTTTGTGTCTACCTTTTGTGTTCTTGTAAGACTTATTCAAAGCTGGTCATTATCTTTTATGTCCCTTGTGTATGGATGCAGAAAATAATTACTAATATTAATACTTTGGGATCGTCGTCAGCGAGTGAAATGGAGGAATGATATTCCGATTTATTTGATTTGGATTATGTAATGACAACATTTCAACGTTTCAGACAAATACTTTAGTATTTGTAGACTGCCTCGTTGGCCGAGTGGTCGCAAGTGCGATTACCGGGCAAGGGGTTTCGGGTTCGATTCCCGGGTCGGGCAAAGTATTACTGGGTTTAAAAAAAAAACTCAGTAGTAGCACGGAGTCTGGAATTGTGCCCGGTATATGGCAATAGGCTCACCCCCTATTACATGGGACTCATAACATAAATAGTGAAAAGTGGGTGTTACATTGTACAGTGGCATAATGTGCACCTCTGCCTACCCCTTCGGGGATAAAAGGCGTGATGTCATGTTATGTTACTTTAGTATAATATTTGAACTCCTCCACTGGCATGAATCGTAGACTCCAAACATAGAACAATTCTTGTCTAATTTTTACGATCAATGTCATATAGCATGGCACCTGATCAACCAAATCCTATTTTAGTGAATTAGTTTCACAATCAAGTTGGAAATACCCTATAAACAAACCAACCCTAAAAATTACAAAATAGTTTCAGTGCAAAACCAATATTGCCTTATTGTTCTTATACGAAATTCCTGACACATGTTTCCGCATTGCTTCGCCGTTTTCCGCAGCTATCAATTCAAATTACATTTCTGTCAATCAAGGTCCATAAAACATTTTAGGGATAAAAAAAATATTTTGAAAATCTGTTAAGCTATCGGAGTTGGGCAGACCTCTCTGTATTTGTAGAATGGGAACACTTATCGCATCGTCGCCTTGCTAATGGACTGTCGAGGCCGGATGTATCGCTTTTAACGCAAATAACCGGCACCCTCGAATCGATTACGACCGCGAATTTTGGCAGAATACGGACGGCGATTTGTCTAACAGGTGATGGTAGGGTTGGACATACGAGTGACTATATTTTACATTGGAAACTCACTCGCCCTTCTGATACATGACACTTATAGTTTATCATTACTTGCGATCAGTGGTTTTTTTTATTTATACGTTTTGCATCTCTGACTTACTCCAAAGTACTGCCTCGTTGGCCGAGTGGTCGCAAGTGCGACTGCCGGGCAAGGGGTCTTGGTTGCGATTCCCGGGTCGGCCAATGTATTACTGGGTTTAAAAAAAAAAATCTGTGGTGGCACAGAGTCTGGAATAGTGCTCGGTTGCTATATGCAATAGGCTCACCCCCTATTAAATGGGACTCATAACATAAATAGTGCAAAGTGGGTGATACATTGTACAGTGGCATGATGTGCACCTCTGCCTACCCCTTCGAGGATAAAAGGCGTGATGTTATATTTATCCAAAGTACTATGAAACTACGAACATTAACTTTTGTCGTCAATATGTCGATAACTAAAGTTGCTACTTACCAGATTATTTAATATGAATACTGACTTAACTAGATTACAAAATAAAGAAAAAATCACAGAATTCGTTTTTGATATTTCGAAAAATACTTTTAGTTGACATTATTTCAAGTGACCGTACTACTGCAAAAAACATAGTTGTGCCATCCCTATGTGAATATCGATATAGTGTAGAGTTGGTACCTTCTTGTTTACCAAAACCCCGCTCTAGGTACAAGTAAATATTAGTTTTACTACCTTTTTCAAGTGTCATCCATTTGCTTTGACATACATCAGAGGTTGTGCAATATTGCTGTGGTCAAATATCATTTTAGAAACATAAAAATGCTTAATAGCCGTTTTCATCCACCACCCTCAAATAATACCTAAACCTTTAATCTAACCCTTTACTTGTACTGTATATTTATTTTTATTTATTTAACACTTTATGTACAACTGTATACAATGGCGGACTTAATGCCGAATGGCATGAATGTATAGTGTCACTTATAGGTTGGTGATAACCAAAATGTCGTTAAAAGTCACTTAGGTGTTTTAGCTTAGGGGTTCTTTAACATTTAAGAGCGGTTGGTCAAAAACGTAACGGCAAAAGCATACGTGTCATAGTCTGTTATTGTTACTTTTAATGAAACTTCTGATATAACACCTTCTTTGATTGCCTTTAGCCAAGTGGCAACACGACAAGAACATTACAAGACAGTAGCTTCAAGATTTTAATAATTTTCATTACTAAATTTCTCACTAGTCTAAAATTATGTTTAGTGTACAGCAACAGACTCGCCCCTCCTGTACCCATTCAAGAAAAAAGGGTACTTTATTGTTGTAACGGGGCTACCGTATTTTTTGTTTTTTTTTTATGCAATAAACTGGTAAATGAGGAAATAGATCACCTGATGGTAAGCCACCCATGGCCACCCGGAACAGTGCTACAAGTGCGTTATTGGCCTTTTGGGGATTAGGTATTTGGGGATTATGTAGAATTCAGGGATTAGGGAGAATGAGGAGGGGGTAACGGGGCCTCCAGTAACTTCACTCATACGACGAAACACAATACAAGCGTTGTTTCACGTCGGTGTTCTATGAGGCCGTGGTATCACTTCGTGCCGAAGCAAATGTAGCAAGAAAATTGTTTGACCAATCACTACACTTATCAAATATTAAACGTCCAATAGTGTAACACTAGTTAATTCCCAATTGGACGAAACACGAGAGGAGAAGCACTAGTGCCATCTAGTGAGCATTACAATTATGATTCGCACTTGACTTGGCTTACGCCTTGTTCATTCATACCAACTAAGTTCATCAAAGCGTACTAATATTTTATTTAGTCCCCGTCAAACAGTGTCACATAAATAATACATTTTACCTTCAAACTGTCTAACTAGAGTCTAGTTCGACATTTTAGTGAACATCCCATGGGTCCTTGGTAACATGTGCATACATTATGTTATGTTACTGCTAAAACCAACCTTATATCCATCTGACATAGGAATCAAAATCGTTAGGGAAATACTTTTTGGTTACCATGTGTCAGTAAAATGATTTTATGCTACATCAGATCAGCAGTTTTTTGTTTTTAGTTGAAACATGGTTCATTTCATTTCATTTGCGAAAAAAACCTTTGATCAGCAGTAGCTGCTTATAGACTTATAGACTGTATAATGGTTTAATTATCATTAAGATTGATGATGAAAACGGTTCATCGTTTGTTCTGTTTCGTTGGTTGAATAAAGAGTGTCAATTTTTATACTATAACAAAACGTTTAGTGTCGTTTATGTCGTGGTGGGGGGTTAAGACGCCCGCTTCTCATGCATGAGGGTTCGAAATCTACCAACGGCAAGTACCAATTTGATTTTTTCCGAGTTATATGTACTTTCTAAGATTATTTAGACACCACTGACAAACGGTGAAGGAAAACATCGTGAGGAAACTTGGACTTATAATTTCTAAATATTAGTTTGAAATCGCCAACCCGCAATGAGCAAGCGTGGTGATTAATGCTCAAACCTTCTCCGTGTGAGAAGAGGCTTTGCTCAGCAGTGGACACTTATGGGCCGTTGATGATGATGAAAACGTTTAGAGTCATCCTTTAATTTGCGAAATAGTTATGAAGGTTTCGCATAAGTTTAGTGGTTGGGTTGCGCAATGAGTTGCGGTCTTATTAACAAGGAACAATTCATTGTCTCAATATTGTCCCGGATCTGAATGCGATCTGAATGTTTGTAAACATTCACGTCACACCAAAAGAATCTTAACGTGAAATCTCTTTTTTTTTGTTCGAGGTGGAGTGTTTGAAAACACTGACTGTATTTCAGTTATGATCTGATTTCAGTGGTTCTCATACACGAGCGTGCGCTATCGAAACCTACCAAATAGAAAGTACCAATATGACTTATTCAGAGTCATAATTATGTATTTCCTAAAATTATTTATTACACCACTTACTAATTAGAAAAATTGAAATTAAAAATTAAAAGTCCAGGTTTCCTACCTAGACTTCTAATTTCTAATTATAAATCTGAAACAGCCAACCCGCATTGAGCAGTGATCAATAAAACCTTCTCCGTATGTGAAGAGGCCTTTGCTCATGGGCACTTATAGTCTGTTCGTGATGATGATGATTTCAGTAATGGTCCATTAAGTAATCAGATACGAATTTATAATATTACTAAGTTGACCCACAAAACACGACATTCATATAGGATTTTGTATGGTTTCCTCAAGTTCTGGCAAACCCTTACTTCAGATTCAACAATAATAACGATGAAACTACCTCGTATAGCGTTATCAAACAAGTTATTGATACTAAAACAAAACTGCTATTATAATAGTTGGAACTTATTAACGGTAATATAACAGGGAGATAGCGATATAACTGCTTCGTTGGTTAATGAGCACCTCTGCCTAACCTTTCGGAGATAAAAGGCGTGATGTTATGTTATGTGATAGCTAAATAACTCCTTATGTAGTTCATCATCAACAGCCTATAAATGCCCACTGCTGAGCAAAGCGTCTTCTCACATGGAAAAGGTTTGAGCATTAATCACCACGCTTGCTCAATGCGAATTGGCGATTATAGACTTATAATTAGACATTATAAGCCCAGGTTTCCTTACTATGTTATCCTTCACCGTTTGTCAGTGGTGTCTAGATAATCTTAGATAGTACTTATGTAGTTATCAACTTGATAATAATGGAAATTGTAATGTAAGTGGTGGAGAGAATTTTTTAAGATTTATTAGCGTTATGGTCAAAGTCAAAATATTTATTTAAATTAATCCTTAATTTGGTAATTTTGAAACGTAATGTCCGTCCATCTATCTGTGAGTAAAGCGAAGTGTTACATGTAATATCATTGTACACAATGAGGCAAACAAAAGAGAAAAAATATCATATCATACGAACAATTATGACGCCCGATTAGACAAAAATGTAGTTGCAATTTAAAATTGAAATTCTTGATTACTCATTCATCGATCTAGTTTCCTGGCATAAATGTAGGTATGTAGGAAAGATCAAGTTTGGGCCTGACATGATTTGTTAATTTTATACATTAACATTTCTGTTCACTCTTTCGACAAGATTTTTTATTAAATTTATCTAGGATGCCAGTTGACCAATAAGTCATTGATAGTTCCTTAGTCTCTGCCTACCCCCATGGGAGACAGGCGTGATGTTATGTATGTATGTATGTATATCATTGATAGTTTTCATTATAAGTATTTAAACTAACAATTCCTTAAGACAATCTAAATAATCTTCGTTAAAAATGGCCATTATTCTCAATTATTACATAACGTCAAGCCTTTTATCGCCGAAGGGGTAGGCAGTGGTGCACATTACGGCGCTTAATGCCACTGTACAATATAACAACCACTTTTCACTATTTATGTTATGAGTCCCATGTAATAGGGGATGAGCTTATGCCATCTACCGGGCACAATTCCAGACTACATGCTACCACTGAGATTTAAAAAATACCCAGTAATACTTTGCCCGACACTATTAACAGAACATAAAATCCATTAATATATATTAGTAAGAAAACTGATATATATTCTATGAAAAATACCATACCAACAACCAATGCCAATCATAAGGGTAAAATCCACGACCCCTCACATAACAATATAATAGGAAAACCTATTTACCTACTTCACAAGTAAAGGACGAGAACGCGTCACCCTTTTTTGAATAAACACGAAACCTCATTCGTCGATCGACATTTTAATTACTTTTTTAAATTTAAATACCTTGATTAACTTCCACAGGAGCAATGATTAATGTTTTTGTGAAGTGTGAGGTGTAAGTTACCCGAAGAAGTTTGTGCCTACTTCATTAAAAGGATTGATTGCTTTAGGAAATAATTTTTCATTCTAAAATGTGAAGCTGTCGCGTGAATTGGTGGCTACTTTAATTAAGTATATTGTAAGAGCTATTTAATGTTGACCGCAGCTTTTAATTTCCGATTCATACATCAGAAGTAAAATGTTTGTAGGTTAAAAACCCCTGCTCGAATTTATTCACCGTTTGATTTTTTACAAATATACCAAAGCTAATATATCACAGTACGAACACTCATTCTAACAAAATTGATAAATCTCCATCAAAACATGACGTAAACGTATCATAAATACTAAATTTCATCGAAAAAATCTACGAAAACGCCTCGTACTAGGTATGATTAAATTTATGGATCGTAAAAATTCTTCGCAGAATCTTTATCACCGAGTACCGAGTTTTTATCTATGTGGAACCTACATAAATCCGGAAAATAAGGTACATAAATCACAAAAACTTGTCACATAGAATGTATGTAGATTTAAAGCTTATTAACATTTATTTCAACTTACAGCGGTTAGTCACGGCTTTACGATACATTTGCAAACTTACCATCGATATAATCCAAGTACAATCAACGACACAATCGTCAAATGTCTATACACACACACAAAACCGGCATACTCCATTGCACTTTTACATACACAGTAACTCACTTATACTACAAAATTTGAATTATCGTATACACTACGCGAAGAGTCGATCGAGAAGAAAAGTGGTTCAATAAAATTAAGAAATAATTTTCTAAATCGATTTCGGTACACTTACGCGGTAAAGGGAACGTGTTGGAATTTTAAATATTATTGTTAATTTTTACATCGGCACTGTCGAGGGCGCGGTTATAACGCGGTGCGGCAAGGCGCGCCGCTCCACTGACGGCGTTTGACGGGGAGGCGGCAGTGCGCATGCCTGCCCGCGCAGCCTCGTCTGAAAAGGGATGAAAATGGCGCGTGCCGATTGTTAGCGAACGGACGCCGAATTGTGACGAATATTTCTCAGCTGCCGTGACGCGGCCCTCGTTAACGGTACCTCCGTAACGTCGTACGGCGATAAATCGCAGTTAATTCTGTTATTGTGTTACGGATTTATGGGTATGTTGGCTTATTGTGAATACGTATTGCTTTATAATGGCGTCATGTAATTTTATGCGAACACACAAGACGTATTCGGTTGGGAGTAAATTAAAACGCGGCGGCTGCCTCTAACGAAATTTTCTCAGCGGAGCGAAGCGAGCGGGAGATTTCATCAGAAGATCAGCTATTTATATAATTGCATTGAATAACTTGTTTTAAATCTTAACAGGCAGCGGTGAGAGATAAGTAAGCTCTTCGGAATGATCACTTTTTAAAGTTACTAAAAAAGTGGAACAGGTAAAGATTACACACTATTGCAACAGGAACTACCGCTACTGATCAAAGATTCAATCCATATTATCCATATTCCAAGTCCCCAGACCGAACTGAAGACAAATTTCCTTTTACTATCTAATCACATATGTAAATTTGGTTCCACTCCAAATTGCCTTACTGAAAAAGTTTTCGCTTCGTACCCAAAGTCAGCGAAAACCGGAGGCTGTTGACTCTACAGCTCGGCGATGTTCGGGTGTCTTCGGATATCATCGGCTGGTCGTAAAAGGAACGCTATTTTACGAGTACACAGTTACACGGTCAGACTCCGTTAATTTTACGTCTGAGTACGACTTTATGTAGTTTACTTTAAGGTTGTTTTTTACTCGTATTCGTGTGACAATCGTTGTAAGTAAGCAAAGAATCGGACCGTGATAGCCTTTTCTGAATTTTTTTCCGGTTATCTTTCTTTGAGTAAAGGGATGAACATGTGTGCTGCAAAAAATATGTATTTGCTCTCTTTGCTAGTTATGTTTCCATAGAACCTACGTAAACAACCACCTAAATGTTAAGTTATGGAGTTATTTTAAGTTGATATCTTTATTTATTTGGTATTTTTATAATAACATACTAAAAAATATAATGAGTCACTTGGCATTTACACCCACTTCACTGTATAAAACAAAGCGAAGAGAATGGTAATTTGTATATGTATATCTTCAGATTGATTATATTGTATAGCTGAAGAGGTTTCAATCATTTTCCCACAAAGCTTTGAAATAAATACAGTTCATAAAATACGTAATGGTGAATAATGCTATTTACTACAGACAAAAAGCAAAAATGAATATAAAATAAGAAAATCCTATTTTATTGAATTCTTGAAACTCGTTCAAAATCTGTTATATCTTGAGTATACCATCTGTTACTGGAAATATGAACTATTGGCAAAACGTGGATAAGTTCAAAAAGCATTTTATAAAAAAAATATTATAAAATGGAAAAATCTATGAATTCACATGCAGTAATAGCGGTATTATCGGAAAAATGAATATTATCTACTTTAAAATATTGGTTTAACTCTTTTATCTTTGATTGTACTTTAAAGGTCTGCACGGTTGGTATGGTGGCTGGGAACTGGCTGCCGCGCAACGTGTCGCGGGTTCGACACAAAAAGTTGTTTCGGGTCTGGGTATCATGTGTATGTGAACTTGTATGTTTGTAAACGCACCCATGACACAGGAAGAAATCTTAGTGTGAGAATGTATTTTCAAGAAAAGAAAATGGAAGATGTAGTTATTTATTAAACTACTTTGTAATTTAGTAATTCTAGTAACTTGTAGTGTTATTATAGATAATTGTTTGGTCGTTGAAGTGGTTATAAGGACGACTATCAAGATAGGAGTAAAATACCTAGTGTTGCATTATTCGATCATATAATCTCTTCACCGGTTAACTGTTAATTACAAATGCTTAAAAATAGTCAAATACGCTCAAACATCGAACGCCTGTCGATTTGCAAACATGCCTGAAATGAGCATGCTAATTTTTTATTTATTTATTTATTTATTTATTTAATCTTTAATGTACACAATTTTAATATGGCACATAAGGCGGACTTAATGCCATATGGCATTCTCTACCAGTCAACCTTAGGGTTTAAATAGAAAATCTGCGAAAAATAAATTTTGACCAACATTCCAACACACATACTACTAAGTGACGTCAATTGTGTACTTTGCTTAATCACTAATAAACTATTTCGACTGTTCAAACTACATTTAAAAAAAAACAATCAGTCGAACAAAGTACCTACTCCTTTCATTAATTGATTTTATGACCAACTTAATTTTCCAGCATATTTTTATGAATTACTTACGCTGTTTGACGCTAAAAAAACGTGAAGTCACAATACACAATCGCGTACAAAATTCATAGAAAACTGTCGTTGTTGACAGTTCGAAAAAGTATTGAATTTGATTAGTTGTCAAATTCAGTATTGAAGCATGCTTTCGTACTTGAAATTAGTATGTGTACCTTTAAAATTGTGATGTTATATATATAACATCTAATAGTAAAATCAAAGGAATAATAAAAAAAGTTTTTCAGTTAGTAATAATACCTCTAGAAGGGCCTAAGCAAGTATACTTTATTCATAAAACGACTTAGAAAAACCTTTTTTACATGAAGATATGAGAAATTAATTATCTTTCTTTACATAGAATTAATTCCTTTGTTACCGGACGGTAAAAGCGGTAAGAGGACTTTTACCATCTCATCGGGGAAGGAGGCTTAGAAATTTTGAGATAATCGTATTATCTCAAAGTTAAATATGGATTTGAGATTAAATATAATTCCTATTGACCAGTATTTATGGGTACTTGCGGGCTATTTGTATGCCGACCGTGTAACGAAGAGATGTAGACTATCTAACGTTTGATATCTTAGGTTGGTTGTTGAAGTAGTTTTGGGGTGAACGTAAACTATGGGGGTATTGTTTGCAGTAGTTTTGATTAAAAATATAATAAATTTCTGCATACAATACCTCTATATTTGTATAATACTTTCTATTGAAAGCTATTTATAATTTAATGCGTAGAAAATACCCCACACTAGGGTTATCTCATTTTTTTTTTAAGCGCATACTGAACTGAAACAGATGGCAATGTTGTTAAAATTTTCTTGTTTCTATTTAAATAAAATGAAAATGACATACACATTACTTCAAGACCCGTAACAATAATTTTTGGATGCTACAATGGGTTCTTCCGAAGCCAGAACATGTGACGCATAAGCGACTTATTTTTAAGAAGAATAACATTTTCCGCCTTTAATGAACCCCTTTTAACCACATGGTAGGTACAATGTGCATAAACCCACAAACCCCGTCTAATGGCAACTTAAAACTATCCAACACTTGTCTATTAGACATCACTAAACCGCTCGTAATTAAAAACATTCCGCAAAATTGTTAACAATTGTGTTAACGACTGTACGAACGCAGGTCAATGTACTCCTTTTTGTCAATTTCCTTTATTACATTTTCAACGTTATACTTTTGAGGATAGAGTTGAAATTTCAATGAATGAAATTGAGAGATTGGGGTAGGTTGATTAGCTGTCCAGTGTGAATGACATAGCTGTACCCTCAAACGATGAACTAGAAGTATTCATGACACTTAGCGCGTACAACTACTGTCCTTAATAGAGGTAGTGTTTACTTTTGGTTTGCTCTTTTATGTGTAACTTAAGTGGGAAATAAGGAGATTTAAACTGTATTAACTAAGCACTAGCATTCATAATAATGTAAGCAAAGGTCGATCTTATAGTACACCCACTTTTTGCTAGTTATAACAATTACTTTCGGGCGAGCGACTACCTCACACTTGCGAGTGGTCGCAAGTGTGGCTGATGGCCAATGCGCCTCGGTTTCGATTCCTGGGTCGGGCATCTATCCCGAGGCGCAAGTATTATTGGGTTTATTAAAAATTTTTCAGCAGTAGCACAGTAGCCTGTAGGTACTGTAGCTTCACTTCCTAGTACATGGGACCTACAACATAAATAGTGAAAAGTGGGTATTACATTGTGCAGTGGCCTTAAGTGCCGTAAAGTGCACCTTTGCCTACCCCTTCGAGTATAAATTGGTTTTATGTTATATTATAATATCATATCATAATCAAAAAAACGTGCTGAGAATTTTTGGAAACTTATACATTACCCGAACCAGGAATCGATCTGTAGGCCACCGTTATTCAGTAGTAGCACAAAATGGATAATTGGATACCTACTAAACAACATAACATAACATAACATCACGCATTTAACCCCCAATGGGATAACTAGGTGCACATTGCGGCACTTAATACCACTATACAATGTACCACCCACTTTTCAGTGTAAACTATACCTACTAAAGTATAACTGATAAACCTATCCGTAGTTTATCACAACCACATTAACTAAACTGAGACGTCTGTTAAATGTTACGTGGACCACGCAGTTAGGGGCGTAAGTAAATTGTTAATTTCTAGAACGCTTGACCCAATTCCCAGCTTGCCGCCAGAGGGCACAGACTAACATTTAACAGAGAGGCAACTGCTTTAATGTTTTTCGAAGCTAAACTTGAAGTACATAGCTGCTTGTTGACTTTATATTTGTTATGTTTAGGAATTAAGTGTTTTGTGTAATAACACTATATTATCTACTTCTGCGCTGTTCCCCGTTCTATTTGGGGTCTATTAAACGTAGCAAAGTCAAAGTCAAAATCATTTATTTCAATTAGGCCAGAAAGGCACTTTAGAAAGTCAACAAAAAATTAAAAGTGAAGCTTTTTGCTCATTCCAAAGTGTAGATTCCTATGGAGAAGAACGAGCAAGAAACTCCATAGGTTAGTTACTCTTTCTCAATCAGGTTTTACAATACAATTCTCTAGTTACATAGTTTTGTTGTTGCTCCGGAACGATGGGCAGGAGTAAGAACTGGGTGATTTTTAGTCAATAAGAGTCTAACAATCCCTCTTGCCTCACCCAAGTAAAGGTTATTGAAGGATTTTCCACCCTAAAAAAATACCACTCCGTTTATTCGGTTCGGAAAATTTATAACCCCAATCTTTCTAATCCCAGGCTCCCCAACAACCCTCAAATTTCCCGTCTCCAGAAGGCCAGTGCTCTACAGTTTCATGTATCTATGGACGGCGTCGATTGCTTACCATCAGGTGATCCGTTTGCTTATTTACTAGATATCTCATAAAAAAATAATAGGAGTGTCATCACACTCAAAATTTATAGTAGTAGGTAGAAAGGGTGTAACATTTCTGTTCTCACATTATTATACTCTTTGCCTTTTAGCACAGCTTTCATGCACTGCTTGACTTATGATTTATTTTGCAAATACGTTACTATTGTAACTGCCGGCTGTTAGTTTGTTTTATTCGTACTTATTACGAAACAACTGGCGCATTCTATGAACTGCCAGTATAGCTGTCAAATTATATTTTGGCAGCGATTTATTTCTGTCGGCTCGCATGTTGTAAGAAGGTATACTCAGCGTGAAATCCCAGGTCAAAATTACACTAAAAGTAGGCAGTGTCAGTTCTGTTGTTACTTAAGTAAAATGTACCCGGATGACGGAGCTTTGCTTGGTGTTTTTTTATTAGTCGACGACATTTTGTTAAAATTAAATCTAGGTAGATCGGTTTATCGCACCTGAAACTCCCTGAATACTGAATTATAAGAATTGCGTTGAAGCAGTCTCCGAGATCGAGATCGCTGATATACATATAATCATCAATATTATTGTATACTAGTAAACCCGGCGAACTCTGTTTCGCCACCATATGGCTTCGTTTTATGTAACATTTCGTTTGGTGATTAAAAGATGAAGAAAACTTTTTTTCTTAAATTTTCTTTTCTATAAACCTCACGGAGCCCGAGACCTTTCCAACGAATGAAAAACCGTAGAAATCGGTTCGTGCGTTCTGGAATTATAGCGTCAAGAAGGAAAACCCGACTTATTTTTATATAGTAGATATCAATTTTTAAAATATTCGTTCAAAGGTTTTATATTCTAGAAGTTTCAACAATAATAGTTTCTAGATCGAAGCTCTCAAGATTATCAATTCTCTAAGTCAATATGATGTAACCGTAGCTGGACGGGATTCCCCAAGCGCTTGCTAATATTACAATACGGCCACAATCATTTGAATAGAGGCGATGCACTGTACCTCTGCATATCCTGGTGCCTCGAGGCTTTGTAGGGTCTGGTACGAGGCATAAACTTATTACAAGACCAATCAAACTTATGATTCGTTGTATTTCTGTAATAGGTTACAACATACACTTTTATACGTCAATATTGTTGAACTTACCTAGAAACACTTGTACAAACTTATGGTCATGGCCTCTTCTGGCCATCACTTCTACTCGTGTTAAGCGATTATTTAGTGTCAATACATTTTCGTTAAAAACAATTATTTCGTTATTTCTTTTTTCAGTTTCAGTATTTTGAAAAATGTATTCAGTTGGATAATTTAAAGATAATCATGCTACGAAAAGGCAAAATATACGTGTTTTTATAATAGTAGGAATTCAATAAATAACTATGAACATATGTCCGCCAATCAGCTAATAACTGAACCATTTAAAAGCCAATTTTGATAACGGTTAACAAAGTTTCGACCTGAGCTAAAACTGCAAATCCCGGCGGATCAAAATCTTATAGAAACTCGACTAACATGTGAATTTTATAATGTACTATTTTAACTCAAGTTTTCGTTGTTTTATAATGTCTTTGTTTCCCATTATAATATAATATAATAATTACAATGTTGCCCCACACTAGGGTTTTTTTCCTGTATCGTGGGTGTGTTTACAAAAATACAATTTCACGTACACTTGACACCCAGACCAGGAACAATCATTTGGGGATCACACAAAAAGTTGCACCATGCGGAAATCGAACCCGTCACAAGTTGCGCGGCAGCCCCTAGCCAACCGTGCAGTCAAAGTCAATTACTTCAAGTTTGCCAGACGAAAGATAATCCTGGCTGATATCTATATAAGAATAAAATGATTAAATTAGTTGACCTTGATGACGTGAATTGTGACCAAAAATAGCTCCAACTGTATTAAAAGGTGACCTCCCACTTGAATTCAACTTGAACAGTCCTTAAAATCCAACACGAAGATTAAAATTAAGGCATTTCACACACAAATCACTGAGTGTGCTCTTCAGAAGGGCACCCACTCTTCAATTCTTTTGGGTTCTCACAAAAGGCCGATTAATTGTTTAATTCATTTTTGTAGGGACTCGTTCGAACCACTGTTTATTGTACTAATAATAATAACATAACATCACGCCTTTTATCCCCGAAGGGGTAGGTAGAGGTGCACATTATGCCACTGTACAATGTAACACCTACTTTTCACTATTTAAGTTATGAGTCCCATGTAATAGGGGGTGAGCCTATTGCCATATACCGGGCACAATTTCAGACTCCGTGCTACTACTGAGATTTTTTTAAATCCCAGTACCTACATATGTACATACATGTATATCGCACCCTTATGAAGCCGGAGCAGGTCGCTAGTTTATTAATATACTAAAACCTCCTAAATGTAACAAACACTTTACTGAAAATCACATCAAATTCGGTTGCGCCAATCGCAAGATAATCGCGCACAAACATACAAACATATAGGTTAAACTGAGAACCTCCTTCTTTTTTGAAGTCGGTTAAAATAAGGATTGGGATATCCATGGGAAGAAAAGGAGTAATGAAAAACATATCCTAGTTCGCTGTCAGCATTCAGCTGCTATAAGAAACACAAAAACCAAAACTAAAGGCTGTCTGGTAGAAATCACTATAAGTGATAAGACCGCCTTTATTTATATTTGTCATTTCCTTCTCTGTATGTACTGTATTATTAATGGTGTACAATAAAGTTATATTCTAGAGGTATTCTATTCTATTCTATTCTAAATTAATTTCACAACCATACACGAAATTATGTAAACGCTAGATTCATTAATACTTTTGTTAAACACAGATTATTTTCTAAGATCCAGCTGAAACCACAGTTATCGTTAATATTTACTGTCTAAATACTAGTCTAGGCATTGCAAGTCTCCAAGGCGCTCAGGTTAGAATACTAACAGCCTGTTAGAGCACTAACCAAGTACTGTAGACTTAGGCTTTTGTGTTTACCTACAGAAATAGGATCCTTTACTTGTGCAATCAGATTTCTTGGGAGTTTCGTTTATTTTGTTAATTTTCATATTGTTTGGCCTCTTTCTTTTCATAGTAGTTTTACAAAGATTGAAATTTGAACCTCCTTCGTGTGAGGCCTGAGTACAAGACGTGAGAAGTTATTGGGCGCAAAATAAAGTTTATGTGATGTGAAAGACCGAGGAGCTCTCTAACAAAACCAAGTTTAGAGATAACACAAGTGTGGGAGAGCCATGCTTCGGCACGAATGGACCGGCTCGACTGGAGTGATACCACGGCCTTACAGAAAACTGACGTGAAGCAATGCTTGCGTTGTATTTCGTCATGTGAGTGAGGTTACCGGACGCACAATTCCCCCCTCCTCTTCCCCAATCTCTCCAATCCACGCATCCCAAATAATCTTCCACAAGTATGTGCACACAACATGTCGTTGCATGTCATGTTGTGTGCACATACTTGTGGAAGCATGGTCTGCCATTTACAGTTTGGTATTGTTATTCTGTTGTGTATTTCGCTGTGTTTCTGTTTTGTGTACCTATTAAATAAATAAATAAATAAATAAAAAAAAAAATCCTCAAACTCCTAATCCCCAAAATGCCCAAAAGTCCGGTAACGCACTTGTAACACCTCTGGCGTTCTAGGTTCTAGGCTGATTGTTTACCATTAGGTGATTCGTCTGCTCGTTTACCGGCTTAACCCATAAAACAAAACGATTTTTTATGTAGAGAAGACCCTTAGTTATATGATGATATTACAGGAGTAGAGAACACAATTGTGTTTTTTTGTAGTTTTTTAACTCGTCGAGTACCGGTTTTATAGACACAATTAAAGAACAATAGGCCGCGGTCACCGGTGACCGCTTGGTGTTTGACAGTTTAAGTCCAAATGAATCAGATAAAACCTCTTTAACGTAACGTCATATTTAATCAATTAATCGTAATACTAAGGTATTTTAGAGATACGAAACCTCGGTATCCAGAAGTAATATAAAGAAAGATGGTCGCCCATCAGTTTTATTGTTTCGTTGAAATATTTACTGTAATGATCAGCGTAAAGACAATGCACATTTCTTTAGATGTGTAATTACATTGCTTTTGTAACTAACCTATAAATGTAAGGCTAATATTATAAATACTGGTTTTAAAGAAATGCTATGCTATTATTTTTAAGTAATTGTATTTATTTGTTCATTTTCTTTGATGTTCGATTGACGCAAGGCTAAGTAACAGGGTGCGGAGCAACGTATCACAGGTTCGATTCTGTGTGGGTCACCGTTATACCATAAATTGTTGTTCTTGGTCTGGTTCTGAAGTTATGTTTGTAAACGCCTCCACAATACAGGAGTAAATCCTAATGTCATGTGTAGGAACCAAGTCTTCTTAAAAATATAAATAAAATAAATGAACCGTACCAAAATTGTGTCGCATGTATAAATAGCAAAATTTTCTCCTTACCCTTTCTACCGTCGGTGGGAGCAGATTAATTTTCCATTACATAAATTACTTACTTTCGTGAGACATTGCCCAAAACACCGTAATCTGAACTATATACGTGAAGGTGTCGACAAGTAACGTGGATTTAAGTTACCAGTCACCTTTCATGGCGTGTAACTTAAACCTGTAACTTAGTGCTGAGCCCAGTAATTTTCTACATGAACTGACACGCCTCCGCTGTGATAAATATGTACATTTTGATTTTCGACTGGGTTTTACTATGGATTTTCTTGTTTAAGTTTAGATATATTAATTTTAAAGTTGACTTACTTAAGTCGTTGAAAACGTACTTACGTTTTTACTTTTTCTGAGTCGCCAATTCTGGTTGCCTCATGTCAATGTTTACTATCTGTTTAACTTAAAGATACGTAGCGTAATCTAGCACCTGAACTAATTTCTTACTAAGACTGTCAGTCACATATAGGTTGGTGAAAATCAAAATGTCTCCAAACGTAATTTAGCTTACGGGTTCCTTATATATAACAAGCGTGGTGATTAATGCTCAGACCTTCACCATACAAGAAAAGGCTTTGCTCAGAAGTGAGTACTTATAGGCTGTTGATGTATTTATGTAGGTTTCTTAAAATTTAGGAGAAGTTGGTTTAAACTGGTAAAAGATTGTAGGTGTCTCATTAATGCGATGTAATTAAACAGCCTCGTTGGCCGAGTGGTCGTAAGTGCGACTGCCGGGCAAGGGGTCTCTGGTTCGATTCCCAGGTCGGGCAAAGTATTACTGGGTTTTTAAAAAATTCTCAGTAGTAGCACAGAGTCTGGAATTATGCCCGGTATATGGCAATAGGCTTACCCCCTATTACATGGGACTCATAACATAAATTGTGAAAAGTGGGTGTTACATGGTACAGTGGCATAATGTGCACCTCTGCCTACCCCTTCAGGGATAAAAGGCGTGATGTTATGTTATGTAATTAAAACAGATATGGTATCTAGAAATTCTAACATTTACTAACGGTATATTGGTTCATCATCATAATTTTTACATTAAAATTATTATACTACCAAAAGAACTCTTGAAAATAATAAGCAAAAGAAAAATCTTGTCACTCGACTCGTGATGAGTTAATGTCGTCAAAGTTGCGGAGGCACGCGCAAGCCCTCAGCGTGCATCAGAATTATTAGCCTAATATAATATTTATAACCCTAGAATATGGACGTTATGATAGCAAGGAGATTTACTAAGGGATATACTTTTCTCATGAGATGCTGTGAGTTATAATCTAAGATATTTTTTTTATGCTGCTATACTGCCTCCTTTGCCGAGTGGTCGCAAGTGCGACTGCCAGACAAGGGGTCTCGGGTTCGATTCCCTGGTAGGGCAAAGTATTACCGGGTTTTTAAAAATTTTCAGTAGTAGCACGGAGTCCGGAATTGTACCCGGTATATGGCAATAGGCGCACTCCTTATTACATGGGACTCATAACATACATAGTGAAAAGTGGGCGATACATAATATATAGGGAATAAAAGGCGTGATATCATGTTATATTTTTTTACCAAACAATTTGTACAGCGGCTTCTATTCATATTTTCCCGTGACTACAGCATTTAAAACTGGTAATTGTAAATTGTACAATTTTGAATTAAATTCAAGGTGGAAATTAAAACTTAATTTAGGTAGTTTATCATCGCACTGTAGAAAAATAATTGCAGTAGCAGTTACCATTAATCAAAGTTGTACAGAAGTTCAATTCCTTCAGGTTAAAGGTCAAGGTCTATAAATTCAACATAATGACCTCGTGCGGACTGTCGGTATTATTCAACGTTCACTTTTTAGGTGATTCAAATTCCGTCTGCTCTATTTCATACATCGCTTCATCATTTTTTTTATGTCCGTGAACTCTTAACGCTTTATTTCGCGTTTGGGTCTGAATTTGATTTAGTATTTTGTGAATATTTGTAACATACTCTTGTTGCACTTATAACATTCACTATCAAACAAATTAATAATTTCTCGATTTTATAATCATACTTTTTAACTTCACTGCCTCGTTGGCCGAGTGGTCGCAAGTGCGACTGCCGGGCAAGGGGTCTCGGGTTCGATTCCCGGGTCGCGCAAAGTATTACTGGGTTTAAAAAAATCTCATTAGTAGCACGTTGTCTGAAATTGTGCCCGGTATATGGCAATAGGCTCACCCCCTATTACATGGGACTCATAACATAAATAGTGAAACGTGGGTGGTACATTGTACAGTGGCATAATGAGCATGAGCACCTCTGCCTACTCCTTCGGGGATAAAAAGCGTGATATTATGTATATGTGTGTTTTTTACTTCATCAGGTTGATACATGAAAAAATAAAACATTATATTCGATCAAAGAAACATCGCTGTAATTTGGCGTCGATACAACTATTCAGCATTCCTTGTCACGAAACAAAACAACATGTATGGTAAACATTCATAAATGAGACATTCATTTGTTTCAGCTCGATTCCCAATAAATACTGACCATTCAAATTAGATTCCGACCTTGACCTTGCGTTGGTCTGCCATAAAATTGTATCATTAGCTAAAAGGGACTAATACTTTCGTATAACAGCCACTATTACCGATGCCGTCAGCCCCGGTTCCACGGGTAAAACGTTTCCCGCCGCCTCCAAGGCAATTGTTAGGAATTGAAGTTGACAGGTCCATTATAAGCTTTCTACGTTGTTAGGGAACTACAGACTTTGAATGAAATAATAATTTTGTATTAAAATCTTGTGATTGTTTATAGAAAAATGTACTTTATGTACTGATTTGTTTTAGTTTTCGTTTAAGTAATCGTTTGTCTTTTTTATATTATTCAACATATATTCAATATTTGTATTTTATTCAAGACATGATTGGCTTACTAAGAAAAGTCTCAAAATCGATTTAATGGCAGTTTAATGCCTTGATCATTTTTAACAATATTTCTTTCATAAACAATTATAAAAGTAAACATGAATATAACAGGTACTTTGGTACAGGTATTGACTTGACACAAAACGTCCAGCTAACATCCTTATTTTTGTCATTTTAACAACATTACTATCAATTCAACAAGTTTCGTTCTTCCACTTATATTTTTACCTGAAGCGTACATGATCATATTTTCCGCGAAATTAATTACTTATTATCTTTTTATATGAATTATTTTCCTTGATCTTTACGACGGACTGGTGAAGTCAAACCAAAGAACTTTGCTACTTCAAAGTTTTTTAATAATTGTTTATATTTGACTGAAAAACTAAAATTATTGCGTTGAATATTTGGAAATCAATCAATCAAATCTTTGCCAATGAACATTTCGGAACCAAAACTACACGACACTCGACTCGGTCACGCTTGACCACTATTCAAAGAGAAGACTTTAACTATCTAAATTGTATAAAGCCAATCGGTCAGCGTGTATTCAAAATGGATTCCCTTTCCATCGGGCACGTCAAAAGAGATGTGGAGTGCCAATTTGCTGTATATTTAAGCCACTACAGACTGTGTACATCAATAAAATGTTAAAGTGTTGAACACCGCGTTTCCCCCGAATCATTATTTTGAAGAACCATTCACTTATTTTGCTGATTGCAACAAATTCGTTTCGAGTACCATGTGTGTATAAAAATATACGATTAACGAGCTCTTCAACGCTTTTCAACGTGTTTTATTGAATATCTGAATAATGGTGCAACGTTTTGTTAGGTTGGTTCCAGTATTATAATGATTCGTTCTTCAGTTATATGACAATGAGGAGTTTTTGATGGCATTATGGTTGTGTTACCTTTATAAAGGTTTCAGAAATCTAGCTTTAGTTCGATAACAATATAATTGGTTGTCGAGAGTTCATTGCTTGTTCTTTGAAGATATTTTCTCCTGGCATTTTCGTTGTCAGTATTCAATTTTGTCAGCAATTTGCTGCCATCAACCGCAACCAGTTCTTGACTAGATGTAACAATATAATTACATTTGAGTACGTCTTACGTTCTTCGTAAATTCATCACAGTACCTTTCACTCGTCTATTACCTGTTCCATTACCGACTGGAAGTGGCTGCGTTTGATTAATGGGCCTCGCAATAAGTAGTTAATGTTGGCACTTATTACTGTATGAAACATTTAGAGCATACTTCACTTACGCTGGTATCGATCCGAGTCAAGTGCGTGCTACCGATGTTACCTTGCTACCTAAACTGTTTTGTGTAAAACTTTTTGCTTGGTACTTGTTTCTTATGTTAGAAGGAAGAAAGAATGAACTGTACTTTTAGGACGTTATTTATCAGTTCCTTCAAATTTTACTTGTTCATAAGAGTAAAACAATTTCCTCTCATTACTTCGAGAATAAACAACAAATCAAAGAACAGTTTTAAGTTTTTTTTAATATTTCAATGAATGTCTAAGTAACTACATTTGTTTATACTTAAGTACTACTAAGCAATTTCAATAAGGTAGCTCAAAAATAAACCGCAAAAACCGGTTCACATCGAGCCTGTTTCATTAAATAAATGATAATATCCTGATCCGTATGAAACGAGAACCCAAAACACAGATTACGAACAAAACTCACGAACTTTGAACTCAAATGAATCCGATCGCGTCGCATATCCCTTGAATAATTCACCTTGATTCCAAAGACGAATCAATCACTTCATTCCTCATTCAGAAACTTCGATTATTCCATTCGGAAACTTTATACAATTGGAGTTGGCAACACCGCGCTATATCGGGGTCTGCAACAAACATGGAAAGTCTAATAAAAAGAATCTAAAAGTGTTCAGTTCGATGGAAACTAGCTAATTCATCATTGTCGTCGCAGACCCGGCTAGAAAAACTTCCTAATGACCTGCCACGGTTTTTGTACCTCATGAAGTAGTGAGACGAGCTGACAGATGGGAAGGTCACTAGGATCGACTTTTGCGTAGTTCGAACGTAATCTAGTTTTGTTCTTGAGGGATTTCGGTGTGATGTTGATGGACTGATCGGTCGGTTTGCGTCCGAGATTGCCAAAAAATAATTTTGAATTCCACCATTTGTTTTGGTAGCTTTGTACATTTGATACAAGGTCCATTTTTCGTTGTCAGGATTTTCGCTAGGCGTTTTTAAAGCAACGATTACATTAACTAGATTTGTCGTCTTAATGATAATCATGTTTTATAAACTTATGTCACACGATAGAATTAATAACTAGGTATAAAAGGTCTTTTTTTTAAGGGGAAAAATCATCGAATGACTGCACCCGCCTAGTTGAGGCGGGAGGGAGAGTTAGACGGTTACTGACTAAAAACCACCCCGTTCCTTCTCCTGCGCTTCGAACCAGAGCCCCGGTAACCCGTGAGGTTCTCCACGACAGGTATAATAGGTCTACAGTAACACAGGTTAGAATATATACAGTAGTATATACAGTAACACAAGTAAAAAAAGAATATGAAATACTTGTTTAAACATGTTTAATTTAATACGTATTTAGCATATTATTAAAATAATAGCCCACCGGTTCCACTTAAACCTGTACTTAAGTTCAAAACAATAAAATATCCGGTGTACACGACACAAAGGCAACTTAATATTACCATAAAGCATATTACAGGTTTTTGCCATTATACAGGTTGTTTTGAAAACCCTATCTATGTACTGCGTGAGTGAAGTTACCTGAGATGTCAATCTTCCTAGTCAAAGTCAATATTATTTATTTCAATTAGGTACAGCAAAAAGGCATTTTTTAATGTCAACAAAAAATTAAAATGAAGCTATTTGCTCATTCCAAGATGTAGATTCCTTTGGAGAAAAACGAGCAAGAAACTCCATAGGTTACTCTTTTTCAATCAGTTTCACAATACAATTCTCTAGTTACATAGTTTTGTTGTTTGGATTGTGCTGCTGACCAGTCCAGTTGACGGCGCCCGTTCACTAATATGACACGTACACCCTGAATCCCCAATCCTCCAATTCCTAACCATCAGAAGGCAGGTAACGCTTTTGTAACTCCTCTGGTGTTTCGGGTATCAATGAGTGACCATGGACTATCCGTATTACCTTAACTTACTTTGTTGATTGTTTCCCTACCTTAAGGCGTTAGTAAAATTTTGTCATAATTATAATTTCCTAGGCTCTTTTCTTAACGGGTTGCCGGGGCTCCGGCTCGAAGTGCAGGAGTAGGAACGGGGTGGTTTTAGTTAGTAAGAGTCTGACACTCCCTCTCGCCTCACCCGGGCGGGAGAAGTCATTGGAGGATCCCCCCCCCCAAAAAAGGCTCTTTTATAAAATCATTTCTTATTATCCAAAGAAGTCAAGGCGGCGCTGATCGCTTACCATCAGGTGATTCGTCTGCTCGTTTACCTCCTATTCCATAAAAAAAGTCGATCTACTTATATACCTTTTCTAAAACACTATAGATTTACATAAAGCGACGCTTGTTTCCGTATAAAAACTATTTCTGTTGGGAGTCATAGAAGGAAAGGCCGCTTTTAGATTCAATAGACCTTCAACTAAGCCTACCGATGAAAAAATTCGAACAAGGCAAATTGATTATCATAAAAAAATAATTTTCAAAAAGGTCAAAGTTATTTTCTGACTTCGTTTGAAAGGTTCCGATTTTAGTATTTCGTATAAAAATACTACACAGGTACCCTTTTACACTAATTCTTTTGTCAAGTGGTTGTTAGTGTATCTGTGGTCTAAATTAATAGTTTCCAGTTCATTCTCCAGGTTTGAATAAGTCTTTTATTTCTTAGTTATGTTTATAAACATAACATCATACCTTTATCTCCGAAAGAGTAGGCAGAGGTTCACATTACACTTAATACCACTGTACAATGTAACACTCACTTTACACTATTTATGTTATAAGCCCCATGTAATAGGGGATGGGCTAATTGCAATAGTACACTCCGTGCTACTACTGACATTTTTTTTTAAATCCCAATTATGCATTGTCCGACCCGGGAATTAAACATGAGCCCATCAGTCGCACTTGCGACCACTGGGCCAACAAGGCAGTCCTGTTTATAAAATGTCTGTTAAATCAGCCATTATAGTTACATACACGCATTGTGTATTTGTTCTGTATTCACGCATTGTTCTTATGTTCACGCATTGTGTAGCTGTTTTCTAGGGTCATCACGAACCGTCTCGAACGCAGGTTTGATGACTTCCAGCCTCCCGAACAAGCCGGGTTCCGGAAAGGCTTTAGCACCATAGACCACATTCATACGCTGCGGCAAGTTATACAGAAGACTGAGGAGTATAACTTGCCACTATGCTTGGCGTTTGTGGACTATGAAAAAGCCTTTGATTCGATCGAGACCTGGGCGGTGCTGCAGTCTCTCCAGCGATGCCATATCGACTACAGATATATCGAGGTGCTAAAGTGTTTGTATAGAAACGCCACCATGCGCATCCGACTCCAGGAAGATAGCACGGAACCAATCCAATTGCAGAAAGGCGTGAGACAGGGAGACGTGATTTCTCCGAAACTGTTCACCAACGCATTGGAGGACGTTTTCAAGCTTTTAAACTGGAGTGGACTGGGCATCAATATCAATGGCGAATACATCACACACCTCCGCTTCGCCGATGATGTAGTCATCATGGCGGAGTCGCTGGAGGATTTAAACACCATGCTCAGCGACCTCGATATCGTCTCCCAACAGGTGGGTCTTAAAATGAACATGGACAAGACCAAAATCATGTCAAACGTCCATGTTGCACCTGTACCGGTCATCGTTGGGAACGATATCCTCGAAGTTGTAGACCACTACACATACTTAGGGCAGATTATACAGCTAGGTAGGTCCAACTTCGACAAAGAGGTCGCCCGAAGAATCCAACTTGGATGGGCAGCGTTCGGGAAGTTACGCGAAATCTTCTCATCGAAAATCCCTCAGTGCCTAAAGACCAGGATGTTCAACCAGTGTGTGTTGCCGGTGATGACGTATGGTACCGAGACGTGGTCCCTGACCTCTGGTCTTCTGGAGAAGCTCAAAGTCGCTCAGCGTGCGATAGAGAGAGCTATGCTCGGGGTTTCTTTGCGCGACAAAGTCCGAAATATGGAGATTCGCCAAAGAACAAGAGTTACCGACATAGCTCGCAAAATCTGCAGACTAAAGTGGCAATGGGCAGGCCACGTCGCTCGAAGGACTGACGGCAGATGGGCCAGGAAAGTCCTTGAGTGGAGACCACGGACCGGAAGACGAAGCGTGGGCAGGCCTCCCGCTAGGTGGACCGACGACATCGCCAGAGTTGCGGGGAGCCAGTGGATGCGGGTGGCGAGTTGTCGTTCGACGTGGAGGGCTAAGGGGGAGGCCTTTGTCCAGCAGTGGACGTCTTCCGGCTGTTGATGATTGTGTATTTACAGTCTCTTGTTTAGGCAAAACGTTCTGAAAAAGCGAGATTCCATGTTTCAATACAAGTTCAAAATCCACTTATCTTGAAATTACATTTTTATCGCAATAATGTAGTAAGACATGTCACCGGCATTATTCTATAATCTAGATCTAGATGTGTTTAAATTACGAAAATAATATTATATTTCCTCATATTTTTGGCTAAACTATGTTATCATTTTCTGTGGATCATAATATTCTTGAGAATGAAAAATGCGCAGAATATAAAAAGTTAAATAACATTACAAGTCAATTTTTATGGTGTTAATTTATTTTATACGCAAATGGCGTTCATATTGCGCAATTTGACTTGAAAATAAAATGGCGGTGCCTTGATATTGCCTTTATAGAACTTCTTTTTTAAAACTTCGTTATGAAATAATTCCGTGATAAACATCGTCTGTATACTACGACTTTATCTTGTCACTTAGTGTAATCTCAATGTTTTAATAACATTGACAAAATCTACATAGTTTATAACTCAGATAACTCAAACCACCATAACTTCTGTCCACCCCAATTTTCTTAAGCGAAACTTCCACCCAATTTCGTTTCGGATAATCCGTAAATTGACCTTTGTTTGTTATTTACCGATTTACTATGAATCAAATTTTGAAGTTGTATCAAGCAGAAAAGTAAATAGCGAGTTTAATCTTCAAAATAACCCCAAGCGGGTTGTGGGTAGTTGAGCAATCTCCTCCTGTGGCTAGTTTCATGAAAGTCAATGTTTATACTTACCAACTTAACGCTTTGTGTGTTTGTATTATTATAAGTTCGTTAAGTTATTTTTAGGATTAGTTAAAACACTAATAGAGAAATTTCTAGAAAATATTTCTACTATAAACACAAACAATAAACATCCAAATATTTTATAATACACATTGTATGTACCAACTTCACATACAATATAATTATATTCTGTGTAATACAAAACATTTAAGAACCACTCGAAAAATTGTAACATATTATTTTCGTTCACATTTGCAAAATGAGAAGTGCTCTCAAACATTCTGATTCCAAACTCAAGAACTCGTAAGCTTCTTGAAACGGCAAAGGGCATTAACGACCAATAATCTGCTCTTTTCTAATAAGACGGTTTAAATTTCCAAAGATTTGCGGCCAAGGATCTCAGTAATGAAGAACGACTTACAACTCCGTTCCAAATGGAATAGTCTTGTTCAGTTCCTTTCGATTTTTCTATATATAATTTCCTTGACAGTGGGAGTTGCGCTCTTGGTCTTACCGTAAATAAGTTATTGTTCGCGAAGTATGAACCGAAAGTGTTTCTTTGTTTTGCAGGCGTTATACAGGAAATCATTTTGGGATCGGAAATTCCTGGTCTAATTTATGTTTCGGTTTTAGATGATTACGGTTCTTCGGCTTTTCAGTGTTATTGTTTTCGTTACGAATGCTGAGGTTGGAGCAATGGAATGAATTGTAGATGGGCTTTCTGGCTTTATTAAAATATTTAAGTTATTGGTCTGGAACAAGGATAATCGGTAAATATTTAAATGTGAAAGATTATGAAAATGTTCTAGTGAGTTTTTCTCTTGCCTCTTGATTAGACTAGACCAGTGCACATAGATTACTGGGTAATAGGTACTGGCCGCCATTGGCTCGACAAAGTTATGTTGGTTGATTGTTAAATTATACTCGGATAGTAAAACCATTACTTGAAATTATTAATATAATGTGCAGAGTGCACGACGTATACACACACCAGAGTATGACAGATAGATATTGACATCTACACCTGAATCTATAATGCAATTTATTTTATGCTTACCCACTTGTAAATTTATTTTCCATGAACTACCCGAATTAGAGTTTTCTGAAACTAAACATTTTTTATTTTTAAATTAACCACGGTTAATTCCTGTAATTAATAAAATACGTCTAATGTTGTCGTGGTGGCCCGGAGGTTAATACGCCCGCTTCTCATGCCTGAGTCTGCGGGTTTGAAACCTACCAACAGCAAGTACCAATGCGACTTTTTCCTAGTTATACGTACCCTCTTTTTAAGATTATTTAGACACCACTGACACACAGTAAAGGGAAACAACGTGAGGACCCCTGGGCTTATAAATACAAATTATAAGTTTGAAATTACAAACCCGCAATGAGCAAACATGGTGATTAATGCTCAAATCTTCTCCGTGTAAGAAGAAAATTTGCTAAACGGACACTTATAGGCTGTTGATGATGATGATGATGATGATGATGAATAATATACGAATCTTAGTTTATACGTTGATACATTAGCATACCTGAGATCACAAGTTAATACCTGTTAGGTAATATTACGTTTAGTCTATAATCTAACGCGTTATTGCCATACCTAGCTTCTAGGGGTGCATTAGTTTACCAGCCGCCATACTAATTACTCCTTTGGAGGGGAATATTACGACCAACATAAGTGGATCTACATTACTGGTAGGTTAAAGCTGTAGGCTTATGAGATTTCATTCGTTTCATAGTAAAGGCAAAATGCTATGGAGTTTTCTAAATTCTGTATATTAGCTCATTTCCGGTCAATACTGAACATAGGCGGTTCAAGAACGACTCAAGCTATATTGTGGATCAGATGATGTAAATTTATTACCAAATCCCATAGTTAACTTGAAAAATTAACAGAAAACGAAAAATTAAGGGATTCAGAGCTCCTCCCATTTAAGCGGTTTCTAGGACAAAATGAGAGATGGGCGGTACTGGTGTCTTTGCCAGAAGTTTTATTGCGGGCTTCGGGGAAAATTCACTTTTAAACGGTATTAATTGAGTGCAATTTTATGTGGCGTAGTGATGATGTGAATGTTCCATAGTCTGTTTAATATAATCAGTTATAATATAGGGAACAGCATACTTGCTGTAATATAGAGGTAGGTATACATAACGTCTGACCATTTGAACCCAGAAAAAGTAAGCAAAGGTGCACAATTTCAAAGTTAAGGCATATACTTAGAATATTTTTTAAATAGGCTGCCTCGTTGGCCGAGTGGTCGCAATTGCGACTGCCGGGTAAGGGGTCTCGGGTTCGATTCCCGGGTCGGGCAAAGTATTACTGAGTTTTTAAAAAAAATTCAGTAGTAGCACGTTAAACTCAAACTCAGTGAAAAGTGGGTGTTACATTGTACATTGGTATAATGTGCACCTCTCCTTACCCCTTCGAGGATAAAAGGCGTGATGTTATGTTATTCTTTAAATAGGCATTATTGAATTACATTAATATTATAAATGTGAAACGTTTTTTGCCCACTTTACATTCAAATTGACATTGACATGTTAGACAGCCATGCTTTGGGTCAAAGAAGCTGGTTTGGTTGGAGTTACTCCACGGCTTCGCAGAAAAAGTGAATCAACGTTTGCGTAGTACCTACTTTCTTACGTGAGTGAGGTTACCTAAGACCAAAATAATCTCTAAAAGGTCGGGAACTCACTTGTGACTTCGATAATCTTGTGATTTGCAATATGATTTGATTAACATTAAGTGATCCACCTGAAAATTGCCTAGTTGATGGAGAAAGATAGTTTCATGTTAACTAAAACTGTATTTCAGTTGAACTGACAAAATATATTTTAGTTGCCAGTATTTCATTTAGGTACCTGTAATCCGCTTTGCTTTAATCCGGTGTTGAATACTGTCGACCAGTTAGCATGGCTTCAATAAAAGCTGTGCAGAGTTGTGAAGAATTTAGAGCATTTGAAACTTTCGCTAGATTATGCAATTTTGATATCTGCATCATATTTTAAATTGTATCACAGTGTTTGAGCAAAAATGTCGTGGTGGCAAGACGCCCGCTTCTCATGCATGAGGGTGCGCGTTCGAAACCTACCAACGGCAAGTACTAATGTGACTTTTCCGAGTTATATGCCCTATAAGATTATTTAGACACCACTGAAAAACGATGAAGGAAATAATCGTGAAGAAACATGTTTGAAGTTGCCAACCCGCATTTAGCAAACGTAGTGATTTATGCGCAAACCTTCTCCGTGCGAAAAGAGGCCAATAGTTTGATGCTCAAACCTTCTCCTTGAAGAAAAAGAAGAGGCCTTTGGTCAGCAGTAGCCGCGTGTGCTGATTTTCCTGATGATGCAGAAAAGGCATGCAAAATCACAAAGACTACTAAAATTCACATACATTTTAAAAATCTATCAAAGAATAGACTTTTTCGTTCACTACACAAACAGTCTAGAAATTCTTTTAAAAAGAGGGAATATACAAAAACAGCACATTTTCGTGTGTAAGGCGCCAACAATTGTGTCCTTTCGTTCAGGACACTACCCTGAGGCGTCTCATTCAGGCTCCCCCTTTCATATAACATGCATTATGTGTGCCGACATTCTTGCAACACAAAGATTTGGTTCGAAGACACCATGTCTCATATTCTATAATTTATGTGATATTTACTCAAGATTGTGTTTGAATATTGTAAGGAATAATGGGATGGAAGGAACAGGTTTTAATTTTAGAATAGACAAAGTATTATTTTGATAAATTAGTCACAAAGTACCATATGACTTTAAGAGGTTGTTTTGTTGTCGTTGTTATTATCCTATATTGTGAGAATGTAAAACATTTTTATTAAATCTCTTTGGCCGAATATTGATGTTTCATTGTTCTAATAGAAATTGAACCAACTCTAAACAATGTAACCGAGAATTGCAAAAGTAATTAACAAAGAATAACTACACAGTTTCTTGCTCATACCTCTACGTAAGAATCTACACTTTGGAATGAGCAAATAGCTTCACTAGCGCACGGACCAACATCTTGACATTTTCTTATTTTTCTTGCCATTCAAAACTTTAATTAATCTAATTGAAATAGATTTTTTGATTTTGATTTAAATATTACAATAATGTTTCTTGGTCGGTCTTCTGAACAAAACTCAAAATTTTTGCATGACTGACAGACATCTCTATTTTTTACGATTTAAAAATAATCTAGATACACAATATCCATTCCAAATGCTATATTGACTAACTTGGAAATTAAACACAGGACAGTCTCACGGAAGTCTGCACAAGAAACTCCAAGTACATAAAACCCGGAAAACATTTTTGTTAGTCACACTATTTTTCATTCGGTTGGATTACGCGAGAAATAACATAGTTTTTATCGTATGAAAATGATGAATCAACGTTCCGACGACGGGGACGCAAACATAAATCATGATACAACGTAGGTACCAGTTATATTTTACGAAAAATTCCTTTTGAAGTAGAAATTAGAGGTCATATTTATATTTCTTGTTTTAGAATATTTTGTTCGTGTTTTTTGCTGTGGTACTGTAGATCAGATGGAATCAAGACTAGACTAGTAGTAGTTACATGTTAAATCACTAGCTACTTCTGCGCGGTTTTACACGCTCTGCTCAGCTTCTATTGGTCGCAGCGTGATAGTTTATAGCCATCCTCGATAAATGCTATCCAACACAAAAATAATTATTCAAATCAAACTTGTATTAGCGCGTTCAAACAAACAAACAAAAATCGCTCTTCCGCTTTATATAATAGTATAAGAGTATAAGATGATAGTATGAATATTAATTCACGAAGAAATAGGCAGTAAGGTACACTAAGACTGGGTGACCCTCTTTTAATACACTGCCGGACTGCAATTCTAGACTCGGTGCTATTTTGCACTTGACTAAGGAAACAGTCTTTTTAAAGCATAGTTTAAGTAAAATATTATATTTAATAATACTGAAACATATTAGACGTCACTTTAACATAATACTATTCTTGTGTTCAATACTTGAGCAAATGGAAAACTGTTTGAAAATCTAAAAGTAACAAACATTTTGATTTCACTAGATATGAAATGTAAACAACTTACACACGGCACGCTCTTAGCGCCATCTACCGAAGCGAGTGCGGCAACAAAACCGGAAATGAGCGAGCGAAACGGTAAGGTACTCACTTCCTGGCTGAATCACTCGCCGGATGCAAATAGAGTTTTCGTAATTTTCTTGTTAAACCTGCGGCAATTTTTTTCACTATGAATTTTTACCTGTTGATACTTAAGTTTTTCCTTACTTTTTTTTTGTAAAACAGCATAATATTTGGACATATGATACACAAAGCCAGGTTATCTTGATCTCGATTTGAATGATCTTTCCGTATATTCGGCGGTCAGTCTATACGGGTATTGTATGGCTTGATGTGTTGTCGCGGGTACATTACATATAATGCGAGCTCGTCTGGTTTCACTGTCTGTGGTGTCGTGCCTCGTTTGATGTGTAATCGTTCACATTTTCTTAGAAATACGTAAGCCTTTAGGGACATAATATTAACATTTAATTTTCACAGGAGGATATTGTAAGGACGGGAGCATTCAATCGAAATGCTACTTATAAATAAATATTGGATGACAAATGTTTTTGATCATGTTTTTTATGTTTCTTTGGAGAGTCTCGGGTTCGATTCCTGGGTCGGGCAATGTGTTACTGTAAATCTCAATAGTAGCACGGAGTTTGAAATTGTGCCCGGTATATGACAATAGGCTCACCCCCTATTACATGGGACTCACAATATAAATAGTGAAAAGTGGGTGTTGCATTATACAGTGGAATTAAGTACTGTAATGTGTACCTCCGACTCTGCCCACCCCTTCGGAGATAAAAGGCGTGATGTTGTTATAACAATAATAAAATGTCTTCATTGGTTTAATAATTTTGACTGTGATATGATCTACTTCAATACTATGTATGTTTTGCTTAACAAACCATTCAATTAATGACAATGACTATGTAAAGTTAAATTCAAATTCAAAATAATTTATTTCAATTAAACCAGGAAAGCACTTTTGAACGTCAACATGAAATTGTAATAGCACATACCTACGATCGAAGTACAATTGGTAGCAGTTATTTTTACTGTGATTCAATTTCTTTGCAGACGACACTTTTAACATAACCCTTAAGGCTTACCTAGGCTAAGGGCTTACCTACCACTCTGTAAATCCATTTTAATGTCAACCTCTTCATCAACAAACGGCCTAAAAGAAAAATTTTGCCACTCAAGTAAAAGGCTAGTCTTTAGACCATTAATTAAATGGCATTACAAGCGAGTCAACTATAATATACATCTACATGCTTAAATTATGAACACTGATTCACTAACCCAATTGGTAGTTCAAGCTTTAATCTTCGCTAATCCGGTACCATATGCGACGTCCTAATTAAAATTCCCGGGAACCTTAGCAGTTTCATTAAAACTAATATCTTATTCCAGCGAAGTGTATCTTTTGAGAATTTATTGTTTAAGAAGACGTTATATTTTATTAAAGTTATTTTACTCTGTAGTTAATACCATACTGGAGTTTGAGTAGGAAAGATTTTTACAGAAGAACTTATATATAGTGAACTCATCTAATTCTGTGACTCGCCTAATAATTCGGTTTAGTAAATTTGGTAGAACTCTTAGGTTTCTAGAAAAAAATCTGATTATTTGTGCTAATATTCCTCATAAAAGACTGATTTAAACTCATGTGGAGACTGAATTAAATTAATTAATACTTTATTGGTATTTTATTACTCAAATGCCTTTGTCACGAAGTTAGATGAGTTCACCCTACTATTTAACCAGCAAATTCACCTGTGTTCCTGTTACTTAAAAAGCTAATGTTTTTAACTCAAACTCAAAAGCATTTATTTCAATTAAACCATAATTTGGTACTTTTGAAAAGTCAACAAATACAAAATAAATAATAGTCAGTCAGTCAGTCCGTCAGTTAGGCGAAGCTAAGTGCTCATTCCAAAATGTAGATTCGAATGGAGAAGAACGAGCAAAAACTACATTCGTTACTCTTTTTAAAAAATAATATGTTCTACAATGTTTCTGATACATATGGTGCTCACATATTTGTACTGACAATCCATACAAATTAGTGCTTCTTACAAGAAAAAAAATCCAGACTACACCAATTGTTCTATTTATGACTATCTATCTCTGTTCGCGCGCGCCTCAAAGAGCCATCAGACCACCACAGATGGGGCCCAATAGGCCCGATGCCCATTCGGAGTCGCGGAGAACCTAACGGGTAACCGGGTCTCCGGCTCGACGTGGAGAGGAGGAACGGGGTGGTTTTTAGTCAGTAAGAGTCTGACACTCCCTCCCGCCTCACCCAGGCGGGAGCAGTCATTCGATGATTTTCCCCCCTTAAAAAAAAACTGTTCCAAAATTTCTCTCGGTTACTTTAGCCGTTTCGACGTGATTAAGTAACAAACTGAATGTTTCACAAACTCACTCAGAAACTCATCAAACACACTTAAATTAAAAAAATATCAGATATATTATATATAAATCTAAATATAGGCATCGTAAGAATATAGGCACAAACGACATATTTGGACACATGGTCACAGTAATGTGTAGATTAAAAGGTATTGTTTTTTTAATGCTGTAATTTAAATTACATAGGTACTGTAACAAATTGATTTACTAATTATTATTTCGTATTAATATGGTCAATACGAGTAATCAGACTATAAGTGCTTAATTGTTCATTTGCGGTAACACAATTGGGTAAATTTTGAAGCAAAAATGAATTTCAAGTTCTTACTGTGTTTCTTTGTGCTAAGTTTATGCAACCTAGTTAGCTGTAAACGTGGTTCCAACAAAGATTTGAGTTACAGGCGAACGTCGAGTGATTACAGGACCTACATAAACCGGCGATCAGACGTGATGAACGGTGGCTGTCGTGATGGATACGTACGGTTCCCTACAGGCCAATGCGTACCGAAAGACAAATAAGAACATGTAAAATTACGTTCACAAAATAAAAATCAATAAAAATTTGTTTTTTATTTATTACCTACATCATTTATGTGGCTTTAACGATGGAGTTTCTTACTCGAAACGACACTTTAGTCTTTGACAACTCGGATAACCGGGGCTCCGGCTCGACGTGCAGGAGAAGGAACGGGGTGGTTTTTAGTCAGTAAGAGTCTGATACTCCCTCCCGCCTCTCCCAGGCGGAAGCAGCCATTCGATGATTTCCCCCCTTAAAACTTTTTGGCAACTACCTGCACTGACATTTCATTTTGACGTTTCAAAAGTGCCTGATTAAGGAGTAATGGAAATAAATGTTTTGACTTTGACTCTGAATGTTATTTCTCTGGGATAGAAATAGACAGAACCTACATCCAAATCACTTACCTTTTGTTCTAATATATATTTTAAAATTAGCCGTAAGTAACTTTATGTTGGCTACCATAAATACAACTCAATTAACGGGTTACCGGGGCTCTGGCTCGCAGCAGGAGTAGGAACGGGGTGGTTTTAAGTCAGTAAGAGTCTGACACTCCCTCCCGCCTCAACCAGGCGAATGAGTAAAGAAAATAATCTAATAAAACTGTAAAAGTCTAAATTCGGTACATACAAACTTAATTGTGCGGCTCAATCCCTAGACACAGTACTCCACCAAACACAAATATAAGTTAGTAGAATGTTAGGTTCCCGCAGTGGACTTTACGCTGTAACCGTAGGGTCAATAGTTATACAAACTTTTTGAGCTTTATGGGATGAAACCATACAATACCAACCTTCAATTTCATCAGTATGTAACATCTTATTCAAAAACCTTTAGAATAGTATGCAGAGTCGCGAAACGTCTTTATACCAAATAGTAAAATAAAAGCAGCTGATGATAAGATAAAAACTACATGGAAAGTTATACGCAACGAGACTGGTAGGAAACGATTAAAAAAATCAGAATTTAGTTTAAGTACTGAAAGGGGACAGATTGTATCCAACGTAGATGTAGCCCAGGAGTTTGAACAACCAAAGATTTAGAGTCATCAGCAACACTCTCTGTAACTTTGCTTAAGAATAATATACAATCGTGTCAGCACGACTTTAGTTTTCGATATACGAATCCTCTAGAAATAATAAAAGATTTTAAAGAAATCAAGATCAAATCAACTGAGGATCTATGGGGACTATCGGTAAAAGTTTGCAAGTCATTCATTCAAACTATAGCGCCATACTTGGCTGTGATTTTCAATAAAAGTATAGATGACAGTGTTTTCCCTGACCTAATGAAATATAGTAAAGTTATTCCACTATTTAAAAGTGGTGACGCTTAAGAACCAAACAATTATAGGCCAGTATCTGTTTTGCCGGTTCTCAGCACAGTGTTTGAAAAGTTAATGCTGTCTCGGATGCTTCATCATTTTAATAAACATTCTATCTTTCACCTACAACAATATGGTTTCACTAAAGATGTGTCGATGTGTGAAGAACACAACTGACGCCGGTGTCACTTTAATGAAAGAAATAAATATTGGTGCTTGGGAGGAAGCACAAGATGCTATTGGTGTCTTTTGTGACCTTCCAAAAGCGTTCGATTGCGTTGACCACGAGACACTTTTGCTGAAATTAGATCACTACGGGATCAGAAACATCGCACTCTGTCTAATAAAGTCTTATTTAGAAGAAAGGCAATTAAATAAAAATCTCAGTACTAGCACGGAGTCTGGAATTGTGTTCGGTATGACAATGGGCTCACCCCCCCTATTCCATCGAACTCGTAATATAAATAGTGAAAAGTGGGAGTTATATCGTACAGTCGCATTAAGTGCCGTAATGTGCACCTCTGCCTACCCCTTTGGGATAAAAGGCGTGATGTTATGTAAAATAATGATATATTAAACGCTATGGGGATCACCGATGACTGACGTTAGCGGAAGATTTGCCTTCAACAATTTTCTGTTGGCAGTCAAAGCCTTAAACGACTGTAAAATAAATGATACTAATACTGAAACAAATTAAAAACGTAATTATTTCAAAGCATTTTATTTTCCAAAAATGCGTATAGAGTGATCAGAAGTTCAGCAAGACATCGTCTTCAATTTATTTTTCAACCTCCACGCATTCACCTGTAGGTGTGCGCATCGTGCCATTGATGCAGCCACCATTAAATACACTTGGAACCCGCCTGTTAGCCAAATAGTCACCGTCACCGTCATCGCCTTGGCTGCTAACTAAGTTGCACAAGCATAGCACAAAGAAAAACAGTAAGAACTTGAAATTCATTGTTGCTTCAAAATTCAACTCAAACAAATGAACAATTGAGCACTGATAACCTGGTCACTAGTGTTGACCCTATTTATACAAAAATATATCGAATATAGTAAATCAGTTCGTTACAGTATTCAATTTAAATTAGAGCGTTAGAAAAATAAAACTTTATATTGCGCAAATTGCCGTGACCACGTGGCCAGCAATGTCATTTGTCGATTCCTATGTTCGGTACAATATTTCAACTGTAATGTAAAATTTTATTTAGCGTCTGTTGACATCTTGTTTACTAATAAACTAAGTACATACTATGTAAAATACAAAACTGCTTAAAACGATAATAATAAACTTGTAAAACCTGCTCAAGTGATTGCTTCCTTACTTTGTTATCAAGGTTGATCGTCGACAGGCAGACAGACGTGTTAAAGGACAAATGTATGTTAGAGAAGAAAATTTTGTGTAGTTTCCCCACACGTTGTCTATCCAAGTAATAGATCAAAGTATTTATTTTAATTAAAATTATTTACTAACTTTGAAACGTCAAAAAAATATCAAATAATCTGTCAGTCTATCTATCAAAGAATTTAGGTGTGACTTGGATTTTCAATCGGTGATTAAGACTTTTACTGCCAATAAAAAACTGTTGAAGGCAAATCCTCCGCTAACGCCGGTCACAGGTGACCCCCATGGCGTTTAACGGGTTAATTATAATCCTAAGGGATTGTGTCATAAAGTTTTATACTACAAAGTTATTTCCATCATTTTTATCGAAGACAAAACCAGATGAACGAAAAAACCCAAAAGATGTGGTCTTTTTTTAATCAGATTAATAATTTTCTGTGTTTCATTCCAAATTAAAGAGACAAAACAAAAGTTATAGTGTAAATACTGTCGGTGCATTAGTATGGCCATCGACCATAGAGGCGGTGACGCGCGGGACGGGGGTATAAAAACCCACGGCCGCGCGAGCGCCGCGCTTCTTCACCCACACACTCCGCTAACTCTGGCCATAGCTTTCGCGCATTTCTTTGTGTCGGTGCGCTGCCAGTCTTGATTCTAATTTGTGAATAAACCTACTTAATGTGCAGTCTTCTATTTTACTTTAAAATATCCCGATAGACCTACGACAATACTGAACCCCAAAAATGCATAAATAATCACATCACTTTACAAAGTCACGCAAATAATTGCCAATTACTTATAATGTCGTTATGTAGGATCAAGCACTTAATTCAATCATTATTTTAAAATGTTCAGATAATTATAATCAATTATCGCAGCAATTGTTATGGCTATGCAGGATCAACATCGCATTATGGGTTGTTATTGTGTTCCTAACACTTCATTGCACGGTTGGCGCAGCTGAGCAATCGACCGTCGTTGAAATGTAGTGAGTTTGTCGAATCCTGCACAAAACAACTCTTCATGTGAACACCGGTTCGGGTTTAGGTGTACAGTTACTTGCAGTTTTATGGTTCCAAAAATAGGGCAACTAATCTTCTACACGAAAATAGTAAATAAAACAGTACAAAATTGAGATACACATCACAAAAAAGGGTGTACTTTACCAAAACCTGGGATTTTTATAATAGTCATTCAATGGCAGATCTTGAGAACGGTGTAGTTTGGGATATGGTGTTCCTCAGTCAAACCGGTCAGCGATAATGGATAGTATTACTTCTGAAAAGATTTAGGTTGACTTACCCCGAAGATGAATACTTTGCCCGACCCGGGAATCGAACCCAAGATCCCTTGCTCGGCAGTCGCACTTGCGACGACTCGGCCAATGAGGCAGTCATTAGTAGAGTGGTCACGAATGCGGCTGCCGGCCAAGAGGTCTCGATTTCTATGTCGGGCGGAGTGCTGTTTACTTCGGTTTTCAAAGTATGTGTTAACTTGTATGTATCCATGAAGAATGTTTTTAATTGTTCATTAGTTCGTTTGAACGCGCTACTCTCTAGAAGTGGAACAAATCTCTAATCTCTGGATAGTTCATTGATCGAGGAAGGCCATGCACCCATAAGCTATAAAACATTACGCTATGATAAATAGAAGCCTAGCAGCGAGTAAAACTGCGTGGGTCTAGCTAGTTAATGTAATATTTATCAGAAAATCACAATTTACAACAAAAGCTCGGGAATTTTGCGATCTAAACGAAACTTATTGAAAAGGCAAAAATTTCCGGAGCCCGTACATCAGAGGTCAACGTGACCTCGCATGAATCAAATTTATCATCACAAAGGTATCGAAAAAGATTCATCAAAGACTTTGTCCTGAAAAATTGTCACGTACCTTCAATTTTCAGAATATTTTAATTTCCGGCCGGACGGTCTGTGACGTATTGGTTTTCAAACGATAGACTGAAATCGTTTTCAGGGAGGTTCGAGGGTCACAACCTGGACTTATGTTGCACAAGGGGATTTTCGTTAAATTATCATAGAATTTTTTTATGGGAAAGTTATCAAGCAGACGGATCCCCTGATGGTAAGCAATCGGCGTCGCCCATGGACACCTGGAGGCGTTACAAGTGCGTTACCCGCCTTTTGGGGATTAGGAATTTAAGAACTGTTGGGGATATCCCTGTTCCAAATTTCATCCCGATTACTTTAGCGGTTTCGGCGTGATTAAGTAACAAACCGAATGTTTCACAAACTCACTCAGAAACTCATCATACACACAAAAATAAAAAATAAATGTATACATTATATCTAAATCTAAATATTGTACTACATATAGGCATCTTAAGAATATAGGCACATGTTTGGACACATGGTCACAATAATGTGTAAATAAATAGGTGTTGTTATTCTAATGTTGTACCTAATTTAAATTACATACTGTACTAAATTCATTTACCTACTATAATAATTATTATTTCGTATTAATATGGTCAATACGAGTGATTATATAATTCGTGTTCGATTGAGTAAATTTTGAAGCAAAAATGAATTTCAAGTTCTTACTGTTTTCCTGCAGCTGTGAAAGTGGTGCCAACCAAGATTTGAGTTGCAGGTGAACTCCGAGTGATTACGGTACCTACATAAACCGGCGATCAGACGTGATGAACGGTGGATGTCGTGATGGATACGTACGGTTCCCTACAGGCCAATGCGTACCGAAAGACAAATAAGAATAATACTTATAATTACGTTCGTAAAATAAAAATCAAATCATAAAACAAATGTTTTTTATTGAAGTGAAAGCTTCTGACGTGACCCTGATCGACGTTTCGTAAGACGGATTCACAGCTGGCGTGGCGTAGGACAGGGAGTATCCCCCTCTCTTTCTACGGCTTTATTCGGCGCAGGGCGCTTGCGCAAATGTTCGTGTGTGTTTACACACACATGAACACATGTTCAATTGAATTTTTAAATAATTAATTTGGTTTAACTGTGTCTCAAATGATCGCCATCTTAGCACAAGGAAATACAAAACTGCTATTGATGTGGTCTTTATTAGACATTTAAATAGGTTCGAATCAAAACTGTTCGTTTCTCACTTCAGCTATCATAAACCAATTGTATCAGTTTTGAAGATTGGCGATAATGGTTTTGGTAATGAAAGTAAAAAGTCATCGAAATTATAGTCATAGAAAGGTAATAAAACTATCTCGTTAGTATTTTAAAGCATTATTTGCCTCTACAAATCTACTAAATTACTAATGCCGGAATACTGAAACGATACTCAATTTTAAGTCGTGCTTAAATATCGTGCCATCTCTGTCATTTTACAAAGAATTTGTAGAGACAGAACTATACTTAAGCACGACTTAAAATTGAGTAGCGTTTGAGTATTCCGACATAAGTCAGTCTTAACTAACAAGCATCTAACGACTGATTTAAGTAACCTATCAAATCTGTGGATTGAGAATGATTTGTGTAAGAAACTCCTTACAACTGCACGCTTGGTGCGGTGACTGAGCAACTGGCTGCCGAGCAACGTGTAGCGGGTTCAACTCGCGCTCGGCTGGCTCTGGGTGTCATGTGCATGTGAATTTGTATTTTTGTAAGCACATCCACGATACAGAAGGAACTCCTAATGTGGGGCAACACGAATGAAACAAAAAAAATATTCATATCTGTAGATTTTTGATTGTGATAGCTATTTTAATGAGACAAGCCGGCCACATCCTCCTAAAATTGCTGCAACTCCTGTAAGCTAGGATCTATGGTAGATACAACCATGAAAGCACCGGATCACTGAAGTCCGGCGTGACATGAATAATTGTCTTGGTTCCCGCAACGAATAGAATCATAAGAGGTGAAGAAAAAAACGATAGTTTCCACTTCCCTTGGTGAATTACTGGAAAACTACAGGAGACAGAATCAATTAAGCCTAAAGGCACAAAAAGAGACTGTACAACTGGGTGAAGCCACTGGGCTTCACCCAGCGACTGCGCCAAGAACCACGGAAACTTGACTAAAAACTAAGTGAGTCCTTTGTGTGAGCTGTTATACATGCTTACAGTAATAAATATGGCAAAAGAGCCTAAACGCACGGTATTTTTTTGTAGATTCAACAAAGTTCATATAATAAGCTACACCTGACGAAACAATTAAATTATTTAACATAGTGTTACGTTCATATTGCCAGAGATCACACTCCCAGAGTTTCAGATTACGATAGCTTATTGAAATCAGCCGTAAGTAACTTCATTCCAAACGCTCTTTATATTCTGTGTTGGCTACCATAAATACAACTTAATTAACGGGGCTCTGGTTCCAAGCAGGAGTAGGAACGGGGTGGGTTTTAGTCAGTAAGGGTCTGACACTTCCTCTCGTTAAGCATGTTGATTATTATGTAATACATAATTTTGCAATGTATCATTAAGTATAAAACTTCTATAATCTACACATGGGGCCTGCGGACGGCGAGCATGGGTAGCTCGCCCTTCGACCAGACCAGACCGTTTCGTTTCGTTTCGCGCGCGCTTCAAAGAGCCATCAGACCACCATGGATGGGGACCACCCGGCTCTGGCTCGAAGTGCAGGAGTAGGAACGGGGTAGGTTTTAGTCAGTCAGACTCTGACAATCCCTCCTGTCTCACCCAGGCGAGAGAAGTCAGTCGATGATTTTCCCTCTTAAAAAAATAAAATCTATACATAGAGGTATAATAAAACTGTAGAAGTGTAAATTCTGTATATTGAAAATGTTAAATAAATAAATAGTAGTCGTTGTTACAGAGAGGCACCAAACTCAAAAAAGTGATCAACAAATTTTTTGTCTGTCTGTTTGTTTGTCGGTCTGTCTATCTGTCTGTATGTTCACTCATGACACAAAAACTACCGGTCCGATGAAGATAAATCCTAACAAATTAAAAACGTAATTATTTCAAAGCATTTTATTTTCCAAAAATGTGTATAGAGTCATCAGAAGATCACCAGGACATCGTCTACAATTTATTTTTCAACCTCCACGCATTCACCTGTAGGTGTGCGCATCGTGCCATTGATACAGCCACCATTAAATACACTTGGAACCCGCCTGTTAGCCAAATAGTCACCGTCACCGTCATCGCCTTGGCAGCTGACTAAGTTGCACAAGCATAGCACAAAGAAAAACAGTAAGAACTTGAAATTCATTGTTGCTTCAAAATTCAACTCAAACAAATGAACAATTGAGCACTGATAACCTGGTCACTAGTGTTGACTATATTTATACAAAAATATATCTAATATAGAAAATCAGTTCGTTACAGTATTCAATTTAAATCAGAACGTTAGAAAAATAAAACTTTATATTGCGCAAATTGCCGTGACCACGTGGTGGCAATGTCGTTTGTCGATTCCTATGTTCGGTACATGTAAGATTTCAACTCAATTGTAAGATTTTATTTAGCGTCTGTTGACATCTTGTTTACTAATAAACTAATTACATACCATGCAAAATACAAAGCTGCTTCTTCTTCTTCTTCCTAGTCGTTTTCTTCATTACTGAAGGTCGTATCTAGTCTGGTGCAAGCGTCACTTCGTCTGCGGTCTTTATGGCTTGTGGAACTGTCAGGCCGGTTAGGTTTTTTACAGCATCCAACCACCGGGTAGGTGAGCCACCACGAGGTCTTTTCCCGTTAACCTGACAACCACAAGCTTCTCCAGATTGTGGGTGTCGCTACGCGCACACAAAACTGCTTAAAACCGAGAATAATATTAGCAAACTTGTAAAACCTACTCAGGTGCGATTGCTTCCTTACTTTGTTATCAAGGTTGATCGTCGACAGGCAGACAGACGTGTTAAGGCACAGATGTATGTTAGAGAAGAAAATTTTGTGTAGTTTCCCGGCCGTTGCCCATTCAAGTTTAGATGAAAGTATTTATTTTATGATTTAGTTTTTACCTATAAATAATTTTAGTTGACCCATACGTTTTTGAATCTTTTGAAATACTGAACCCCAAAAATGCATAAAACATCACATCACTTTACAAAATCATGCGAATAATTGCCAATTACTTATAATGTCGTTATGTAGGATCAAGCACTTAATTCAATCATTATTTTAAAATGTTCAGATTATTATATTATTAATCAATTGCCCGCGACTTCGTCCGCGTAGAACAATGACTTCTGACAGAATTTAAATGTGAAATGATTTATTGTGGTTTCAAAAAATAAATAATCCGGCAGGGATCTTACCAGTACAGTGCTTGTTTCCGTAAGGTTTAGTGATAAAAGCTATATATCAACTATCGTTGGCTATACTGAATCTTTCTAAAATAAGTTCAGTGGTTAAGAAATATAGAGTCCCGGGACTTTAACGCATAGTTCCCGTTCTCGTGGGACTTCTGTGATTAAAACTATCATATGCTCACCGTGGATTTAGAAGTGATTTTACAATTAACAATATCTGAACATTTTTAGATGAGCTTCCTTCAAAATATCATTTGAATAAATATTGTTTACAGTTTCTTTCAATTTTCAGACCTGTATATGCAAGGTTCAATGACTGAGAACGAGCAGTGATTGGGTCCAGTGTACCGTATACGGCACGGTTCCGGCAATACTACCGTAATCAGTGTTGGCTATTGTTTAGCAATATTTTTGTAGGTATATTATTTATAGTGGCTCACCATGCTTCGAAAGGGTGCCAATTCCCAACCCAATAGATTACTGACACTACTTACAAAGACATACAGCCAATAAATATAATCTCAAGTACATAACATAACATCACGCCTTTTATTCCCGAAGGGGTAGGCATTGGTGCACATTATGCCACTGTACAATGTAACATCCACTTTTCACTATTTATGTTATGAGTCCCATGTAATAGGGGGTGAGCCTATTGCCATATATCGGGCACAATTCCAGACTCCGTGCTACTACTGAGATTTTTTTTAAAACCCTTATTAGTTTGCCCGACCCAGGAATCGAACCCGAAACCCTATGCCCGGCAGTCGCACTTGCGACCACTCGGCTAACGAGGCAGTATCTCAAGTACCTACGGATTATAACAAAACAAATACTAAAAATAATAAACACATAAAATAAAGGCAGAACGCCTACGAGAATTAATGTATTCTGTATTTATTTTGCTAATCCTACCGTGTCTGCGAACAGTTTCAAATGAAAACAAAATATTGTTTCAGGCCTGAGTCCCCCGCGTTGGATTTTGTGAAAACAAGTTTCAGTGATTTCGATGAATTCACTAGAAGCCTGCTCCTAACTGTTTTGAATGAACTTATTATGTACTTAGTGCTGAAAGTAAATAACATATACAGCTATAAATAGCCTTTCACAATACTCAAAGATCTTATTATGAGCCAAGTTAAAGTATTATGGAAGGTTTAATGCACTTAGAGTGTGAATGTAATTTATTGCACGCTAAAATATTTAGTGAAACATTTATTAAATTCAAGCCTTTTGTTGTATTATTCAACATTGGAAAATTATCACCAGCGTGGCGCTGATTAAAATGGTTAAATAGTTGCTCACTCTAGGACAATCTGTTCATTAATTCTCTTATTACTGTAAAACTGACGATTTGTAGGCAAGCACTAGTAGAAGTGATTATTATATGTGGTCATGTGGTAGAAAACACGATGAATTTCTTTCAAAAACTATAATTACTTTCAAAATAATTAATTACTGCCAATGAAGGTGGTTTCCAGTGCCGTATTTATTTACTAGAAATTCAGGTTTACTTCAAGACGTTGCACAAAGTTCGCCTCGTAATTGAATTGGGTGCTAATAGGCTAGCAATTTGCCTGAGTGCATCCATTGGCACTCGATGTGACTGAATCTAGTTTTAGGAGTTACCTTGTATATGTATGTGTGAAACTGTTTATGTATTATGTGCACTGCGGACTACGACTTTTATACAGGTAGCTGTTTATTTTTTTATTTTGTGGTAGAGAGTGACAAATAGGCAGATGCGTTGTCTGATGGTCGCCCATGGACACCCGACATGTCAGAGAAGTTAGAAGTTCGTTGCCGCAGTGTTTTGAAGGTTTTCTTAATGGAATAAGCCGGTAAACGAGCAGACGGATCACCTGATGGTAAGCAATCGGCGTCGCCCATGTACAACTAGAACACCAAAGGCGTTACAAGTGGTTTACTGGCCTTTTGGGGTTAGGAATTTGAGGGTTGTTGGGGATTCAGGGATTGGGAAAAGCGGTTTTTTTTTTTTAAGGGGGGAAAATCATCGAATGACTGTTCCCGCCTGGGTGAGGCGGAAGGGAGTGTCAGACTCTTACTGACTAAAAACCACCCCGTTCCTTCTCCTGCACGTCGAGCCGGAGCCCCGGTTACCCGTTAGGTTCTCCGCGACTCCGAATCGGCATCGGCCCTATTGGGCCCCATCTGTGGTGGTCTGATGGCTCTTTGAGGCGCGCGCGGAACGCGACGCGCCGTACGCTCGGGTCTGTTTCTGGTCGGACGGGGAGCCACCCATGCTCGCCGTCCGCAGGCCCGTGCTTACGGTGGCCGGAGATCGTCTCGCGATCCCCGACGCCCGGTGTGTCCTTCGCGATGGCTGGGTTGCGAGGAGGCAGCGCTTCGCTGCCTCACGCGTCCCGCCTCCTCCTTAGCTAGCATGACTGCTTCGCAAAAGGAGGAGACGGCATCCCAATCCCCCTCGCTCCGCATCATGGCCTGCACTAGGCCCGGACGCGAGAGGTCGCCATCGCCGATCACTTCCCTGAGGGCACGGCGGTGCTCAGCCCACGCAGGGCATTCTCCCACTGTGTGTTCCACCTTGTCCTCAGGGCGGTCCTCGCAGTGATGACACCCGGGCGTTTCCTCCCGCCCCATCAGACACAGGTACCTCCCGAAACTTCCATGTCCGGTGAGGACCTGCGTCAGGCGGTAGGTGAGGACGCCGTAGCGTCTCTCAAGCCACTCCTCAAAGAGGGGACTTACCGCTGCAATGGCAGCGAGCCCAAGCGGGGTAATTAGGCCTCTGGTAACCTCATAAACCTCACGAAACGCAACGCAAGCGTTGTTTCACATCGGTCTTCTGTGAGGCCGTAGTATTACTCCGGTCGAGCCGGCCCATTCGTGCCGAAGCATGGCACTCCCACACTTAAAGATTTAGGGTTAGGGATTTGAGGATTAGGAATGATGGGGGATTGAGGTTTTAGACCTCTGGTAACCTTCCTGGTACGATGATACAAAACGCAAGAGTTGTTACACGTAGATTTTCTGTGAGGCCTTAGTATCACTCGGGTTGAGCTGGCCTGTTCATGCCAAAACATGGCTCTCCCACAGATTAATCAATCTTTAAGTCAGATTAAATTTTATCAATATTTACAGATTTACATTCAGAAATGATAATTATTATTATGAGATTATAATTGAGTACGGGGTGTGACAATAGGGTTTTTTAATAAAATTGGTGTCATATTTACCTCAGTCTACGGAGTACGCGTTCTTTTGCTCCGTGCTTCTAAAAGAATTAAAAGCCTAGGTCGGAGAAGTCACGTAGTTATAAACTGAGATTTACTTAGTAATTTAATTGTTGTAATATCTTACTTGTAGTTTATGCTCGAGTAACTTAGTGATACATTGTCGAAAATCAATTTTGTGTGTATCGAATTTCCTTGTAGCAGTTGCTTATTAGTACCTAATTTTGTGTCTGAAAACTAGAGCATTAAGGCTATTTTACATTACATCTAGCATAGTATTGATGTACTATATACTTAACATAGTAATACTTAGTAATTGAACTGATTATATAAAGGCGTATACAAGTTTGTTTATTGTCAGTGCGCCATTGGTAACCTTCTTACTAAAAGCTTCACAATGCTGAAGATAGCCGTTCTGCGTCTGCTTGTTACCAGCATAGTATTGGTCAGATGTCAAATGCTTGAAGGTGTACCCCATTACCTTGTCCAAAATCGACTGCAGAATAACATCGGTGCACAACTAGTAGCCCTCAATCGGGGGCAAGTTCCCACCCTTGATGTGAATAATCGACGACAAAATTATGGAATCAACATTCGTAAAACAGATAACCGACGTGACGAGAATGACATTCCAGGTCGTTTAGTGGATCCTCAGTCGAATCAAGATATAAAGATTGGTGCTAAAAGGGTATATTATGATAACCGGCGAAGACTAGTATCAGACGAGGCACAGAAACAGCGGCAAATTGACGTTTATCTGAGGGATTTGTATCTAAAATCAGTTCCTAAAAAACAGAACCGACGACGCCAAGGTAATATCGATATTCGTCTTCGTAGCCCACAAGGCTATAATTATTATTAAAGGCGATTTTCCTATTCCCATACTTACGACCCCAATTCAAGACAACTGCAATTGATACCCTAATGTAACTTACATTATTTTTCCTATTATACTCAATTTGATTACAAACGGTGAATAAAAACTGATCTATGTTTGAAATATTTCATGTGTTTTATTTTATGAACTAACTTCGGCCAGCGGCTTTGCTCACATTTTCGTGAACTAAAAAGACTGCTTCGTTGGCCGAGAGGTCGCGGGTTCGATTTCCGGATCAGGCAAAATATTACTGGGTTTTAAAAAAATCTCAGTAAGTAGCACGGAGTCTGGAATTGTGCCCAGTATATGGCAATAGGCTCACCGCCTAGCACATGGGATTCATAACATAAATAGTGAAAAGTGGGTGTTACATTGTACAGTGACATAATGTGCACCTCTTCCTACCCCTTCGGGGATAAAAGACATGATGTTACGTATGTAAAAAAAGAAGCCTACGAACACGTAACAACTCCAGACTATAATCTACCCTTGTTTCACATCCCGACCACTTCATCAGCCATATTGACGTGGTTGAGAATGTGTGTTAACACATACACACAAAACCTTTATACATTAGTAAGATGAGTGGTAACTGTCGTGGTGGCCCGGAGGTTTAAGACGCCCACTTCTCATGCATGAGGGTGCGGGTTCGAAACCTACCAACGGCAAGTACCAATGTGACTTTTTCCGAGTTATATGTACTTTCTAAGATTATTTAGACACCACTGACAAACGGTGAAGGAAAAACATCGTGAGGAAACCTGGACTTATAATTTCTAATTATAAGTTTGAAATCGCCAACCCGCATTGAGCAAGCGTGGTGATTAATGCTCTAACCTTCTCCGTGTGAGAAGAGGCTTTGCTCAGCAGTGGGCATTTATAGGCTGTTGATGATGAAGATGAGTGGCTGACATGAACGCATTGTCTCCAATAAAATTGCTTTCTGTTGATGATCAAACTCTTACTAAATTATGGTGTACTTAGTTCTACTAGTACAATTGATAGAAGTTAATAAACCACATAGCTTTCTATGAAGGACCTTAAGGAATATGCAGAGTTATTATGAATGTATTTTAACAGAAGCATAACCTGGCGGTCTAAAAGGTAATCTTCTCTAACAGTTGATCTGTGTTGGCAATACTACCAAGCGTTATGACAAAATCTAAATTGCATTATTCATTGGCCGCCCTATCAGTATTTCATAGATACATATCGGAGCACAGCCATCGATGTACATATGCGAGAGCCGCGCAGGAAGTGGGAAGCGATAAATTCGTAGCGAAGTAAAATAAAACCTTTGGCTTCGCTCGTTTCGGTGTCTGCATTTATGATATATCGTGTGTACGATTCGTGTTGGTGTTTTATACATTTTAGATGCCAAAATATTATGGAATTCAAGTTTCTTGAGTAAATATTTTTTAAGTGGTCTCTTTTTATTATAGTTAGTATGGAGTCCATATGACATGCATTAGGTATGCTTTCGAATATACGCAACTCATAGTAATGGACGAATTGTGGATTGTTTTGAAAAAATGTTTTGACTGCCTCGTTAACCGACTGGTCGCAAGTGCGACTGCCGGGCAAGAGGTCTCGGGTTCAATTCCCGGGTCGGGCAAAGTATTGCTGAGATTTTTAAATAAATCTCATTAATAGCACCGGAGTCTGGAATAGTGCCCGGTATATGGCAATACGCTCACCCCCTATTACATGGGACTTATAAATAACGAAAAGTGGGTGTTACATTACATTGTACAGTGGCATTAAGTGCCGTAATGTGCACCTCTGCCAACACCTTTGGGGATAAAAGGCGTGATGTTATGCGTATGCTTTTAAAAAATTGTGATTGAGGAAAAGTATTCAATGATTAATCTGGTAACCTCTTCCTTCTCTTTGCGGCATATTCTCCTTTGCTAAGGATTGTGAATATATCTTTCTGTCTTACAATCCTCTTGTAAACATTTTATTTTCGGTCATGCATCAATTGGACTTGTAATTTACAGCGCAATACAATAGTTCTAACGTTTGCTGTTATATTCATGGAACTACCATTTGTTACAATCACCGATATATTGAAATCTAAATAATTTCGTCCACAGCGCATCAACTACCTACTAATTAATCATTGGTTCGCATTTACACAGTTGATTGGACAGCTATTTGAAATTGGCATTTGTTTAATAACATTTTGAATTTGACTATATACATATACCTAGACAGAAATGTATGTTTACGAATAATTGAATTAAACCTCGTACTAGCGGAATCAAAGACATTTAATGATTACAAAAACAGAACATAACATCACGCCTTTGATCCCCGAAGGGGTAGGCAGAGATGCACATTATGCCATTCTACAATGTAACACCCACTTTTCACTATTTATGTTATAAGTCCCATATAATAAGGGGTGAGCCTATTGCCATATACCGGGCACAATTTCAGACTCCGTGCTATTACTGAAAATTTTTTAAAACCCAATAATACTTTGCCCGAACCGGGAATCGAACCCGAGACACCTTGCCCGGCAGTCGACCTTGCGACCACTCGGCCAACGAGGCAGTCAGTCATTACAAAAACATATTCCTCAGTATTACAAATGACGTGATGGGCCGGAGGTTTAAGATGCCCGTTTCTGATGCATGAAGGTGCGGGTTGTACTATAAATGTGACAATGTGAGTTTGCTTGTATGTTTGTTACTCAGTCACGTCAAAACGGCTGAAGAGACCGTAAATTATGGTCTTTTTTTAATGGGGAAAATCATCGAATGACTGCTTCCGCCTGGGTGAGTCGGGAGGGAGTGTCAGACTCTTACTGACAAAAAACCACCCCGCTCTTTCTCCAACACGTCGAGCCAGAGCCCCAGTAATAACATATAGGCTACTTTTTACGCCTGGGACCGCGAGCGAAGCCGGTGGCAGAAACTAGTCAACATTAAATTGACAGTTAGAGCGGTGGTTGGACAACCGGCTGCCGTGCAACATGTAGCGGCTTTGATTCCCGCACGGAGCAACTTTTTGTGTAACCCACAAATTGTTGTTTCGGGTCTGGGTGTCATGTGTATGTGAACTTGTATGTTTGTAAACGATCCCACGACACAGGGAAAAATCCTAGTGTAATCCTAGGGCAACGTTTGAAATAAAATAAAAAATAAATATGTGTTTATCACAAAACTCAGAGTGAAAGTCGATGTTTGAAAAAATACGAATCGCGCCGTGTTTATCGACGGCTCAGCTTGGTATTTATTTATGAAAATTCTCCCTAATCCAACTTTGCACAGTCAGACATTTGCAAACATCTATCGTTGCAAAAATGAATATTTCACGTACGGTAGTGTCGTTGCATTGATATCGGATTCAACTTTTCTATAAGAATATAAAAGTGTGGGGTGCCACTATCATTTGTGTATGGGACTCACTACCTATTAGTATTGTTACTAACACACTGATATTGTTTATAGTCGCCATTGACTGTCTATTATTTTAATTTTGATTTAAGAATCTTTGTGACTCTTTTAGGTGGTTACACTCAGATGAACAAGTTGATTACAAGTTTTACCATCGAACACGAATTTTATTTAGAAGTCTGAATAAAATTCGTGTTCGATGGTAAGTCTAATGATTATTTGTAAAAGACAAAAGTGAGATAGTACATTTACTATCAATACTACTATCGAGCGGATTTACTCACTGCTCAGCTGCTATTGATTGTAGCGTTATGATTTATAGCCGTCTGTGATAATTAAACTATACAACACAAAAAAATACTAAGAAAATATAAAATTAAAATTATTATCAAACACGTCGACGTGACTATCTTGTTATCCGAATGGTCGCAAATACGAGTGCCTGGCAAGGAATCTGGGGTTCGTTCTTAGGGTCGGGCAAATTATTACTCGGTTTTTTTTAAATAATCTCAGTAGTAGCATGGAGTCTAGAATTGTGCCCAGTATTTGGCAATAGGCTCACTTCCTATTACATGGGACTCATAACAAAAATATTGAAAAGTGGGTGTTACATTCTACAATGGCATTAAGTGCCATAATGTGCACCTCTTCCTACCCCTTCGAGTATAAAGGCGTGATGTTATGTTAATGTAAATGTTATCAAACATATAGCCTCTTAAACTTTATAATACTTATTAGTAAGTAGTATCTAAGTATTTAAAAAGGCTGTTGAATTCCAGACTCCAGATATTTCAGAGAAAATTTCGATAATCTCATAATAACAGTTTGCAGAATCTAAGAATTAATTCTGAATTCATCATTGAGCAACGAGGCAGTTTGTTCCAGTATAAAAACGATATAGACGTTAGTAGAATATAACTGTATAAGAATCATACAAAGTTTATCACAATTTCTCACTTTCCCTGAACCGGCAGTCAGGTCAAATCGCTGGCAAAATATTTGTATCAAAATATTCCTTCAAATCCTGCCTGTATTTGTGCCGTCAATACGTCGACTATTATTTGTGCTCCGCTCTCTGATTTTAAACTGACTATTATTGCCCCATTATCATTGCAGATCAATCGAAATGCACCGTAATTATAGAAATCCTAGTACTAGACTTAATTGTGTATTATTACAAAGAAAGGTAGGCAATATTGAAATGTAACAGACCATAACATCATTACATCACACTAATTGGCCCCGAAGGGGTAGGCAGGGGTGTATATTATGGCACTTGACAGCACTGTGCAATGTAACACCCACTTTTTACTATTTATGTTATGATTCCATGTGATAGGGGGTGAGCCTATTGCCATATTATTATACCGGACACAATTCCAGACTCCGTGCCACTTCTGAGATTTTTTAAAAACCCAGTTATACTTTGCCCAACCCAGGAATCAAACCTGAGACCCCTTGCCCAGCAGTCGCACTTCTGACCACTTGGGCAACGAGGCAGCAGGCTACACCTTATAAAATATGTAACAATATTATAATATGCTTTAAACCATAGGGGTTAAAACATCTGAACTCCTCCAAAATGTTCCCTTTAACAACCATACAAGTATCACACGACAATCGCAGCAAGTTCGCTCACAATGCCAGACTGGGTTAAAACGAGAACGTTATACAATATAATAGCGAGCTCGCTTCATATCTGGCAAAGATCCAGAACCATTATAAAACTTTCTGCACGGCTAAGTAGTATACTAATAAAATATTCAGCTACGTTGAAATTGTATAACCGAAAAATACTTTCTTTGATTGATTGAATTCTTTAGTATCCGCTCGATGGCGCAAAGAGAGTTGAGTACCTTTTTTTAACACCCGTAGAATGCGCAAAGGGCCTACAGTGCCTTTTTTTTACGTCGCGTTCCGACGTGCACATTTATATTTTATTTCTTTCTACCCAATAGGTTTTTTATATTTCTTCTTTTTCTATTCGAATCTATGGATATTTTTCTATGCTCAAAATGCAACAACACTACAGTATAGAACGCAAAAATTAAAAAAAATATTGTCAAAGTTTGTGCTATCTGTTGCGAACGGTCAGTGGTCGGACGACGAGTGCTCGCGAGCGAAAAATTGTTAAAAGGCAATGTTTCTTTATTTATTTTTACGTAGAATTAACCTACCTACTATTTAAAATCATTTATTGATAGTGATTTCAAAATAATACCATTTATATTTGAAACTTTGTCATTTTTAGCTATTGCTGATGTTTACACTTACCTAATAAAATATTGAGACAACTAATGTCAACAACTGTAATACCACACGATAGTCCCATTCATAAACTTAAAGAATAACATCACTTGAGCCGTCGGAACGCAACAGGAGGTCATAAATCTTTGTTTATACGAGCGGCGCGCCGATAAGGTGTCCGATGACGCAACACGCGTGCCTATGCCCCGCCTTTACTGGGCAGAGTACGCGCCCAAACGGGTATTCATGGTCAACAATATTTCTTCATGACACGCATAACATGACATCAAGCCTTATATCCCCGAAGGGGTTAGCCAGTAGTGCATATTACGGCACTAATGCCACTGGACAATGTAACATCCACTTTTCATTTTTCACCATGTAATAGGGGATAAGCCTATTGCCATATACCGGGCATAACTCCAAACTCCGTGCTCCTACTAAAAAAACCAGTAGTACTATGCCGGGAATCAAACCGCCGAGTCTCGTCCTTTCTCGGCAGTCGCAGTTGCGACCACTCGGCCAACGACGCATTTATTGTCATGACATTCTTGTTTTTACATATTACTGTGGATGAAGCGAAAGAGGTATGTAAGAATCGTAGCAGTTGACGATGCATAGTCTCTGCCTGTACTCTCATGGGAGACAGGCTAGACAGGTTAGACAGGTTATGCATGTATGTACGCAATACAATTGCCTTTTAATAAGTAACCTAGCTTCTAATATTTTAAAGGATTTATATAAACATTCAAAATATTTCTTGACATAAATAAGTATTGGAAGAGTTCAATAAACAGATAAATATCAACCGAAAACTTGACAATATTTAGAATTATAAACGTGAAGCTTAATTAAATAATAATGACTTGTTATGCAAAATGCGTTAAATAAATAAATTACTTTATAAACTACATTTAAAAACCCGACTTCTGCCCACTCTATTTTGAAGTCGGTTAATTAATTTACTAAAACCTATTCTAGTTGTTACACCAAACTCTTTTCTAAAAACCACATCAAAATAGTTTCGGCCAACTGCGAGATAATTTTGCTCAAACAGACATACTACATACAAACATGCATACACATATAAATAAAAGAAAGAAAAACTTTATTTCACACGCTAAAACAGGTGACACGTACTGAATTTACACATAAGTTTTTATACATCTACTAATGTCCCAAGTCTGCGGTGAAATTGGACCAGTTCAGCATGTGCAAGACAGGGCCTTGCGCTGGTATTCTACTGGCCCCTTAAGTGACTCGCGGACGAACAAGTCACCAATCAGACAACGATAAACATAAAGCAATTTTCCCCAAAAACACATAATAAAATGCACATAACAAAACAAATATATAATATGTATACAAACAAAAAAGCAAATTAAAAAAACGTGTAGTGAAATGCAACCTACCCATGTCAAAAAAAAAGCTTAAAATAATAAAATAAAAAACATACTGAAAAAAATAATACATTAAATACGTACTGAGACAAACAGAGAATTCCTTCTTTCCTTTTTGAAGTCGGTAAAAATACAAATTACTCGAAGCGTGATATCCAACACTATCCCCTGTTTACTGAACGCAATTGTTTGGGCCACCAAATTCGGTAAACATTGGAAATCAATTAGGACCTTCCAAACTAGTTGGATAGTGAGGTCACGATGGAATTTACTTAGTATTGTTGGCTAAGGGTTTTGGTATGGGTTCCAGTTGCAAAGAGCACTCCCAAATGTTTATCATTCATGTTAATATTATACTTGCTAATCTAACGATTGTTTGGAGTTAACTGAGTTATAATTGTGTAAGATATTTTTATTGTTTATCTTTGCTTTTGATAATATCATCACAACTATTAGCATTAAACCGAAAAAGTAATCTATGGAGTTTCTTGCTCGTTCTTAACATAACAGAACATAATATAACATCACGCCTTTTATCCCCGAAGAGGTAGGCACAGGTGCACATTACGGCACTAAATGCCACTATAAAATGTAACACTCACTTTTCACTATTTATGTTATAAGTCCCATGTAATATGGGGTGAGCCTATTGCCATATACCGGGCACATTTCCAGACTCCGTGCTACTACTGAGATTTTTAAAAAACCCAGTAATACTTTGCCCGACACGGGAATCGAACCCGAGACCTCTTGACCAGCAGTCGCACTTGCGCCCACTCGACCAACGAGGCAGATTTCATTTTCAAGTACTTCATTAATTAGATAGAATTATGATAAGGTCGTTCTTCTCGTTCTTCTCCATTGGAATCTATATCTTACAATGAGCAACTACCTTCACTTCTAAATTTTGTTGACTTCAAAAGTGCCTTCTTTGTCGAATTGAAATAAATGATCTTGACTTTTTTACTTTGACTTTAAATAAGTACACAGATTATACCACCGTCGCCATAACATTTGTTGCATTATATTTTTTGGATATAAGACGTAAGTTTCTACTCTTGACTTGAACAACACAGAGGAATAAAAATTAATAACAATGATATAAAGTTAAGGAGCTGAAAAACCATATACACTAAAAAGTATTCAGGAATCAACTTCTAATAACTGTAATACAAAAATCACGCATTCTTCATAGTTACGCCAAAGATTATTCCGACGATTCGTTTGCTCAAGAAATTGAGTCAATGAACAATACAAAATTAGCTTTGCAGAGTGAAAATCTTTATTTTCGGGACGATAGAGTTGTTATTGGTGTGGCATGAGTATTTAGGATGTTAGTGATGGTCTATGGCGCCCAATAGGCTGGGCAATAGTGTACCGTCGTACACATGATACTACAATAACATTGCTCTTTAGTTGTTGCATGTTAACAGCTGACTTACGAAGTACTATAACTTCAATTAATTGTAGTGGCAAAATACCGAAACAGAGAAAATGGTCGAAACAGAGTTGTACTTGTACATATGTATATACACACTAGCTACTGCCGCGCGGTTTCACTCGCTCTGCTCGGCGCCTATTGATTATAGCGTGATATTTTATACCCTATAGCCTTCCTCGATAAATGAACTATCCAACACAGAAAAAATTATTCAAATCGGACTGGTAATTTCGGAGATTAGCGCGTTCAAACAAACAAACAAAAAAACAAACTCTTCAGCTTTATAATATTAGTATAGGTTGGCTGGCTATATGGTTGGCTGGTAGAGAATGCCATTCGGCATTAAGTCCGCCATTGTATACAGTTGTACATAAAGTGTTAAATAAATATAGATTTGTAGGCTTCAGGAACCTACTAAGCCTAGCTGGTTTGTCTGTCTCCTGGAGATCCTTTGCGAAACACAAACATTGTTGGTTTTCGGTACCGGTTGAAGAGGATTACTAGGAATGCTATGGTACACACAATCATGCTGCATGTATGATTGATGATAGTATTAAGTGTTTGGATTGCATAGATCGAAGATCGCTTGTTCCTTGCAAATATTGCAACGGCAAGGTTATAGATTTTTATTTAAGTGTGAAGGAGATCACTTGCAATGGATATAGACATGGCTTATAGCTTATAGCTCGACGTAACATTGACTTTAATACAGCTTGGGCATAGTTACATAGGGAAAGCAGTGAATATGTTGCCGGAAAGCAGTGAATCAGTGGGGCTAAGTTACTTTTATTCAGCAGTGGACTGCCTCGTTGGCCGAGTGGTCGCAAGTGCGACTGCCGGGCAAGGGGTCTCGGGTTCGATTCCCGGGTCGGGCAAAGTATTATTGGGTTTTTAAAAGAAATCTTAGTAGTAGCACGCAGTCTGGAATTGATTGTGCCCGATATATGGCAAAAGGCTCACCCCCTATTACATGGGAGTCATAACATAAATAGTGAAAAGTGGGTGTTACATTGTACAGTGGCATAATGTGCCCCTCTGCCTACACCTTCGGGGATAAAAGGCGTAATGTTTTTATGTATAAATCCAAATATAAAGTCATTAAAACTAAAATGTGCGATGTTGCCACAAAATAGTGACCAGTGTTGATGCAATTCACAGTTTTTGTAATTACAACTCTCGACGAAAAAGTTTTTGTGAGTTTTAATAGCCATGCAAAAAGTTTAATGAAGCCATCAGACGAATTTATAAAAAAAATCTCGTTTAAAAATTTTAATTGTACAACTTTTTTTGGGTGAATCGTAACCCATTTCATGTTCGAATGATGTGAGTAGATACGGGATTTGAACGTTACAAATATGTCGAAGGGTTTTTTTTTGTTCTGTTTTATTCAATATGCGCATTTTTTAAGTCCAAAAAGACGTTTTCACGACATTATACCTCGAACCAGATACTGTACTACCTACTTATTCAGTACCTACACTTACTTTACTACTATTCTTGTTTAGGTTCATTAAAATAGTGATAAGGGACAACAACTCGATAATCGAAAGCATAGTAAACAAAAATATACGGCTTTCTAACATTACAGAGACAATTTAAAACTATAATGTACAGTTCTATCAAAACTTCTGCCTTTTGTTATTTTTATAAACAAGCCTAAAATACATTTATCGCCATGACAACAAGAATCGTCCTCCAGTCATTAACAGAAACGATTAAATCATTAAGATGAGAGTAAAACAGGAATCTGTTATTCAGAAGACAATTGGCTGTCAGGATCCGAACTTTGCCATTGACGACCAGTCATCAATCTTTTTCAAAAGCGATCCCTTAACAGATCAGTGAATGGCTGCAGGGTTTCAAGGAGACATTAGAACTATTCAGTAATTCCACATCGGATTTGTTAACATCTATCTGTCTTGTAAAGGATAGATTTATAGATCGGTAGAGGACATTGAAATATTTGACCCTTTTTGAAAATGCTTTAGATCCTTTTTGGGCATAAAAGTTCTCTCTTGCGTTTTGGTATTAGAATTTGGTACTGCAACATCTATATCACAATGTTATATTTTTTGCCCGAAATTATGTTGTTGATAACTCTTAGCTACATAAGCATCACATCACACATTCAAATCAACAGCCTATAATTGGCCACAGCTAACCAAAAGCCTGTTCTCGTACGGAAAGGATTGACCATTATTCACCATACTTGCTCAATGGGGGTTGGCGATTTAAAATTTACAATTAAAAATTATAAGCCAAGGTTTCTTCAATGTTTTCTTTTATGGTTTATCAGTGGTGTCTAAATAATCTTAGAAAGTACATATAACTCACATTCAGTCACATTCGTACTTGCCGTTGATTGGTTTTAAAACCTCCGGGCCACTTCTTTTTATAAGTCATCTAATGACTGCTCCCGCCTGGGTGAGGCGGGAGGGAGTGTCAGATTCTTACTGACTAAAAACCACCCCGTTCCTACTCCTGCACTTCGAGCCGGAGCCCAGGTAACCATGACGCTACAGAGAAACTAACAGCTATTGTGAAATAAAAAAATCGAGATAAAAAATTTGTAACGGAACATACAGACCGCAGATCGTTTGTTCGAGACCAGACATGCTCCGAACGGGTGGGAAATTAATTGGATCGTTTAGTCCTCCACTGGACTATAGAATAGGCTAATGTATGGGGACTGTTCCTAACTGGTGTCTCAAACTAAGTAGAGAGATAAAAGATAAACCTCTTACATATGTAGATATCAGTACCAAAAACTTCTGTAAACGAAACATCATAAGGAAAACAAAGTGATGATTGTGAAAACCTAATGTGTAGTAAAGTAAAATATAATAAAATTAGTGACTACCTTGTTGGCCGAGTAGTAGCTGTATATTACCAACTAGCGACTTCGGCGCGGTTTCACATGCTCTGCTCAGCTCCTATTGATCGTAGAGTGAAGTTTTATAGCCTATAGACATTCCCAATAAATGCGCTATCCAATACAAAAATAATTATTCAAATCCGACTTATAGTTACGGAGATTAGCGCGTTCAAAAAACAAACAAAAAAGCAAACTCTTCTGCTTATATAATAGTTTAAGAATAAGATATACATATTTTTGATTAGATTACTAACTTAAATACTCAATCTTCGTTAAAATGTAAAACAATTTAATGAGGCAAGGGCCTAATCAAGTGATGGGTAAGCGATCCCTATTAGGAGACAGCGTGACGATAATCCGGGATTATCTATTTAACTTCTTGTATAGGGTCTATAGATAAAGAGTGGACCCTTAGACCCCAATCGCACCATAGATTTTTTAACGTCGCGTTAAAATTCGGCATTTGTAAGCAAGCAATGAAATTCAGTCTTTAATGCTCAAAACTCAGAGTTGAGAATGTAATACACCTCAATAAAAAAATTGCGTTTTGAAAACTCTGGACGTCAAAGTCAGAGCATGTAGTTACTTATTTCAAATAATCCTTAATTAGACACTTTTGAAACGTCAAAAATTGAATTGTCAGTCCGTCTATCTGCCAGTGAAGCTAGGCGCTCGTTTCAAAGTGTAGTTTTTAATGGAAAAGAAAGAGCAAGAAACTCCGTGGTTATTTTGAAACATATATAAAATGAGGATTTGAGCAATGAAATAATGTGATTAATCTATGACAACAGAGTTTTATTTAAATAAAATAACAATATTTAAGTAACCTCGAAATACAAACTTATAACAAAAGAGAATCGACAATTAGTTATCAATGCTTCAGCTCGTCGATCCTCACTTTCTTTAAATTCAATAACTAAAAACAACAACACTATAATTATCTAAATAACATGCATTCTTTAAATTATTTCAATTTGTAGGTATAATATTTTACTGGTACGTTTTTCTTATGACACATGTGTCATTTTAACCAAAGACTAAAAAAATATATGTAATAATATAAAGTTTAGATTTACACTGTACTTCGGTTTTGTAGCTCATACAAAAATATAACTAGAGATCGAGCACGTTATTTGTTGAGCGGAACAAAGAAATACATAAAATGTGTCCCCCAAACAGATTGCGATTATTCTAAAGAACGATTAATAAGAATAATATAATCGTCACGCCTTTTATCCCCGAAGGATTAGGTAGAGGTGCACATTACGGCGCATTATGCCACTGTACAATTTATCACCCACTTTACACTATATTTACATATGTTATGAGTCTCATGTAATAGGGGGCTCACCCATTGCTATATACCGGACACAATTCCAGACTCCGTGCTACCATTGAGTCTTTTTTTAAACTATAAAATACTTTGCCCGAACCCGAACCCCATTGCCCGGCAGTCGTACTAGCGACCACTCGGCCAATGAGGTAGTCAATAAGAATAAACAAATCACAAGTATCTATTTTACTATAGAAATTATGTGATTTAAAGTAAGTATATTCTAGAGGTAAGTAAGTATATTAGTATATGACAATACTTTGTCATATTCAATTACGACGTCTTTACTGATATCTTAGCAATTCTCATAATTTTAAAATGCTTTTTACTTTCTTAGAACTTCATACGTTCAGTATCTTTTTAAAAAAGTAAGAAGATTCGTAACTTACACACTTTTTTACAATTTATTAGAAAAAATACACATTTAAGAATTTTTAAACTTAAATACACGAGTCTGTACTTAACCTACGCGGAATCGACAAATGAACAGTTCCGATCATATTATCTGCTAATAAAGAAATTCCACGAAGAACGTCCCAGAGGATAACAACATAAGAAAAGTCGGACAAACTAATAAATCGTGTATCGGGAAATAAAACTCTAGGATTGGGATCGTAACACTCCAAACATATATAATGCATACAAAGAAACTAGTTTCCTTATGTTTTAGTGATTGTAGACGTCGTCTTCTTTGAATTTATCCGATGGACAAAAGTTCTGTTCGATTGTTAAATTTTTACAGCTATTTTCATCACTCAATTGTTTTCAATGGGGGCTAATGTTTACTATTTTCGATGGGGCTACTGTTTTCTAGAACACCAGATGGAAGTGATTTGTTTTTTTATGGCATAAACCGGTAAACGAGCAGACAGATCACCTGATGGTAAGTAATCGGCGCCACCCATGGATACCCGAAACACCAAGGCGTTACAAAAAGAAAGTAAGAAAGAAAGAAAAACTTTATTTCACACGCTAAAACAGGTGACACGTAGAGATTTTACACATAAGTTTTTATAAGTACATCTACTAATGTCCCAAGTCTGCGGTGAAATGGGACCAGTTCAGCATGTGCAAGACAGGGCCTCGCGCTGGTATTCTACTGGCCCCTTAAGTGACTCGCGGACGAACAAGACACCAATCACAACAACAAAAATACAAGTGCGTACAAGCTTTTTGGGAATTGGGGATTTGAGGATTGTGGAGGGTAATTGGGCCTCCGGTAACCTCACTCACACGACGAAATACAACGCAAACGTTGTTTCATGTAGGCAATTCAACAAGGAGTCAGTTGGTCTAATAATTGTGGCTGTCAAAAATTTGATGAGCAATGGTGTGACATTTCAAACTTACAGCCCGTGATATTCATTGCTGAACCTGGAATTCGAGTTGGGCATCAGATCATAGTTAATAAGATTTAGGCTTATCAGAGAGCTAATCTGCTTCCCTAGTCTCTGTCTAGGACATACGCACAAGGAAGCTTGATGCGAAGCGCTTGTTGTTGTTCCAGATCTGGGTGTTATGTGTATGTGAGCTTGTAAACGCCCCCAAGACATAGGAGAAGATCATAGTGTGGGACAAAGTTTAAAATAAAAATTGAAAAAGCCTCATTAACGTTACCGCATATTTACCTCATTAAAACCATACTGTAGCACCTATAAAAATACGACCTCTCCGTTAATGGGTGGGTTACCCGAAATTTGTTATTTTAGGGTAACCAAAACAAACAATTCCTACGGAGTAGAAATAAACAAGAACAATTTTTGGACTTGCTTAGGTCCTTCAAAGTAAATAAAATTAATTCAATAATGCATCCTGCCCCAGTTCTGGGGCCATAAAACAGGCTTGTGGTGCTATGAAAGTGAATTAAACAAACTAAATATACATGGAAAACAGCTAAACGATAAGAATAAATATATCTAAAGAGCCATAGCGCAACTTTTTTTATGGATTAAGCTAATAAACAAGCAGAGTAGCACCTGATAGTAAGCAATCGACATCGCCCATGGATACCTAGAATACCAGAAGTGTTACATGTGCGTTACCGGTCTTTTAGGAATTAGGAGTTTGAGAATTGTTGGGGATTCAGGGATTGGGGAGGGGGGAGGGTATTGAGGCCTCCGGTAACCTTACTCACACGACGAAACACAACACATGTTGTTTCACGTCGGTTTTCTATGAGGCCGTGGTATCCCATTCGCCCAACTGGTACTCTTCTGGTGTTGCAAGTCCATGAGCGGCATCGATGGCTTACCATCAGTGTGGTTATCGGTTTGCCGCCCTATCACCTAAAAATAGAAAAGAAAACCAGCTTTAAAAAACGTCATTCATTGTACTTGATTGCAATCTATTTAGAAAAAATAATAGCGACTATATATATTCAAATGCATATTAAGCAATATAACAGATCCATCTAAGATTTATATTTTTCAAATCCTCATAATCTTCATTAGCGATATGCAGATGTTTGTTACTTTCAAAATCGCTTACTTAATGGCCATACATTTTTCTCCCGGCAAACGCGCACTCGTCCAGATGATGATAACATAAAGCATATAATGGATTAAAATCTCTTTGTGTAATACGTACAAAGGAAAGTGGTTGTTAAAATATACCATGGGTAGGTACTGTTTCTAAGGCTAAGGCAGCACTGCGGGTTTTTTCCCCGTGAGCGGTTTACCTTTCACCCGCAAAATTGGTGGAGAACCACGCCCTATGGATGAAACTAACCGCGGTGAACCACCTTAAGTCCTAGCACTAAGTTCTGTATGACCATGAATGAATAACGTCGTAGCAAAATAAATGGTTTTTCTTTCTTTCTAATATGATGATGAATGTAATTTTTTTTTTGTTCTCATATCATTTTTTTTATTGAATAGGAGGCATATGAGCAGGCAAATCATCTAATAGTAAGCGATCAGCGCCGCCCATAAACACCCATAATACCAGAGGAGTTACAGATGCGTTGCCGACCTTTTAAAAAGGAATACGCTCTTTTCTTAAAGGTTTGAAGGTCGTATCGATCGGAAATACCGCCGACGACAGATCATTCCTCAGTTAGGCATAAAGCTATGGGAGAAGCGCACAGTTGTGGTCTGCCAACCATCTATATGATGGGGATGTATATTAATCACAATTCAACAAAAATCTTCTGGATTTTAAAGTCAATATTGCGAGGTAAAATGCAAAGGCAACCACTTGTGTTTTTTTAATAACTATCGTGAAACATACTGAATAAACTAAAAATTGCATCTTACTCCCGTGAATATACTGAGAAAAGCTCTACTAGTTTCGGACCACAGAGGGGTTCTTTCTCATGAGCAGCGTGCGCGGTCGCAGCGATGTCGTGTAGCGTACTGGCTAGCTTTTCTCAGTGAGTAAACCACGATTTTTAGTGAAGCAGCGATTTGTATTCATTTTTTTTTCACTAGCTCGGTTCAATTGTAGTGTGGACTTAACCTAACACCTCTCAATGTAGACTAATAATGTTATTATCTTTACACGGACTAGTTGTTCATCAGTTTGTTTTAACTTTACTATGAGAATGTAATAATATTACGTCTTTCCCCATATATTATTCTTTATTAGTAGTTCTATCTTGATTGTGTTCCGGGAGTATTGAAAAACTCACAGAAATCTATCCAATTGACTACCATATTTATCTCCTTACTTATTGGACTATAAGTACGTATGCTTTGTTTATCAATGATGAATATATATACAGCTACAGTAAGACTTATCAAAATTATTTTAATTAAGTCTATTGCTCTTAAATACCACTCTATAAGATACCTCACGCCTGTCTTCATGGGGCAAAGACTATTGAAAGTCAATTACAACGATTCTTACATACCTCATTCGCTTCATCAACAGTCATCAGTCTTTTCATACATGCTCGTCGATTAAGACGAGCACGTATATGACCAGTACTTTGAATTTCCAAAACTTGTCATATCATTCATTTGAAGTTAAAAATATTAAGTTATCCGTATACAAGTATCCGTGGCAGTTTTTCATTGAATACCGCAATGACAGTATCACAAAGGGTCTCAGTAAAACGAGCCCACATAAATCGCTATATGTCATATCTATTCCTTTTGTTCGCAACAAAACTTCATTTCATACTAAAACCAGTCTAAAATGAACTCTCTCCAATTTGTCCTTAGGTTTATCAGGGACTTTGATAAACTGGATTTGTAAGTAAATAATTAATCGGAGGGATGTACAGGTATCTGAGTTGATAGCCATTTCAGGTGGTTTGTATAAGAATTTGTTTTCATTACTGTAATATTTTAAAAGGTTTACGTAATTGTAATTGTAAGTTGAAATATTAATATTTATTTTAATGTAAGTTACATGATTGTTAGACTGATTGTTATGTAATGTATGTAAGGTATGTATGTAATAAACACAACAAACTGGAACTAACTAGAGATAAAACAACATTTTATATAATGTTCTGTTCACAATATACTAGGCAAACAGATATTAGGGCCTAGTACCTGTCGTTGTACAAATATAACCACTATAACTCAGACGTAAAATTCAGTATAAGCTGACGCACTAAGACCAGCTGAAATCCAATCGAAGGCACAAAAACTCCAATTATTTCACGTCAAAACTGAGTCGATAAGGTTTGTTCTTAGTCCAACGCTAATTAAGAAGTTCGAATCGTCCCAGATAAAACTTTCTAAGTCAGAATTGACGTCCCCACTTATAATCAAAAGTTCTTTACATTTTTTTAAATGTGCTTCTAGATTATTTTAAGGAGAATCCTGATGAGGTTATAATATTTGCATTGAGCAGAAAGGAGATAAAAGACTGGTCTATGAAGAATAATGCCCATGTACAGTCTTGACTTTACTACATTTAGTATTAACTAGCTTTTTACCCACAGCTTTGCCCGCGAATCCCTGTTCTATCCTATGGGAGTATTTAATCGGGATAAAAAATCCTATCACCTAAGTCAGCTCATACCCTGTCAGTTTACTAAATTTCATCAAAATGCGTTCAATAGTTTCAGCGTAATTTACGGACAAATATACAAACAATTCACTTTTATAATATTAGTGTGATTAGTGATACATATTATACAAAGTGTGGGAGAGCCATGCTTCGGCACGAATAGGCCGGCTCGACCGGAGTGATACCGCAGTCGAGCAGAAAACCGACGTGAAGCAGCGCTTGCGTTGTGTTTCGTCGTGTGAGTGAGGTTACCGGAGGCCCAATTACCCTTCCCCGATCTCCCCAATTCCTGAATCCCCAACGATCCTCAAACTCCTAATTCCTCAAAAGGCTGGTAACGCACTTGTAACGCCTCTGGTGTTCCAGGTGTCCATGGGCGATGCCGATTGCTTACCATCAGGTGATCCGTCTGCTCGTTTACCGGTTTATGCAATAAAAAAAACATAGCAAGTTGGCGACTAATCAATGGTTGTAGAATGCGTCGCGGTTTCGATAAAAATTGTATGATTTTGTCGTCAGCGTTGTGTGTAGGATTGGAGGTGCCATTATACGGAAAAATGAATGAAATGAATTTTCTCGTGCCCTTCGGGGTCTATAATTCGACTACCTATATTATGTATAACATGTAGGTACCCGACGTCCCTCGATATTTAACGAGATTGTCATAATTTCAAATTAGGAATGGAAGGTTCGTGCCTATTACAATAAATTGAGTTATCAACATAAATAAAAATACATACAGAATTAAATAAATATGGTTATCCTTACTTGTCCTTACTTATATTATAAATCTAAAAGTGAGTTTGTTTGTTTGTTTGTTTGTTCCACCTTCACGCCGTAACTACTAAACCGATTGCTTTGAATTTTTGCAGACGTAAAGTTAGAAGTCCGGATTAAATAATAGGGTACTTTTTAACCCGGAAAACATTGATATTCCCGAGGAAAAACAAAAGTATTGGTATAGATGGCGCTGTATGTATTGGTATATGTCACATAGGCTACTTTTTATTCTTTTGTGACGCGAGCGAAGCCGCGGGTAAAAGCTAGTATAGAAATATCGGTAATGTTAGGGGTTACCGAAATTGTATAATATTTTCACGGTTTTTTATAAATCACAAGGCATCATGTAGCTATAGTAACATAAGCCTGTGACACAGAATGATGTCGTGGTGACCCGGAGGTTTAAGACGCCCGCTTCTCAGGTATAAGAGTGCGGGTTCGAAACCTACCAACGACAAGTACCAATGTGACTTTTTCCGAGTTATATGTAGGACTTTCTAAGATTACCTAGACAGTACTGACAAACGGTGAAGGTAAACATCGTGAGGAAACCTGGGCTTATAATTTCTACTTATAAGTTTGTAATCGCCAACCTGCATTGAGCAGGCGTGGTGATTAATGCTCAAACCTTCTCCGTGTGAGAAGAGGCTTTGCTCAGCAGTCAGCATTTTAGGCTGTTGATGACACAGAATGAAAGAAGAATCACTTGCGATTAATTATATCTTCAGTATGACGAACTTCTTACACACAATCATGGCGATGAAACAAATGACAACGGTAATGTACCTTCTTATGTGTGGGTGTGATGTGTATGTGAACTTGTATGTTTGTAAACGCACCCACGACACAGGAGGAAATCCTAGTGTGGGGCAACGTTGTTAATAAAAAAAAATATAGACAATGAATTTAACAAAGTTTTAAAAGAAAACTTTATGTACTTGCGAAAGACGGCCGAGTAGTCTCAAGTACGACTACCGGGAAAGAGGTCTCGGGTTCGATTCCCAGGACGGGCAAAGTAATTAATGGGTTTTTAAAAAAAATCTCAGGTGTAGTACGGAGTTTATAATTGTGCCCGGTATATGGCAACACGCTCACCCCCTATTACTTGGGACTCATAACATAAATAGTGAAAAGTGGGTGTTATATTGTACAGTGGCATTAAGTGCCATAATGTGCACCTCTACCTACCCCTTCGGGGATAAAGAGGCGTGATGTTATGATGGTAACGTTTATGATCAAAACCGTCACTTGTAAAAAAAAGCCGTCATAACTTTGGGAAAAAAAGACAAATATTTAATTTTTATACCATCAAAAATTGGGAATGTAAAAAAAAGGTTAATTGCAGAGGTCTATCACGCAGACGTAGCCACGAGCATAAACTATAGTAACAAATAAGCCCCAAACGCTGCGCTATCCACAACTATCGAGCAGCACGCCGGGCAATATATCCTGTCCTTATTAATATTTAAGACCACAAAACGCATTTCGGACGGCGCGATTAGCCCAGTGGCAAGCCGGACTATATTTATAGCTGAAATTACCGTTTTAATGGACATGAACTGGCCAAACTTAATTGAAAGCAACACGCTCTACGTATGATACATGATAAACCATTCATATCATGAGAGAAGAGAATTGGTGAGATGGAGTATACTTGATTCTGCCATATATGTACTGTGATTTAAATCTTTATTTTTTTTATGGCATAAGCCGTTAAACGGACGTACAGATGACCTGATGGTAAGCAATTGGCGTCGCCCATGGACACTTGGAACACCAGAGGCGTTACAAGTACGTTACCGGCTTTTTGGGGAATAAGGAGTTTGAGGATCGTTGGGGATTCAGGGATTGGGAAGATTGGGGAAGGGGTGGGTAATTGGGCCTCCGATAACCTTACTGACACGACGAAACACAAAGCAAGCGTTGCTTCACGTTGGTTTTCTGTGAGGACGTGGTATCACTCCGGTCGAGCCGGCTCATTCGTGCCGAAGCATGGCTCTCCCACACTTCTTATATGAATACAAACTTTAACATACAAATTATTAATATAAACATCGTAGCCAACCGCAGAAAGTCATTTATAAGACCACACAAAGAGTTTTATCATCCACTAAACAAACGACACGTTGTAAATTACGTCACATGTTATACTTTTACAAATTACAAAAACTGTATTTGAAGGCTTGAATTTCAGCTCAAAATCAGCTGAGTCAATACAAAGCTTAGCAAAAGTTGGTGACGTCTTAACAGTGAGCTTTAAGTTAGCTCGTTAGCTGCTAAGCAGAACTCCTACTGGGATCTTTCGTCAAAGACTATTTAAAATGGAATTATCGAGGGTACGCATACTTACCTATTTGCCTCAAAATTAAGTCGTACATGTTTGAACTAGAGGCAGTTTTCAATCACCATACATACATACGACTGCACAGTTGTCGCAGTGGCTGGGCAACCGACTGCCACGCAATGTGGCGTCGGTCCGATTCCCGCACGGAACATCTCTTTGTGTGATCCACAGATTGTTGTTTCGGGTCTGGGTATCATGTGTATGTGAACTTGTATGTTTGTAAACGCACTCACTACACAAGAGAAAACCCTAGTTACGTCCAACGTTTTATTTAAACTGTCAAACACCAAGCGGTCACCGGTGACCGCGACCTATTTAATTGTTCTTTAATTGTGTCTATAAAACCGGTACTCGACGAGTTAAAAAAGTATATAATAGGATTTGATTAATTTTATATTATTAGTATTAAAGTATAATATATTTATATTAACAAGTTCTCTATAGGGCTGTTACTGTTGTAACAGAATAGTTCCTACTAGTGCGTCTAGTGACATAGTCTTACGCGATAGTTAAATGCCTACGATTTATGCCTCTTCGAAATGTCTTGTCTATATTTTATTCTATGTCTCGTGTTCTTTATATTATATCATTATATGTGCAGACGCTACATCAGTTTGCCATACTAATTAATACCTTCAAAGATTAGTACTAGCATTAATAAAAGGTGATGCTTCGGTAAGATTTAAGAAACAAACTTTAGAATCATCATCATCATCATCATCATCAACAGCCTAGAAGTGCTTACTGCTGAGCAAAACCTCTCCTCACACGGAGAAGGTTTGATCATTAATCACCACGCTTGCTCGATGCGGGTTGACTATTCCAAACTTATAATAAAAATTATAGGTCAAATTTCCTCACGATGTTTTCCTTCACCGTTTGTCAGTGGTGTCTAAATAAAAATATAAATAAAAAAGGTCACATTAGTACTTTGCCGTTGATAGATTTCGAACCCACCCCGTCGTGCATGAGAAGTGGGTGTCTAAACCACCGGCCCACCACGACAACTTAAAAATATGAAGTTATATTTAGTACGAGTATTACACTGTAATTCCTGCAATAAACGGTATACATACATATAAACGCGTTTAATTTTCATAAAAGTAATTAATAAAATGTCTCTTTTAGATATGTAATAATAGTTGTAATCAAATACTAAAGGATGATGTTGTATGAATAACACGATATAAATTATTTTTTCAGCGTTTCCGGAGTGTTCCTTGAAATAATGTAACAAATATTTTCATTATTTCTTTTATTCTCGTTCTGGCCGCGTTTTGCATTAAAAATTAAAATAGGAAATAAAAATCCAAGATTGTAATATTTACGTTACCAAAAAATCTCATTGAAAAGGAACAATTTTCGATGTTTGTTTAAGTATCTGAATAACTTTACATCTTAAGGTATTCGCTAGTTAAGTTCAAGCCACACAAAAGTGCACTACATAAATTATTCAGTACGGAATGCGTCTTTGTTTCCGTGTAATTAGCCCAAATTGTCCCCGAGACGGGGCGCGCCGACAAATTTGCAACGAAACGCTGCACTTAAGAGATGCAGTACCCGTTAGGCCAGTTACATTATGAGATAGAACACTAATATTTTTAAAATAATCTAAAACTTAAACGTACAAAGTCTTATATTCATTTTCCGATGAGAATAGGAGCTATTATGATTGTAGTTACTTCATCCCAATTATTATTTGATCTATAGAGTTTCTTGCTAGTTCTTCTCCATACGAATCTACACTTTATAATGAGCAAATAGATTCACTTTTAATTTTTTCTTTGTTGACGTTCAAAAGTGCCTTCTAATTGAAATAATTGATTTCGACATTGACTTTGATTTAAAAATAATTTATGATAATTAAAATTTGTACGTGGACTACTACAAAATCAATCTTGTCTGTCTGGTCATCACTTTTTCAACCATGCATGGACTGGACAGTTGTGATAGGATAAGATATTGATTTTTTTATGTTAGTGAGAAAACAGCCTTACTTAGATACTCGTACACGTTTGGGTATGCTGTAGGTACTGTTTCTTCAAACTCTTATGTTCCAGGTTGTGAACGGAATATAAAGCTTATATCAGATTCGTTAAAGTTTAACATTTATTATGAATCATTTAGAAAAATACAGTCTTACAATATATATGGTATTTCAAAGAATACTGAAATATAAACGACTAGTTTCAAGCCATGCTAGAGGCACATATTCAAAGTTCCTCGTCAAATTATTACGCCGAAAACATAATAATTTATTTAGTATGTCTCACAAAAGTTACAATACAAATACTGAAATATGATTGGAATAGAAAAAAAAAGCGATGGAACGAAACTGTATACTATAAAAGTTATACGAATATTTGTAACTATTAAATGAGTTAGGATAATAAATAATCCTAATTCATTGTTGAAACGTTAGAGTTTAGCCGTGGCGCCCGGAGGTTCAAGACGCTCGTTCTCATGCATGAGTGTGAAACTTACCAAAACAGCAAGTACCGTTGACTTTTTCCGACTTATATGTACTTTCTAAGAACATTTAGACACCACTGACAAACGATGAAGGAAAACATCGTGAGGAAATCTAAGCTTATAATTTCTAATTATAAGATTGGAATCGCCAACCCGCATTGAGCAACCGTGGTGACAAACCTTCTCCGTCAAAAAAAAAAAATCAAAAATTGTTCCGTGCGGGAATCGAACCCGCGGCTCATTGCACGGCAGCCGGTTGCCCAGCCACCGCACCAACCATGCAGCCAGATGAAACACAGTAACGTTACAATCTTGTTTACACCTCGAGAGGAAGTATTTACTCAGTAAAGCTAACCCATTCAAGTTTGTTACCATCAAATAGTTATGCAATAATATTGTAAGAAAACGTGTATTGATTTTGTAAAAGAAGGACAAAAATTGGTCAATATTATAATGTGAAACACGAACGCTTCAGGCAACTGTTTTTGACATATCATGTTAGGAACCCTTCTCAAATAGCTGACTAACAAAATTGTCTTCAAACGTATCGTTTTACACATACTGCGACCGCTTCTTCCCTCGACCTTTTATGTATAAGACAACCTTTTCTATAAGAAAGAAAGTGTTTTGAGTCTGTGTGTTAGCATGCCTTTTTTGAAATGTGGTGAACGGCTAACGAGCAGACGGCATGCGGATCACTTGATGGTAAGCAATCGTTATCACCTAACACCGTAACACCAGAGAGGTTTTTTTTAAGAGGGGAAAATCATCGAATGGCTTCTCCCGCCTGGGTGAGGCGGAAGGGAGTGTCAGACTCTCACTGACTAAAAACCACGCCGTTCCTTCTCCTGCACAAGTGCGTTGCCACTGTTTTGGGGGTTAGGGATCAGAGATTTGTGGATTACGAATTTAAGGATTGAAGACATTGGGGAGGGCAGGAATTGGGGCTCCGGTAACGTCAGTCACACGGTGATACACAACGCACGTGTTGATTCACGTTGGTTTTCTCTAAGGCCGTGGTTTCACTTCAGTCGATTTGAATTTCATTAAATTTCAAGATTAAATGTAAAATTTATATTAATATTAGACAAAAAGGAGCATGAATTCGATCCCGTTCAGTCCTGTCTAGCAAAAACGTCTTCGGTACAAAAGAGCTCATTCCACATGCGAACGTCAAGGAAGCTCTTACAGTTTTTCAAAGGAATAAAGTGCTAGCTCTTTGTAGGGTAGCCCTCGGTAAACTTGATTTATGGTGCAACCGTCTTCTTAGATTTGTCAGTGCAGGAAATAGGGATATACGGACATAAGTGTTACCTACACTTTGGCACAAACTTTAAGTCTATAACTACACTTGGCAGCAAAAAAACCGTGCCACTAGCGTTTTTGCTTTTTAATTTCTTGGTGTATTTTCTGATAGAAGTATTGTATTAATTGGTAACGTATGTCATATAAAAGGGAATTTACTGACCTATAACCTCTAACAATTTGTTGTATGTTTTTTTTAACTTATAGAGAGTTTGATATAGAAAAGCGTGTGAGAGCCATGCTTTAGCACGAATGGGCCGGCTTGACCGGAGTGATACCACGGCATCACAGAAAACCGACGTGAAACAACGCTTGCGTTCCCTGAATCCCCCACAATCCTCAAATTTCCAATTCCCAAAAGGTTGGTAACGCACTTGTAACATCCGTGGTGTTTCAGGTGTCCGTAGACGATGCCGATTTCATTGCTTACCATCAGGTGATCCGTCTGCTCGTTAGTAGGCTTATCCTATAAAAAAGATAAAATGAAAACACCTTAGTCAGTGGTTTAGGCTATTCGATTTCGATTCCTTTGTTTCAATATTATGCTCATAATATTTAATTATTTCTATCATGGAGATCATTTTAATTAAGCTCGCTTCTTTGTAAGTTTTTTTGCCATAAGTATGGAATTTAGTGATTTTTAACCGACTTCAAAACAAGGAGGAGGTTCTCAATTCGACCGTATACCGTTATTCTGAAATTAACTAGGAAGTAATCGACAACAAAGTACTTGTATACATATGCACATATGTACATAAAATAATAATATATTATCCTGCATAAGTTGTGAATAATTACTTTCAATTATTGAAAATTTGTTATAAGCCCTTTTTTATTATTTTCAATAGTTTATTACGTATGCTGATTGTTATTTCTAAGAAAACTATGGCGATATTTACATTTAATCCAGTGTTCTCTGTTTAGTAAACAAAAGAAATAGCTTCAAAACTACGCCATTAAATTTCTCAAGAATATTTTGTACACACTAGTCGCATGTAGGACCCATAAGCGAATTTCGGAGGGTTATAAATTCGGTGTTGCTCGGAAACGGGTCTGTGATGAGATAGCTCGGCGAAATTAAAATGTAACAAAATAAATCATGCTAGAGTGAGCGCTCTTGCCCTCAGGCCCGTGTAAGGTACAACATAAATTTGCAGCGAGACATTTTGCAGCAAACTTTAATTGCTTGGAGATATTTAAGACTAGTCTGGTTTGGGGATTCTAGGACCGCGTCGTGGGTAACATTCCATGGTCGGCTAATGTGTCACGGCCTCCAATTTCGGCTCGAACAAACATTATTGTCACCAATTACATTTATTTATTTATAATTTCATATACCTACACCACACAGACAATATTACAAAGGACGACACATTACAAGTATGAGGTACACGCTGCCATTGCAGCGGTAAGTCCCCTCTTTGAGGAGTGGCTTGAGAGACGCTACGGCGTCCTCACCTACCGCCTGACGCAGGTCCTCACCGGACATGGAAGTTTCGGGAGGTACCTGTGTCTGATGGGGCGGGAGGAAACGCCCGGGTGTCATCACTGCGAGGACCGCCCTGAGGACACGGTGGAACACACAGTGGGAGAATGCCCTGCGTGGGCTGAGCACCGCCGTGCCCTCAGGGAAGTGATCGGCGATGGCGACCTCTCGCGTCCGGGCCTAGTGCAGGCCATGATGCGGAGCGAGGGGGACTGGGATGCCGTCTCCTCCTTTTGCGAAGCAGTCATGCTAGCTAAGGAGGAGGCGGGACGCGTGAGGCAGCGAAGCGCTGCCTCCTCGCAACCCAGCCATCGCGAAGGACACACCGGGCGTCGGGGATCGCGGGACGATCTCCGGCCACCGTAAGCGCGGGCCTGCGGACGGCGAGCATGGGTGGCTCCCCGTCCGACCAGAAACAGACCCGAGCGTACGGCGCGTCGCGTTCCGCGCGCGCCTCAAAGAGCCATCAGACCACCACAGATGGGGCCCAATAGGGCCGAAGCCGATTCGGAGTCGCGGAGAACCTAATGGGTAACCGGGGCTCCGGCTCGACGTGCAGGAGAAGGAACGGGGTGGTTTTTAGTCAGTAAGAGTCTGACACTCCCTTCCGCCTCACCCAGGCGGGAGCAGTCATTCGATGATTTTCCCCCCTTAAAAAAAAAAAAAAAAAAGTATGAGGTACATAGGTACTGCATATCCCTTAAGGGATTTCTTCCTGCAGACTTGCGACAGGAAAAGGAATTTAAACATAAGACATAGTGTAAATGATATATGCAAGAAATACAAAACAATATAAAATAACTGAAATACATAGCACACACGGCCACACATCAATCTATAGAATACCAGTTTATCCTGGTGTCGCGTCGCATCATCTTTCCGCAGTTTTTACTGGTTATGTAAAGCTCGATGTGTAGCCGTGTGTACCTACTTACTTAAATATTATATCTATATAAGACCAATTATTAGGAATCCACCATTAACAAACTCAATGTGTTGCTTCTGTAATCAAAAGATTATTTTATTTAACCAAAAATTTACATTAACAACTAAACTAAATTTTACATACAATAAAACATACATGTAATCAAAAGAAACGACATTAAAAGTTTATTATTAGGCATGTCGATTCCCATATTATATTTAAAAATTATTTATTAATTTGTTTATTTCAATCTCTTGTGACATAAACGTCCATTCGACATCTTTTATTTCTCAGTCTTTACTTCCCCTATACTTATTATATTTTTTGGTCTTTACCAATAGAGAAACAATGGAGGTGATAGCCCCATCTATCATCCTTCTAAATAAACTTCTACTTTACCGACAGAGACGTGCTGCAAAATAAATAAAGAAACCTTATTTCTTTATATGTATTTTTTCAAATGGATATAAATTCAGCAATCATATCTATTATCTTTAGAAACACAGACAACTTGTCAAAACTAAATGTTTCATCTCGTTATGCGCTCTGCTTACGCCTTAAAATTTGTGACAGCAATTGCTAAAGTGGTTTATCAAAGAACCTAAGCTATTTTCTTCGTACAAGTGGTTATTTGCTCGAAGCTAAAACTCTATATGTCGAGTTTAAAGATAATAATATGAAGATGTACCTACTTCACATAAATTTCGCAAAACAATGATAAGGAAGCACCTTAGGTACCACACCACGCTGCGTGTGGAAAGATTATGGCGATCAAGTTACGAACGTACAGCGATTATAATAAAAAATCTATGTCCATGCGTAACATCATAATACAAACAGCATACAAAGAGCGTAACATTATAAGTAAGTAAATCTTAGACCAATCCAACTCAGTCAAGTAGCCGAACGTTGGCTGTGCATATCTGTTATCTACAAAAAATAATGACATAATTGTTTTAGGTACTACATAACATAACGTCACGCTTTTTGTCTCCGAAGGGGTAGGCAGCGGTGCACATTTATAGCACTTAATGCCACTGTACAATCGCCCACTATACCGGGCACAATACCAGACTCCGTTGGGAGTTAAACCCGTTTGGGTTTCAACAGTGACTCAGTGTGGTGATTAATGCTCAAACCTTCTCCGTATGAGAAGCGGCTTTGCTCAGCAGTGGGTACTATAGGCTGTTGATGATGATGATAAGTCAGAAAGAAATAACATTATTGTGTAATATTTACAGAAGGCCTATTATGAGTTTGTTTAACGATCGAAACGTTAAGCGTTTAGCCCTCTGATTGGATGGTTCATTGAAGCCGACCAATTAGACGCCGAACGCTGTAATCTTTCAACCTAGTTAAACGTAAAAACTGGTACTAGGCCCTCAGGATAAAAACCAGCTGTAAGACGACGATTTTTCTAAGATGTATAAAAGGAAAGTTCTTAAGTAAAGAAGTGTAATAGTCAACAAGTACAGTTTATTTCGTACATTCGCTTATACCTTGAAGAGAGTGTCCGTTCCAGCCCATCACATTACCGTGTATTTGACATAGCGGTCCCTCGGGAAATTTACACACCCCAAACCCGAAAATTGAATTCTAAAGTAACTCGTCATCATTTCATAGTTAATTCTTGATGAAAATAAAATAAGGTGTTGTCTAGTCTCTTGACGTGGAATGGATTGTATTTGCTGAGTCATCAACGCTCTGTCAATCTTGTTGGAACAAGTTTACTTTTATAACCCGATTAATGATATAAAACTAATTATGTAACTGTGGGAGAACCATGCTTCGGCCCAAATGGGCCGGCTCGACCGGAGTGATACCACGGCTTCACAGAAAACCGACGTGAAACAACGCTTGCGTTGTGTTTCGTCGTGTGAGTGAGGTTACCGGAGGCCCAATTACCCCCCTCCCTAGTCTCCGTCTCCCGAATCCTCAAATCCTCCACAATCCTCAAATTTCCAATTCTCAAAAGACCGGTAACGCACTTGTAACGCCTTGGTGTTTCGAGTTTCCATGAGCGGCACCGATTGCTTACCATCAGGTGATCCGTCTGCTCGTTTACCGGCTTACGCTATAAAAAAAAGACTTTTGTCAATAGGTATGAATACAAAGGGTTTCATACTATAATGTTAATATTATCATGTCACCAAAAAAAATAAATGTACAATTAATTATATTTGATAATGAATTCACCGATCGGCTGTAATCAAATCACTTTGCGTACAAATTCGAGATCTGAAGCTAGTTATCTGTATTTCCAAAACACAACTGCCATACGAGCGAAGTAGGAAACCAAACAAATATTGATATGTTTTCGTAACAGATCGCCGGTTTTCAAGGCAAATAGCGAGATAAATATTTGTAGCTTGTTAGGATAGCTTGCAGGGCCAGCGTTTGTCATATATCAAAATAATCCCCAGGTATTTGCGATGCATATCGTAACAATATTGTATCCGATGTACATAAATTTACACGATTGCATCTAATTTCATGTTCAATTTAACTTTTGTATTGAAATATTTAAAATTTAAACAAATATTTTAATGTATTGGATAATTTAAAACTCGCGGAAATGAAATCTATAATAAATGTTTTTAAATTACTTTGTGCAATTATTAGTATCTTAAGCTGAGGTTAATTGCAACATATGATTTACGATTCGGATTGCTCGTTGCATTCTGAATAATGTTTGTTATAGGACTATAAACTGAAATATTTGGGATATCCCAAGTTCTAACAATCTATCAAAAGAAACGAAGTACGCAGGGTTGAATTTAAAACTAAGATTAGTTCTTGAGAACCGGATTTACCGTGTAAGTTTGCCGGTCTCCTTTCGAGCAATCCTCGAAAGTAGCGAGTACTTTATTAAAATAGTACAAAATTGATCGAGTCGACTTAACGCCTTACTATACTACTAAGTATAATTTATAGTGTTCACAGACATTTAGGTACTCGCCACTCGACTGAAATACTAGAGTAATGTGAACTAGACATTATCGATGAACATACTCCTCAAGGAAGTAAACGAGTCGAAATTTATTTTCCCCGTTGTTCTAGGGCTGGGTGTGTTCAGACCAGGAACTCAAGTACCCCATATAAACTGGAGGTTTCACTTCTTGATGGATTATACCCCTAGACATACACAACTTGCTTTCATATTTGTGTTCGTAATAATATTTCAGATTTTCGTTCAATCTGAGTCAATTTAATCTACATTTCGAATTGGGTTTCGTTGACAGATTACATTCTTATTGGGTTAAGTGATATCAACTGAGAAATACGAATCGCTTATAATACCTTTATGAAAGTTTCAAGGAAAAAAGAAAACAAATATTTTATTATTTTAAATAGCAAATGTAAAACTTGACTGCACGGTTGGTGCGGTGGCTGGGCAACCGGCTGCCGTGCAATGTGTCGCGGGTTCGATTCCCGTACGGAACAACACTTTGTGTGATCCACAAACTGTTGTTTCGAGTCTGGGTGTCATGTGTATGTGAACTTGTATGTTTGTAAACACACCCACGACACAGGAGAAAATCCTAGTGTGGGGCTACGTTTTTTTTTTTAAAAAAGGAAAGAAAACCAAATCACCATAATGTTGTAGAATACCTACCAATTATCTTTTTTGAGTAAACTCGTTATTTTTATCGCAAGTGCGACTGCCGGGCAAGGGGTCTCGGGTTCGATTCCCGGGTCGGCCAAAGTATTACTGGGTTTTTAAAAATCCCAGTAGTAGCACGGAGTCTGGAATTGTGCCCGGTATATGGCAATAGGCTCAACCCCTATTACATGGGACTCATAACATAAATAGTGAAAAGTGGGTGTTACATTGTACAGTGGCATAATGTGCACCTCTGCCTACCCCTTCGGGAATAAAAGGCGTGAGTTATGTTCGTTACTTTTATGTGTCATATTTTTTCTTTTTTTATTTAATATACCGTTAAGCGATTATATAAATCATAATTATGATGATAAGAAATTTATATGGACACCCGAAACACCAGAAGTGTTACAGATGCGTTACCGGCCTTTTAGGGATTAAGAATTTGAGCAATGTTGGGGATTTTGGGATTGAAGAGATTATACTAGTACAGATCTCGGCTATATTGTAACGATTCTTATTTTGTAGTGTTACTAATACTTAGGTAATAACAAATAAAAAAATATATATTGTCATTTACATTAAATGAACACCGTAACTTTGACTGAAGTAATTAATGCAGTTCCTCTTAGACTAGCCACGCAGTGAGAATAATTTAGATTCCGAAGCAGGCCGCCGTTACATGCAAATTAAATTTTAATATTTTAAAACACCTAAGGCCTAAGGTTAGGCAATGAGATTCGTTACTCTCAAAATAAACACAAGATAACACGTACACAACAGAGATTGGCAAAAAGTCTGTGTTGGTAAAAACATGGTTGTGTTTTTTTGTGAAAACGAAATAACTATAACCTTTTGCGCCGTCTTCACTGTTTAATTATTTTTTTATATGTACTGTATGACGGTGTGCAAATAAACAATTTTTCTTTGTTTCTTCTTTCTATGAAAATCATTTTTCTTAAAAAGTACTATTTTCGTTATTATAACATTCTTTGGTGTACACATGGCCACACATCAACCTATACAAAACCAGTTTATCCTGGTATCACGTCGCATCATCTTTCCGCACATTTAACGTTCAGTTTATACTGGTTATGTAAAGCTCGATGTGTAGCCGTGTGTACATAATAAATGTTTAACTCTTACCTACTCACGGAAAACCTCCTAAGTGTAACAAATACTTTTCTTTAAGTCGTATCAAAATCGGTTCTGCCAATCGTGAGATAATCGCGCACAAATATACAAGTGAAACAAGTGACATATATACATACAGTCGATAAAATTACTGACTTGTGTTATCGGTTGATTAAAACTAATGTTATTTTGTTCTCATTTTTATAACTATTTTTAATGATGATTGACATGACGAAAATTTCATTCTTCTGTATCCTTTAATAAAGAGAGGAAAAACAGAGGTTGTACGTTTGAAACATCGTTTTACCCTTAGAACTAAGGCCTCCAAAAATGTCCAAATCCCCCTGTGACCCAAATACATTGTGAAAGTAAATTATAGACACTAAACCAAACAAATAGGTGCTTTAGAGCTACTCTGTCACAGCATGTACTCGTAAATTTGCTATAACTTTGTCGATCCAATAAAGAAGAGGACTGTAAAATTTTGCATGTGTGCCCCAGCCAGGAAAACAGTGACACAGTCAAATTTTTGAAGTGAAACCTTCTTTAGCGGCGGTGTACTTACACTGTTTTTGTAATGGTAAAAAAATGTTAAACTCGTCAGGACGCGTGACCCGATCGAAAATTCGTAAGACGGATTGACGTGGAGCAGGAGTAGGAATGGGGTGGTTTTTAGTCAGTAAGAGTCTGACACTCCCTCCCGCCTCAACCAAGCGGGAGCAGTCATTCGATGATTTAAAAAAAAGCACATCGAAATACAAAACTGCTATTGATCTTTATTAGACATTTTTTTTTATTCTTATCTTTTTCAAAAACAGAAAAAGGTTTGATATCCGTTTTGTATTTCCAACCCTTAGCATTTATTTATTTTTTTTCGTTATATTATTTTTTTCTATCTTATCATCATCTCCATTGCTTCGTAACTGGCTACTTAGGCTACTTAGGCTGGCCTCAAGCATTCATTAACCCTTCGATTCAGTAAACTCGACCATTGTAGCCCCTATAGTAGAAAAGTGGCTATCGAGTTGCGGTCTTACCCCTGACCACTATCAGGCTATCAGTGTTTTCTGATCACTTAATAATGCCAAGATTTAGACCGCTGTTCGTTTTAATTTTTAATTCCGTTCTTGTGATGTTCTTGCATATAATTTTGTTTCTATTTTATTTCAAACTCTTCAGTGTGATCTCTTGTTTTTATTCTTGCATTCCATTATGTTTTTTTTATTTGTAAGTCTCTATTATTATTTTTTTAATTAAACTTCAATTGAGAAGACGCTTTATTTATTATGTGCTAGTCATCAATAAGGTAGTGATAACAAATACAATATTTGAATTCCAATTTGTTTTAAAAAAATCTCAGTAGTAGCACGGAGTCTAGAATTGTGCGCGGTATATGGCAGTAGGCTCACCCCCTATAACATGGGACTCATAACATAAATAGTGAAAATTGGGTGTTACATTGTACAATGGCATTAAGTGCTGTAATGTGCACCTCTGCCTACTCTTCGGGGATAAAAGGCGCCATTTACGTTTATGTTATGTTCTAATTTGTTCAAAAGTCAATCACTAACGCTAACTTAGTTGGGATAATAATACTTCTGACACAATTATTAAGGAAAATAAAATACATTAAAAGTACACAATGAGACAAAGAATACACTGTTAAAGAACACGCTTTGTTTTCAGATTTACATTGCGGGGAAAAACGTTTCATTTAAACCGGTACAAGTGAAGTCGCAAGGAGGAACCAGAAAACCACAGTCGGTAATCATGAGCCAAGCGTTTCATATTTCAGGAAACACATTTAGTGCTAGCTTTTATATATACAGCGACACAACCAGTTGAACAAAACCAGTATAAATTGACCGTCGAATGCGCAGAAAGATCATACAAAACTAGACCATGATAAATTGAGACCTAAGTATAAGTTTGTTTTACTTTAAATCGAAACCGTGTTCTTCGCTGTGATTGGTTGGTTCATTGGAACCGCCCGTAAGACAATCCGCGGCTCCGTATCCGGCATCAGCCCCACTGGGCTCCATCTGTGGTGGTCTGATGGCTCTTTGAGTATGCACAGATTTGTTACACTTAAGAGCAATTTTTAATAATATTAAGCGACTTCACTATTTATTGTTGATTTTGTGGATTTTTCAGTGTGGGAGAGCCATGCTTCGGCACGAATGGGCCGGCTCGACCGGAGTGATACCACGGCCTCACAGAAAACTGACGTGAAGCAACGCTTGCGTTGTGTTTCGTCGTGTGAGTGAGGTTACCGGAGGCCCAATTACCATCCCCTTCCTCAATCTCCCCAATATCTGAATCCCCAAAGATCCTAATACTCCTAATCCCTAAAAGGCCGGTAACACACTTGTAACGCCTCTGGTGTTCTGGGTATCTATGGGCGACGCCGACTGCTTACCATCAGGTGATCCGTCTGCTCTTTTACAGGCTTATGCCATAAAAAATGATTTCGAAAAAGGAGGTCGATGTAGGTATTTTCAACGTAACTTATTGGAAATTATGTGAACTTTTTTTTCTTACCTCAAAAAAGTTAACAAAGAGATGAGCGTAAAGAGAGTATAGAGGCCTTTGAGAGGGGGACAATCCTGACTAAAAATAAAATACCTAAATATTAATCTATTTTTCATTTTAACAACATTCACACCGTTTTTTTACCATTTATCCTATTCTACAAAATATCTTGGGTGATAGGTATACCCAGTATCTTTTACATATGATATAGTGCAACAAATCGCGAGGTGGTAAACAGAAAGGTTGAAGGCGATGTGAAAGCTTTTCCCTTCAAAGTCTTCAGTAAACAGTGACGGGTCGACTTTACATCTGACATACCGTCACTTTGTATAGGCAACCGAGAGGGAATTTTAACTTAACATTACATCACGCCTTTTATCCCCGAAGGGATATAAAGAGGTGCACCACAGGTGCACATTACGGCACTTAGTAACACTGTACAATGTAACACCCACTTTTCAGTACTTATGTTATGAGTCCTACGTAATAGGGGGTGGGCCTATTGCCATGTACCGGGCACAATTCCAGACTCCGTGCTACTACTGAGATTTTTTTGACAACTCAGTAATGCTTTGCTAGGGCAGCATTGCTTGCAACCAGCTTGCAAGCTGGGTAGGCCCAGAAATCGAACCCGAGACCCCCTGCTCAGCAGTCGCCTTGCGACCATTTGGCCACCGCGGCAGTCGAGGGAATTTGTGAAGATAATAATAATCGTTTTTTTTTTGTATGGACGTGCAAAAGTGCTATTTGCAAAATAAATTTACTCGTTTTACTTGTTTCAGACATTGGAAAAATTTCAAATTTCAAGCGGTTTTGATTCGATTTTTATTTTTAATAACCAAAAAACTTCTAATATTTTGACGGAGCTGAGATTTGAACTTTGAACCCTCTGTGGGCAATATTAGACAAATGAATTTATAAAAAAAAACTAGCTATTAAAATTACAAATAGTAACTTTATTTGATTAATAACAGATGCAGAATAATATTGAAAATCACACAACATTTTCGCTTTATATCGAATTTATTTATCATTCTATATCGATCACTCTAAATACAATTATTTCTTTTGTAGTCAAAAGTACACCATGATATCAAATCAAGTGTCAAGTTAGACATTTTGCCGAGCAATGAATCATGCAAAACGTATGCCCCTAGATCGCTTTCTTGAAAACTTTTTAGTTACTCAGAGATTGCATTTTCACTCCTGGTAAAGCTGAGGATTTTCATGTCTCTATTCCTTACGAATACGGAATAGTCTTGCAAGCATAATTTCACTTATTAATGCGTAGTAAGATGAGGTATAAAGCAAGTGAGAAGTTATTATTTTTTTTCGGCTTACTCACGTAATTATTTGACGAGGAACTCGACTGGTTTCAACCCATGCTCAGAGCAACATTCCACGACTTGCGATGCGCTGACTGTCGCTCGAATACTAAAATGCTACTCAATTTAAAGTTGTACCTATTTATGGTATAAGCCGGTAAACAAGCAGCCGGATCACCTGATTGTAAGCAATCGGCGCCGCCCTTGGACACCTGGAACACCAGAGGCATTGCAAGTGCGTTACCAGCCTCTTGGGTTTAGGAATTTGAGGGTTGCTGGAGGTTCAGAGATTGAAGAGAAGTGGAGGGAGGGTAATTTTCTCCCACGTACCCTCCAATTGTGGAATTAACTCCTTGCCGTGGTTTTCCCAGTAGGCTACAACATGGGGTTTTTCAAGAGGGGAGTGAATAGGTTTCCTAAGGGTCGGCAAGACGCATGTAATGCCCAAGTGTTGCAAGCGTACATAAGCCACGGTAACCGCTTACCATCAGGTGGGCCGTGTGCTGCTTTGCGACCGTCGTGGTATAAAAAAAAATTGGGCCTCCCGTAACCACACTCACACGATGAAACACTACGCAAGCGTTGTTTCACGTCGTTTTCTGTGAGGCCGTGGTATCAATACCGTCGAACCGGCCCATTCGTGAAGAAGCATGGCTCTCCCACACTTAAAAATGAAGCACGATATGTGATTGTGTGAGTGCTTTTTACGAAGGGTTTGAAATGACAGAACAATTCTTAAGAGCTTCATAAAATTCAGTGGAGTTTGAGTATTTGACCACGAGTCACATTAACGATGGACGTTTGAGGTTAAGAGAAATAATGAATATGCTTTCACATCCTTGATGAGTATGCAAATTTAGCTTAGAACTTTATGGCGTCATTTTTATTTATCCAGATTGTTCATGAATATTTACTGAAGTGAAAATGAAATCCAGACTCAATAAAGACTCAATAATAGTAAAGTGAGACTAAAGAACTTTAAAAAATGCGATTTTAACCTTTAACTTTAATGTAGGTAATATAGAATTATTTTGACAATCTGGTTAAGAAGAATATACATACATACATACCTACATAACTCCACGCTTGTCTCCCATGGGGGTAGGCAGAGACTATGGAACGCCAATAAGAAGAATATTAGCCATTTAAATTACTTCCACAGCCGGTTTTACAATACCTGCCGGTAGTTAGTTAGTAGCTATAGTTTCTGTAAATGTAATAACTGAATAATTAATAAATGTTAATTCATATTTCCACACAATAGGTCAGTCAGATTATTAGAAAGTCAGTCAGGCTTTGTGATATTATAACTGTTTAACCTAATAAAGCCAATATCTCATTGGCATAGCGGCTGAGCAACCGGCTGCCGTGGCATTGAGTGTCTATCACCATAGCTTATAATTATTCTTTAATAATACTAATTATACTAATAATACTAATTTCAATATAATTGTTCTTTAATTAGACATAAATTAATACTGTTAATTTTATTGTCTCTCACGTCGTCTAATGACTTAAAGAGGACTTTTAAATGAGAATGGTTTATTGATGCAAATTGCTTTATGGGAAATCTTCCCACAGCATTGTGTCAGGTGATAAATAACATGTTCTTCTAAAAATAACTTTACGCGTAATACTCGTGTCTTGGGATTCCGCGGATTCTTTTTCGTCATGATTTATAACGTCTTTATCAGCAGAACGTCAATTCAAATTTGGTGAAGCATCAGGCGAAGCGTGTTTACCTGATCATTGAATACTCGGGGCTGTATTTTGTACGAGACCGTCTCCTCTTATTTAGACTATTGTTAGTAAGACAGTGGTACAATGTTTGTTTTGTGTATTGGACTATCTTTACTAATATTATAAATCGGAAAGTGAGTTTGTTTGTTTGTTCCGCTTTCACGCCGTAACTACTTAACCGATTGCTTTGAATTTTCGCAGACGTAAAGTTAGAAGTCTGGATTAAATAATAGGATACTTTTTATCCCGGAAAATTGATATTCCCGAGGGAAAAGTATTGGTATAGATGGCGCTGTGTGTATTGGTATATGTCACATAGGCTACTTTTTATCCTTGTGTGACGCGAGCGAAGCCGCGGGTAAAAGCTATCAAGTATAAAGGACTTAAATGAATCACAGAGTTTGGAAAAGCAGTGAAAGAAATGAAAGGTGTCTTTATTTAGAAGAAATATGTTTTGTAATTTCAGTTGGTTTTAAGTGAAAGTCTAATAATTATAATACATAAGTGAAACAAGTGAAACAAGTGAATTTATTTCTGCAAATAGGCTACAAGGCAGCACGTTTACACGTCAATTTTATCAAGCGAACGATGAGGTCGACATTTCCTAACTGACTACTCTGAGAAGAAATGCCGAAACAAACAAGACGAAACAAACAGACGTCAGATCAATTAACCATTTTTGTTAAAATTCAATCGATTTTCAACCTTATTACTGTTGACATAACATAACATCACGCCCTTAACCCCGAAGGGCAAGTCAGAGGTGCCCATTACGGCACTTAATACCCCTGTACAATATAACACCCACGTTTCATTATTTATGTTATGAGTCCCATGTAATAGGGGGTGAGCCTATTGCCATATACCGGGCACAATTCCAGACTCCGTGCTACTACTGAGATTTAAAAAAAATACTTCCAAACCAAACCCAGGATCTCTTGCCCGGCAGTCGCACTTACGACCACTCGGCGAATGAGGCAGTCTTACTAGAGTTAATACTATTATAGGTACTAGAGATATAAATAAAAAACTGTTTTTTATATATCGACGGTGCCGCACCAGTTTTCGATTCATACATGATATGGTAGTCTTCTCACGTGCTTCGGCTCCCTGCTCCATATATCAGCGCAGTGATTGCGGCACACGCTTACACTAATGTATGGACTGATACCAACTGATAGGTTCAGATGAAAACATTTTAATGTATTTTTTTAATAACTTACATAACATAATATCACGACTTTTAGGCAGAGGTGTACATTATACCACTGTACAATGTAACACCCACTTTTCACTATTTATGTTATGAGTCCCATTTAATAAGGGGTGAGCCTATTGCCATATACCGGGCACACAATTCCAAACTCCGTGCTACTACTGAGAGTATTTAAAAACCCAGTAATACTTTGCCCGACCCGGGTATCTAACCTGAGACCCCTTGCCCGGCAGTCCCACTTACGACCACTTGGCCAACGAGGCAGCTATAATTTTTTAATAACTTATTATGTTGCAAATCTATAAACTTTGACTTTAGGGTAGTTAAGATAGAGTTTGTTTTGTTCTATGAAATACATTTCTCACAATATCATATAGATTTCTATTATCTGACACGTACTTAGGCAGAATATTTTTGTCCAATACTAACCAGTATTGGATAAAAATATGTATAAAATAATATATATAAAACACACACAAATATAATTCAACAAAGAAATTGCCATAAACATTATTTTTATTTATCTAAAGGCGTTTTACGGCGATATTATCTGGGTGATTACTCTTGAAACCAATCTCAATGTCAATGCAATTTCAATCTAATAAAATCTCAATATAGAGGTAATTATTCAATGTCAAAACTATACAACCCCTATTGTAGCTGCTAAAGTAGCATTTAGAGTACGGAATATAAAACCAATCTCAATACCATTTAGTTCATAAAATATCCAGGCAATACGGATGCATGGGTGTTACAACTCAAGAGTAGAAAATTTCACAATATCAATGTCGATCGATCGGAATTGGATTCAAGAGTAAGCACCCTGGTGGTAAGCATGCGGCCAACAAAAACATCAGTATTGCGTTTTGTATCAGGTACCCGACTAACCTTTTTCACAATGAATCCTTCAATTAGCGTGGGAAGACGAGGGAATGCTACACTACTCGTTTTCCTTATAAAAGGTAACTCGAACTTCTAAATATAGATCACAAAATGAGATTCAAATAACATATAATATCACGCCTTTTAACAACGAAGGGGTAGGAAGAGGTGCTGCACATTACGGTACTTAATGCGCGATATCATTTATTCATTCTATATCCACGCAATACAGATACAATGGGCGCTAGTGTTGCAATTCAAGAGTACGAAATTTTACAATACCAATGTCGATCGATCGGAATTGGATTCAAGAGTAAGCCATCTCTCTGGTCATTTGTTGGCATCTCCCATAAAACAGTTAAAAGAAGAAAATAACAGTAGTTACACAAAATATGCAACGCTTTATAATATTGCGGCGTCTACATTTTCTAATTTTATTCTACAGTTTTTAAAAACTTATAAAAATGCTTTGTCGCGAGCGGTTGATACGTGACTTTTTACAAGTTCCACCCCTACACGGTAAGTTCATACGGCAAATTCACGAGAATAGCAAATGTGTCGAGAAATACAACGCGCTGGATTTTTATTGGAACTTATTTGGTTGTACGTGATTTTATTCTTTAATATTTTTGCTGGTTAAAGTAACATTTAGATGTAATTAATTTTATAATTTTGACCGTGTACTTAGAGAATACATTTGTCTCTAGCACTGTTCATCCCGCGGGTGTTGTTAGTATCGACGTATCGAATAAAGGACTAAATATTTAACAAAAACCATCAGACAACAGCGAAGTGCGGCGATTATGGCAAACCCCTCTTTTAGATATAGCTTTATTTATTTATTTATTTATCATTTCATGTACCGCACCACACAGTAGACAATATTACAGAGCACAACACATTACAAGCATGAGGTACATAGGTACTGCATATCCCTTAAGCGATTTCTTCCTGCGGACCTGCGACAGGAAAAGGAATTTAAACATTAGACACAGTGTCAATGTTACATGTAATAAATACAAAACAAAACAAAAAATAGCTTTCGTGAGACATTGTTTGGCTATTATCTCGCCTTGTGGTAAGTGATGATACGGTCTACAATGGAGCACGTCTGCCCATAAGCAACCTATTCACCTTAAAGACTCTGGCAAATTCCACCATTATCTAATTAGATTAAGAAGCAGTGAAAAATTAACTAACAATCGAGGGTTAGTCACGTGAATATACTGACATCGCCGCGACCGCGCACGCTGCTCATAAGGAAGAACCCTCTATGGTTCGAAACTAGTAGAGCTTTTCTCAGTACATATATTCACGTGAGTAACCCGTGATATTTAGTTAATTTAGTATGTCTCACGATAGTTGTTATAATGGATATTTATCTTTCCATTCCATTATGTTCATTACAAGTTAAGTCTTAAATTATACTCAGTACTCCAATACCCTTATGTGTAACCTTGCCTATACCGTTAAAATACAATTTGTGAACTACAACAATTCATAGATTACATAGCATATTATTACTGTACGTGGTTCAACGATATCAAAGCAATTTGTTACAAAGCCTTCTAGTATTTCGCACACGTTACAAAATTATAGACGTATATAATAATTATATAGATTCACTATTAATAAATGGAAAACATTGAAAATGTTTTCACATACGTGTGGTCGCAAGTACCACTGCCGGGCAAGGGGTCTCGGGCTTCGATTCGCGGGTCGGGCAAAGTATTACTGGGTTTTAAAAAAAGTTCTTAGTAGTTGCACGGAGTCTGGAATTATGGCAATAGGCTTACCCCCTATTACTTGGGACTCATAACATAAATAGTGAAAAGTGGGTGTTACATTGTACAGTGGCATAATGTGCACCTCTGCCTACCCCTTCGGGGATAAAAGGCGTGATGTTATGTATGTCAAAAGAGTGAGACCAAACCGACGTAAAAAAAGCGACAATGCAAGCCAAAAACCTACAGTGCTCAACCTAGAATGACTATAAAAGACGTTTACCTCATTTATGTCATTGACATAGTCCAAAATATTTTAAGTATTCAAAGTCACTTTTTATAAGAGTTACAAGATTCTGTTATAGACTACTTTTTAGGCTGTGGTAGCATGTAGGGTACGTGTACCAATATTGAATAGTCACGCCAACATCTCTCCAGCTGGCATTTGTTCACGAACTAACATGATTAATGGATGGAACCCGCACTGCTCTTTGCTCTTTGTAAGGCGTTATAATATTTATCACAGACCCCTGCTCGTTTATTAAAAGTGTGGGTAAACATCTAAGTGGAAGATGTTAGCAGTAATGGTTTAGATTTATATTATGTACAATTTAAGATACACTAAAACTAATAGAGGAATTTAATAGACGAAAACTAAAAATGACTATTTACTTACAGAGAGCATCAAAAACCTCGTCTGCATGAACGTCAGTGGGGAAAGTACCCAGAAGGCTGGCATCATTACCACGTTATATGGCAATGCTTAACCTCTGACCGAGAAACCGATCGGCCCTCTGGTCTTGAGATACATCGACCATGGGTTTAAAATATTCTTACATAAATTAACTAAAGATTTTTTTTATGGGACAAGCCCGCCACAACCTCGCAAAACCGCTGCAACTCCTGTAAGCCAGGATCTACAGTAGATACAACCATGACAATACCGAAACACTGAAGTCCGGCGCGTCCCAGGGACATGAATAACTGTCTTGGTTCCCGCAACGAAGTGAATCAGAAAATATTTTAAGAGGAGAAGAAAAAAAAATTAAAGATTTGTTTATTATATTTTACAATCCCTATTTTTGTTGTTTTTTTTTAACGTATTTTTGTCAGATACCATAGGTTTGCAGGGTTTGCCACACCATAAGGTTACTAAACATTGGCATTGACACTAACCGAAAAAATAATAAAATTAATAATTAAGAAATCATACTTATCCTTATCGGCATTAATTCAGAAGTAGTGCAACAATAATAGCATTTACAACCACACCACTGTATTTCGTCGTGTGAGTGAGGTTTCCGGAGGCCCAAGGCCCAGGCCCTCTTCCTCAATCTCTCCAATTCCTCAAATTCCTAATCCCAAAAAGGCCGGTAACGCATTTGTAACACCTCTGGTGTTTTGAGTGTCCCTGCATCGCATACGATTGATTACCATCAGGTGATCTGTCTGCTCGTTTACCGGTTTATTCCAAATTCCATAAAAAAAACGAAAACAAAACAAAACTCTCAAAATAAAATTACAAGGATAACATTACAAAAATAGAAATAGGAAAACTAAAGACCCACAAAACGGCAGGGGAATAAAAAAATAAACAATATGCTCAGTTACTGCGGAAAACTTTTTGATTTCTCCAGAGGCGAGCATTTGAAAAATATGATGTTTAAACGTCTAGCAGACTATTGTTATGGCGAATATTCACTGAAGACTAGGATAAAAGAAATAATTTAATATGTTTAGTTTAATTTTCTTCTTTCAAATTATCCTGTCTTCTTGTTTAGTAACTCAGAAGACACATCTCTGCACTACCCCATGTTATGTGACAGAGAATACAACTGATACCAAAAACCAATCAATGTATGCTTGAGGTTATTAACTTCGGTCGTAAATCAATATCTGTTGCTACGAATTACTGCCAGTCTTTTCTTGATCATCATTAATACATACAGGTTGTCCCTGAAGTCGACGATCAAATGGAATGATGATCGGCAAGGTTCCAACAGTTATTAGAAAAATATTTAAAAAAAATCCAAGTAAACTGTTCTAAACGGAGATTCGTTGAATTATTTCGTGTCGAATTTAAAAAATGTAATGTAGGGAGTGATATACCATTTTTGAATCGTTATTAAATGTGACAACTTTGGTGAGGGACATCCTGTTAATGTGTTGAGACAGGAAGTAATATAAACATGTTTCTTAGTACTGTCACTAGCATTAGTGTTAGAAACTTACGGGCCACCTGATGGTAAGCGGTAGGTAGTAGTAAAGTGCATGTCGAACATTTAATGTATCACAAGTACGTTGCTAACCACAAAGGGAACTTTGCGAAAGGAAAGTATGGATCTTGTATGTATAATAAACGGGAATCATTTTTAGAACTCAATTGTAGTATCATCGGCTACACGATTATCGTAGTATTTGAGAAGCTGGTTGCTGCACAACGTGACGCTGGTTCGATTCTCTACGCTGATATAAGAATTATTTTTATGTGCTTTGGTGTCAGTGTGTATGTCAATTTGAATATATGTGAACACATCCACGACACAGAAGCACATCCTAGTGTAGGGCAACGATTTGTATGTGGACGGCGTCGGCGACCTCTAGTGCAGGTCATGGTGCAGAGCGGGGGGGACCGGGATGCCATCTCCTCCTTTTGCGAAGCAGTCATGCTAATCAAGGAATGAACTTCCTCACGCCCCAGCCATCGCGAGAGACATTCCAGGCGTCGGCCACGGGCGCTAAGTGCGGATCTGCGGATGGCGAGTAAGGATAGCTTGCCACCCGACCAGAACCAGACCCGTGCGTACTGCGCGTCGCGTTCCGCGCGCGCCTCAAATACCAGACCACCACAAATGGGCTCAGTAGGATTGATGCCCAATATGGAGCCGCGGAAGGCCTAAGGGCTCCGGCTTGAAGAGCAGGAGTAGGAACGGGGTGGTTTTTAGTCAGTAAAAGTCTGACCCCTCTCGCCTAGCCCAAGGCGGGAGAAGTCATTTGATGATCCCCCCCCCCCTCAAAACAAAAAAATGGCAACGATTTAAGGAAAAAGTATGTATCATACTTTCTTAAATTTAAAGCAATACCAAATCAAATCAATATGTGGTTTATGATGTATAGAAAATATTCTGCTACATGTTACATGTTGCAGTGTTGAATCCCGGAGGAAATAAACGTAAGTGGGGTTTGGATCGACACGGAGATACGTATAGAGCAGACGCGTTCTTTGTTCAACACTACTAATAAAGTACTGGTGTAGCCAGTCAATAGATATTTTGAGAACAAAAATATAAGTAAAATGGTACTTCGGTACATCTAAATCTCGCGACAAGCTTGTATGTTAAAAATTTGTGGTCATCATCACTACAAATTATAAAACAAAGTCGCTATCCGCCGTCTGTCTGTCCCTATGTATGCTTAGATGTTTAGAAACGCAACGGATTTTGATGCAGCCTTCTTTAATAGATAGACTGATTCTTAAGGAACGTTTATATGTATAATACATGCATATTGCCTCCGTGCGAAGCCGGGACGGGTCGCTAGTGTAAACTAAACGTGTATACAATTAAGTTATTGACCTTAAATACGTACAGTATCTTCTTTACCATAAGGGTACCAGGGGCCCGTGCCCAGGGGGCTCCTAAGAAACGACAATTTCTACGACGGACACATATTCGCTACACATTGCGCGGCAACCGGCTGCCACGCACATTGCAGGAGGTTCTATTCCCGCCCATAGTTTGCTCCGCACTCCTTTGTGTGTTCCATTAATTGTTTGTTCGGGTCTGGGTTAAAAACAAAACAAAAAAATATTTGACTGCTTCATTCGCAGTGTGGTCGCAAGTGTGATTGTCAGGCGTGGGGTCTCGGATTCGATTCTTGAGTCGAGCAAAGTATTACTGGGTTTGTGAAAAACCTCAGTAGTAGCACGGAGTCTGGAAATGTGCCCGGTATATGGCAATAGGCTCACCTTCAATTACATGGCACTCATAACATAAATAGTGAAAAGTGGGTATTACATTGTACAGTGGCATTAAGTGCCGTAATGTGCACCTCTGCCTACCCTTTCAGGGCTAAAAAGCCTGATGTCATGTATGTTATGTATGCTACTACATATACGCGTTGAAAAATAGGCTCCGATGAATTTAGATCGCCTGACATATTATTAATAGCAACCAAACACATATTTGCAACTTGTTGTAGTAACATATAATTCATTCATTTCTTATTTAATTACATGATTTCCTTCTATAATAATCTATATAAATAAAAACGAATTTCCGTTTGTTAGTCTCACTAAAACTCGAGAACGGCTGAACCGATTTGGGTAATTTTGGTCTTGAAATGTTCATAGAAGTCCAGGGATAGTTTACAAGGCAACAAAAAAATAAGCCAATATGAACTTTGCCTAGTCAGCTAGTAAGTAATAAATAAAAATAATATTTTCCATACCTATTCCTTAAAGAACATTTTCAAAGATTTATAGCAGCACATGATCGAATATTGTAAAACTATGCTTTCTGTTAAATTTCTCCAGGGAAGTTACGAGTAGTGCTGACTGTAGTGCATCCTGCAACATATATTTACAATTGAACATTTTAAAATATGAATTACAAGCATTGGCTTGGATTCCAAGACATCGTGAAATGGCGATAGAAATGGCAGACAGATCACCTGATGGTACACAATTGGCGTTGCCCATGGACAATTGCAACACTAAAAAACAGTCACAAATGCGTTGCCGGCCTTTTAAGGATTGAGAATTAGGATTAGGGATAGAGGATTGGTGGCTGGATATACAAAACTATATTGGTCTAGTTTATAAGATAGCTGCTGCTTGCATCTGTTATAATGTGCATTCACTTAGTTGACTTTTAGTTAGGCACTCGCTGGGTAAAAGGATTGTTTTTTTGTATAAGATAAGCCGGTAAACGATCAGACGGATCACATGATGCTAAGCTATTGGCGTCGCCGAGCGTCGTCGCTGCCTATTAAGGAGGAAGAAGGGCTCATGCTCATGAGGGAGAACCCCTTTGTAATTCAAAACTAGTAGAGCTTTTCTCAATATATTCACGTGAGTAACCCGCGATTTTATTTAATCTTTGTGTGACCCTCAAATTGCTGTTTTAGGTCTAAAGAAGTAATCTGGCTACTAGAAACTTTTTGATCTCTACTACATTAACACAGTTCCTTCACAAACACACTAGCCAGCTATTAATATAAATAAATTAAAAGCTGAGATAATGAACCCCATAATAACATATTTAAGGTGCACTGAATTAAAAAATAAAGCTCTCTCCGAGCTAGCGGATATTTGCTTCCGCGTAGTGATGGGACACCGTTTGCGGATATATCCGAGTATTTAATTTTTTTTGAACAATGATTCTTAAAAACATTGCATTTATATTTTACTAGCTTTTACCCGCGGCTTCGCTCGCGTCACAAAAGAATAAAAAGTAGCCTATGTGGCATATACCAATACACACAGCGCCATCTATATCAATACTTTTGTTTTTCCTCGGGAAAATCAATTTTTTCCGGGTTAAAAAGTACCCTATTATTTAATCCGGACTTCTAACTTTACGTCTGCAAAAATTCAAAGCAATCGGTTGAGTAGTTACGGCGTGAAGGTGGAACAAACAAACAAACAAACAAACTCACTTTCAGATTTATAATATTAGTAAGGATTCACAGTTTTGAATATTATAAAACATTAAAAGATTTTGCTATGACTGTCGATTCTATGGCAAAATTGAATGCTGTTGGAAGGGAAGAAACTCAAGGGAGTTTACTGGAAATGACTAGCTATAAGTATTAATATTATACACACGTTTTTATTTTAAAGTCTTGTCTAAAGCCCTGTCATTTTTAATTACTTTAAAGTTCAAAAATAAATTTCTTACAAAGTTTAATACATGAACTATCTATCTTCTGTATATTATAAAAATAACAATCTATTATTACTATCATTCTTTTAATTCTTATCACAATTATATGATTACGTATCAAAGCTGTATGTGCGTACTAGTTATTGAGGATATAAATGATACACGTCTTGATGCCAATTCCGTATATTTAAGACTGGGTAAAAACTGGGTTGATATGTGTACCCACAAAAGCTTACAAATATCGATTAATAAAATATCGACTATATTCCTAGCCTACATTCACATCCCTACTTCCGCAATTATGCGCGGTATGTGGCCTCTTTAATTGCGTTTGCACTAAACACAAACGTTTAGTAATTAATTTTAGATTAAGCCTGTAGTCACTACTAAGCTTTACATAAGGAAAAACCACTTTAAAATATGCTGTACGTAGGTATAATTTTGCTTGAATTTAATATGATGTTGCTTTTCTATACCTCTATATGGGGAGTTTGTGATCTATGCTTGACAGGCGTGTTTAAGAAACATAACAATACAATATGCTTTATTGTGCACAACATAATTAATTTAAGTGTGGGAGAGCCACGCTTCGGCACGAATGGGCCGGCTCGACTGGAGTGATACCACGGCCTCACAGAAAATCGACGTGAAACAACGCTTGCATTGTGTTTTGTCGTATGAGTGAGGTTACCGGAGGCCTAATTACCCTAATCCCCGTCTCTAGTCCCCATCTCCCAAATCCCCGAATCCTCCACAATTCTCAAATTCCCAATTCCCAAAAGGCCGGTAACGGATGTCCATGGGCGGCGCTGATTGCTTACCATCAGGTGATCCGTTTGTTCGTTTACCGGCTTATGCTATAAAAAAACCTACTATAACATTACATAACATCACGCCTTTCATCCCCGTAAGGGTAGGCAGAGGTCCACATTATGGCATTTAATGCCATTGTACAACGTAACACCCACTTTGCACTATTTATGTTATGAATCCCATGTAATAGGGGGTGAGCCTATTGTCATATACCGAGCATATTTTCAGACTCCGTGCTACTACTGAGATTTTTTAAAACCAGTAATTCTTTGCTCAAGAACCGAGACCCCTTGCCTTGCAATCGCCCTTGCGACCACTCGGCTAATGAGCACTATTTTAATTTCCAATTAACATGACAAAGGCTACATATCCCACTCTATTTACTCCTATAATTTCCTAAACATCAATCTCGATTCTATATCACACAATCCAAATTCCAAATCCACGTTTCCATTAACAATAGCAATAACAATTTGCTTAAATCAACAACAAAATATATTAATTTGTAATCCAATTTGTCTTTACTATTCTGATGATTAATGTACTAAATAATACATTTTAGTAATTATGAAATTAAAATTTTTAAAATTTCTATTTTTTTTTTCTTAAGATATAATTTTATTCTGATATTTGATAAAGTCTTCATAATAACATTGTAATTTCTACTATATATTACTTGTATTATGCCTTAATCTTGTCCCCATATATAAGACTAGCTACTTCAGCGCGATTGCACTCGCTCTGCTCGGCGCCTATTAATCGTAGCGTGATATTTTATAGCCTATAGCCTTCCTCGATAAATGGGCTATCCAACACAGAAATAATTTTTCAAATCGGACCAGTAGTTTCGGAGATTAGCGCGTTCAAACAAACAAACAAAAACACTCTTCAGCTTGATAATATTATAGCATAGATATTATAGATTAGATAAGAAATATATAATGCTTTATAACTTACTCACATTTCTGTTACTTTTCTAACCTATAATTAGTTGATGGCGTGACGTTCGTCACGTCTTATGACTATGAGCCCCAACACTGACTAGAAACTAGTCAAATAGCCTTGTCAAATAGTAACATGAGTATGCCGTAAAACAATCTGAATATGTATTGTGTCTCAAAAGTTTATAATACATAACATCAAGCCTTTTATCCCTGAAGTGGTAGGCAGACGTGCAAATTACGACACTTAATGCCACTATACAACGTAACACCCACTTTACAGTATTCATATTGTGAGTCCCATGTAATAGGGGGTGAACCTATTGCCATATACGGATACGATTCCAGACTCCGTACAACCACTAATAAAAGATTCGTATATAACTGAAACTTAGTATTACTTCTAGATCTGTACAAAACTAGCAAAAAAGCAAATGAATAGTCAGTTGCAGTTGAAGTGAAATGTTTTTTTTATGGCATAAACCGTTAAACGAGCAGACGGACCACCTGATGAAAGGCAACCGGCGTTGCCCATGGACACCTGGAACACCAGAAGCGTTACAAGTGCGTTACCAGCCTTTTGGGGATTAGGAGTTTGAGGATCGTTGGGGATACAGGAATTGGGGAGATTGGGGAAGGGGAGGGTAATTGGTTATGCAAGGTGGACGTATATAGCCTAAATATCTCAAAGTTATAAAATAATTCCAGACTCCGTGCTACTACTGACAATTTATAATCGGTACATACCTATATAACATAACTATCCAAAAGACATTACCTCTACCCATTAAATTACTTTCAATGCACCTTAGCTCTGTAATTTAAGTTCAAGTGGAGAATTAGAATCTGATTTCTGACGTACATTATCGTTGAAACCAAAAACAGCTACAATAATTCTGAAACGAAATGTTCTAATAAATTTGCGAGTGTAATTTGCACATACGCGACCACGACCGCACCGTTGTGTTTATTGGATGGTCTAAGTTTTAGGAGGAAAGCGGATATAATAAAGTCTTAATAGATTTTGATTGCACGTTTGGCGCGGTGGTTAGGCAACTGACTGTCACCCAACGTGTTGTTGGTTCGATTCCCGCACTGAACAATTTTCTGTGTGATACACAGATTGTTGTTCCAAGTCTGGGTGTAATGTGTATGTGAACTTGTAACACACACGACACAGGAGAAAATCCTAGTGTGGGGCAACGTTTTCAAAGAAAATAATAAATAAATGATAGCAACAGATTTTACCATCTTCACTTCACTATCGTTAACGGGAAAGTGTGTATATTTTAAAGGTTCTTCCTTCTAAACCATAATGCTCATTTCTATTCATTCTGTATGCTTTTGCTATTGGGATGATGACAGGGTATAAAAATTAAAAATCTAATTACTCCGTAAGTTAGGTATTGAAAAAATATTAGACACGATTTTTTTTCATCAATCGAATCAAAGTTTAGGAGTCCTAGGCTAAAACGTCATTTCTACGTATAAAATGTACATAGAAGTGACGTCACGCGACATTTCAAATCAATATAATTATCGTCGAAAGTATTCGGTTCTGTAAGAAAATAAAAAATACGTGTCTAATGATTTAAAATAATCTACTATTTTTTTAAATAATAAAATAAAATAATAGTTAGTTACTAATACAAGGTTGCTATCCAATCACTTGGACCATCTCCCAACTGATGCCGTGGCACCACTGACAAATGAACTGTACCAAGCTTGTTTATTAGCAAATAGAAACATTTTATGTGCAAGTTTCCCACCTTCATCACCGAGACGTGGTTATTGGCAAAGTTTTATACATTTCGAATCACTTTCAACATAATATTTCAGATAGCTATGTCATTGTATCAATGTTACTCATAAGTGGGTATTCCGGTGACGTCATTGAGAGTGAGTGGAATGTTTTTTGGGCTCTAGGTATTGACGAGAAATTTTAAAAAGTTGTTTTGTGGTTGTTTTAATTGTTTAGTGGTATTGTTTTTTTGTCAAGAAAATATCTAAGCAAATTCCGTGTTTCAGTTCAAACTAAGAGTACATCTAATAGTAAAAGAAAGAAAGAAAAACAGTTTATTTGCACCGTTACAAAAATTAAACACAAAATCAAGAAAAATTGTTTAAAAGACAGAACAATGTACACAGTGCACAAGGGTCAGTGCTCAGCATAGTACGGAGTATGATATCTTCTGTGTTGGTTATTTCCCCCAGTTGAAAAGATTTTTTGATTTTTATATGCCGTTAGACTATTGTCCTTTGATTGACTAAGTTTGACTAACTTATATTGTCACGTATCAACGTACATCTAATGTCCTGTAGAGCATAAGCATCTCGAAACCGAAACCTTAGATTCTCTATAGCTGAAGCATATATATGTGAAAAAAAAAAGAAAAAAACAGCCATAAATTACTTTGATTCAAACCAACGTAAAGACAATCTGAGTTAAAGTAGAACAACACCTGCCTACCCAACGACATGAGTGATGTCACGAAAATTACATTCTCACAAAACAAATTAGAAATTATTTTAGGCATGTTCACTTGTATACCTTACTCAGTAAAAACGTCCCCTAAGTCCTAAATAAACTTGAAGCCAGGAAATTATGCAAGCGAACAGGTAATAATTAATTTATTCTGTGTTATTATGCAAAGAGCTATAAATCTTGAACGGCGGTTACTTCAGGCAATGTTTATTTAAAGAACCTCCTGAAAATATCTCACCGCGTGCTTTACATAAAATTGAATTATCAACATTTTTGTTAATTATTCTTATAGTTCATTTTACCGCTATATCTTATTTCTATTATTCTCAAATTATTTTAAGGGGTAAATCATCGAATCACTGCTGGGTGAGGCGGGTAGGAGTTTTAGACTCGTACTGACTAAAAACCACCCCGTTCATACTCCTGCCCTTCCAGCCGGAGCCCCGACAACCCATTAAGTCCTCCGCGGCTCCGTATCGTCATCAACCCTATTGGGCCCCATCCGTTGTGATCTGATGACTCTTAGAGGCGCGCGCGGAACTCGATGCGCCGTACGCATTATTTAACGCTTTATATCACATTCCCGACCACAATTTTAATCGCTGACTTTAACAACTTCTTATGAGTTATCTTATGAGATCCATGAAATAGGGTATGAGACGATTACTAGACCAAGGCTTGGGCACAATATCAGACTCCGTGCTATAACTGAGTTTCGGAAAGCCGTAAAATCTCTGTGCCTGAACTTGATAGTCATAGCTGCGACTGTAGCTGCCACTGGTCAACCACGTAGGTAGTCAAAGAAAAATCCCTAACCTTCAGCCGGCTGGCAACTACATAGTAAAGGTATTGTGGGTGTTTATGAGCAGTGACGATTGCCCACCAATGCCGACCCATATTGTCTCGCTCAACACTCACAGTAATTCCACGAGGAACTCGACTAGTTTCAAGCCATGCTAGAGGCTCATATTCATAAGCAGCATTTCGCGACCCGCGACGTGGCGACTGTCGCGCTGCTACTGGCTACTCGAATCTGCGGGCCCAGCGCGCCCTCTGCCGTGATTCACGCGCACTTTCTTCCATTCGTGGTATCGGCGACGGCGGCGCGCGTGGCACTGTTGGCACGCTAGACTCGCCCGCTGGCAGATGAGTTGGTGTTGTTGGGTTCGAGTCCCGGGTCGACGCAAAAACAGTGTTACATACCGCGCTCACTGTGTCACACTCGCACAGCAGACTAGTTGACAACGAGGCAGCTCTTAATAATATTTATACTTTAGTAGGTGACAATGAAGGTAAACTAGGAACGCTAGTTGCGAATAAAGGGTATCCAACACAAATCTTAAGTTCTCCAAGCGAAGTTTGTGAACATTTCTCGCGGCCTATTTGCTATACTAAGTGGGACAGGCAGAACTATCCTTATCTGTACAAGTTAGAAGTTAACGGTTTAATGTTTGATGTCTAAGCTGTGTGGGATGTTTAAACAATGTTCTAAGTATTATGTGAAAACATAAATGTAATAGATATGGTAGGAGCAGTGCAGCTGTTGGACACGTACTGGCTAAAATGCTCTGAGCCTGAATCGTACAAACTAATTAATTCCTGGCTAAATAATTTGGTCCTCAACTTTCGATTCCATTTATAGCTGTTTACTACAGCGACCCGAAAAATTTATTAATAATTTCCTATGTAACGTTGAGAAAATTGTCTCTTAGTAAGTTTGTTTCAATGTTTTTGATTGATAACGTTTCATGATGGGAAACTTTGACAAATTCGATTTAGCCGCCCGAGTGTTTAAAGGAAGTTATGCCTTCTGAAACGCGCTTCGCGATTTTTGTTGGCTTATGGTGTAACTTGGAAGGGTTAGATAAGTCATTGTTTCCCAGTATGCGACTTGCATGCAATGGAGGGTCCAGTTTATTGCAACACATAGAGGGTACGTAATAAAATAAAGCTGTACGTATAAAAAATCGTTAATAGTATCAATTGTAATTTTACTGACAAAACATTTAAGCCAAGACTAAATTAATTATTATGTTTTTGGCTTACTTACCTAACTGTTTGATAAAGAACTCGATTAGTTTCAGCATTCCGCGACCCGCGACGCGGCGACCGTTGCGCTGCTACTGGATGCTCAACTCTTCGGCGGTGCTGTCCAACGCGCGCACTGCCGTAATTCACACGCACTTTTCCCTATCAAGCCTATAAAGCCTTTAGTATGTAGTCAACTGTTTCGAGTTTATTGAAATCAGTAACATCACTTGTGCAAAAATCTTATTCAGAAGAAAATATTGGAAAAAAACAAAAGGCTATGTTATCCACATTCCAAGAGCTGTCGACAACGTGACATGATGTAAGTCCTGGGTCCAAAAACAAAGCGTTGTTTGGAGGTCACTCAATGTCAAACACAAGTTTAGCATCTCCGTCCCCGTTTTCACTTAAACCCTTGCTTCGTATTATCAATACGTGTTAAAGTCCTGACCTCCACGACCCTTGTCTTGTCACCTTCCATTTAGGACGGACGTATTCATTACGTCACTTTGTGTCCAACTTAGTCCACGCCAACCCTTTTGCCTCGTCACCGATTGTTTCTTGTTTCACTTGTTATGAATCTGAGCGTTCTGGAATATTTTTTTCGCAGTAGGCTTTCTGAATGTTTTTTGTAATAAATAGTCCTGTTTCTTAGCAGTATTGCTCTTCAGATACAATAGAGCAATATTTCTTTTTGCTTTACACTAGTGTACTGAGAGTAAGTTGTACTTCCACGGTCGAATCGATCTATTCGAAGTTTCTTATAGTAGGGCCGAAAATTCTTGCAAGGAAAGACCCCAGATGCTTTGGGTACGATCATATCAAACGAACAGCTGGCACAAAATGGATGTAAATTGTTTATGACTGAAGAAGCCGAAGAAAGGAAGGTAGGAAAAGCTAAAGAAGAAGAAGACGCTCTACCATGATCTACCATGAATGCCGATTAATTAAATTAATTGACATTATCAGACTTTAGGCGACTTTAGACTGCCTCGTTGGTCGAGCGGCCGTAAGTGCGACGGCTGGGCCAGAGGTTTTAGGTTCAATTCTCGAGTCAGGCAAAGTATTACTGGTCTTTTTTTTTAATTCTCAGTAGTAGCACAGAGTCTGGAATTGTGCCCAGTATATGGCAATAAGCTCACCTCCTATTATTAAATGAGACTCACAACACAAATTGTAAAAAGTGGGTGTTACATTGTACCTCTAATATGCATTAAGTGCCGTAATGTGCACCTTTTCCTATCCCTTCGAGGATTAAAGGCCTGATGTTATGATGTTTAATTAGAACGATAAACATAAAATATCTAGACTTAATCTTAAGAACTGTGCGGTAACTTTAAGACAAAGTATTTTAATTACTTATCCTAATCTGCCAAAACTCTGGGGCTCGTTGGCGACTTAGAAAATTTTACGGACCAAGTTATTAAAAGGTACATACAAACAAGTCGATCTGGAATATAAAATCTACAGAAATGGGAATTTACTTTTGAAGTTATTTCTTGTGTGATATTGTTAGTGAATTTTGAGTTTTTTTGACTATGATATAGTTTAATTTGTGTGTTATTACACAAATTAAACTGTCAAGCACCAAGCGGTCACCGGTGACCGCGACCTATTGTTCTTTAATTGTGTCTATAAAACCGGTACTCGACGAGTTAAACTCATTACCTATAACATTGATGTCTAGAGAATGACACAGACTAACAGTTCAAGTCTTTGTTTGCAACCAAAAAAAAAGAAATACAAACAATGGATTGGTAAAGATCGTAAAATAAACGTCACATTCAAATTGTTTTTTAACTCGTCGAGTACCGTATTTATAGACACAATTAAAGAACAATAGGTTGCGGTCACCGGTGACCGCTTGGTGTTTGACAGTTTAAAAAACGGAATTTATTGATACATAATAAAATTGGCGTTTCCACTTCTCTTGAAAGTTAATAACTGAAGTTGACACATTCATTTTCGCGTTTACGCTACAATTTTTATAGTTTAAATCAGTGTTCGAGATTGTTGTCAAATAAATACAATATAATATGATTTATTGCGCACAACATAAAAAAATCAGTACATCAAGTAATCACTATCACTAGCCATCTGTCTGTCCCTATGTATGCTTAGATCTTTAAAACTACGCAACGGATTTTGATGCGGTTTATTTTAATAGATAGAGAGATTCTTAAAGGAAGGTTTATATGTATAATACATGCACATTGCACGCGTGCGACGCCGCGGCGGGTGTTTAGTTACAATTAAAAACAATTATGTATCTACTTAATAAAATAGTGAAGTTATAAGTAAACACGTAAAGAATTTATCATTGTGATATGTTAAGTCGATTTTGAATAAATAACTAAAATAATTAAGCTGATATATATTTTTGTTTTTGTACTACCTATCTATAGAATAATACATAGTATAATATGTATTAATAAAAATCAAGACCTAATTGAAATTAGTAGGTACTTTCAGGAGGCAGTAGAAAGTCTCAATAATAACATAACATCACGCCTTTTTATGCAGAGGTGCACATTTCGGCACTTAATGCCACTGTACAATATAACACCCACTTTTCACTACTTATGTTATGAGTCCCATGTAATAGGGGGTCAGCCTATTGCCATATACCGGGCACATTTCCAGACTCCGTGCTACTACTGAGATTTTTTTAAAAACCAAGTAATACTTTGCCCGACCCGTAATCGAACCCGAGACCCCTTGCCCGGCAGTCGCACTACATATATATAAAGTCTAAATCTAAATCAGTATAAAGGATAGTACCTACTTTTTCATTGAACAAAACTGAACCCTTATCAACGTTCCTTTATGTAAGTGACTGACGAACATACGCCACTGTTTTTTTCTGGACTGTCAACAAAACATGAGCGTTTGAACATTTCATACGTTTTTCAATTTAGTGTTAAAAATGTTTTATTTTTTCGGTTTTTGTTCTAGAAAGTTTTGGACCCGTTGATGGGCACGGATGGGGTTGTTCTATTTTTAGGTCAGTTGTGTAAACGGTGCGGCGTGGTAAAGCAATTTTGCTCATCACCTCGGTCCGAAATTGTATAAAAAAAACTAACATTGTCTGTTAGTTTTTTTCTTTAATACTAGAATGGAAGTGAATTTGTTATAACACCGATTTTTGTTTTATTTTCCTTTCCATATTACTTGCAATAATAATGATATACCTAATATGATAGAATTGATTGGTAGTTCAAAATGCCCTTTTCTCCAACTTTCGCCTTTCTTATACTTTAGCTTGAAAAAGAAGAGAGCATGGATATTATCGTAACAATTTAAAATAATCTAAGTACTATTTGAGATGAACCCAACGAAAATTTGTATTGAAATAGGATTATACGTTGAAATAAGATCACAAACTTCGTGAAAACGTATGTGCTGATTTGTTTACAAATAATGTATCCTTGTAAATATACAACAAAACCCTTAAATATGTCAACATATTCCAACAACACACTTCCACGCAAGATAAAACTGACTACATCACAAGCAATTCTAGACTTTATTTACTTCGAAACTAAAGGAAAAATGAGAATGTATTATCAGATAAAATAGCGTCCATCTTACCCGAGGGTAGACATAGAATAATATTAAATCAGACGCAGATAAGACAGTTGTTATCATGTCGTTTCGAGGCTCTATCTGCGACAAATCCCACTTTGAGAGTTAACAAGAAACAAAGTTGGTCCGACTTCTCGGGAAAATGGTGTTCAATCACGTCTCAGGGTTTGCGTGAAAGGAATTATGTGTGTTGAGGATTTTTTCTTTGGTAGGAAGAAACATAGAATTTTTGTAAACCAACCCAGTTTCTAAAATAGACAAACTTTAATTGAACTGAAATTAGGCTTTGGACTACTAACTTATTTTATTTGACATCACCATCAACAGCCTATAAGTGGCCACTGCTGTCCTCGTCTCACACGGAGAAGGTTTGAGCATTAATCACCACACTTGCTCAATGCGAATTGGCGATTACATACTTATAGAGGTAATTAGAAATTATAAGCCCAAGTTTCCTCACGATGTTTTCCTTCACCGTTTGTCAGTGGTGTCTAGACAATATTAGAATGTACATTTATAACTCGGAAAAAGTCACATTGGTACTTGCCGTTGGTAGGTTTCTTAACACTAGAAAGACGGAAAAAATCATCTACCTACAAAGACGGCGAGCGGTCAAATGACTGCTCCAAGTTTTTTGATATTTTTTTATGTTTAAGTGCTAGAAATGGTACCTATAGTATTAAACATGGTATAATATACTGTTAATTAAGTAATATGTATTGAATTTCTAATTTTATCATTTTGTTTACATTACAAAAGCCGCAAAGTTTTTTTTTGCAATTGTCGCATTCTTTATGGGTTTTGTATTTGCATTTGTGTATATAATATTTTGGAATTCACTGGATTTTGTGCAGAAGATTGAGAAGCAAAAGATCTAGACTATTCAGGCAAGGATTCTGTTTCAGAGAGTATTCTTCAATTTATACTTTGCTTCTAAGTTCGCCCCCTGAACTTAGTATAAATAGCCTTTGTCATGTAATATTCTACATTTTCCTATACCAAATGAAGGAATTTTATCTAAAAAGGAAAATTATCTAAATTATGTAATATCTTTGCTAGGTCGCATATATGAAAAAAAAAATCTATTTCACCTTTGAGATGCTCGTAACATTTTGACCACTACTTGCAAAAAGTTTCACAAGACGCATCGGTATCAACGGATTCATCGACATTTGACCACTTAGAGTAGATGCCATTTGAGGTGTGTACAAGATACAATCGATAGTTGTGAAAAGACCTTGATGCTCAGGATCTTCCAAACTCCTTTCACAGCCTTTATCACTACCACAGCAACGACTACAACCACGAGAACCCGACCTGTCAACGTCTGATAAATTTGCTCGAAGTATCTGGTCTTTCAGGTCACTTCCGTCCGTAGAGGAATTCGAACTGACAAGTAGTACCACATAATCGTCTTCACTATCACGTTTTGTATTTTTAGAGTCAAAATCAGACTCATCTTCACAAAAATATTTTGGAAGTAACAAACATTTTTTCATTTTCAAGACTCCAACACGTTGCGACCACAAACTACTTTCAATAATTTCGTAAAAGTTCACAGGCACTTAAAAGATACGGTCTCATTTGATAAACAAACTATAAACAATGAATTAGTGTATATAATTTGTATTCTACCCTCTCATATTACACTCATTGGTTGTCAGCAGTCAAATGACTGCCGCCGTCTTTGTCGGTAGATCAAGATTTTAAATAATAAATAAAAGAGTTGTGATTTATTTTCATACATAGTTGCATTTAACTAGTAAAATAAATAAAAGTCACAAAGTCTCAGTTTAAAAACTCAAATAGATTTCAAGTCATTCAACATTTAAAATCAAATTGCGGTCAAATGACTGCTCCCGTCTTTCTAGTGTTAAACCGCCGGGCCACCACGACATTATTTGCCATACTTAGGTGTAACTTTATTGTGTCTGATTTCACAATAAAGTTTATTCTATGAGAAGAGCTACTGCGCTTCGTGTTAACATCTATATTCATCGTAAACTAAAGGAACAGATCACTCAATATTAGCAACTGTTTATCGTAGCATGCAAAACATCCAATATAATTACTTAGCCATCCGGTCGATTTGCAGCCCCGACGTCGACGTCCAAACACGGCTAGCCCGAGAACCCGCCACGCTATAAGCTGTTTCATCTTGAAAATGCTATTAGTGATTGCTATATTGTAGCTGTGTACAGATGTCAGCTCTTTAAGGTATTTGGTATGGTATTTTTTATCAAATTCAAGAAAAGTTGCTCTATTTCATTTTTCTTCAGTTCAATAATTGTGTGAAATTTGCTTATAGTACCTACTACCTCCGGTTTAGACAGCAGCCAAAATATTTTATAAGAAGCTTATTAAGTTTATTTTTATTTGTGCAAAAAATATTTAAAATTCTATCTTCATACTATTATTACTATTATAATAAAATTAACTATGAAGTAATTGTAATTAGTCCGCAAACGTATAATGTTTTTTTATAGAAATGAACTATTCACAAGATCCTCGGTCTCTTAAACTAAAATGTAACGGCAGTATAACGTAGATTTATATGTTTGCTATCCAGTTTCTGTAATAACGCGAATGAGTATAAGAAATAAGTCGGTTTGTTTGTCTATTTGTATGTTATTAAGCATTTTTTCGTAACTTGTGGTAGTTACACAGTTAATTTAGATGGGGCAGACAGATGTGGCATGTTTCTTTTCCATTCCATTACATTTCGTAACAATACTTAGTTATGTTTAAAGATTTTCTGAAAGAATATAATATAAAGAATAATAATAATGAAGTTTACTTTTGTCATAGTTCACCACTTATGTTTTGTTATAAACGTTTTATTTCTTTGTAAAATTATTGTATTACCGAGACAGAACCATTTTACTTGAGGACGAAAACGAAATTAATTTCACGGTGTATATATAGTGTATTATAGTATATGTATTATAGTATATTATACGTTCTCTTGGTGTTTTACATTAAGCTCATCTACAGTGTGATGAAAATCGTTGGGTTACTCACGTGAAGATACTGAGAAAAGCTCTACTAGTCTATACCACGTCGCGTAGCCTACTGATTCCTACTACGCCGTCGCCGCGACCGCGCATGCTGCTCATGAGGAAGAACCCCTCTGTGCTTCGAAACTAGTAGAGCTTTTCTCAGTGTATTCACGTGAGTAACCTGCGATTTTTAGTTAATTTAGTATGTCTCACGATAGTTATTATAAAAACGTACATTGTGATGATCTCAAAAGTGTATAAATTAATATAAGTGATGATACAATAGTAACAAATAAACGTTGGAGGCCATAAAATCTACGCCAAAAAAGTGACGATTATCAACAGACGCTATAAAAAAGCAATTAATTTGAATAAATATGGGGAGCACAAAAATACAGTTCCTTTTAATGGGACATTTGTAATTCTGGCCCTGTTTTATCCGTGGCTACCATCAGTAATGGAGGTTAATATCTTAGGAATTGTTGACACCTCCTGCTTTTCGCTTCTTATCATTTTTGTTGAATACAATTTGAATACCAAATTCTACTTTAAGGCTACTCGCTGTATATATACGTTATGTAATAAAAGAGTTTCTATTATACGTACGATATATTATATGTAAATTATATGTTGTATAATATATTATATGTATATTATAAGAAACACACAAACATAACACCACGCCTTTTAACCCCGAAGAGGTAAGATTACGGCTCTTAATGCAATGTAACACTTACTTTTCACCATTTATGTTTTGAGTCCCATGTAATAGGGGGGAGCCTATTGCCATACTACCGGGTACATATCTAGACTCCGTGCTACTACTGAGATTAAAAAAAAACAGTCATACTTTCCCCGACCTGGAAATCGAATCCGTGTTCCCTTGCCCAGCAGTCACAATTGCGACCACTGGAGCAACGAGGCAGTGTGTAGTATAATCCTATAATTTATATATACTTGATACGGTTTTGTTTAAATTTAATGATTCGTATCCAATGTTGTGTCATGGAGAACCTAACGGGTTACCGGGGCTCCGGCTCGACGTGCAGGAGTAGGAACGGGGTGGTTTTTAGTCAGTAAGAGCCTGACACTCCCTCCCGCCTCACCCAGGCGGGAGCAGTCATTAGATGACTTTCCCCAATTAAAAAAAAATCCAATGTTATGTCGTAGTGTTTTTGGGACAGATTATAATATTATCACTTTCTATTTAAGTCGAATTAAAACAAAAAACGTTGGAACAAACCATTTTATTAATTGAAACAACTAAGTAATCAAAACGTAATAAAAAATACAATCAAAGTGAAAACTAGCTGAAACAGAAGAAAAAAGATAAAATAAACTCCTTTGTTGTCCACTCTGTCATAATTTGAATAAAAAACTCCTAATTAACAATTACGTTGCGAAATTTATTCTCACTTCTCATAACTTTTTTTGCTTTTAAACAAAACGCCTCTGGAATTTTCGTGACAATAAACCTTGGGGTTTTTATTAACTATTATGGTCCTCATATCTGCTTTCTACTGCCTCTGTGTCGACTGCCTCGTTGACCGTGGTCGCAAGTGCGACTGCTGGGCAAGGGGTCTCGGGTTCGAATTCCGGGTCGAGCAAAATATTATTGGGTTTTTAAAAAAATTGTAGTAGTAGCAAGGAGTCTGGAATTATGCCCGGTATATGGCAATAGGCTCACCCCCTATTACATGGGAATCATAACATAGATAGTGAAAAGTGGGTGTTACAATGTACAGTGGCATAATGTACACCTCTGCCTTCTCCCTCAGGGATAAAAGGCGTGATGTTATGTATGTATGTATGTAACTGCTTTCTACTTCGTCATAGCAAACATGACAAACGCCTATATCTCTCAGTCTCTATAATCAAATTGTATAACACAGAAAGCAATAAAAATAAACAATATAAACGAAAAAGTACTTTAATAAATAAACCACTGGAAATCCCACGAGATCCTACATACAACGCCGGCTTAAACATTTTGATTGATTCATTCACATTGAACATAAGTATGTTTTACTTACCCTGTTCGAAAATTGATAACCCTGGCATAGACAGCGGCAATAAAGGAAAAACTCGAAACAAATTTAAATTAAACCAAAGCAACATTGTCCCAAAACGGTAAGCCACAAATCCGGTAAAGACAATACAATCGTATAAAAATATAATCATATCTCCCGACAATGCAATATCGGCGTACGTACAAATCCGTCTCAACCAGATTGTACGCACCCTCTAATAGGACGGTATAATAAATATTTGCCCGTAGATTAGGACAGATGCGTCGTGGGCTTTTGTTTACTCGCTCTCCTCCAAAATATTGCAAAAAAGTTCTTTCTCTTACGAGACTTACATTACTTACCTTTCGAAAAGATTTTTGGAGAATTTTCAACTGTATGAGGTAAACTATTGCTTATTACGTTAGACTCGTAATTGACAGAGAGTCCGTCTTCGCCTGCAATGTAACAGTAAATAATCATGCCAGTTAAGCTAACAGAAAGTTGGGGATTAAAAATATGTTCTTTTTTTATTTTTCTCCTTATCCTTGTTCCGTGTTGTCTTTTCAGGCTTAAAAAGCGTGAAGCTATGGTAATTGTAATGAACGAAGGAATTCAAAACACTCTAACAGTATCTGTGTACCTAAAATAACATAACATAACATAACATCACGCCTTTTTATCCCCGAAGGGGTAGGCAGAGGTGCACATTATACCACTGTACAATGTAACACCCACTTTTCACTATTTATGTTATGAGTCCCATGTAATAGGGGGTGAGCCTATTGCCATATACCGGGCACAATTCCAGACTCCGTGCTACTACTGAGAATATTTAAAAAACCCAGTAATAGTTTGAATAAATGTAATAAATAACAACGCCTTACAATGTTGCCTGGACAGCACGAATATTTTATGAACACAGTGGAATTCAATTAAAACCAATACAAATACTTCTAATCCGACCACCTAATTGGGCGGAACAATGCCAAAACGCAAACGATGGTCAGCAAAAGCAAATTCCAAAAACGGGAAACACACGAAACACGATCCCTTTGTGTACAAGCCGTTAGCTTGTCTGTTTGTCTGTACTTTTTGCAATCGATAGCTCTGGAAACGAGCAGCTGTGGTGTGCGACACTTTTTTGCTCGTGTCTTTCTCGCTCGTCGTATTTTGAAACGGATTTCTCGAGTGACATTCCGAGTGCGCACGACGAACTTCTGTTTCGGCTGTCCGAGAATTTGATAAGCTATCGAGTTGAAATATCGTGTTTCACGTTTTCCGGAGTTGATTTCGGCTTTTTCGTGCAAAGCTGATTGATTCAGTTCTTTACCGTTCATACATTAGGAATGTATTACGTATTGCAGTTTTTAGCATTGATAGTCGGACGAATATTTGATAATAGTTGCGACTCAGAAACCAGCTATACAAAGTTCCTATCATTTTTAACGAGGAAGCACCATGTTTTGCCACTAATAGTACAGCTTGGCTAGAACGTTTATATATAAAATCACAACAGGTCAAAACTTATTCTAGATAAGTAACAACAAACTTTTAATAAACGTTTATATAATTCAACAATTAATAGGACACAGGAGCCCGTACCAAGCAGAGCCTGTGTTATGGGTCTCCTGGCCTCCTAACCTGTGAATTTGTTTTCTTTTAGTTTTACAGTTTCTGTTAATATAAGTTTTCATATATAGTACAAGCATTAAAATATTTAAATAAAATTACGTCGACCTGACAGAAAAATGGCGTCAAATTTTTTTTTGTTTAATAAACGTTGCCCCCACTAGGATTATCTCCTGTGTCGTGGGTGCGTGTACAAACATACAATGACAACTCTTCGGGTGTTGCTCCCGTTTGTTGCTTACCATCAGGTAAACCATCTGCTCGTATGAAAAAGCCATTCTAAGTCAGTATACACAACTAGTAGGAAGTTTGTACGTACTAGCTCGTGTACTATAATAACGCCAAGTTTCTTAACCCTACCTACATATCTACCTAATATCATAGTACAAGTGATATTTTAAGCATAACACTTCTAAACCCGGTGATGCTGTCTCACCTTATTACAACGTTGACTGCTGACGGGTTGACAGGTGACGGCCATCTTTGAAAACATCTTTCATGAAACTGTGTTAGAAAATTATAAAGATTAATAATGTTGAAAGATATTTGGGTATGTAGGAACATAAAAACTGATTCTGAGTAAAGTTCTAGGATAAGCCAGTAAACGAGCTGATGGAAGGAAGCCATCGGCATTGCCCATGGACACCCGGAATACCTGGGATGTTACAAGTGTGTTACTGGCTTTTTGGGGATTAGGAATTTGAGGTTTGTTGGGGATTCAGGGATTGGGGAGATTGGGAAAGGAGGGGTATAATTCGTCCTCCGGTAACTTCACTCAAACGAAACGCAACGCAAGCGTTGTTTCAGTTCAATTTTCAGTTTAGCGGTATGAGTCCGGTCATGGCTCTCCCACACTTATTTTACGTACTGCGTCTATTGTATAGTAAGAACCTCACTACCTATTGGTTGAGGTTTAATAGCATCATCATCATCATCATCATCATCATAATCACCATGCAAGCAAGATCGAGCATCATCGAACAAATTGTTTTTTTTTGTTTTATGAAAAATTCCAGTAGTGTATATTGTATATTATGTCGTCATCACCGCCGTATTCGTTCACTACCAGACATAGGCCTCTGATCTAAAATATATCATTGTTAAAGATGATTCAGTTCGTCAAACTACAAAAATATCTTTCCCGTCGTTTTATGTTGTATGAATCATAGTTTGTATTAAAAAAAAAAACAATTAAACCCATATGTGCAAATCTAATTCTGTATACTCTATTCCTGTATACTCCGGACCAGCACCTGGTGTATGCAAACTTCTTAAAGTTTATTTTTAAAGCAATTTGTCTCTAGCTTAACTGAAGTGATATTTGTACGTCATGTTTTGTAATGCCTCGTTTATCTTGGGTTGTATTAAGTTAAATTTTAGAAATGAATTTCTCAGTATCAAGGGGTTTCGAATCGTAACCAACCTCAACACATACATAGTTATTAATAAGTGAGTACTTGACAATTAATATAATGTTGTAGTTATTAGATATGTGTTTTTGAACAATATCCTAATATTTATCATACATTGTAATCCTACAGTCGATACAAATATTCATACTTAAAATAAACTCGAAATTAATTCCGTAATTGGCGAAGCGACTAGGCGATTCATCTTCGACTTTCCTGGAATTTGCTTCGCACTCCCAAGATGGCGTTCTGTTGACGAAGATAAAACAGAAAATGCACAGATGCGACACACTTGCGGTCGAAATTAATTACCGATCTTAATCTAAAATCTCTAAATCAATGTACCTTTTTTTATAACGCGATGGAAATCCTCATAGAATTCCGGTGGAGGTGGAAACCACCGCGGCGTTTCTCCTTTGTTTCGGCATTTCTTCTCAGAGTAGTCATTTAGGAAATGTCTGCCTCATCGTTCGCTTGATAAAATTGACGTGTAAAAGTGCTACCTTATAGCCTATTTGCAGAAATAAATTCACTTATTTCACTTTACCTGGGGCCGTGACCCGGGACGCCCTTGCGGAATCACCGCAGGTCCCACCACGAAACAGCCCTTGCAAGATGATTTTTTTCCTCGAGTGGCGCGCCTGGTACACAACGCTAAGGCCTACTCCCGCCCATATATCGGATGACTGACTCTCTTCGTCGGTTGCCCGTGGGCCTCTCCTATGGAGGTCGCAGATCGGCTACCACCTCACGGTGTTGACGACCGGCACGTCTACGGCGGGAGGGAAGAGAGTTGGACGCCTCCCTCTCCCTTTCAGCCGTTGCTAACATGACACGTTCGCAGAAGGAAGCGACTCTGTCCCATAGCTCGCACTACGGTCAAATCGGCAATGAGAGATCTTTCCCGCCGAACACTACAGTGAGTTCACGACGCGGCTCTGCTAGGTCGATATACCTAAATTTTTAACAGAAACTCCATTAAAGTTATTTCTAAAATAGACCTTTATATAAAGAATTTAAATTGAAATTGGTATTTCGGTAATTAGCTATACAATGCTTTACGTTGTATTTTGTTGTGTATGACAAAATTCAATAACCAATTCTACCATCAAAAGTCGATAACGCACCTGTAACCCTCTGGTTTGATTTCTTCCATCAGGTGATTTGTCATTTGCTAATAGAGAATTTAGAAAGAGACTCAAATGTAGGCATCAACGAAACTCTTAGTCTTTGCCAATATATTTTCAGCTTTGCGAAAGAGCTGTAAACATACAAACACACACGTACATACATATAAATGCAATGCTGAGCTGTATAAAAAAATACTTTTAAAAAGCATAGAAAAGTCAGGACAAGTCATTCGTTCTGGATACAAATGTACCTTATTATTTTAATAACATACTCCCACACTGTAAAAGATAAAAGAAAATATAATAAAACATAATCACTAAATCAAAGAGTATCGAGATATGTATGTATAATATTTTGTCTTCCCACACATAGAACTTTTTATATAGCATCAAAACTTCTAGTCTTTGAAAAGGTGGACCAGAACATAGTTGGGCCTATTTATAGCCAAAAATGCAAAGTTAATGTTTTTCTTAACAAAAATTTAAATTTTAAGGTGTGGAATCGCCATTCTTCATCACGAATGGGCCGGCTCGACCGAAGTACCATGGCCTCACATTAAATCGACTTGAAATAACGCTTGCGTTGTGTTTCGTAGTCTGAGGAAGGTTACCAGAGACCCAATTACACCCTGTTCCTACTCCTGCACTTCGAGCCAGAGCCCCAGCAACCCATTAAGTCCCTCGCGGCTCCTCAGCTACTGGGCCCCATCTGGTGTGGTCTAGTAACTAGTTTCTACAATCATAGAAAGTGTGACTTTCTCGCACCGATTTCCAAATAGCTGTTCTGACATTTAAGTAATTCCCTTATCCTTGTTTACTATTTTGAACCGGCAAACATCCGGTTAAAAGCATTGTTTCCTTCCTGCCCGGTCATTATCCGGATTGCCACGTGCTGCAACATAAATAGATCACCGTTAGTCCAACGGTTATAATGATGCGCGTACGACGATGGGAGATACCACTGCACATGAGATCCGTTGTTGAGATTTATCTTAAGACTAAGTTTTTGTAAGGTAATTATGGTACAGTAATAATATTGCTGACACGTTTTTCTTTGTGTTTGCAAAGTAAATTACATATTAAGTATACACTTCTATCTTTGAAGATTAAAGCCGTTGGGGTGTCTAGAATATCCTTACTAATATTATAAATCGGAAAGTGAGTTTGTTTGTTTGTTTGTTCCGCTTTCACGCCGTAACTACTAATCCGATTGCTTTGAATTTTTGCAGATGTACAGTTAGAAGTCTGGATTCAATAATAGGGTACTTTTTATCCCGGAAAAATTTGTTATTCTCGAGAGAAAACGAAATTATTGGTATAGATGGCGCTGTGTGTATTGGTATATGTCATATAGGCTATTTATCCTTTCGTGACGCGAGCGAAGCCGCAGGTAAGAGCTAGTTATTATATAAAGTATGAATAATATTGATATACAGTTTACATTTTAATGCTATATAGATATTTAATTAATTAATTTTAAACATTGCTCAAAAGAACAGTTCATGTAAATATTAATACTAGAATATTATTACTATATTGTTATTACATACATGTGTTTATTTCGCGTAAAATATAATTTCGGGTAATATTTTAAAGTAAACTGCACTGGTAGAATATAATAGAACCTATTATAATATACCTGATATATTCTGTAAATATATAAATGTGTGCTTTAGCAAATAATCGAATATAATATTAAAGTAAAAGAAAATTCGGTGCATGATTAAATTTATGTTTTTTTTTTAGTTTTTAAAACTATGTGGCAAGATTTTACCTTGGTAGACAGGTTATCTTTTATTTATTCTGATCGATACAAAAGAAAATCGAGCGCAAGGAATGTTCACGTCTTTAGAAACAATCTCAGCAATGCGCACTCCCTCTGCTTCGAATGCCGTAGTATTTTGGTATTAGAGACTCGCGGGGACAACTTTGGACGCTATCCAGTTGGAATCACGCGCCGAGAACGCGCAAACGCCGTTTATCGATCGCCAAAAAACTACGAAACAAAAATAGATAGTGTCAATATTAATTAATAAAGTACATAACAACATTTTTATTAATAAAACCCAACAAAATAAAAAAAAAATCTGTGATAAATTTAATTTAAGCGATCCAAAATTATAACTATATTTTTAGTTCGTCGATATTTTTGTGTTTTGTGCTGTGTTATTGGAAACGATGTATCAATAGTTAAAAATAAACCGCGATTAAGACCGCAGACTGTGAGTGTACAGTGGACAATAAAAGCTGAGTGCAAACAAACAATAAAACTGCAACTATTTTGAGCACGCTGAGCATAAAACGAGCAAACTGATGCTCATAAACAAAATGGCCACTAACCGGCACGCGACTTCGTTTATAAATCACAATATGTTTATTTGTATTTTCATCTCGCTCTTGCTGCCGATGGCAAACGAAGGTGCGTCAAATGTTTACGGAGATAGCCGAAGTTTTCCGAACGATGACGGAGGAAAGAGACTGACGAGGGAATACCACCTAAGGCAAGGGGCTTTAAGAGGACTGATTGTAAGACCAAGTCGGCAGTATGATTTCCAATATGTGGAAATGTTTCTTGGTATACCGTATGCCGCTCCTCCTACAGGGAACCTGAGGTTCATGCCACCTGGTAAGAAAATATTTTATTTACTAAACAATTGTTATTCCTTTTCTTTTAGTTCAATTTGATTCATTGATTTTAATGGCAATAGAACAGACGTGTTACTATGGATACCTGGAATAGAGTAGATGCCTAATTTTTATTTTAATATCGGTTTGGTAGATAATTTTAAATCATTAGACACGTATTTTTTATTTTCTTACAGAAACGAATACTTTCGAAGATATATTGATTTGAAATGTCGCGTGACGTCACTTCTATGTACATTTTATACGTAGAAATGACGTTTTAGCCCCCACTCCTAAACTTTGATTCGTTTTATCTAAGTATTGTTTTATTATACGACAAAATAAAAAAAATACGTGTCTAATATTTTTTCAATATCTAACTTACGGACTAATCAGATTTTTAATTTTCATACCCTGTCATCATACCAATTCCAAGTGAGTTACTAGTGCGTTCCCAGGCAAGGGGAGACAATTAGATCTCATTAACATTAAACAACAAAATATAATTCCTATAATGAAGTTAAAACCTAATCCAGTTTAGTTTGTAACTACAAAATCAATATAAGATCAGTCGGTAGTTACTGCATTATGGCAGTTCCATTCAAAACATAGTAAGATAGCATCAGTTTGGGATCAGTGCCAGGTCAAAACTGATCCGACGATACAGTTCTAACATGAATATCTTGTTATGAAAACATGATGGATTTATTTAAGCTTTTGTAGCAAATATTCACGAGTATTCGTATTTATTAAATAAGCAATGTGGATTAGAAGATTAAGGTAGAAATAAAAGATGGGTCAGGTATCAAAATAGAAAAGTTAACAATTCAATATTTCATTCCATAGGTACTCAAAGTTAAAAAACAAAAGTCAAAGTCAAAATCAATTTCAATTAGACCAGGACTTTTGAATGTCAACAAAAAAAAATTTAAAGTGAAACTGTTTGCTCATTCCAAGGTATAAATTCCTATGCAGAAGAACGAGCAAGAAACTCAATGGGTTACTCTTTTTTAATCAGTACTACCTATATTAATATCAATAGATACAAGACTAACAATAAAAATATTATTTCCATTTATGGCATAATTAAATAAAATTTTAACATAATTCTTTTATGAACTTCGTTTAAAAAGCCGGCTTCAACAACCTTGAAGTCGCTTAAAGTCAAAGTCAAAGAATTTATTTCAATTAATCCTTAATTAGACACTTTTGAAACGTCAAAAATTGAATTGTCCATCCGTTTGTCTGTCAGTGAAGCTAGGCGCTCGTTCCAAAGTATAGTTTTGAAGAATGAATGGAGAAGAACGAGAGGATGGTTACATACATACAGGTGAAACTGAGAACCTCCCTTTTTTGAAGTCGGTTAAAAAGCTAAATACTTTATTTGTCGCTTTGAACACCCTTATCTCCAATATTCATTTTCGGATTCCGATATTAAACTGTCAAACACCAAGCGGTCACCGGTGACCGCAACCTATTGTTCTTTAATTGTGTCTATAATGACGGTACACATCGAGTTAATTTAGTTTAGGAGCTCACAATTTATATCTAAATATCAATGTATTTCCATCAGTTAAAATGTAACAGAATTTAGACTTTACACCAATATTGATAAAGATGAAAATAAACATACGTTTTACAGATTAGAGTAGGCTAACCTGCGGTCGTTTTGCAATAAAATCTAGAAGAACCTACATTGTTTCTTGGCATTTGTGTTGAATCAAAGTTAGTGGAACACTCTGGAACAGCTAACTGATCTGTAAAATATTTACTCGTTTTAACATAACATAACATCACGCTTTTTTATCCCCGAAGGGCTATCCCCTCTACCTATGTAGAGGTGCACATTACGGCACTTAATGCTACTGTACAATATAAAACCCACTATTCACTATTTATGTTATGAGTCCCATGTAATAGGGGGTGAGTCTATTGCTATATACCGGGTACATTTCGAGACTCCGTGATACTACTGAGATTTTTAAAAACTCAGTAATACTTTGCTCGACCCGGGAATCTAACCCGAGACCGCATGCCCGGCAGTCGTACTTGCGATCACTCGACCAATGAGGTAGTCGTTACTCGTTTTAGTTATTTTAAATGCACCCGTCATAGCATTTCTGTGCTTTGACGATTATATAGAGGTACACAACTTTAACAGTAGGTAACAGATTGTTATCAAAATAATAAATCTTACTGATTAGACAAGACTAGTCTCTTTATAAAGTTTGAATGAGCCGACTTGATATAAAATATTACTGATTCCAACTTAAAAATTGAACCTTGAACGTCTTGCTCGACATCCACACTACATTGAAAGCACCAGTTCTCCTCAGTTAAATTACCTCTAGACTACTACATTAAACCATGAAGCAATAAGAAAAATACCACTTGATAAATAGATGCAAATAAAATCAAATAAACTTGAGTTATAACTTCAATATAAAAAACTGTGAAGCTGGGATCAACATAAATATTAAAAACAATAAGCATGCTACTGCATAACTGTGGAATGCAAATGGTTGTTATCAAGTACACTCGGCTGCATGTCGACGTATACAGAACCAGTTCACCTTGGTCTCGGTTTGTATTTTTTTATTTATTTATTTATCAAGGACAACAAACAGCAGTATATTAAATATAACATGGGTGAGTAAAATAATAGATTTAACAAATACACTCCTCACGACGTTGCCACGGATTACCATAAATGTACTTAGCAAACACAATGGGGCAAACTTGAAGCTACAAACTATACAAACATAGGATAAATTTAAATTACAGAATTACTTTTTACCTGTACCTATCTATTATATATTTTTTACCTGCCTATATATTATATACATATATTTTGTGCACTATATGAATGTGAAACACAAATAACATGTTAAAAAAATAAAATTAAAATTAAAAAGTCTGGAGTAATTACATTAAGGATCAGAGTATTATACCTCTAGTGGTCGTTCTTTTAAAATGTTAATGATTCGTTGTCGAAAAGTGTTCTTGCTTAGAAATAAGATATCAATTGATGCAAACCTTTTATTATAAGTGTCAACCAATCGATGCATGGGTGAGCGAGCACCTGAATAGGTATGACGGAGATTAGTTGCAAACAATTTCCGTGAATGCACTTCTCTGCTGTGTACTGAGCGAGGGACCAGGTAGCACAAACCATTCACAAGATCAGAACAGTCAAAGTTGTTGCGGCATATACTGAAGAGGGTCATCATTTCAAGGAGTGTTCGTCTAGATTGCAGGGACAGGATATTATACTTTTCAAGCAATAATTGGTAGGAAAGTCTTTTACGAAATCATCTGTAGTGCATCGCACGGAGGTATTTACGCTGGACTAGTTCCAGTATTTCTACGTATTTTTTGTAGAAAGGATTCCAAATAGGCACTGCGTACTCTAGTTGTGGCCGGATAATTGACTTATACAAATATAAATAAGTGGAAGGGCGGTGGAATTCTCTAGAAGCCCGCATTACAAAACCGAACATTTGATAGGCTTTATTGATTATTTTATTCACGTGCGCATCGAGATGAAGCTTGGAGTCTAACTGGACTCCAAGATCGCGTAGACAGGTAACTTTAATTAAGTCAGTGTTGCCAAAATGATAATTAAATTTGGTTACTAGTTTCTTTTTTGTAAACGTAATACTATGACATTTGGAAAAACTAAGCTGAAGTTTGTTGCAAGAGCAGTATTCTAAGAAACGATCAAGGTCCATCTGAAAATCAATACAGTCAGATTGATTGGTAATATTTTTATAAATCTTTAAATCATCTGCGTAAAGGAGAAATTTAGAATTTACAAAACAGGAATTAATTAAACTGTATGATATTTTCATACAGTGAACGGTCAGGTTTATGCTGGTTTTGCATAGCTTGATGTGTAACGTGTGGGAGAGCCATGCTTCGGCTCGAATGGGCCGGCTCGACCGGAATAATACCATGACCTCACAAATAACCAACGTGAAACAAAGCGTTGTGTTTCGTCGTGTAAGTGAGGTTACCGGAGGCCCAATTACCTCTCCCCTTTCCTCAATCTCCCCAATCCCTGAATCTCCAATGATCCTCAAACTCCTAACCCACAAAAGGCCGGTAACGCACTTGTAACGCCTCTGGTGTTCCAGGTGTCCATAGGTGACGCTGATTGCTTACTATCAGGTGATCCGTCTGCTCGTTTACCGGCTTATTTCATAAAAAACCATTTGTACTTGTTTACCGTAGTATTGCACAAAACCTAAGAGAAGTGAAAACTATCCATACACCTGAGTTAAATTAAAAAAATAGTATTATTTTTAACTACGTTTTACTAAATGGGACTCTTTTATTTTATCTTTGTATTTATTATATGATTGATCTCTTGTTACAGTGAATGCACCTCCCTGGCCTGGAGTGAAGATGGCAACTCGGTTTGCCCCAGTCTGTCCTCAGGCACTGCCTGCTATTAAAAAGGGTAACCCTCCATCATCAGGTCGTCAGCATTACATGAATCAGCTCAAAGGCTTCCTCAGGAATGAGTCTGAAGATTGCTTATATTTGAACATTTATGTTCCTTATAGAGGTAAGTGGTTTTCTTTAAATCTTACTATTTTCACAACAATCAACAAGAACAATCTTCAATAGATTTTCAATTTGTAAGCACTGATATTCAAAACGTTTTAGTACCAAACTATAATACAGGATGTTAGACGTATGTTTATTGCTCTTTCTCATAAAAAAAACTATTAAACAGATCTAATTTAAATGTTAGTCTCCACTTCTAGATAGAAGGTCAACCACGGGTATAAATAGTCTTTTATAATAAAAAAATCAAACTAAAAACGCGTCACAGACTGAGCTAATCATCTTTACGAATAAGAATAAACAAAAAAAAATATATATAGGGAGGTAGTCTATTGAGGCGCGTGTAATGAACGCAACGCCTAACAAACACCGATGAAAGATAAAAAAAATATTTACAATATCCATTCATTTCATAAGAATTGATCTCCTTCGAGAAATCTGAACATTCTCCTTTAATATTTGCTTTGATCTTAGAGAAAAATATACAGATATTCTTTAATTTAGGGAAGTATCAATAGAAATAAGTAACGACTGTTTACTTTTAACAAGATGGCTTCGAAATTATGGCGCCCATAATGACAGTTCGGTAATACGTTAAAATACTTTATTTTTATTTAATGTTTCCTCTTTATTTATGAGGCTATACGTTCTTAAAAAGTATTTTACTAATGTATACTTTCAATAAGTGTTGGAATAAATTAAACACACTAACAATATTCGAATGTGTTCTGAAATTCAAAGATTTCTTTGGTTTAAAATATTCTAAAAATGACATTATCTTGTTATATTTTGATGATTTTTGTTCTTTTCTTTACGCTTTGAAGTTTGTTATTAATATCATGTATTTATGTAAGTATCTGTATTTTTATTTTTCATAATCTTTGTTTGTGTGCCATTTGCCAAATAAATGCTTTTACTTTTTTCTTTCTTTCTAACATTAAATCTATTTTAAAAAGAACAACAATTCTGCTTCATTGAATGATTAGTCGCAGATGTGATAACAGTGTGTAAAATTTAAGTTTTAATTCGCAGCCCAAAGTTATCATTTCGTTTCTATACCATTTTTTTAATGGTGAAATACGGAAAATATGTCCAAAACACAGTTCATTCATGAAGCTGTCAGCTACATAACTCTAGAATGAGTAAAACAATTGTAAAATGTACGGGGAACGAAAGAAACAAAGGCACCGATGTGCAGTTGTTTCTAAAAATATTTCACTTATCTTATGTTAGGGCTCGTACACAAAACTGCGATGCGACGTCGTATCGCAAAAATGTGCGAGCTTCCTCTACGCATCGCAAGAACTTGCGAATTGATTCGTATCACGCATCAAAATCTTATTTTCCCAAAATCTTCTTTGTTTCTTTTTCCTGTATCTCCTAAGAAATAACAGAAGTGCACACTTCTTTTTAGGATCCATGTCACGACCTAGTTTTCAATTTAAACTGTCAAACACCAAGCGGTCACCGGTGACCGCGACCTATTGTTCTTTCATTGTGTCTATAAAACCGGTACTCGACGAGTTAAAACACGTTTAGTACGGTTGACGGTCGTCGAAGGAATGGTCACCCTGGGAGACGCCTTGGTGCACGAAATCGAATCGTAATTTTTTGGGTTGCGAATTCGCATCGCATCGCATCGCAATGTTGTGTAAGGGGTTATGTATTACAATCTAACACTAGAACTGCAATCGGACTATACGTTTCGTATGCAGTTCAACAGTCGTGACACACACACATTCAAACTGGACCCGAACTGCAATTTGCGATTGGATTGCAGTTGTAATGCGGTTCGTGTGTTTAGAACCTAAAACAATATAATCTATTTACAAGTCACCCATATTGCTATTATTATATCCAATACGACGTTCAAAGAAAGTATGACTCGGCTAGTGTGTGTGAAGTGACTCGGCTAGTGTTGCGGGTGTCATGGCGATGAACTGAATGAAAAAATTAGGCACAGAGACAGATCTACGAGTTAGAATTTTTTTTAGTGTTTCATTATCCAATGGATAGAACCACCATGGGTAAGGTGAGAGGGAATGACAGACTCTTATTGACTCGTTGACTGAAAGACCACCTCGTTCCTACTCTTGCTTCGAGCCGGAGCCTAGGTAACTCCTTAGTGATCCAAAGCTCCAGGGTTGTCCTCACCTTATGACTTGTATTACATTATGTGATGCATAAACGAAGGACAAATCTTCACAATTTTGGCTTATCCAAGGACTTTACGTACCTAATCAAAAAACCATACAGACACTTCTTTCCTCGAGAGTCCTATACGCAACTGGAGCAAAACAGGCTAATCGTGGTGATAAGAATCTAGTTGCCAAATACAATCGTAAAACCGTCAAATTTTCTATCATAATGATCATTAAACAGGTTGATGAACCAATAATGGTTACACAACTTAGATCTAATTATGTCTGTCAACTATTGATCTAGATTCCACCGGGCGCCTGATGCCAGTAGTACTCATGAGTAGTACTATCACTCAAATTGGCAAGTGTTAACATTTTTTTTTTCTAATACAATCGATAAATTTCATTTATGACGGGTCAGCTTATGGTATAAAAAAATTAAACATGTTTTTTTACAAACATTCAATTGTAAAGGTCAACGTTTAGTAAAATATTTAGACTTTTGTTTACTCACTGTTGTTGTATTGGAGATTTTAAACGCTAGCATGTTAAAGTAGGTCATAGTTCTAATTTGTCGATTGTACTTTATAACCATAAACGATGATACATCCTAACTAATATTATAAATGCGAAAGTAAGTAACTCTGTCTGTCTGTCTGTCTGCTACTCTTTCACGCCAAAACTACTGAACGGATTTGAATGAAATTTGGTATACAGATATTCTAGACCCCGAGATAAAACATAGGCTACTTTTTATCGCGAAAAAGGGGTTGTAAGGGGTTAAAAGGGTGGGGGGGAAGTTGTATGGGATTTCATAATTTTTAAAGATAAAACCATGAAACTTTATATTTAAGCACTTGATAAAAAATAATAAAACATTTGTTCTAGCGTTTTTGAAATTTCGACTCACTATGTCGATTTTTAAGAATAATTATTACGATTTATCTGAAAACCTGAAAACGGAATTCTGACAGGTAACATTACTATGGTAACCAACCTGATGATTTGTAATTGGCGTCCTACTTCCATAATATATTTTGGCATCAACATATAAAAATGAAGTTCTGTGGGTTTTCAAGGAATAATATTAGTATTCAGCTGCATCAGGCATCAGGGATTTTAAAGACAAAATACGAATTCAATTGACTGAATACAATTTATTCATAGACTAGCCTCTGTCTGCGGCTTCTCTCGCGTTCTTTTAATGGGGTGAGGGAAGGATTTACAATAAAAAAATGAAATGATGCACGATTCTATGCTGGTCACAAATAACCCGCATACCAATTGTTAGCTTTCCACATTGAAAATTGCAAAATACCCCATACAAACTTTCACCTCTGTTTCACGGAAGTGGAAGGGGGTTAGAAAAAGACAAAAAGTAGCCTATGATACTCTCCATCTTTTCAACTATCTCAAATCAAAAACCTTCCTGACTCCGTTCTGTCGTGAAATACGGACAAACAAGCACATACAAATTTATATTATTAGTATACATTTCTTAAGTCATCTGACATTTGTGTGACAAGTGAGTTTACAAAGTCATTGTGTCATAGATTTTTTTTATACTATGGTATTAATCTTAAGGTATGCAAAGAGGTTGACAGCAGTCTAAGGAGATAAAACCACGAATAAAATATTTTCAGTTTACTTGAATTCGTATTTTTTATATGTATATATCAAAAAAACTAGCTAAATGCACATAGCTAAAAATAATATTAGTCCTTTTCATTTTAGACCGTCAAGGCCAAATTCACTATGATAGTTTGCTGTTTGTTTATGGCATAAGCCGGTAAACGAGCAGACGGATCACCTGATGGTAAGCAATCTGCGCCGCCCATGGACACCTGTAACACCAGAAGTGCTAGAAGTGCGTTACCGGTCTTTTGGGAATTGGTAATTTGAGGATTGTCAGGGATTGGGGGGCTGGGGGAGGGGTAATTGGGCCTCCGGTAACCTCACTTACACAGCGAAACACTCCTTTAGGTAACCGAGGGCTGGGCTCGCTGTCATTGCAGCGGAAAGTCCACTCTTTAAAAGTGGCTTAAGAGAGGCCATCAATGCAAGGACCGCCCGGAGAACACGGTGGAGCATACCGTGGCGGTGTACCTTGCATGGGCTGAGCACCGCCGTGTTCTCAGGGATGTAGGAAACGGTGACCTCTCGCGTTCGGCTCTGGTTCAGGCCATGGAGCGAGGGGTATTGGGATGCAGTCGCATCCTTCTGCGAAGCATTTATGCTTGCCAAGGAGAAAGCGGAGCGCGTGAGGGAATGAACTTCCTCACGCCCCAGCCGTCGCGGGAGACACTCTGGGCGTCGGAGATCGGCCGGGCACCGGCCACCGTAAGTGCGGGTCTGTAGACGAAGAGCAAGGGTAGCTCGCCACCCGACCAGAACCAGTCCCGTGCATACGGCGCGCGCCTTACAGAGCCATGACACCATCATAGATGGAGCCCAGTAGGGCTGATGCTCGATACGGTGCCGCGGGAGGCCTAACGAGTTGACGGGGCTCCGGCTCGACGAGCAGGAGTAGGAACGGAGTGGATTTTAGTCAGTAAGAATCTGTCACTCCCTCTCACCTAACCCAAGGCGGGAGAAGCGATTGGATGATTTTACGACCTCAAAAAAATCTCCTTTAGGTAATGACAACCCGATGTGTAAAAACTACCAAAAAAACTCCTTATATTATTGGTATTGATTACGCTGTGGAAATTATGGACAATAGAGCCAAGGGATGTATTAAGTCTTATAGAGGACATTAATATCAACATTAAAGTACATGTATCATATGTAACTAACCTAATATCAGAATACCTATTTTTTCATTTAAATGTTTGCGATAGTAACGCACGTCGCACCGGTACATATCAGGTCACATCATAGGAGAGAGGAAATCCCAAAATGACGGAAACTATGCGCTAAAAAACCAGGACCAAGGACGTTAAAACAAAGAGGGGCTCTTACCTTTTAAACCATTGAACCTATTTGGTGAAATTCGGTACAGCGATAGTTTGAGACCCGGGAAAGGACATCTAAAAGTTTTTAACCCGAAAAACCCACGAAACCGTGAACTGTGCTGTTAAAATCACTATATCTATTTGATTGAAATGCGATACAACATTGATTTGCAAACATAGAATAGGGAAACCTCACGAGACGGGCACTATACCGGTAAAACCTCTATGGGATTGTTTATTTTAGAAACCACGAAAATAAATTCATTTTTCAATAAATATAACCTAGGTACTGAATCGATTGTGATGATATTTGTTCCAGTTGTACAGCCATAGAATATACCTTGACAAAGACTAATTTAAAAAAACCAATTTATACAGAAGTCGTTATTTCACGCGGACGAAGTCGCGGGTAACAGCTAGTAATAAATAATTTTCTAAAATACTTATACATTTTTTTTTTATAATTTTCGATTTTGATTCACAGTTTTTTCAATTTTCGATTATTGCGATTTCAGTTTTCGAAAACTAATAGTAATGGTATTGTATGCGGTATATGACAATAAGCTCGCCCCTATAATGGGACTTATCATATTATTATGACTGGCAAAAAGTAGATTCGCATTAATTATTACTAACTAATAACAAAAAAATTACATAAATAAAAATGAATCACTAAAATGTTTGTAAGCGAATATCTTGCGAACTACTTAATCAAATTGGCTTGTTTTTGTCGCGGTCATAATTGTTAAGAAAAATACAGGTTCACCAAGAACATTGTTTCAGAAAACAGCGTCCAAGGGAAGCCGGGTCGGACAGCTAGTGGCAAATAAAATTGGCACTCGCGTTAAAATTGTTAAGATAGCTCGGATGTGTCATGATGGAATGTAAACGGCCTAACCTGAGCTAAAAACAAACATAAATTCAAACAATTTGTTGAAACCCAGTTAAAAATATCACTTTTGTTTAGAGATTTGACTTATATACATGGATTTTAATGTTCTTAGTATCACTGGGGATTTATAACCTGTTCACTTGCAACTTCTACAGGATCGAGCCTATATAATAGCAAAACCCTAGGAGACAATCTATTTAAATACAGACACAAATAATTAGAGCTTAAAGTAAAACGTACTTGAAGAACCAAATGACTTCTTGGTCTAAACAGGCCGAGTGTTCATCAAAAAGTTGAATTGCCTATTTCATGCCAGAAATAAGCGTCGGAAAGTTTGAGGTGCTCACACCAAATCTTATCGTATTTGTCAAGTCATAATTAGTGTTTATTTTTAATAACATTTTATTATATTGCATACTTAAATACCACAGAAGGCTATTTGATTCTAATCCTATACTAATGTGGTCACCGATGACCCCAATAACGTTTAAAGTGTTTAGTATTGACTGCCTCGTTGGCCGAGTCAAGAGGTCTCGGGTTCGATTCCCGGGTCGGGCAAAGTATTACTGGGTTTCTAAAAATCTCAGTAGTAGCACGGAGTCTGGATATGTGCTCGGTATATGGCAATAGGCTCACCCCCTATTACATGGGACTCATAACATAAATAGTGAAAAGTGGGTGTTACATTGTACAGTGGCATTTAGTGCCGTAATGTGCACCTCTGCCTACCCCTTCGGGGATAAAAGGCGTGATGTTATGTAGGTATGTATGTTTAGTATTGCTATGTTGTTTTACCTCTTTATGAGAATCATGATCATATTTTAAAGCAAAAGACAAAGAATTTCTTTCAGTGTCATTAGGTACATCGGTTTTGTAATTCTCACAGTGATTAGTAACAAACTTTATGGCAAATAATTATCTTCTTAACTCACAAATAAAATCAGTTGTATTATTCACTCCATCTTGAAATTTAGTTCAAGTCAGTTCAAGGGAGTAGCACTTGAAGTCATAGATCAATGAGAAACTAATGGTCATGATTTTAACCTTTTTAATTTCTGAGGGGCCGACGTTTGACCACTATCTCGCCTGGTAGTAGATGATGATGCGGTCTACGATGGAGCACGTCGTCCCATAAGCAACCTATTACTTGGGCCTCGAAGACACCTAGGTTGTACCCTTCAGGAAACCACACCATATTATTCTATATTATTAAATAAAATATTAATCCTTCCTTACTATTATAAATGGAAAATTGAGTTTGTTTGTTTGTTTGTTCCGCTTTCACGCCGTAACTTCTAAACCGATTGCTTTGAATTTTTGCAGACGTAAAATTAGAAGTCCGGATTAAACTGTCAAACACCAAGCGGTCACCGGTGACCGCGACCTATTGTTCTTTAATTGTGTCTATAAAAACCGGTACTCGACGAGTTAAATAATAGGGTACTTTTTATCCCGGAAAATGTTGGTATTCCCGAGGTAAGACAAAAGAATTGGTATAGATGGCGCTGTGTGTATTGGTATAGGCTACTTTGATCCTTTTGTGACGCGAGCGAAACCGCGGGTAAAAGCTAGTATGTAATATAATTGCTACATCATTAGCTTAAAGATGCCTAAGACCTCCCAAATGGGTTTGCTATAACGTCTCTGCTTAGTAGGTGGCAATAGGACTGTTAGGTTTGGGTCACCAAACATTTTTAAGTATCCTATTGGTCGTCGTAGTTCCAGCCTGTTGCAATTTGACATTGGTATGTGAATAGATGAATACTCGTAACTAAAGACCCAATCGCGGTGGTCGCTCACACGTTAGTAACGCTGCAGTTAATAGCATTGCAACAGTTCATTACTTATGGACATTCCTTTGATCTTAGTTTTGACAAGCGTCGTGTACTCTATTTGTTGACTTCTGCGTTGATATTCTACTGACTACTGTTTGTTTTAGCAGGAAGTAGGTCGGGAATCGACCAAACGATTCCTTCGTGCGATTGCCTGTTGATATAATTTTGTATTTTGCATAGTTTCGTTGCAAGAGTTATTGACTTCGTCATTGTACAAATCTGATCGGATTTTTTATAAGTAATTCTTTTCCTTTATTGTAATTACCGAGTCCATATCCAAATTAAAACCTGTAGTAACATGATTACCATTGCCATTACGAATGGCCATTGCTGGCCTAAGTGCAGCAGGATCTAATGATACCAGATCCACATGACATGTCTTCAAATTTTTTTAATTTTTTTTAACTTCTTTACTACTGGCAATGGTTATTTTAGAGTTCTTTTTAAAATTGACTTACGAGGTTATCTGAATCATAACTAGTTATGCTACAACGGTCAATGGAAAACTAAAAACGTTAGCAAAGAAAACGAAGACAGCCGACAAAAATAACTTTGGCGCCATCGTAGATATGTAAGAGTAAATATATGTCAATCATGCCAAATGTCGGTCGAAACTACAGAAATACTGTGATGATATTCGCTCACTGAGTTTTAAAGAAATCAGGCCAATATTTTTCACTTTTGCTTGAAAAAAAAATGGGCAAATATCCAAGAACAATAGCACTCGAGCAAAGTTCCTTTTCAAGAAAGATTTTCTTCGAATATGTTGTTACTATGTTTCTTTTTTTTAATTTAGACAGCCTTGTTGTTGAGTTGTCACAGTCGCAATTGCGACTGCGAATTAAGGAGTCTTGTATTCAATTTCTAGGATAGCTAAAGTACCCTTTGTCTAGAATTTTGATTTTTAATGTTTTTGTTTTTTTTTGATAAATGTCTTTGACACACTCGAGTACGTTCCTGTCTTTTGATTATCTCATCAACATGGATTTTGCATTTGTGTCGTCGAGCTGTTGAACTGTAATAAACTAACTTGAAATCATAAGATACCGGGTAAAGAGTGAGTGTTATAGTAAAGCATGCTAGTGCATCTCCACTTACCCCTTCGGACAATAAAAAGCATGACCAATTTATTATTATTGGCAAGACTCCTAAATCCTAAAGAATTGGTTAGTTAACGCAATTCAGTTTCTATCGTTTGATATTATGACTAAACACTGAACTGTCCGTCCACGTTGCGTCATTTGACGAATGCATGTGTCCTGCAGAAACAACAGGCGGATTTTAAATTGCCACTTTGATGACGGTTTTCAATTTGATATTTGTACGCCTTCTATTGTTTGTGAAAGATGCATGCATGCGTCAAAAGACGCAACGAGGAATTGGGAAGTGTCCCTTAGTGCAACGAAATCTAAAAATACCTTCGTGCATTCCTAACACAAAATTTAGTTTCACGCACTGGTTCTCATAGTTCTAAATGTTTATTTATGTCGTAAGAATTCAGATAGTTAGCGACGGAAGTTACAGAATTAGATTTGAAACTGGTCCACAGCTGACGTTCGATATAATAGGAGAGTGTAAGGGTGAGCGTGACGTCATGTTATATTATTTGAATCCTGATGGTGAAAATTGTTTTGAATGATATTTTACGCGAGTCAGAAGTTGCCAATGATCTAAATGTGACGAGTACATATCCACGGGGAGTGCTCTGAGGAATTGTTTGACCTGACCTGCCGCATCTTTTTGCCATCGACCCTCACGAGAGAATATGCATCCCCATCATATAGATGGTTGGCAGGCCAATACTGTGTGCTTCTCACGATGCTTTCTGCCTCGCACAGCAAAACTGTGCGCACAGAAAAAATGATCAGTCGTCGGCGGTATTTCCGAACCGATACGACCGAAGGTTTGAAGCCTTCAAGAAAAGAGCGTATTCTATTTTAAAAGGCCGGCAACGCACCTGTGATTCCTCTGGTGTTGCGGGTGTCCATGGGCGGCGCTAATCACTTACCATCAGGTGATCCGTCTGGTAGTTTGCCTCCAAATCCTTCAAAAAAAAATCACATCTCGGTTTGTTTGCTCCCAAGTAAAGTTCTAATAGTGACGCTTGGTGACGGCAGTGCATATTTTTTTCTATCTTAACCCGACCTTGGGTGCCGTATGAGCTGACTGAGGGACACATTTAAGAAGACACAGAGATTGAGCAGCAGCGCTTTGTTTTCTTACATGAGACTCCATAGCATAACAGAAAAAATGAACTCCCTTCAACCTCAAGTTGTCCTCTCAAATCCTGACTGTAGCTCAAATTGGTTCGACTGAAAACTAACGAGTATAAAATATCAAAGAAGCAATGAAAATAGCTCACTCATTCACAGATCGCAAGATGTCAGTGGAGTTCAAACTTAAGAGCATTGTCAGTATTTCCCAAACGTTAGAACTAGTGCACGAGTACCCTTCAACATAATACCTTTGTTATAAAGAACTCGATAAAATCTTAAATGGAAAAAGTAGGATTACTCGACACTAATCGCTATTCTATTTAGGACTTTACACTCTAGTTAGAAGGTTTAAATTTGTGTGGGCAGCAAAAACGTCCCGTCAACTCCAGACGTAACCTAACAAACGTGAGTCAATGAGAAATTGTACTGGAGAAGTATAATTCAAGACAATCAAATGTACTCTAGTATATAATAATATTATGTCATAATTATATTTTGTTGTAGTTTTACAGTAAACTTCCTTGCGTATCATCTTAATAGTTGTAAGAAAATACGCTCACGCCTTATTACATGGGACTCATAGTTTTATTCTTGTTTCGGTAACGTTTCCATTTCTACAATTGCACCCAAACCGGAGATTGAAATTGTACCAAATATATGACAAAAGTAAAATGTAAGGAGAGTCTAATCACTATTAAAAGGATTAGTGTGGACTGTGTTAACATGTAGTATGTTCATAACACCCACGGAAGGAGTATAAATGATAACAGAATAGATTCAAAGTGTTGGAAAGCTATGCTTCGGCACGAATAAGCCGGCTTAACCGGAGTGATACCACGGCCTCACAGAAGACCGACGTGAAGCAACGCAATTGTGTTTCGTCGTGTGAATGAGGTTACCGGAGGCCCACTTACCCAAAATACCTGAATCCCCAACAATCTTCAAATTTCTAATCTCAAAAGGCCGGTAACGCACTTTTTAGGCCTCTGGTGTTCCTAGTGTTCATGGGTGACGCCCGATTGCTTACCATCAGGTGAAACGTCTGTTCGTTTACCGAATTATCCCATAAAACAATAAATTACCGTCATCACACAGCTACATGGTGCTACAGCTACAGGATCACCTACGTGGTGTTAAAAAAATGCAACCACGGGTTAAACTACTACCATTTATCCGTACAATGTCTCGTGAAAATTTTCACGTAATTTTCCTACAAACAAAAGGCTGTTTGGAACAAAGAAATCCGGAACAATGCGCAGTAGACGTGTTGACTGCAAGGGTACGACACTATTGTTTTAATCCTGTTTTTTAATTCCCAAAAAACTGTAATTATCTGCCACTGTTTGTTAGATGGGATTTAAAAAATGTAAGATGGTGTGTGGAAAATCAGTATTCTTGTAAAGGTGTGTTTTTGCCACGCCATTGCAGTAGTAGTCAGTTGTCGTTTATGTAGGCAGGTCTTTCTCGTGGCCTACTGGTCGTAAGTGCGACTGCTGGGCAAGGAGTCTCGGGTTCGATTCCCGGGTCAGGCAATGTCTTGCTATTTTTTTTTTAATTCGCAGTATTAGCACGGAGTCTGGAAATGTGCCCGGTATATAGCAAAGGCTCACCTCCTATTTCATAGGACTCATAACATAAATAGTGAAAAGTGCGTGTTATATAGTACAGTAGCGTTAAGTTCCGTAATGTGCACCTCTGTTTATTCCTTCGGGGATAAAAAGCGTGATGTTATGTTTTTACAATATGATCGATCCTAGAACATTATGTCTCATCTAGCTTTGCATAGTGAGTGAAGCCATTGAGATTCATCATGGAACAGACTTTGGCTGATTGCCTACAAGCTGTAGTTAATTAACCTATTTCATTAGCAAATAAATGTTTAACAAGCAAACATTTTGACTTTGTCTAAAATAAACATTTCCTGTATTATAATTAGATTTAAAATGCAGTTAAGTAACTTGTTTATAGTATAAAAGGAGTTGATATTATATCCAACAATAGGAATGATGGCAGGGTATGAAAATTAAATATCTAATTAGTAGTAACTAGTAGGATTCATTAAGTACTTAAATCATATGCGCACCTCTGCCCCATCATGTACGGTTTTCTTAAATTTTTTTCCAATATTGCATGGGCCGACGTTTGAATGCTATCTCGCCTGGTGGAAAGCGATGATGCGGTTTACAATGGAGCATGTCGTCCCATAAGCTCAATAATACCTATTCACTCAGGCTTTGAAGACACCCAGGTTATATTCTAAATACAGACTCTGGCAAAGAATTCCCCACTTCTTAGCAATTTATACTATGTCGTCAAGAACTAATGCAATATCATTATGTTTGTTAGTTATTTCAGTCGAAGTAGGTATTTCCGCGCCTCAAGAGTTTCGCAATTCATTCATTAGCATAAACAGTACACTGAATGTGTTAGGATTAGCTTGCAAATGTTTATAGGTACTAACAAATTAATGGATCGTTACTTACAAGTGCCATCGTAACCTGTTTTCAGTAGATTCTCGAGACTTGTGTCTTGGGTGTGTGATCAGTTTAATAGTTTATTGAATTTCATCCCCAACAATGGTGGTATACGACAGTCCAGAGCTAGACTATGAACTTATTATACATAAGAGTGTTTGCTACAATCTCCCAATCAAGTGAGGGAGAGCCTTGCTTCGGCGCGAACGGACCGGCTCGACCGGAGTGATACCGCGGCCTCACAGACAACCGACGTGAAACAAAGCTTGCGTTGTAATTCGTCGAGTGAGTGAGGTTACCGGAGGCCCAAGTACTACCCCTCCCCAATCTACAAATCCTTCACAATCCTCAAATTCCCAATTCCCAAAAGACCGGTAACACAATTGTAACGCCTTTGGTGTTTCAGGTGTCCATGTGTGGCGCCGATTGCTTTCCATTAGGTGATCCGTCTGTCGGTTTACCGGCTTATTCCAAAAGAAAAATCTCGTTATTTCTAGCATACCAAAATGCACTACTCAGGTTATAAAACTACATTCAGGTATCGAGACTGTATGGACCTCAGGCGTCGTTAGTTTGTTTTGAGTTGAAAGAGACCACAGTTTTCCCGTTCAATAGTTTATTGTGTAAGTTACACTAGTTATGTGGGATGCTAATCGTGGCTATAGTTATAATCAACTGAACGCTAAATATTACAATATTAATTAAATCGACTCGCGAAAGTAGGTCGCGCGACGTTAGCAAAATAAATGCCTGTACGTAAACCGTACATGCTCCCGAGGGAAAAAAGTACGATGAGCATCCCTTACAAAGCAAAGTATAAAAGTATAAAACAAATTAAGTAATATGCAAACTAATAATAGTAAAACAAGTGTAAATAAAAGTATAATTATTAAACAAGTTCCTCGAAGTTGAAAATCTTCTGCGGTCCTTGTCCGCTGCGAACTGGTGTCGCTGATCTCGGGTTGCGTACTTCTTGCAGGTTGATTTCTTCTCCAACGGCAATGTTGTCCTTTCCTCTTCGTTGCACAATATTCTTCGTAGCCGTAGTTATCTTACGGCATCGTTTTCGCAAGAAATATAATATGGCAAGTAGTGCCAGTCCTCCCAACAGCAGTGAAGTTATTGAATAATGATATATATCGTGACTCGAGAGGTCAGAGGTTTTCGGTAATACTTCCTGGTGCTTTATGTCTTCCAGCTGTTGGTTGAGTCTTATCACCTCATTTGCTGTCTCCGTGTCATGTTCCATTATGTTTAGTTGTGCGTTTTTCCATCCGAGATCGAATATATGGTTTATTGTTGAGTTTATCGTCGGTACTTCAATATCCGGTTTCATATAAACATTGCTACCTAAGTGATGTAGGTAAACTATCGTGGCATCCTTTTTCTGTAGTATGCACTTAGGTTGTAATGCAATTATTCCAGTTCCGTCAATGACCGCCGGTGTAATTTGATCGCTACATATGGCGCGCATCAGCTGTTTGTCGCACAACGTAAACAGCCACAAGTTGGGTTTATGTAACTTGGTCCAGGTTTCTTTGCAGGTTACGTCATGGATAACGCATGATAATGACGTCTGTTGGCTGAACACCTTAACTTCACAAGGCGCAGCCTCATCGTGAAAGCTGTAGACTGGTTGGTGAGATATGCAGATATATTCATCTTCTCCGTAAGCAGTACATTGACGTATGTCTTGCTCTTCCATAGTTATGTAGGAGTTCTTCACTAAGTTGATAGCAATGAAGTTGGAGCCAGGTTGTAAAAGTTTTAAGCGCCCTTGTTGTAAGAATGGTATCGGTATGACTCGATATATTCTATAATCTTCGTCACTTAATAACGGAATATGAATTTCAAATAGAAAAAAGTTATTTGTTATTCGAGCCTTGACGTGAATTAGATCGTAGATGTTTAGGAAATCCTTTTGAATATCTTTTACAGGCAACGACAGTCCTTGGGGTAATCTTCCCGATATGATATTTAGTTGTTCGATGAGTTGGGATGCTGGAAACAGGTGTGTGTCTAAATGACCTTTGTTGATGTTACTTAAGGCGTTCATTAGCATTTCTAGAATTCTATTCAGTTCCTCAAAAATTAAAGTTGATGTCACTGCAGCAGAGTTAATATCATTTATTGTGTACAACATTTGCGCGCGGTTCTCAATTTTTGTGATGACATTGCTTGATCTATTCATGTATGTTTTAATGGCTTGAAGTTGTTTTTCCATGAACTCAGCGTTTCTTTTAACAACATTGTTTTCTGCTTCTATGACCAAAGTTTGGTTCTTCATTAGTTGTAATAAATAATTATCGTTTAATTGCATGTTTTCTATATCCTTTTCGTATTTGTTTGCAAAGTCCACATCAAGGGTCCCAAATAGCGTCCTCGATAACTTGCCAATACCATCAAAGTAGCCACGTCTTTGTCTAGAATGTTGCGACAATAGAATTGAATTGTATTCTTCAAGGTGTTCCAGTTCATGACGTAAATGGCTGACGACTGTTTCGCAAGGTTGATACTCGTGTGAGATCCTGTGGCATAAGGTATCGATTTGGTCGATGTATGCGCTGATCTTGTCGGTGGCTTGCCAGTATGAAGTTAGGTTATAGTAGATGAGCAGTGTCCATTCGTCATGAATCAGTTGTAATTTGCCAGCTTCATCAAAGTAAACGGTATGATTGTTTACAATTGGTGTCACTTGCAAATTATTTGTTATGGGCGTGGATTGCGTTAACGCTGTCATGGCTAATATAGACATAAGAATGAGAGATAGAGTATTCTTATTGACTCCTGTTGGACCTCGTTTTTTTGGTTCCGGACTAGAAGGCTGTTTCTTGACTTGATCCCCCTCAGTAGTTCGCAATGGTAACGGTGCCAGTTTGGTTATGGGTCGTTTTACGGAACCTTTCTTAGTTTTTAAGGTAACCACTCGAACTCTTCCGTCTGTTCCCGGGTGAATCTCAGTAACCCTTCCAAGAGCCCATCGTCCCGGAGGAAGGTGTTCATCTTTTACGAGTACTAGGCTTCCTTCGTTTAGATTTTCTTGAGATTGCTGCCATTTGCTTCTAACTTGCAGTTGATGCAGATATTCATTCGACCAACGCTTCCAGATTTGTATGTTTAGTTGTTCGACAAGTCTCCATCTATTTCTTAAATCGTGCTCGACGCAGTCGTGTTCCTCTTGTGGTGGGGCCAGTAGGGACCCACCAGTAAGGAAGTGCCCAGGAGTTAAGTATTCGAGATCTTCTATATCTTCTGTTAATGGGCACAACGGACGTGAGTTTAGGCATGCTTCTATTTGAGTTAGGAGCGTGGTAAATTGCTCAAAAGTGAGCTTCTGTTCGCCCAGTACACGATTTAAATGGTATTTCATTGCTTTTACGGCAGCCTCCCACAGACCTCCCGCTGTTGGCCATAGGGGAGCGTTGAAATGCCATTCCACTTGCAGATGGCTCATATCATTAAAGAATTCTGATGTCTTAAATGTTTCATATTTTTCGAAGTCTTCTTTTAATAGTTTTGCTGCGCCCACAAAATTTGTTCCGTTATCGGAGTACATGTGTCGGGGTGTGCCTCTGCGGGAACACAGTCGTTTGAAGGCGGCGAGAAATGTTTGCGTGGTCATATCGGAGACCAATTCCAAGTGTAGGGGAGTGTCCCATAGTGCCGAACACCTAAGCTTTGATGGCAGTTAGAAAAAAACGGATCGCATATTAAACATTTAATGGAAATTATTAAGTACAAAACAATCATAGACACCTATATAAATGAACAAAACAAACAAAAATAAACGAATTATATGTTTTAACAAGTGATTCTTATTGGCATTAATTTTTGGATAATAATTCTTTGGCACCTAGTACCGAACATGGATATAAAATGGCACTTACGGCCGAACAGTCTTAAAAAAGGTGACATCGTCACAAATATATAACTCAGAACACTCTGGTAATCAGCACAAGCCTCGTGCGCCCATTCTTTGCACGAATTGCACTGGATCCAGTCCTCATCGTGGTCTTCGAGGCAAACAACACACGAAGTCTCTTGGTGCCTGCGAAGATACGTTGCTTTGTTGTTCTTTCTCTTTAATGGCAAAACTTTAGTTTTCTTAATCTTATCTGCTTTATCTGTCTTCTTCAATGTACGCTGTAGTTTCTTTTGTTCTTTAAGCAGTTTTTTCGTTTCTTTATTTTCCAGAGACAATTTGTAAGGAGAGGCAGTTAAGATTTGACTTTCTCAGACTTTCGTTTTCTTGTTTGAGCTCTTTTCTTTGCAGCGTCTGGTAATGGTGAAATGTTTAATATGGCTTGTCGTACACAATCTGGACCTTTGCTGGTAGAAGGCTGTGGTGAAAAACTTTGCGGTAATATTATGTCAAATGTATTTGCTCTGGTATTGTTGACTGAACAACAGGCGAAGAACGATCGACGCTAATTTGTTCTTCAACAGATTCTTCTATTGGAATGTTTGTAATACACTGGGCAAATAATCCAGATCGCTGAAGATATTTTCATTAAATGGATATATACCGGTACAACCTGAATCCTGCTGCTGCTATTTCATAACGAGCTACTTTTTTAAAAGCATCTGATACAAGTCCTGCTATATCATACTCTGTAATTCTTGCACCTGCATTAGCTCTTATCCACATTCCGCATTGTTCATTATAGGCATTCTTGAAAGGTTTCATAAATGATCTATCTAACGGCTGAAGTTTATGTGTAGTGTTGGTGGTGAACTAATAAGGTGAATGTTGTTATCTCTGCACCAGTTTATTACCTCCAAAGTCTTGTGCTGCTATGCCCATCAAGTAAAAGCAGAATCGGAGACTCCTTTGAAGGTCGAGCAAACTTAGTAAAATGATGCAACCATTTCAAAAAAAACTCATTGTTCATCCAACCTTTCGGTTGGGCAACACCTTCACTATCAGAGGTGAATTTATCATTAGCCGTTCATGCATTCTTTGGCGTGGAAAAATGAAAAAAGGAGGTATAAAATTGCCTGTAGCGCTCATGCAAAAAAATTGTAACGTTTTTCCCCCTTTCAGCTGAAGTAAGCACCCGGCAAAAAAAAACACCCGTCAAATAGGAAACTATTTGACGGGTGTTTTTTTTTGCCATAACCTTTGCATGCTTTTGTACTGTTGTGACTCCAGTTTCGTCACAATTGTACACATTTGATGGTGGAAAATTGTATTTGTCCAAAAGGATTTTTAAATTAATAAAAAATAAATTCACCTGGGCCCTGTTGAATCCAACCGCACGCATCAAGCTGGTAGACTCTGCTGTTCTCAGTGACAAATCTGGATGACGTTTCATGAATTCATAATAGAAAGTTTACCAGCAGCTCTTTTTGAACGTTAAAACGATGTGGTATCTTGAGATGAACAGCTAAATCGAAGGCGAGTTTCAAAAATTCTTTTTTTGTCAATGGCATACATCTGTCAGCTAAGTCCTTAACATGGCTTACTAAAACATTCTCATACTCCGATGAAAAGGTCTTTGTGAACCTCCCTAGTACTGGTTTCAGTTCTACTTCTTTACCTTCTCTAATAAGTTTCAATTTGTCATACAAAGTAGTAGTAGGAATGCCATATCTTGAAGCCGATTCTCGTAGAGACATTTTTTTGTTTATTACTTTTTCAATTGCTATCTTTAAGTTTTCAGAATCCCAACGACCCTTCTTGATTTTGTCCATAGATAGGGTAAATTTGTTCCTGAAATAATGAAATACATATACAATTTGCAACACTTAAAATAATAGAGTAATCGTCAAAACATTTTTGTTCGGTCATAGGGGAAAAAATACTGTTCGGTACTAGGGACTCAGTGAAGAGAATTGATACTCATATGACATAAAAAATAGTAACTTATTTTATGTTTTACATACTAGACAGTCCAAATTACTTACCAATGTCAATTAAGATTGGTACCAAATCGATCTTACACTTATATTTCGGTCACAATCAATAGGTTAAGTTTGTAGGCGACGCCAATTTCCCGCGTAAAATACAATGCGGCTGTTCTCGTCCACGCTTTGAGCGTCACTGCGAACCCCCGCGCCACCCGCGGCCACGCTAGCTTTATCTCTTTCTATTGCACGACAACGCATCGTCCTTGTCCGTTTATAAGTACCGATTACAACATTCGTTCGGTACTACCTGCCGTTCGGCGCTAGGGGACTTCCCCCTACCGCCTTAGTAGCCAGGCATATGAAAATAGCTATGTAGGCCTTGCATGTTTTCACGCCTCTCCCTTTATTTATTTTTATGTCAACGTGTCCGGTGTAGTCAACGCCCGTGTTCGTGAAGGGTCTGGATTGAGTTACCCGCTCTTTGGGCAAGTCTGCCATTAGTTGAACGTTCCGATGAGGTTTGAACCGGTGACACTTCACACATTGTCGTAACTCCCTTTTTATGGTCCTGTTGCCCCCAATGACCCAAAACTTAAGTCGCACATAGGCCAAGGTGAGCCTGGCACCTCCATGGAGAGTGTCATGGTGCGCCTCTTGAATAATAAGTTCCGTTAATCTTCCTGTCGCGGGTATAATAAGAGGTTGCTTTGATTCCGGAGGCAGTGTTGAGTGGATCAATCGCCCTTTTGCACGCAATAATCCATTTTCATCGAGAAATGGAGACAACTTCAGCAGTGGGCTCTTTGTTGATATTGGTAGTTTCTTTTCCAAACGCTCCACTTCGCTACCGAAATACTCCCTTTGGACATTTTTGACCACTAAATCTGTAGCCGCTTTAATTTCTTGTGTTGATAAACACATAACTGCCTTTTTTCTTTTGCAATCAGTTAAGCTATTATTAGCGTGTATTACCTCCTTCCGATTTATGTTGAAAGTTCGTAAAATCCAGCCCAGTACTCGAATTACACGTTTAAAACTGCTATGTTTATTAGCAAGTTTTTAATGATGTCACATGTTTTGTAAGTCGAAACGCAGCATTTTGTCGGTCAATCCATTGTTTGTTAGTAGGTCAAACAATAATTGTCTTGGCTATTTTTGGAATCAAATGTTTTTAACCAACTTGGGCCTTCCCACCAAAGATTAAATTCTATCAGCTTGGAAGGCAGGAGTCCTCGGCTTGCGCAGTCAGCTGGATTTTCTTCTGATCTTACGTAGTTCCAATGAGTCGCAGGGATAATATTGTTTATTTGAGCCACTCTGTTAGCTACATATTTTTCCCATCTATTTATATCTCCTTGCAACCATGCCAGCACGACTTTAGAGTCGCTCCAGCACCTTATCTGAAGATTTTTCTCGTTGAGTGTTCGCTTGACCTTTTCTATCAGTTTCGCGAGCAATAATGCTCCACATAGTTCCATCTTAGGTAAAGTTATTCTTTTGTTGAGGGGCGCGCAACTTTAGTTTTTGCAGTTACTAGCGTGATGACGTATCGCCGTCCCAGATTACGGACCGGCTGTAAAGTACACACGCATATGCCTTTTCACTGGCATCACAGAATCCGTGTATCTCAATATCTGTGCCATGACACTGAAGCCATCTTGGCATTGCTATTTGGCATAATAAAGGGATGCCTTTCCTCAATGTTTCCCACTCGTTAGTTAGTTCATCGCATAAGCGTTCGTCCCAGCTAATTTTGCTTATCTCTTATCTAGATCTTTTGAAACAATAGTTTTGTTTTTATAATGAAAGGTGATAGGAAGCCCAGCGGGTCGTACAACTTGCTTATTTCACTAAGCAATGTTCGCTTTGTGAGGTTTTTCTTTTCAGATAAGTTCCAGCAGTACGTGAAACAGTCACTTGATTGATTCCACCTCATACCCAACATCTTTGTTGTTGGTTTGTCTTTGTTCCGGCTGAAGTTAAGTTAGCGTCGCTGCTTCTTTGATCATCTCGTAGTCGGCTAGGATCGTGTCTTCGTTACTTTTCCACTTGCGTAAGTAAAACCTCCTTTTTTCAGCAATTCGATGAGCTGGCCTACTAGTTTTTTCGATGCGTCAATTGTGTCCTTTCCGTAGACCAAATCATCCATATAAAAGGAGCTTCTGAGCACCTTTGACGCCTCGGATAGTTATCCTGTTCGTCTTTGCGAGTTTATGTAGTGTGCGCATTGCAAGATAGGAGCACATTTCATTCCATACGTCACCGTGCCCAGTTCCCACTCGTGTAGCGGTTCTTTTGGGTGAGATCTCCAAATTATAGTTTGCAGATGTTGTTGTTCTGCGTTGAGCCAAATGAAACGGTAGAGTTTCTCTACATCCGCCGTGAAGACATATCTGTAAGTTCTCCAACCGGTGAGAAGGGTAAACATGTCTTTCTGTAAGTTAGGGCCGCAGTACATGTTATCATTGAGGCTGCTGCTATTTTTCGTTTTGTATGACGCATTGAAGACAACTCTTAACTTTGTCGTGGTTGACTCTGCCCTCAGTACGCCATGATGAGGTAGATAGACTCTATGTTTATTTTCCGTTGTTACAGGTTTCATGTGACCCATAGTAATATATTCTTCCATAAAGCGTTTGTACTCGTATTGCAGTTTTTTGTTTGTCAGCATTTTTCTTTCGAGTTGCAGGAACTGAGCTATTGCTTGGGACTTTGTATTGATTAGGTTAGGCTCATAATTAGGTTTCATGGGCATTTGCACGACATATTGCCCATTCTTCATTCTAGAAGTGGTAGAATTATAGTACTCTTCGCAGTGCTCCTCTTCGCTAGTTACAGTTGGAGTATTCCCATCCATTTCCCAAAACCTTGTCATGTCTTCCAAGTTGTTAAGAGTTACAAAGCAGTTAAATGTTTTTACGTTTCCGCACAGAATCCAGCCTACTTTGGTTTGTTGCGCTACGGGGTAGCTATTATCACTTCTCATTATTCCGTTTAGTATAAGTTCTGAGTAAATGTCAGCCCCTAAGAGTAGATCGATCGGACCTGAGATATTGAAGTGAGGGTCCGCTAACTTTAAGTTTTCCAGATAACTCCAATTTTTTGTTGAAAACGATGTTGTTGGTAAGTTGTTTGTAAGTTTTCTCATGATAAGTGTTTCCAAGTTGAAGCGATAATCCGAGTATATTGATTTGCATTCTAGGGTCATCGACCCCTTGCAGTTGCCACTTAACGATCCGATACCCGATACCACAGCGCTCAGTTTTCTTCGCGGTAACCTAAGTCGCTGCGCTGCGTTTTCTGTGATGAGACTGACTTGTGAGCCTTGATCAAGTAAGCCTCGTAATTGAATGTAGTTTCCATCTACAGTTTTAACTTCCAATCGTAAAGTCGTCAGTAATACTTCTCTCTCTTCGCTGGTTACATTGTTGACAGCATGAGATGAAGAAGGTGTTGCTAGCGTGCTCGTAGTTATTTTGTTCGTTTGATGATTATTGGTTTGCTGAGTTTCATCATAATGTAAAAGCGTATGATGGGGTTTACGACAAACTCTGCACCTTTTGCGAGAGAAACATTGTTTTTCGCCGTGACTGTACAGACAATTTCTGCAGACTTGCAACTTGCGAACGGTGTCATCACGTTCCTTTGCGTTCAACGCAACAAATTTGTCACATTTCATTAAAACGTGATCCGTTTTGCATATCGGGCAATTTTTTGCTGTTGCGAAGAGGACTTTAGGCGGAGTTATTGGCTTGTTATAGTGCATCGACCTCCGAGTATTGTATTTATAATTGTTTTGATATACTTCTTTGGGGTATGACTGCTTGTTTATCCTCCATTTATTGGAAAAGGATATCTTGGAGCTGCTACCTTGTAATGCTTCTAAGGCCATGAATTTTGCTTCAAGAAACTCTGTAAACTCCTGAAGGTCAGGGAACCCTCTAGGATCCTTTAGATCTCTCATGTAATCGCTGTAAGTTGCACTATCAAGCTTTTGGGATAGTAGATGTGCAACTAGCGGACCCCAGTTAGTGATATCCTGCCCTATGTTTTTGAGTCCATTCAAGCATTCCAGCATGACATCATGTAGTTTTCTTATGTTGGTGGCGCCTGCTTCTTGAATGGGGGGCTGGTTTATCAACGTATTAGTGTAAGTTATAAATAGAAGCCTGTTGTTGTCGTAGCGATGCGTAAGCAGGTCCCAGCAAGAAGTATAATTATCCGCACTGATGCCAAGATGTTGAACTAACTTCTCTGCCTCGCCCTTGAGCTTAGTTTTTAGGTGCTGCATTTTTTGGGCCTTGGAAAGGGCCGGGTTGTTATGCACACTCTCGAGGAAAAGGTCTTTGAAGGTTAGCCATTGCGTGTAGTCTCCGGAAAATTCCGGAATCGCAATTTTCGGCGTGGACTTCTCATAGTGAGCGTTGTTCCAAATTTTTTGTTGCAAGGTTTTCCGAATACTATCGTAAAGTTGTTCCGCCGCGTCATATTTTTGTTTGTAGATGGAATCTTCGTCTTGCAAGATGTAGTCCAGTTCCCAGTTTGCCTTTTCGATTTGCTCCCACTTAGATTTCAGCATATTCAAGTTATCTTCCAGCTCCATTTATCCGCGGATGCAGCTAAGTCAATCCTTTCCACAGTTCGTTCAAACGCTCTAAAGTTGCAGTATTGTTTGCGTAATAGATCTTGTTGCTTTTCCGGCGTCTCAGTAGTTTCGCGTGGAGGTACATGAAATTTGATGTCATCGAAGCTGAATATTGCCGAGCTTTTACCTTGTGTTGTTGAAGCGGGTGGTGACGTTTCCGGCTTGCTCGGAGTTGAAGTGGGTAATTCCGCCTTCCGTTTCAATATATCTTGCAACACATCTTCATACATCTTTTTAGTGCAGCTGTAAACATCATCATTGAAGTATTGAAGGTCTGTTGCTTCAAATTCCTCTAGAAGTTGATGATTGTACACGAACTTCTCCCATGTCGTGTTCAGGCGAGAAAGACGCTCCTCCAGGTATTCTGCATTCTTTCTGGTGGGGCTGTCCTTCTTGTAGTTAATGCAAATCTGCTTTAAGTTCTTGAAAGTCGCTTCTTGACGGCTAATAAGTTCTTGGACGCTCTGAGTCATCTTGTTTGTTAGTTCTGGCCTTGGATATGGTTATAATTCCGTAGGCAGTTCAACAGTATCACGAAGTTATTGTGATTGTTCTTTCGGACACACAGTGGATTTGCACTCTACTGTGATATATGCGCCTTCTCAATCCAACCGGGGCGACCCGCTTCTGGGAGACCGGCTAGACCGATTCGCTATCGACAAATAGAGACACGCTTCACACTCTGTATCCGGCTCGAAGGACCAATTGCGATGTATGGACCTCAGGCGTCGTTAGTTTGTTTTGAGTTGAAAGAGACCACAGTTTTCCCGTTCAATAGTTTATTGTGTAAGTTACACTAGTTATGTGGGATGCTAATCGTGGCTATAGTTATAATCAACTGAACGCTAAATATTACAATATTAATTAAATCGACTCGCGAAAGTAGGTCGCGCGACGTTAGCAAAATAAATGCCTGTACGTAAACCGTACAGAGACGATAGCAACCTTAGCTAAAATCTCTAAGCCAAGCATGGGAATAGACAAATTTCCTCTCATAAGAAGGATGCCTTTTTAAGCGAGGAAGACTTTAGGCTGATGATGATGAATCACTTTCGATGAGTCATTGCAGAAACTCTTCTTAGGTTTATTTAAAGTAGTTTTATTTTTCTAATTTAGACATAAGTACTTCTTCGTGTTATAAATACCCTTAAAATGTTGAAGGCGTAATGCTGACTCGTCAAAGAAAATCCCGCTTTGATTTAAACAAAAGACTCGTGATTTACGCGGGCGTCCGTAAAATCGTTCTTTCCTTGTTTATTTTGAAACGTCAGACAGGGATAGAGATATTCCGGTTGCACGGAATGTGAAGATCATGTCCGTTTTACGCGTTCATTCGTAAATATTTATTTCATTAGCGAATCGTGTTTTGGGTAAACGTAGGGTATCTGTTTCTTTCATATCATAAAACTTGATATTTAATAAGGTACTGTTTTCCTGTTATATCTATAATCCCTAATAGATTTATTTGCTGGTCATGAAAAGTATTTTTAGATTTAAATTGGCTTTAAAATTTACTTCCTCGTTGGCCGAGTGGTCGCAAGTGGGTGTTACATTATGTACCGCTGCCTACCCCTTCGGGGATAAAAAGACGTGATGTTATGTTATGTAAAATTTAATACAGGTATTATGCTTTGTAAAAAATAGATAAATTGTGTTCGATGAATTCACTACAAAAATGTACATAAAATGCTTGTGAAAATTAAAGTGTATGGGTAGATTGGACACATTTGAGAGCGTGTTCGCGTTTCTTTGACGCGACTGCGTGAAACAAAGTGCGGTTTTACTGGCGTTTAAAGTAATGTGCTGAAAGCGGTCGACTCTAGAATTCTCTCATTTCCGTCCGCGTTACTCATGCTCCCGACTTTATGTCCTTTTTAAAACGTTCGTTTAAGACGAAATGGTTTCATGTGAGCTATAATTAGATGTTTACTTAAGAGTGGCGCTGTTGTAGATTATTGGGAATAGCGATAATGAATAGGAATAGTTCTTAAGTTAAAAATAAATTATGTCTATTTATATGTCTGTTTCAGTTTTTTTTAATAATAATACTCTCTTAATTTCACTTTATTTTAATTTTCTGTTCGTGTTTTCCTAACTAAATAGTTAATAAAAACTATGTACGCAGTTGATACAAAAAAACTATCACAGGCCATTATTTATTTCAATACAAAATCAGTACTTTGGCGGTTAGAAAGAAGTGTTGAACTTTTTTAACATCATAACATTTTTAATTGTAGTTATGACATAACATAACATAACATCACGCCTTTTATCTCCGAAGGGGTACCTAAGCAGAGATGCACACAGAAGTAACACACACTTTTCACTATTTATGTTATGAGTCCCATGTAATAGGGGTGAGCCTATTGCTATTACCGGGCACAATTCCAGACTCCGTGCTACTACTGAGATTTTTTTAAAACTTACTTTGTCCGACCCGGGAATCGAACCCGAGACCATTTGCCCGGCAGTCGCACTTGCGACCACTCGGCCAACGAAGCAGTCAGTGTAATTATAACATTTAGTAATTTTATTACCTATGTATGTGCGTAAAATTTCATTTAACTTATTTGCGGATTCATGTTGCGAGATCTACTATGAACGTGATAATGAGTGCTAAGAATATAAACTTGTTTAATTGATTACTGTTTAGAATTTCACTTGAACTAAGTAAATATTTTTAGCTTACTTGTAACAACTTCACAATTTTTTGCTTTTAAAACATTATACTCTCAAATTTTACTACAACGCCATCTACGGACAACACATAGCACTCTTGTAACGGTACTTCACAAATCTGTTTCAGGAGAAAATGTTCGGTAAGCAACGTGCGCGTTACGATACAGGACAATAGTTTTAGATGGCGAAGCTAGATGTCGCTACCAGTAATAAAGTAGACTTCAGTAAACAAACTAAAGAACCAGAATTATGTAGATACATATCTTTTCCAAAATGTTTTTTTCATATTATAGTAATCCGTCTTGTATACCGAGTTATGGGTCTCGGGATCCGATTTTAAAGAAAAATAATATATTACTTATTTTGGTCAATTTCCTAGATAATCCTTTTCAAAAAATGGCTTGATAGGCATCTATAGCAACTACTACCAATGCTTTACAAGACAAGATTTCAAATACCATTATTAAAAAAAAACAAATACAAAAAAAACACAAATGTACCTGGAAAAAAAAATTAAAGAAAAAAAAATACCAAAACATTAGTTAGAAACGGCAAAGGTAACACCAGATTTATTTGTGGAAAGGCTCCTTTGATCCTACCCACGATTACATTAAACAGAGCTAAAAAAATAAACATAAAACAAAACGATACTAAACCTTTAACGAAATAAATAGAGTTGAAAATCGAATAACCAAATTAATATAGGTACAATTAACTAGACTCTTTCCCTTTCATCCATTCAAGGGGGGAGATTATCAAATAAATAAAGATTAGCTTTTAAAGGAGAAAATTACAGTGAGAATGTTTTTTTCATAAGCGTAAATAGCATCACGCCTTTTTAACCCCGAAGGGATAGGAAGTTGGTCCGACCTCGAAATCTAACGCGAGATCCATTGGACGATTTCTAAAATAGTATAGCATCACTTTCATTAAAATTACTTTCTTTTAAACTGAAGTTAAAGTCAAATCAAAATCATATTTTTCATTAGACCAGAAGTGCACTTTTGAACGTCAACAAAAAATTAAAAGTGAAGCTATTAGCTCATTCCAAGGTGTAGATTCCTATGGAGAAGAACGAGTAAGAAACTCCATAGGTTACTTACTCTGTTTCATTCACAATACAATTCTCTAGTTAGATACCTACATAGTTTTATTAGTTCGATTGTGCGAGAACAATGTAACATCAAAATCCAGTCAAAGAGATCGAAAAAGAAAATAACCAACCACATTAACCTATGAGTGCCCACTGCAGGCTAAGTAGAGGCCTCTTCTTAAATGGAGAAGGAGTAAACTCTAGTCACTACGCTTAGCTATAAGTCCAGGTTTCCTCACGATCTTTTTTTAACCATATATCTATTTTATCTACAGAACAAAAATCCAAGAAATTTCCTGTGCTAGTCTTCATTCATGGTGACTCCTTCGAATGGAGTTCTGGTAATCCTTATGATGGAAGAATGCTCGCTTCATACGGGAACGTCATGGTCATCACTGTCAACTTTAGACTCGGGATACTAGGTTTGTATTTATTTTTTTCGTGTGATAACTATCATGAGACAAATTCAATTATAGGAGAAAATTTCATTTACTTGTGAATGTGAGTCCCGATGTGACTCGAAATTAGTACGAGCTTTCTGCTATTAGTTCATGTGAATAAACCATATTTTTCAATTAATCTGTACATGTCACAATTTTTTTTAGTCTCTAATTAATGAAATGTTTAATATCGAGTATAGATAAATAAATTAGGCAAAATATAATTATGAATAAAAAATTACCAGTAGCCATGCAGTCAGTCTAGTTCAGACTCTGTGCCATTCAAACTAGAGACAGTTTTGTTTGACAGTCTCGCTTGCTACTACTCAACAAACAAGACATATCACATGCTATGACTTTTATCATACTTTTCAGGCTTTATGAAACCGAGTCTGACAGAGCATGTTTATGGCAACAATGGGCTCTTAGACCAGTTGGCAGCTCTGCAATGGATCAAAGATAACATTGAAGATCTGAATGGTGATCCATCATCTGTTACTCTCATGGGTCATGGGACTGGAGCCGCTTGTGTTAGCTTCCTGATGCTGTCTCCAATTTCTAACGGTTAGTATCATCATTATAATTAGAAATAGAATGGTCCTGGCCTATAATATACCTGGACTATAGGAGTCCAGTTAATAAAAAAGTTTGCATAATATCATGCAAGCGAGTTGGAGACATAAACATAACATCACGCCTTTTTATCCTCGAAGGGGTAGGCAGAGGTGCACATTACGGCACTTAATGCCACTGTACAATGTAACACCCACTTTTCACTATTTATGTTATGAGTCCCATGTAATAGGGGGTGAGCCTATTGCCATATACCGGGCACAATTCCAGACTCCGTGCTACTACTGAGATTTTTAAAAACCCAGTAATACTTTGCCCGACCCGGGAATCGAACCCGAGACCCCTTGCCCGGCAGTCGCACTTGCGACCACTCGGCCAACGAGGCAGTCATGAGAGTTGGAGATGATATTTTAAATGATTTATGTTTGTAATAGAGATCTGCATAACCTTTGTTAAATGGGTACTCCTCTAGTTTTTTTTCATCATACCCACGAGTCGAGTAGGGATGGCGACAAATTAATTTTAATCTGTCGTTCATCGTTGCTATGGCAGCGGTCAGTATCACAAAACAGGAAAAAATAACTACAATATTGTGCATAACATTATATTACAATAGAGAATGAATAGAGACTGCCTCTTTGGCCGAGTGGTCGTCAGTGCGACTGCCGGGCAAGGGGTCTCGGGTTCGATTCCCGGGTCGGGCAAAGTATTACTGGGTTTTTTAAATATTCTCAGTAGTAGCACGGAGTCTGGAATTGTGCCCGGTATATGGCAATAGGCTCACCCCCTATTACATGGGACTCATAACATAAATAGTGAAAAGAGGGTGTAACATTGCACAGTGGTCTAATGTGCACCTCTGCCTACCCCTTCGGGGTTAAAAGGCGTAATCTTATGTGAGAATGAATTCGCAATCAATATTTTATTCTGAAAACTTTAAAACGCATCAATATATTCTCTAACTAACAAAAAAAAATGTCGTCTCAATATTCCAAGGTTTTAATTCCCAACACTGGCCGTGCACAACATTCTCATGACTCATTCTTCACCAGCTTACCTATCATCGTGTTCGCGCCATTACACAGGCGATATTTTATTGTGAACGTATGAGTTTTCTCGCGATGTTTTCCTTAATCGTTTCGCAATATCGCTCTCTCGTTCAAACGACATCTTCAGAACGATGTTACATACTTTCGTCTTTTCAATGCTCTTACTAAAAGAGCGTTAGTGCGATATCTTCAGTTATTGATATACGAACGGAATCTGTAGCGTTTGAAGCAACGTTGGTATCGCAAAATATTCCATCTAAATTTTTAGTCTGTCGTCGTGTATGGAGTCTTGTTTTTCAGTATTTTTTTGGACAAAAATAATATTTTGTATTTTTGTTGTCTGCTCGATAGGTGGAAAAATGTTAGTTAATAATAATCATTGTTCCTATTTTTAACATAACATAACACCAAGCCTTTTATCCCCGAAGGGGTAGGCAGAGGTGCACATTATGCCACTGTGCAATGTAACACCCACTTTTCACTATTTATATTATGAGTCCCATGTAATAGAGGGTGAGCCTATTGCCATATACCGGGCACAATTCCAGACTCCATGCTACTACTGAGAATTTTATAAATCCCAGTAATACTTTGCCCGACTCGGGAATCGAACCCGAGACCCCTTGCCCGACAGTCGCACTTGAGACCACTCGGCCAACGAGGCAGTCATTCTTCCTATTTTTAAAGTTTATTATATGTATTTTCCAGGACTATTTCACCGTGCCATACTGATGTCAGGGTCTGCACTGTCAGACTGGGCGATGACGAAAGACCCAACGCCTTACACTTTACAAGTAGCCCAGAGTCTAGGTTGCAATCCAAGCTCCAAGAATATGATGGCGTGTTTGCAGAAGAAACCGTAAGTGGTAACAATAACTTTTAAATTTGTTTGACATCGTTATCGTAAATGTCGCGCACGATTTGCCTTGAGTTACTTAAAGTTAAGGAAGATTTGTGTCTCATATTTAACCACCCACAGGGGTCGACAACACACAGTTGGTTTTATTCCTCTGGTATTATAGCCGGCGCATCTAACATAGTAAGGTGATCAGTCTGGTCATTTGCCCCTATCCTATTAAAAAAGTAAGATTATACGTATAAACGTAGCAAATACACAGCAAAGATCTCTATTCTTCCTACAACAATCACTTTAAAGCAGGTCTTTAAATCTAAACGAACAATAAACTGTAGAATATTCACCATTGAGCAGTTTCTATTCCTCATCTCAAGCGTTAAAAGCTTTTAGCGTTTATAGAAATTTTAAGAGACTTATAAAATATGTAGGGCCCATTCCTCGTTTAATGTTTAAGTGAACAGATTTTATTAGCAATGTATTGGGCGTGTGTATTAGGTACTCGTGTTTCGTCCATTATATATTTATCATGCACCGTTCACATAATGGGAACAAAAGTTGAATCGTGTAAATCCACGTCCTAATTAATCCTTATAAATAATGATTTACTTGTTTTTATTAGTAATCAGCCTTCCTACTCCCGTAAGAGTTAGTTTGGTTGAGTGAATTGCTAAGTCTAATGTATGGATTTTACATAAGTTACGTCTAATGTCCTTTATCTGCGTCTTGATCGTTTATTCATTTTGTTATATTTGGTTTATTATAAGGAACAGAGAGTAAAGTTCCCTAAGATCGGAAAAGGAGGATCCTCCGACCAGGCGAGGTGATCGTGCCTGGCGGGCTTTCTGCCCAACAGCTGTTCGTTGGGGTTTTCTATCCGTGTTAATTCGCATGTAAACTTCACATGTGCGATATAGGATTTTATGACGTCATCCGTCGATTTGTTTTCATCGATGGTTAATGTGCGTGTGCTGTCATTTGACATGTGTCGCCACATTATTAGTGCTTTTGGATATGCATTTTTTTAAGGGGGGAAAGACATCGAATGACTGCTCCCGCCTGGGTGAGGCGGGAAGGAGTGTCAGACTCTTTCTGACTAAAACCACCCCGTTCCTTCTCCTGCACGTCAAGCCGAAGCCCCGGTAACCCGTTAGGTTCTCCGCGACTTTGGATATGCGTAACAGCATTCGTACAAAACTTATTCTAGTAGTTCGCCAATGTCATAAAGAATATCAATAATGATGCTGATATAAGATAAAAGGTCAGAAGTAAAAAAAATATCCAAAATTGGAAGTAAACTCATATCAAAGTCGAGTAGGTAGCTACCTACAATAATTTGTCGACTAATTGCCGTTGTTATTTCTTCTCTGATATCATTTGGGAATTCGTTACAGAGATCTTTTCAACTTTGTCGTATTTCTACAAAGGCTTTATATTTTTGTAAACAGCTTTGACCTTTACGTACGTAGGTAGGTATTTTGTTTTATTTATTTTAATGAGATATTGTACGTTGTCAGGTCTGTCCAAAAAAACTTTTGAGAAAGATTTTTCAGTAGCAACTGTTATGTTACCTAAGACCTACACAAAAATAGTTTGCGAATGCTTTCTATGTTTTATTTCTATGGGGACGTATTGGCAAGCAACGAACAATTTTATATTCTGTGAGGCTTTTTTTTATGGCATAATCTGGTAAACGAGCAGACGGATCACCTGATGGTAAGCAATCGGCGGCGCCCAGGGACACCTGAAACACCAAGGCATTACATGTGCGTTACCGGCCTTTGGGAATTGGGAATTATGGAGGATTCGGGGATTGGGGAGACTGGAGGGGTGATTGAGTCTCCAAATAGAGACTACTAAAATATCAAAATTAAAAATCGGTTTCGGCACCTTCTATCCATAATCACCTGTCTACTCATTTGCCCCTATATCCAATGAATAATCATAATAAACTTGTCTTGACGAATTCAATAAAACTTAAGCGATAGTTTGGGTATCCAATCCGAGATACAATTACAATTATTTGTTTACAGGCTATCAGAAATCAAGAAAGTACAGATTTTAGCAAGAGAGTTCGAGACGCCACTGGGCCCAGTAGTAGCTGGGTCTTTTATACCAAACGAACCGGCTAAGACTATGGAGTCCTTTCCCAATTTATTGAGCAAGTGAGTATTAATTAATTATTCCTTTCAATAACTATAGTGACAAATGTTGATGTATAATGATCAATGTTTATGAACCAATCACATAACACACGTCATTATTTTACCCGGCAAATATGATTTCATAACGATTGATAAAGTTTTCCATAAATTCGCTGCAGCTACTCATAACTAAGAACCCTGACTGAGATTGAAAATAGTCGGGTGTCATGATAAAAATAATGTTCTGAGTAAGCTGCACTTTCTATAATATCTAGATGAAAAAAATACACGAAATAAATACAAACACGACATAAATGATATACCGACAATTATTAATACACTAAAATGAATTATTTTAAAGTAGCCATGATCTACAAAACTTGTTTTAAATGAAATGTGGTATGTTATTCATTAGATACCAGCTTCTAAGTGGAGTGACGGAATTAGAAAGATACCATGACTTCGGCGTCATAGAACTGGAACACGGAGTATTAGAGAACCAGAGAGACGACTTCATAAAAAAATATGCCAAGATCATATTCGAAGGTGCTGAAGATGAGACCTTGAAATCCATTTTGAAAGAGTAAGTTCTTTTAGTGGTCCTGGGCCTTTAGCCAAACGCCACTTTAGCGCGTGTCTACAGAGAGAGTAGAAATCAAAATATATAGGGATGACACTAACAAGTGTCAAAATTAACGTCAATTCCATATAATTTGGTTTTCTATTCTACATGTAGACAACCGCTAAATGGCATTTGACTACAATTGCAGGTATATTCGTAACTCAAAGTAAATTAAAAATGCTTTCTGTTTGATTGTTAAATTTACCATTCATTCACCCTTAAACAGCTTACCTCTTAAAGCAAAAGCTGTTCATGTGAAAATTTCTTCATTCTAACAGATATTTTCAATAATACTGGGCTTAACTCAGGCTTTAATAATATATCCAGGAAGGAAACTGATAGATTATTTACATTTCACAGATATTCACCATCAAAACTGGACCCGCAGCGTTGGAACGTAGAAACAAATCGCGATGTGATTCTCAATATGTTCAGCGATGCTCGGACGCTGGCTCCAGTCATTCGGTTCGCTAACTACCAGTCGCAGGCCAACAGGCAATCCTACTTCTATGTATTCGGACACAATTCCATCAGCTCCGATTACGCCGCTGTAAGTTTGTCACATAATATCACGCCTCTTAATTAAACTAATTGAAAATTGTGTGTTAACTCTTTCAGTCACACTTTTAACTGATTACGAATATATTTTATTTAATTATACTGAAATGCTTAAAAACCAATGCAAAGTAATTTGAAGCATACTTCAAGAATTGAATTTCTAAGAAAAGGTGGTTAGTTACAGTGACCATCAAGAATGAAAGAGTTAATAAATTTCCAAGAAGAGTTCTACTAGTTTTGAGTCAAACTGGGATTCATACTTATGAACAGGCCACATATTATTCAGTTAATATAGTACTACACTTATTACACAAAAATGCGCTTTTTAATTCCTGAAAACATAGGTGGAGCAATGTTAGACACATTATAGTAGATCATCGTTCATCATCAATTATGTAATCTGTCTCAAGTAATAAGGGGCATAAATAGTAGGCCCCTCCACCCCAGTCTCCACAATCCCTGAATCCAACAATCCTCAAATTCCTAATTCCCAAAAGGCCGGTAATGCACTTGTAATGCCTGTGGTGTTCCGGGTGTCCATTGGCGACACCGATTGCTAAGTATCAGGGTGTTCCGTCTACTCCTTTACCAGTTTAACCCATAAAAAAACATTATTTCAAATTCCTTGCTATTACTGAACATTTAAAATTATTTTGAAGATTGTTTCTATACAGTAAAATGCATTCTACACATTCAAGCTAAGTAATAAACAGAGAATAAGGAATGTGTAGTTCTTTGTACGATTTGTAAGGTTTCAAGAGGAAAATGTATTTCCGATGTCAAGTCGACTTTTACATTTCGTTTGCATACAGTCCGCTAGTAATGTATCGCAAATGTCCTTTGTTTCATTCTTTGAACAATTCTCTATAAAAAAGTTCTAAAGGTACAAAGTTAAGTAATTCGAGTTCAAAAAGAACGATATCGCAACAGGTGTTCGAGTAATATTTACGGAAAATTATTTTAATTGTATCGATGTTTTGTTTTTGCGGAATTGAGTTTGGGATTTTTGTGTTTTCGTTTATTTTCATTGATTTTTTAAATGTGACTCCACTACGATATATACCCCGAGAATGCAAATAGACGTTAGTACATATCATCAAAGTCACGGAACAACAATTTGCGGATCACTTGAAGGACTGTTACGTGTAGGAATCGCATCTACGAGGCCCAAATCGTCGCAATCAAAATTATTCACCATTTTTGTTTCATCTGAATCTATAAAACATACATAACATCACGCCTTTTATCCTCGAGGGGTAGGTAGAGGTGTACATTGTAACAATGTGACACCCACTTTTCACTATTTATGATTCCCATGTAATAGGTGGTGAGCCTATTGCCATTTACCGGGCACAATTCCAGACTTCGTGCTACTACTGACATTTTTTGGAAAAAACCTAGTATTACTTTGCCCGACCCGGGAATCGAACCCGAGACCCCTTGCCCAGCGGTCACACTTGCGACCACTCAGCCAACGAGGCGGTCAAGTGAATTTATAAAACTGGTGTGAAAATGATATCTAAAACATTTTATAACTGCACATTTAGATATTCGGATATTTATTGTTTAATGTTTTTTTTTGAAGCTCAACAAAAGTGTTCAAGGAGAGGAGTTACCATACGTGTTTGGCGTGCCACTAGGAGTTACGAACACACACTTCAACCCCGACTACACACAACAGGAAAAACTACTCAGCGAAGTTATTATGAGGATGTGGACAAATTTTGTCAAATATGGGTAAATTATAATAGTTTTGTTGTTTTAGAACTTTAAGTGTTGTAGTTTATTGATTTTAAAAGCTTATCATGGTACATAAGAAGGTAAGGTTGTGAAGTGAAATCCATATAAATTTTTGGAATCTATGTATCTTCAATAGGGTAGATGCCTAATTTTTATTTTAATGTCCGTCTGGTAGATTATTTTAAATTATTAGACACGTAATTTTTATTTTATTACAGAAACGAATTCTTTCGACGGTATATTGATTCGAAATGTCGCGTCCTAAAAGATTCTGGTCTATCGACGAGATATAACATCAACAATTAACAAACTTACTTTAGCATCAACAATCACATTACTTAGGATACGAGCTAATTGTTATTTTATTCCCCAGGTCTCCAAATTCTCAGGCTCCGGTTAAGTTTCACAACTTAGACCGAAGACAATGGAGTCTATATGACATTGACTGGCCCGAGTATGATGGCACTCGTCAGTCTTACTTGAAGTTTGGTAAGTTAAATTACTATAATTTACATAACACATGCCATCACGTATCTAATTCCCCAAAGGAAGATAAAACTGTTTAGTTGTAATTATTCACCTCTTCATTCCATAAACTACTGATTCTAATTCTCCAAAAACTCAAGTTCAGCAATCGTGCTTACCACCGCATGAACAACTTGAGCAATAGGTCATGTTAGGGGCCTGAAAAAACCAAAGGTATTCCCTGATTATTGGATTATGTGCTCTATACATACATACAATACAGGAATGACAACCTAAGACAACAATTGGCATTTTTTTAATTTTAATTTTTTACAACTGTGATTTATGACAATCAGTATTATTGTACGTAATCTATATTAGAATTAGGTATTTACTTTGAAAGAATAAGAAAATATAGACTTACTCAAGTAAATCTATATTTTCTTATTAAGACATTTGAATTAAGACAGTAGCTATTATTATACTAAATAGCATTAACCAAGCCACATCGTCGGTAACCATTGATCGGTTCAGTAGCCAACCAATAGTTAATGCCTCTATATTGAATCAATTCTTCTTTTCTTACCCGCACAGTAAATAGTTATAGTTAGCTGTGCTAACTGTACGTCTAAACATCTTCTTCTTGTTCACAGACATTCCACCAGAAGTAGACACATCATATCGTTCCAACTATACCAAGTTTTGGATAGACACGTTGCCAAATAAAGTGAGCAAGTATATAGTGGATCCCTTGTTTGAATACACTCCTCCTCCATCGCCAAGACCTAAAATTAGTCACAGGAACACAGGAAGCGCACCTACTGAAACCAAAGCTACAAATAAATACCCCAGTACGGCTGTTAAAGGTAGGCTACTGAATTTATTAGTTTTACTTTTCACGCTATAAATGCCAATTAAATGTTTGGAAAACATAAGTTTACAAATCTATTGTGAAATGTGTATGAATTTCTTGTTTACATTGATATAAAAAATGCAATGAAATAAATACTCTAAAAATGATAACTAACTAATTAAGATAGCAATCTTCGTAATGTCACTTAAATGATGATTTTCCACAGATCCTATTCGACGTATCTGGGCCCCTCAAGTAGCGGAAACTCCACATTACTCTTCATCGGGAATATATGGGAAAATGCGTCCATATTCGCAGCCAGTTAGAAGACCGGACACTAACGTAATATACAAGGAGATTATGTCCATTGAGAAGCCTGCCCGCCCCGTACCATCGGGGTTAATGGAAAAAACCGTTACACATTTTACACACACAACCACGTCTAAACCAATAGTCAACTTGGCAGTAAAAACGTCCAGCGCAACTATCGCGTTGATAGTGTCGTTAGCTATTCTCTTTCTTGCCATCAACGTCGCAATTTGTTTTATATTTTATATGAAAAAACGGAAGCTCAGACAGCGAGAGCAAACACTCGAGAGTTCTCATCAGCCGCGCGCCGAAATAGGTGAAGTAGATGTAATCGGCCAAAAGAGCTCTAAGGATGACAAAAGCGCTTTGCAAACTCTAAAAAACGGTTGCAGCGTCATCAAGTCGATGAGTTTTAATAAAATGAAAAACAATTCCAAGAAACATAAAAAGAAATCGGAAGTCTGTAAAACCCCCAAGTCTGATGACTCGGGGGGATTTAGAGAGAGGTTTAAACTAAGACGGCATTTATCGACTAGCACTTTAGATGCACACACTAAAGTGAGGGACTGGATTGCCAATGAAATGATGCATCGATGTTCTCCAGGCATATTGAGAAAATCAAACTCTGACTTAAATGAAAAACACATGACTGTAGTAGCAAAACCATTCACGAGATCAGAAGAGCTTCTTTCGGATACGAAAAAAGGTAAAAAGGATAACATTAAAATGAATGATAGTGTTAATTCTAAAAGTTTTGCGTCAAAAACATACAGCAAAACTAGAACGTCTGAAAAAACTACGTCTACTTCAGCGCTTGGCTCTCATTCTTCTATTGGTAGCCATAAACAGTCCTTGAGTAGTATTAAACAGACGAGTAAATCAAATGACTCAATAAAAAGTAAAGCTACTGAGAGTATTAAATCAAAAAAAGTATCTGTAGCCATTGATGCAACACCTGCTGCAAGAACCAACTCTATATTAAATCAAGAACCGATTGAAATATCTAAGTCATTCGATAACGGTGATCAAATACATTCCAATAAATCAGAAAAATCTACATATGTCGAGTTAAAGTCTCCCATTCATACAGAATCGAAAATTGATGAAAAAACATTTACAAATGTAGTGACTCTATCTGTACAAGACAAACCATTAATAATATCTCATAAGCATTCCTCCTCTGATCCAGTTACTGATGTCAACTACGATAAATTAATAGAAAAGATGGAGTCCGCTAATCTAATGAACATTCTGCCACCTGTTACATTTAGAAACGATATAAATGTAACTTCTCGTGAAGAACGTCCGCAACTAAATCCAATGACGGCAGAAGAAGCCTTATTGACGATTAAAAAAAGAAATTTTCCCAAGGTATTGCCTGACTTACCAAAAGCACAAAAACGACTATCATTACAACCAAACTCGTTACAAACGTTTCGAGGGTACTCATCAATGGATGAACGCCCTAAAGTTCCACCGCAGCCTCCACCACGAACTACGACTCTAGAACGACGTCTTGCGTATAAAAATACAAAACCGTTGTCTTCATTTGATGCATCAAATGTCAAGAAAATTAATGAAGATACGGTTGTTAAAAATTACGAAAATATTGACAGTTTGTCACCATACTATAATACATCTTCACGCAATGCGTCATTCGAGCGAAATAATATGCCTGAAACAAATATCATATTACCAAAAGATAGAGAATTACCAAGAGTGATCATCGCTTCTAGTGATAATCCATCGTTACAAGAACCAAAAATAGTAATTACACCTTCCCCTAGTCAGGTAGAAATACCTACTAATGCGCCAAGAGTTCGTCTACCTGATGATTTTCATATGCAAGGGTCTATTACATCGTTTTCATCATTTTGTTCTGATGAGGATGAAGAGGATGATATTGATGTTGATGAAGAATTTGAAGATAAGCTTATTCAAGAGTTAGTTGGTGGTGTAGATTCACCAACAAATATGGAGGATGTATTAGACTCGAAAGGACCAGACGCGATATTTGAAAAGAAATTAGAAATCGTGCCAGTTAAAATTAATCCCGGTATTGTAGTTCCTAAATCAAAAGATGATTATGTATGCGTAAGTGATTTGTTTTTACCAGATGTGAGTGATTTAGAAAAAACTGCCAAAATAAAACCTAATTTCGGTTTAAATAAACTGCAACACAGAACAGAAAGTATTCATAGACCACCAGAAAAAGCTGTTAAAGTTAAACAGAGGAAAAGTAGGACACCTTCCATTTTAAACCGAAGTTCTAAGGGTAAAAGGGCTAGCGATAAAAGTAGGTGTGATACAGTAAAACTGGAACATTCTACTTCGGGTTCATCGAATGATACTGAAACCAGTACAGGTACTGTGAAGAAAGTAGAATTTAAAAAAGGTTGATTGAAAGTTAGACTGAGAATGTATCTTTTTAAAAATAGTCATAAAGTAGCTAGTTTTTAATTAAGTTCCATATCCCAGTAACAGTTTAGTAGTTTTGCACCTTAAGCTATAGGTTTACCAAATAAGATCTCTGTAGATGTAATAGATGAAGATTATTTTGTAACGCTTGAAATATTAATGATCCATTTGAACTCGTATATCAAAAATAGCTGTAAGTACAATTAGCGTTGTCCTAAAATTTATTAATCCATTCCATCAAGAGTGAAATGAAGGTATTCATCCGATAAAACTTTAGTAACACTGTATTTTATAAGTAAGCTTAGTCATTAACTGAGTGTCTTCATCGATTCGTGCATAATTTTGTAATACACTATAATTTTTTATATAACTGTTTATGTTTTTCTATTGTAAGATACCTGACCAAACTGTTAGCCAAAGTATCATTTATGTAATACTGCATTTAGAGAATATAAGTTTTGTACAAAATAATTCAATGATTTTTATTCATTTTACCTACTTGAAATCATCAACGATTACTAAATCATGTTTCTTCAAAATAGGTCATAATTTGTTCTTAGATAGAGTTTAAAATCACTTGTTTCAAAGGTTTGATAACACAGAGACAATAAGTTTATCAAGGCCTACTTTTGAATCCTAACAATAAAACCAGCAGTCAGTATTAAACGATATTTCCAGCTTCGCGAAATCTCTTATTGTCTTTTGAAAACGCTGTTACTTCCCAAATGTCCCGAATTATACTTTGATCCTCGGTTTAGTGCAAGTCATAGACTGAATTTATTTTGGCAACTAATATATTACTTTGCCTCTTTTACTTCTCTATAAATAAAATTGGTCATGGCAATAGTAGACATTGGCAGTACAATTTTACAATTAAAATTAACATTACGCCCAGATTTTATAAATGCTACAAATCGCGTCGCAGTCGTCCATGTAATATGTCATTGAGTAAGAGTATTGCAATTATTTGCTAAAAGCTTGGCATTGTTACAGTATTGTTGTTCGTAAACAAAAAATATTGCAAAAATATTTTAACTAGAGACCTCCTTGTATTGTTCCTCTTATCTCATTATTAGTTCGATTCCCGCTCCCCCTTCTACCTTGGGCTTGCAGACACAAACTTTACATCCACCAACGTTATCGTGGAGCGAGTTTGTAAGTGTAATTCTTGAGTCATGACTACCATTGAAGGTCTCAGTCATCACAGCTCATGCCAATTAGCCCCTGATCCTTAGGCGTCTCTTCAAAAACTTGGCCAATTATAAATCGTAATCTAAGGACGGCAGGCCTTTGAGAATTTTGGCTGTTTTCTCTAGTATCTTAGTTCCAGATTTTTTAGTACAAAGTTTTGTAGCCGGTCGAGCAAAAGTTTTTATTTCTTAGTTTCAATAAATTATTCACAGTATCTAGTAGGTTTTGTATTTGTGTTTGATTTTTGTTAGTAGTTTTTTTATGAGATTCGAGAAAACCATCACCGTTAAAGCTAATTTAAAGTAGCTCTTTGATTGCTGTTAATCACTTTTCATCCCTTCATTTTAATTTATCATAGGATTTAAAACCAAAAATCTTTATAACACTTTACGCGACCGAGCCAAAACCTCCTTTCTCGTCACTCAATGGCGACCACACAACTATCGACGAGCTTAATATTATAACTCATTACTGAAGATTCATGATCCCTCAACATTTTCCATAAGACAAACCCATTTGCAACTCTAAAGGGAGATTCCAAACTAACTTCAACCCACAAACGCCAGTGTGATTTGCAACAAATTGGTTCCGCTCAGCGCAAAACCGAAACTGCGATTATCTCTTTTGTTTCGGTGGCTTTGTTTATTTTCACAGGTAATTTTGTATAAAGTGTGAGGTCTATGTGATCACCGCATTGAGTATGTTAATCGTGAACATTGTGCATCAGTAATGTTTTGTTTTAATGTTGATATATCGTTTTAATGTGGTTCTTTTACATTGCCATTTGGCTATAGATAGGAATTATTACACTTTGTCGTTAAATAACTGCCTCGATGACCAAGTGTTTGTGACCGAGGTCTCGGGTTCAATTCCCGGGTCGGGCAAATTATTAAAGGGGTTTTAAAAAAATCTCAGTAGTAGCACGGAGTCTGGTATTGTGCCCGGTATATGGCAATAGGCTATATACATATTACATGGGACTCATAACATAAACAGTGAAAAATTGGTGTTACATTGTACAGTGGCATTAAGTGCCGTAATGTGCACCTCTGCCTACCCCTTCAGGAATAAAAGGCGTAAAGCTATGTGTGCCGGTAAAAAGTCTGACGAAACATGGGTGTATCACTCTGTTGCAATTAAAACTATAGAGCTACAAACTGCGGATGACTTAACGGGTTGCTGGAGCTCCAGCTCAAAGAAGGAGTAAGAACGGATAGGTTTTAGTCAGTAACAGTCGGACACTGCCTCTCGTCACAAGTCGGAACTCTTCCCGTCTTGAGGCGAGAGTCATTAAATAATTTTCCCCGTTTAAAAAGTGGTGTACACAAATTCCATAGCACTCACTTTATGTAACTATTTTTGTAACTTGACTACGTCGGTTACACTAAAGTTCAAAAGATCAATCGCTACTTCAATATCAGGACCTCAAAGTAATTATTTGTCTTTCAAATAATTTAACATCTATTACTATAGAGAAAACGTCTAAAATTAAAACGAAAACAATATATTTTACCTTGATCTTAAATTCATTCAACATTATTTCAGACGCAGAAAATGGCTTCAAGTCAAAATCATATTATTATTCAAATTAATCATTCAACAATTTGAGGGCTGTCACTAAGCGATTACAGTTTATAATTATATCTACAAAATGACTGGCAGGTAAAGATCGGGAAGTGACGTCTCTTTTACAATCAATTTATGTTTTTCATATTAAATTGTAAATACAAACTGCCTCGTTGGCCGAATGGTCGCAATTGCGACTGCCGGGCAAGGGGTCTCGGGTTCGATTCCCGGGTCGGGCAAAGTATAACTGGTTTTTTTTTTCAAATCAAAAAATCTTTAGGGAACAGAGGGTATAGTTCCCTAAGATCGGAAAAGGAGGATCCTCCGACCAGGCGAGGTGATCGTGCCTGGCGGGCTTTCTGCCCAACAGTTGTTCGTTGGGATTTTCTATCCGTGTTTATTCGCTTGTAAACTTTGCATGTGCGATGTAGGATTCTTGTGACGTCATCCGTTGACATGTGGCATGCGTCGCCACATCACTCCCTCCCAAGACCGGAGGTCGATCCCGCTGAGACGGATGTTGATGCTTGAGATGAGCGGTGCCAGAGCCAGTGTAGAACGTCCCTAGTTCCAGTGGGTCGGAACCGTGCCGCTGAGTGCCCAGTGAGTCGGGTGAGCGGTGCAGGGTGAAACTCCAGTGAGTCGGAGAGATACGTTCGCAGTGTCCCACGGTGAGTCGGGGAAGAGATGCTGCGAGGGTAGGTGCGTAGTGGCCGGCGTCTGCGTTGACGGGAGGAGATGTCCTTCAGAACCGTGTGCAGAAGTGCTGTGCCTAGACGCTGGTGAGGCCATAGGGAAGAACCAGGCTGCACAACTTCGTTGCAGGCGATGGTGGTCCCTGATGAGGCCGAGGATGCTGGTTGGCTGCGACTTGGTTACCGCTCAGCGGAGAAGTGATGAATGAGAGGGATGGCGATACGGATGATGCTGATCTGCTCCGTGAATTGAAGGTTGTTTCCAATCACGTCGGGGTCACCACTTTAGGGAACAGAGGGTATAGTTCCCTAAGATCGGAAAAGGAGGATCCTCCGACCAGGCGAGGTGATCGTGCCTGGCGGGCTTTCTGCCCAACAGTTGTTCGTTGGGATTTTCTATCCGTGTTTATTCGCTTGTAAACTTTGCATGTGCGATGTAGGATTCTTGTGACGTCATCCGTTGACATGTGGCATGCGTCGCCACAAATCTCAGTAGTAATACGGAGTCTGGAATTTTACCCGGTATATGGCAATAGGCTCACCCCTATTACATGAGACTCATATCATAAATAAATAGTGAAAAGTGGGTGTTACATGATTTTACAGTGTCATAATGTGCACCTCTGCCTACCCCTTCGGGGATAATAGGCGTGATTTTATGTTTTTGTTGTAAATACAACAGGCTCACCCCCTAGTACATGGGACTCATAACATAAATAGTGAAAATTGGGTGTTACATACTACATTGACATTAAGTGCTGTAATGTGCACCTCTGCCTACTTCTCCGGAGATAAAAGGCGTGATGTTATGTTAATTGTACATACACTATTAGCGATCCGCCCCGACTTCACACGGATGCAATATGCATTTATTTTACAAACAAGAATCACACTATGTATTAAATAAACCGCATTAAAATCTGTTGCGTAGTTTTAAAGATCTAAGCATACATAGGGACAGACAGACGACGGATAGCGACTTTGTTTTATACTATGTAGTGATACATATAGTCACTTCTTTTAATTTTGAAAGAGATAAGCAGTGGCGCATACTATAGTACCCAAAATCTCTTGCTGGCTAACTAGACGAGGTAAATAATCCATATACATAATATGATTTAAATAATTTTATGTTTTGTCTTTGAATCTTATGACTGCGGCTGAAAGATATTTTTTTTCTTCAATAAAAATACCGTGACAATGTTCTTTGCCACTGCAGTACCTATATACTGCAACTTAAATGTTACCATTGTTTAAAGCACCTGCATTCTACTTGGAATTTGTACCGAGAAACTATAAAATAGTTAGATTATTAGAACATACGCTTCGTGAGTTTCATATTGTATTTCTTTAAAAAAAATCTATTTCATACATATTATCTATATTAAGTTATCTACATTTCCCAGTATGTTATGAGTTCCATTTATTAATAGACGTTACTACAATTTAAATTTATCGAACCATCACATTTGCCTTCTCTATATAAGAAGGTTCGTCACAATCTCTAAGCTTAGCAAACTTAGTGATCGCAGTTCAAAAATTAAAATACACTAGGTCAAATTCTAAAGTGAAATAAAAGGAGAAAAACTAAAATTTTCAACTCAACAAAATCTTTGCAATCACACTTGTAACTATTCTACTATAAACGACACTAATCAAAATAAACCTGGTCTTCTAACATTTAATATCAACAACGGCGTATAAATTCAATGTTTAACATTCACCATTCGAGGAGAATTTAGTTTAATCGCATCATATTTTTCCAAAACAGCGGTGAACGGAACGAGTCTCCTGCGGTTTGTGCTGCAAAGAACTTTAGAGGGTACGACACGAGTACGAGACGATTTTATTTTTCCCTATATTAAACTCAAACTCAAAGTCTTTATTTGCATGTTAAGGTAATACATACAGGTCTTATGAAATAAGGCACAGCTTAAAGGCCTTTTTCAGGCGTTGCAAATTTTAGGGGTGTCACTAGCTTATATTAGGTAAAATGTAAATGAAATAAAGTAAGCCTTTATTGCTGTAGTTACAAATAACAAAAAATTACAGTTGTAACCACAGTTGTAACAAAGAGGTAAGAAATCAAACAAACTTAAAAACTACTCTAACATAATCTCAGCAATCGGTTTCTCTCCTCTTACAACTGCTTGTCTTCCGACAAAGGCCTCCTCTAAGGATTTCCACTTGATTCTGTGCTTTCAAAAATTAGGCATCGTATGGTAATTTGTTTAAGTATAGTATCTGAGCATCATTCCTACCCCTCATGTTTGGGCTGTTGGCGTCGCAAGCGTCGACTATGGAGCTGAACATTAGAACCACGCTATCTTGAAGACAGATCCGATCTCAACACGCCTGACAAGCGTTGAGATTATAGGAAACTTTCTTTTTATGTTAGCTTGCAGTGGTCATTGATGTATCCCAGACAATATCCCGAACGCGCGTTGCGTTCCGCGCGCGCCTCAAAGAGTCATCAGACCACCACGGATGGGGCCCAATAGGGTTGATGCCGATACGGAGCCGCGGAGAACTTAACGGGTTACCGGGGCTCCAGCTAGAAGGGCAGGACTAGGAACGGGGTGGTTTTTAGTCAGTAAGAGTCTGACATTCCCTCCCGCCTCAGCCAGCCGGAAAAAGTAATTTGATGATTTTCTCCCCTTAAAATAAAATAACATCATGTTATAACAAGGTATGGACACCCGAATACTGAAAGACTACTCGATTTTTTTTGTATTTGATGGGCCGACGTTTGACCTCTATCTCGTCTGGTGGTAAGTGATGATGCGGTCTATGATGGAGCAAGTCGTCCCATAAACAACCTATTCACTCGGGTCTTGATTTTAAGTTGTACGTAAATATCGTGTCATCTCTTTCAAGGAATTTGTAATGACAGAAGTATACTTAAGCTTGTCTTAGTCTTAAAATTGAGTATTATTTGAGTATTTGGATATAAGTCTATTAGGCACGACGAAACTGGATTTTAACATAACATAACATACATAACATCACGCCTTTTATCCCCGAATGGGTAGGCAGAGGTGCACTTTACGGCACTTAATGCCACTGTACAATGTAACACCCACTTTTCACTATTTATGTTATGTTATTAGTCCCATGTAATAGGGGATGAGCCTATCGCCATATACCGGGCACATTTCCAGACTCAGTGTTACTACTGAGGTTTTTACAAACTGGATTTTAATAACTATATAATTATAGGTAACGTACACATACGTAGTTTCGCTTGTATTTGATGTCTGGAAAATTTTAGTCTCAGTAAATACAATTTTCACTCGCAATCAATTTCCATACAATGGAGATATCGAAAGACTTTAAATTATTCACTTTCACTCAATACATGGCCACGTCCGTTCCGTTCATTTCGTTCATTCACATAATTTAAGGCGAGGTCGTACGGTCGTGACGATTGTGTTTTTAATTTTTATTGTTCACCAATAGCATGAATTTTGTAACGAATTTTTGAGCTGACATGGAAACTGCAGTTAACGAAATGTACTGATGTATGCAAAGGAATTAAAATTTAGTTCTTTATGAAACAGAGATATGCGCCCCACGCAATGTAATGCATAGTCTGCGGTATGGCTTAGAATTCTCGAATAACTGAAATGTGCAATATACTATGCCTTTTTTTGAAGGGAAAAATCATCCAATCACTTCTCCCGCCTAGGGTTAGGCGAGAGGGAGTATCAAACTCTTATTGACTTAGAACTAACCTGTTCCTAATACTGCTCTTCGAGCCGGAACCTCGGCAACCCGTTAGGCTTTTCGCGCTCTATATTAACTCTATTGGGCCTCATCTGCGGTGGTCTGATGGCTCTTTGAGGCGCGCGTAGAACGCGATGCTTCGCACACACGAAATATACTAAGCCTAGCCTGCGAATTGAGACCTGGTGCTCGGCAGTTGTCGTTAGAACCACTTGCCCAACGCAGCGATTTGTCTACTTAAATAATTAATATCTAGACAATAATAGTCTATCAGGTTTAAGTAAGAAATTATAGCCCATAATAATTTATTGTGGTGTTTCGTGCCGAATGTTCGAATTTCAAATTAATCAGCTTACTGAACGGTCCTTTGAATGTACCGCTTTAGGCATTGTAGTAAATATTACTGGCCGGAATCGGGTATAATAATATTTAATACACACCGTATTCTATGTATTTATATAGAAGAACAAGTTATCATTTCAAATAATTTGCAGTATTGTTGTTTAGTTATTAGCATGTAGGAACATACATTGAGCGGTAATATAAGAGTACGTAATAATGTCAATTATATAATGTTGTAAAATTGCTAAGCTCCATCACAATAATATTATAAATGTACATAGAAAGAAAGAAAGAAAAAAAATTATTACGCCACAACACAACAAGATTACAGGTACACACGGCCACACATCAATCTATACAAAACCAGTTTATCCTGGTGTCGCGTCGCATCATCTTTCCGCACATTTAACGTTCAGTTTATACTGGTTATGTACAGCTCGATGTGTAGCCGTATGTACACACAAAAAAGCCCATGGTGCGGCGCAGCGCAAAAGGCAGGAGCTCAGCTTAATACTGTGGACCGGGCACAGAGGCCCAGACAGAATGTTTCTTTGTTTAGATGTTTATCCGTCAATCACGCTGAAATTATTGAACTGATTTTGATCAAATTTGGTATAAAGGTAGGGTATGGGCTGACCGGTACAAATACTATTATCCCGGTTTAATGCTCCCATGTGATAAAACAGGAATCATATTCTACGCCGACGAAGTCTCGAGCAACAGCGAGAGTTTTTTAAAATAAAGTATAATTTTGAGGAGAAAAAATATACACACATAACAAATTAAATAAATAAAATACATTTATTTCAGGTAATCATAACCTATACCGTCGGTGCGCTTGCCAAACCTGATATATGCATTTTTTTGATTTTTCGTTTTTTCGCTAGATGGCATTAATTTTTATCGACACATTGATGGCAAAAATTTTCATGTGAAATTATAACTGGAACAAAACTTGCAATATCTTATTATACATTGTTATTCATCATTATAATAATATATCAAATTAAATTAAAGAATCTGATAAAAATAAATATAAAAATGAAGTCATAAAAAGTCGTACAGTCTAAATAATCCCTTGCGAACATCGTTTCAATACTTTTGGTAAGAATTTATAGTTTTAAGATATTGTGTACATAAAGGCAACGTAGAAAATGTTCGAGAAATTTCATCGGGATCGTTTTATAGAGCCTCTTGTATTTAACTTTGGAGGCCATTACGGAAGTATTTTAAAAGTTTTATACAACATTTAGTTGGGATATTATCGAATACATTCTTCTTGGCGTAGCTTATGGGGTTAATATGGTAAAATCTATATATACACACAATACCCACACTAACGTAGCTATAAAGGCAAGATATAAAGACGTAATAAGTTACGAGTACAGCTGTACATGTATGTACATTCATGAAAGAAAAGCGTTATAATATTTGTAATATTCGCTAATATAGATGATGACACGGTATGAAAATTAAAAATCTAATTAGTCCGTCAGTTAGGTAATGAAAAAATATTAGGCACATATTTTTTATTTTGTCGTATAAGGAAATAATATCTAAGATAAGTTTTATCTAAGATAAAACGAATAAAAAAGATAGTGGAAGGTAGCTACGTTATTTTAGAGTATAAATCGTACTCAAAAGTGACGTGATGTGATATTTCAAATCAATATATCTTCGAAACTAATCGTTTCCGTAAGAAAAAATATATGTTTTTTAAATAATCTACCAGACGAACATTGAAATAAAAATTAGTTATTTACTCTATTAGCTCAAAGTCGCTCAGCGTGCGATGGAGAGAGCTATGCTCGGGGTTTCTTTGCGCGACAAAATCCGAAATATGGAAATTCGCCAAAGAACAAGAGTTACCGACATAGCTCGCAAAATCTGGAGACTAAAATGTCAATGGGCAGGCCACGTTACTCGAAAGACTGACGACAGATGGGCCAGGAAAGTCCTTGAGTGGAGACCACGGACCGGAAGACGAAGCGAGGGCAGGCCTCCCGCTAGGTGGACCGACGACATCCAGAGTTGCGGGGAGCCAGTGGATGCGGGTGGCGATTTGTCGTTCGACGTGGAGGGCTAAGGGGGAGGCGTTTGTCCAGCAGTGGACGTCTTCCGGCTGTTGATGATGATGATAATTTACCCTATTATAGTCACGGATTGTTGATGGTCCTGGACAATATAAAGGTATTATTAATACAAGATAAAATTGAAAATAATAATTCGTTTTTTAAAAAAACCAACTACTCAAAGTCCTCGTATTTGAAGTCTTATAATTAACACATTGGATGCCGTGTCGGACAATGATGTCCGACGCTAGCGTAGGATTGGCCTGTAACAGTTTCTGTCAGCAGTCAAAGGCTTAATATACTAAAACCTTCTCCTTAGTGCAACAAACAGTTTTTTGAAAACTACATCAAAATTGGTTCAGCTAATCGCGAGATAATCGACCGCAATACATACATACTTACAAGCTAAACCAACATGTTAAGTCGCGTCTTTAATTTCCAACGCGGCATTCGTTTATAACGCAAAAAAAATCCAAACACATTTTATTATTCTTATCCAAAAGGGAAAAACAAAACTAACATAAGGTTTTATCAGAAACTGCGCGACATAAAACATACGAACCAGGATAACATCGAGAAGTATTAAATCATTTTATCGATAAAATATAAACTTCCTACGAGGCAGTTTTCAAACACTATCTTCATAGTCACGCGGTGTAATAAAACTTTATGACAGACATGCTCAGCACACGACCTCGGCCGCTTTCACCGATTATTACTATAGTGACATTGTCATTTTGTCAAAAAAAAACTGTCGTAAGAATAAAAAAAAAAATTTGCACAAAAGAAATAAAATAAACACAAAGTACTCAAATTATCATAATCGTCTTCAATTTTTACGCATAAATTCTAATAACATGAAAACTTGTACTATCGCAAATTTAAATTAAAAACTTTCCCCGAATCGTCAGTACTTACCACACGAAATTATAACATCGCTCAAAATGTTTCCCCAAGTACAAAGTCAAGGGAAAAAAGTTCCACCCATCGAAAATTAAAACTTCTCGGCGGCGGCGCCCATTAAAAGTTTTCTAAAATTTATTAACGATCGACTACCAGAACCCAACTCCCTAGATCAAATTATATCGCTAAACCTTATAACCGTAGCATAAGGGTGACAATACAGTTTTCTAAGCGCATTCACAAGTTTGTTGTGTAATGATTTGACAAAATCGGAATATGCAGTTGGGTAAAAAGTTGCGAAGACCGTATCTAGTAGTGGTAAGGTCGAATTTTGTTTGTTTAGTTATCTCAGTATTCGTCAAATATAGCATCTTCACGTGTGAAACCTAATAGAAGTTCTTACTGGGGCTGAAAACTTGAAAATTTGTCCAGCTCGGTCCCCTAATAGTTTCGATCACTCTGTATTGGAAAGTTAATGGTTATGGAGTTATGCAAAGAAGAAATTCATGGATTTTTGGTGAAAACAGGTGGCAGCTGTATATTATTTTACATGAAGTTGTAGCATTATATTTAAAACTTTTACTAGTAAAAATAAAAGACGACAACCCACTGTAACACTCTTGTTCCATAACGTATTTTAACTGCCAATAAAAAACTGTTGAAGGTAAATCCTCCGCTAACGCCGGTCACCGGTGACCCCCATGGCGTTCAACGTGTTAAGAAAAGTAAATTAAGCCATGAAACTTCGTCCAACGTTCCACAAAACCTATTTGAACCTTTAGACTACCTTATTAGCCGCCATTAGTGATATTATGTAAGAAAACACCGCAACAGCCTCCTCCCTAGCAGTGTACCTAGGACCTCATCGTTACTGAGCCAGTAAACACTCCCGAGGCACTTTCTTCGCATTTTGCGAAGATAAAATAAACGTTGTAGGTAATAAACTGTCTTCCGAGTTAATTAAGAGGTACGTGTCACGCTGCGAAACTGGCTAAATTAAAATACATAGCTCGCAAGTGCACGATGTTTTGAGATTAACTTTCCAGAAATTGGCTAAAGGTAGTGATGCGCGAAAACGTTCACGAGCTAGTCAGGAAAACGCTGGAGTTAATTTTCTGTGTTAAATTTTCATGATGATTTTTGGGACGGCGAGAAAATTAGAGTGCTTGTGAGAACGATGGAGGGTGAAAGAAATTGATGTAGGAAACGTCTTCGTCAAGCCAAAGTCTTCATTTCTCAATTAATTTTTGTGAGTGAACGTGTTATTAAAAGTAACTCAGTCCAGATGTTGAAAATAATAGAACATTTTTTGTTACTTCTATTGTTGTGAAAATTATTGTTACATGTATATAATATTGTGATGACGGCACGGCAACTGGCAGCCGCGCATCGAGTCGCGGGTTCGATTCCCACACAGAACAACTCTTTGTGTGATCCACAGATTGTTGTTAGAGGTCTGGGTGTCATGTGCATGTAAACTTGTATGTTTGTAAAACGCACCCACAACACAGGAGTAAATACAAGTTTTGGGTCACGTTTCCTTAAAAAAAAGAAAAAAAAATTGAAATATTATTTTTTGTCCACTTTTCAACACGAAATCCTATATTTCGGTACTCTCATATTAGCTGAACCTATTATCTAGCACTTCATAAATATTAAAGTAAAATGTGCATAAAGTAAACTTATTATATTCCTACACACGTATGCAACTGGACAGCTGGAATAATATTGTATAATAATACAATTATGTTATTTTTATTTTAGCAAATAAGATCTCCTTCTAAATGCAAAACTCATTAAAATAACGAAACAAGCCATGCGGTTGAATACTAATATGTAAGCGTCCATTTTCCGTATATATTTTTTATAATCTTTATCTGGTATGGGGTTTTTATTTACATGAACATTCACCTCCATTGTACTTTATATAATATTTTAGAGGGTTATTATACACCTGTTATTAACACTTTATAAAAAAATATCATCGACATATACAAACAAATTGTCCGTATATAAGCAAATCAACAAATTTGATTTGGACCCCCTTTGTGTAAATCATTTAAAATTTTGAAAGAATGATATAGTTACCAAAGCCAATAAATGTGAGTAAAAAGGTATGGTTAAAATTAGTCGATTGTACGATTTTATAATATCGAAGTAGAGAATAAACAGCAAATATTTAAATTCTAAATGCATGCAATTGTATTACAATCACGATTCAATACAGGTTCTGTTTGAATAATTAATTAATAAAATGTACAGCCGCCATTTTAATAATGGAGTACTAAAATTATTGTCAAATAATTAACTGCATTGGATTACCACAATAATGTAGAAAATATTCTAAATTATTTATTTAATTTGGAATTTGTATAAATGTATTAATGACGGATGTTGTTTATTTGGTACGATTAGTCGTTGTGTTAATAAAATATCATCACACATTTTATCTTCGAAGGGGTTGGCAGAGGTGTAGGCACATTATGGCACTGAATACCACTTATAATGTAACTAACCCACGTGTCACTGTTTGTATTATAAATCCCATGTAATAGGTATTGAGCCTATTTCCATATACCGGGCACAGTTCCTGACTACGTACTACTACTAAGTAAATATACATACATAGGTAGCTATTTTATTTAAATATAATAAAGTTTGTAACTTACAAGGATGACAAGTTTGTAGACTTATTCGTCTTCTATTATTACACATAGACTTATAAATTAAGGGTCAAATAAAGAGTTTTACTGGACTATGCTGAAAAGTTTCTAGACTCATAAGTAAATTAGGAATCCAAATTTTACTCCAATTTTAGTCTTATTGCATTTTGGATTGCCTCGTTGGCCGAGTAGTCGCAAGTGCGACTGCCGGGCAAGGGATCTCGGGTTCGATTCCCGGGTCGGACAAAGTATTCAGTAGTACCTACTTTGAAAACAAAATCTCAAAATCTCATCAGAAACACGGAGCCTAGTATATGGCAATAGCCTCACCACCTATCGCATAGGACTCATTACATTAATAGTGAAAAGTGTGTGTTACATTATTGTACATTAGCATTAAGTGTATCATTAACCTTCTACCTATTCTTTCGGGGATAAAAGGCGTGATGTCATGTTACTTTTGATAATAAAATATTTTTGAGCAACAATCGGATGATCTAAAGTTGTTCTAAGAAGTAAAAGCCAAGATAAGTCTAGAAACTTGCAAAGTTTCAGAATAATGGTCAACCGCAGACTGGGCTGTAGCCAACGGGGATTCCGAGTTTGATAATGCGTTAATCAACTCCATGGTTCCCATCTTGGATTTGCATGAAGCAAGTTTTCAGTGACGTCCAAGTTTGTTGAAGAAGATAAAACTGCAACTAAGATCAGTGAAGCAGTTTTTCTGCTTGACTATTTTGTGATCATATCTATTATTTTAAATTTTCCCCACTAATGGCATTTATCCCGCAATAAAAATATTATTATTGAGAAAAAAAATGAAAAAAAAAAACAACAATAGTAGGAAAAATTCTAAGAATGACAAAAAAATTAAAATGATCCAATAATAGCTAAGTTCTAAATGACATAATTATCTGCTTTTTATGAATAATTTACGAAAACTTTCATAAATAACATACGAGCATACGAATTATACTCACAGAACTTCTTGTTACTTCTTTTGACATTTGACATGTTGTGGGATGGACGTCATCTCACGTATAAAACTTTATCGTAAATAGTTTGTTTTATTGCGATTTTTTAACAAGTTATTATATCTGATGTGTATGAAATACTAGTTGTCTAATTACTTGTATTGTATTTTATTTTTAGTTGTACGGTGATAGAAGTTAGTGGCTCAGAAAGTTTAGAGATTGATACACCGGATGACCTGTTGCTTGCAAACATTTTAGTAAAAACTAACTTGGTACCTCGTTTAAGATAATAGTTTGTCCAAAAGAAGCCGTCATACAAAAGAGTGTATTATGTCAGTGGTGACCGAGGAGGTGACATTTGAAGAATTGGAAGCAACAGATGTTATAAGTGTAGAGCTCGTACCAGAACGTAAAGGTCTCATACTGAAGCATTGTGAGTACTACGTCAGTTCTAGAAGACATGGTACTACAGTATCACGAAGATACAATGATTTAGTCCGCCAGAGGGCGCTGTAACATAAACACTGTGGATTTTTATATGAGTTTTTGTTTATTTCTTTAAAAATAGTTTAATCGTTTTAAATTCATAAACTGTGTAATGATTGTGAAGTCTACCGTGTGGAAATCCTGTGACAATGTTATCAGTAGTGTTACTTAACTATTAAATAAATTTTCGTACGTGATAAAATGAAACAAAGTGAAGAAGATATTTAAGTGCTTAAAAGGACTACGTAGTGTGAAAAAACTTAATCAAAATACTAAAAAGTTGTTAACTATACTTAAGACTATGTAAATATGTGGAAAAATCCTTTAAATAGAATGTTATGTGAAAAATTTCAAACGGCTGTTTTTTAAATATCGGCTCAGCAATACGTCATGTTAATACAAAACGAAATAAAATAGAAACAGACCCTTAATTTCACAAGTTAACACACAGCACGTTCGGCCGATGTGAATGTGCATTAGACTGGCGATACCGTGCGCTCCGGTTCGCGCCCCACTAAATGAAATTCTTTTTGGCGCATGTGTTCTTGATTTCTAACATTGAATAAATATTATCTAGCAATGATGAGCTTCTTTGAAAACATTACACTGCGACGAAGGCGAACAAATTCCGACTCGAACTTAATAAATAGTAGCCAGTTTTCGACGAGTACCCACAACGACGATAATAGCATGGGAAGTATGCCTGACCTATCCGTTGACGCCGATAATGAACAAATTACACAATTAAAACAACGAATTCAAAACCTTGAGCAGGAACTTAAAAGTGCCCACTTAGAAATTGAATCATTATCTTTAGAAAATAGTAGTCTCAAACAAACTAATGATGAACTACTAAGAAAGAATAAGTTTTACAATACAATATCATGCAGTCCCAGAAAGAAAAATACTCCAAATAAACCTGTCCAAACTAAAACAAAAAAGGGAAAAATGAAAAGTGCCAATACACAAACCACAATGTATCCAATGTCACCAGTTCTAACCGAAAGTTGTGATGACGCAAACTCAAAGCACACAGCCACTGATCATCTACGTAAGACCTATCCCGTAACACAAACGCAAAACAAGCTCACCAAGAAATTAAATACAATACATATAGTGAGCAGTAACAAGAAAAATAAAATATTAACTATAGCCGAAAATACCTTCCCTGACAAATATAAATTATGTCATTACTTGTTACCAAACTCTAATACTGAACAACTAATAAAAAACATTGAAATTAAATTACATGGAATGACAATGAACGACTTCTGTGTATTAATGATAGGCGAAGAAGATTTTAATACAACTAAAGATTACATTTATATTATATCAAAATTGAAACAGACTTTACAAAGACAGAAATTCACAAACATAATTATATGCGCACCGACATACAAATGCGGCTCGCATATAGGTAGTATGTATAACTGGCGAGTACAGAACTTCAATAATAAATTGTACTTGGACGTACTGCAGTACGAGTATGCATACTTCCTGGACACCAACAAAAATCTTCGATGGGGTGAAATGTTTCACAAAACTAATGGAACAGTTAACAATTATGGTATGTCAATCATATTTAAAGACGTTATTGACTTCATAACAGGAATATCGGAAGAATTGACAGCATCTTCGAATGATCAATGCTCAAACAACCAAGAGAGTCAAGGTGTGATCGATTGCACATTTTTTCGTGAATAACTATATAAATATAATGCACCAAAATATTGCCGGATTACTATCAAAAGCTGATAGCTTGTCTGTATGTCTACAAGAACTAAAAGAGCGAAATACGAAAGTAGACGTCCTTTGCTTGACTGAGCACTTTGTTGTGGAGGACCACGTTAATCATATCGACGTCCCTAACTACTACCTAGCTGCATGTTATAGTCGCAAAGAAAGTAAGAGAGGTGGTGCATGCATACTCGTAGAAAAGAGACACCAATGCAAGGAAATAACAAAAGTGTCACAGATATCCACAACCGGTGTATTTGAATGTTGTGCTGTGGAACTAATCAATCATAATACCGTCATAGTGTGTGTATACAGGGTGCCAAAGTTAAATAACTTTAACGTTTGTATGGAAAAATTAGAGACATTAGTGAATATCTTTTAAAAAAATCTTTTAAACATGTGATTATTGCAGGTGATTTTAATATTAATGTACTTGCGAAAAACAAGCAAACTATTGATTTTGAATGCCTATTACTGAATTATAACTTAACTTTAGCGTTAAAACAGCCGACTCGTCTGAAGAGTCAGACTTGTATTGATAATTTCGCCCATAACTTAAAGTCTTGTAGGGCTTCAGTATTGGAGCTTGCACTGTCTGATCATACGGCGCAAATCCTTAAATGTCCAGTGGATGTAGCTTGTTCTATTGATCGATGGCGTACAATTAAAAGAAACTATAGTGCAGATAATTTAAAAAAGTTTAAGTCCTATATTAAAAGTCTACACTTCACAGATATTTATCAATCCAATGACCCCAATGAAGCATACAATACCTTCAGTGAAATATTTTCGTTCTTTTATAATCAATGTTTTCCTGAGTCTTTGGTATCAATAAATGTACATAAAAAACAGAAATGGATATCACGTGGGATAAAGCTTTGTAGTAAAAAGAAACGAACACTGCTGTGGAAGTACCGAGTAAAACCGACCATTCAGAATAGAAACGAGTTAAAAAAATATTCTAAACTGTTCAGAACAATTGTTAATAAGACAAAATTTGCACAAAATACTTATAAAAAATAAAAACATCATTGAACAAAACAAAAACTTCCTGGCAAATAATTAATAGTACAAAATTCAATATACCTAAACATAACATAAACAAAATCCGTCTTGAACATAAATGCATAACAAATCCTAGCGAAATAAGTAACTTATTTAATAACTATTTTGTTGATAAAATCCAACCATCCCACTTGCATTGCACTGGAATTTGTAAATATATTACAAGTAAAAAGGACTCAATGTTTATGGCTCCGAGTGTGCCACAAGACATAGTAAAAATTATTAAATCTTTGAAAAATACTAACAGCGTAGGATGCGATGGTTTTAATACTAAGATTATTAAAGAAGTATCATACGAAGTATGCCAACCTTTAAGTCATATAATAAACCTAAGCATTAGTAAAGGTATATTTCCAGCCGCCTTAAAGAAATCTATAATAAAGCCATTATTTAAAAAACAAAATAGGGAACTAATGGAAAATTATAGACCAATTTCGCTGATACCAATTATTTCTAAAATATTTGAAAAATACATATACAAAGAGTTAAATACATATTTTGAAAAACATAAGTTATTTTGTGACGAACAAAAAGGTTTCAGGGCAAATAAAAGTATAAACATGGCATCTATGACTTTCTTTATAAAGTGATGGTCAATGTAGATAAAAAAAATCCAGTATGTTCGATTTTCTGTGATATGACCCAAGCCTTTGACTATGTGCATCATAATACCCTACTAAAAAAAATGGAAAATTATGGGGTACGAGGAAATATACAAAATCTTTTAAAATCTTATTTATCAAATAGAAGGCAAGTTACAGAAATCAGTAGACTCAATAGTAAAACTAAACGAGAGGAAATATATACATCACATGAACGTCAAGTGACATATGGCGTTCCACAGGGAAGTGTTTTAGGCCCCCTTTTATTTACGATATATAAATGACTTTCCGAAAAGTATAGAACATACCATGTCACTTTTCGCGGATGATAGCACTATAACCATACCATGTAGAATAAGCGAAGAATACAACAATGACATAAATAGTAGTTTAATTAATGCCATAGACTGGTTAAACAATAATAACCTAAAAATTAATCTGAGTAAAACTGTTATCATGCACTATAGTACAAGACCGAATGCATCAATTAGTTCGGACATTACATATAGAAATAATACTATTGAATCAGTAACATCAACAAAATTTTTGGGTTTAACAATAGACCAAAATCTGAACTGGAAAGCTCATATAGAAAAACTTGCGAAACAATTAAGTAATAGAGCATATGCTTTACACAGATTGTCTCAAACAATACATATAAACACGTTATTAATTGCGTACTACGGATTAGCTGAATCTATTCTCCGTTACGGGATCATTTTTTGGGGCAATTCAGTGGAATGGGCAACCATTTTTAGGGCACAGAAAAGATGTCTGAGATCAATGTTTACACTTAAAGTTACTGATAGTTGCAGGCCATACTTTGAACAGTATAGGATTCTCACAATGCCATCGTTATACATTCTCGAAATAGTTTTATTTGTTTGTATAATTCTCATTTATTTCCGCGTCTTGAGGATAAAACTCAGCGCAACAGGCGTGATTACACAAAACTTTGTCTTCATCCTTGTAAGACCGCGCTTATGCGCAGAAATGTATTTTGCATGGCACCTATAATATTTAACAAATTGCCAAAATCATGGAGAGAACTAGGTGCCAACCATATCAAGCGAAAGCTTAGACTTTTTTTATTACAGAAGGTCTACTATAGTGTCACCGAATTCTTAAATGACACAGTTATTTGATTGAAGTAAGACATGGCTATTATTTTATAAATTATGATTATTTTATTGGTTGTGATTGTTTCATTGGTTATGTGATTCTTACTATGAGTGTGACATATTGTACGAATTTAATTATGACATAACTGTATCTATAATTTTAATTTTGACATACCTACCTACATACAATTTTATTTGACATTTATAAATATTTAACGCTGATAATATGATTATTACTTACAAAAAAATTTGCATGCCATGACAAGTGGTAAACATGTATTAAGTGCAACTGTTCTATTTTTTATCATCCTACATACATGCACCTGCGTGTGTGTGTATGTATACACATGTTTTTGCGAATAAATTTGATTTGATTTGATTTGATTTGATTCTTATTTCTATTATATCGTATTCTTTTATCATATTTTTTTCTTTTTTAAAAAAACGTTGCCCCACACTAGCATTATCTCATGTGTCATGGGTGCGTTTATAAACATACAAGTTCACATACACATGACACCCAGACCCGAAACAACAATTTGTGGATCATACAAAGTGTTGTTCCGTGCGGGAATCGAACCCGCGACACGCAGCGCGGCAGCCGGTTGCCCAGCCACTGCACCATCCGTGCAATCTCAGTATTCATCTTTATTACTTCTAACTTACAGAAGTTTGGTACGTCTACGTACCAAACTTCTGTAAGTTCTGTTTCTACGTACGTACGTACTTTGGTTCGGTACACGTATTATTATACATACAGATGTATAATAATACTTCTGTAGAAAAAAGGCATTATGACAGAAGTCTTAGAGTCCATTATAATATTAAACCCCAAAACTTCTGCACAACTGAATATAACACCCAGCTGGTGTGTCTGTTTAGCAAATTTGTTCAGCAAATAATATGATTTGACTTGATTTTAATCTTTATCATTATACAGGACAGGAACCATTCATCTCTAATCTACTTATCTCTCAAACACATTTTTAACCCATTTTCCAACACACAAGACCCAAAACTATCACGGAATCATAACTGAGTTACAAAAAGCAATGTAAAAACCTTTACCTTTGAACCAATGAGGCGATGAGGCAGGAGCTTATCGAATACAAGAAACCAATCCTATTGTGAGCGAACCGCATTTAGTTGCTTGCTTCGCTACTTGCTCAATACCACAAACCGTTTGCTCCTATGTCTGTGAACGAGCAAATATCTAGTAATATATACTAGTAAAACCACGTGATTTTGAGTTTATTGTGTTTTTAAAAATATCAGCCTGTATTTGTGTTACTATTTTTGACAGCAAATGCTTCCAGTCAATCGAAGAAGAAATGGGCATTGGTAACCAGATTAATACAAAATGGGATTGACTATTTGATTTTTAGAAATAAAGTGTTTATATTGTTTAGTACGCACTTGACTTGCAAGTTCATACTTGCTCAGCGGCCTACTCAACCACCGTGCCACTACAACGTTATATACACTGAATTTCGAAGTTCGTTTTTAATCTAGTTTAATCCTGTGTTTTTATAATAACTATCGTGAGACATACTAAATTAAATAAAATCGCGGGTTACTCACGTGAATATACTGTGTGTGTGCAGTGAGCTGCGCGATGTCGCCGCGACCGCGCACGCTGCTCATGAGGAAGAACCCCTCTGTGGTTCGAAACTAGTAGAGCTTTTCTCAGTATATTCACGTGAGTAACCCGCGATTTTAGTCAATTTAGTTTAATCTTATGTTATAAATGCGAAACTAACGTTAGTATGTTTAATACTCCTTTCCATCAAAATAGCTGAAGGGATCGGAATGAAATTCGGAATAGCGGTTATATAGACTGAAATAACCCATAGACTAGGTTTTATACCACAGGCTCGACGTGCAGGAGAAGGAACGGGTGGTTTTTAGTCAGTAAGAGTCTAACACTCTCTCCCGCCTCATCCAGGCAGGAGCAGTAATTCGATGATTTTCCCTCCTAAAAAAAATACTACAGGAACGCTGACAGAAGCTAGTTTATCATAATTGACTTTGACTCCTTCTACATTACGTTATTGCAATTTCTGTTACGGAACAATAGTCAAAGTCAAAGTCAAAGCATTTATTTCAATTAAACCATAGTTTGGTACTTTTGAAACGTCAACAAATACAAAATAAATAATAGTCTGTCAGTCAGTCCGTCAGTGAAACTAGGTGAAGCTAGGTGCTCATTCCAAAAAGTAGATTCGAATGGAGAAGAACGAGCAAGAAACTCCATTCGTATATAAATATATATAAATAGCTATATTGTTCACTGTAACAGTTTCTTCTATGTGAAAATAATATCAAACCGATTAGGATAATATCCCCATGGAGATGTTGAGGTTTGAATTTGACCTTATGTAATGGGTAGGGACCTTACAATGAGAGGTCATGATCCGCCCCTATAGATTTCACAGTCCTTTGTCAGTAGATATAGAACATTTAGACAAGTCATTGGATTTAAGTGAGTAGGTCGTTTAGACTGAGTATGTTTAGTAAACTATATTTGCTTGCATTCCCTTTATAAAGTTAAGTCGATTACCGACTTGTCGGGGTAATTGTACCTTTGTATATCTTTGTAGATATATATGTATTTATATAATTATTTATATAGAAACTATTATTATTATTACTAGCGGCTTCCCACGGGTGCAATATGGATTTATTATACATAAAAACCTACCTTAAGAATCACTCTATCTGTTAAAAAAACCGCATCAAATTCCGTTGCGTAGTTTTAAAGATCTAAGCATACATAGGGACGGACAGACGGCGGATAGCGACTTCGTTTTATACTATGTAGTGATTTAAATTATTTCGTTGCACGAGCGGTCGCCAGCACGATAACAAAGCAAGAGGCATTAGAAAAATAATATTGGAATTAGAATAGATTTGTTGTAATTGTAATCTATACAAATCTAACTAAACGTTTGTAACATTTAATTTTTACTTTTACTATCGCCAACCTATACGCTGTAAGTACTTCTTGAAATATATTGTACAAAATCTCTGTTCCCAAAATAAATAGCGACTCGATGAATATTTTAAAACTATCAACTTATTCTATAAAAGCCTTAACATCGGGGCAATTTCTCAGGATAAGCCCTCGTCGATCGAGGCCGACGTTGACAGATGACGAGCGTCTCTATTACAGATTACTAAAGACAACACCCAACTGTGCTTGTAATTAAACGTTATTTTGTTAAAACGCTGTCGTTCATGTAATAATTGATTAAGGTTTTTTCTTTATTATTTAATTGATATGTCATATACGATAGTGGACATATTTATGTATCCTAGCCGCGTTACTTGTAATGGTCTAAATTAAAAACCATTCAGTCGAGTCGATTTCCGATGACCGAGGTCGTACGACTGCCGAGCAAGGGGTCTCGGATTTGATTCCCTGGTCGGACAAAGAATCACTGAGTTTAAAAAAAAACTTAGTAGTAGTATAGAGTTTGGAAATTGTGCCCGGTATATGGCAAAAGGCTCACCCCCTATTACATGGGACTTATAACATAAATAGTGAAAAGTGGGTGTTACATAGTACTGTAGCATTAAGTTCCGTAATGTGCACATTTGACTACTATAAAAGATGCGATATTATGTTACGTTATGTCAGTCGATTTCTAGTAAATTGTTCTATTGGATTCCTAAATGCATAGCCCTTGAAAAGTCAACAACGTACTTTGAACTCCTCTGGTGTTTCTAGTGTTTAAGGCTGGTGCCGATTGCTTACCGATGATCCATGCGCCAATTGCTTGCCGATAATCCATATACCGTTTGCTGGCCTATCCCATAGAGACTGAAAAATGTTTAAATTTTGAATTAACATCAGTTTTTAATTTATTTTTCCCAATCGTCTGTTTGCTGTTCCATTTGGTCCCACTGTAGTGCATCAACAACATCTTTAGATAGGTACAATAGTATTCGTTTGTTTCATAAACAGTATGTTCTCATTCCCGCAGAAGTAATACTTGTCATAATTAATTACAGGCCTACCATTGTTGTTGGCTCAAAATACGAACCTTCCGTACGTATACAGACCTGTTCAGACTTGTTTTGTTAGGGTTCCCAAACTGCCTGTATATTTCTTTTGTCGGATTTATTTATTGAACATGTTGTAAGGTAAAGGGCTATGTTTTGTTCAAGTTATTTTCTTTTGGTGAGAGCGTATTTTTAGGGTGTTGTTTTTTTAGGCTTTTCAGAGTGTGTTTGTTATCTTGTTTAAACACTACAATGTACGGAAGATATGGTGTTGTTTGGTGAGATAGGACAACTAATTTTAGAGTTGATCCGTGTTAAGTCTAAGTGTGGGAGAGCCATGCTTCGGCACGAATGGGCCGGCTCGACCGGAGTGATACCACGGTCTCACAAAAAACCGACGTGAAGCAACGCTTGCGTTGTGTTTCGTCGTGTGAGTGAGGTTACCGGAGGCCCGATTACCCTCCCCTTCCCCAATCTCCCCAATTCCTGAATCCCCAACGATCCTCAAACTCCTAATCCCCAAAAGGCCGGCAACGCACTTGTAACGTCCGCCTCTGGTGTTCCAGGTGTCCATGGGCGACGCTGATTGCTTACCATCAGGTGATCCGTCTGCTCGTTTACCGGTTTATCCCATAAAAAAATGAAGGGTATTGTAGCAGTTCTTATTAAATATAAAATTCCGATCATACAACCTAATAGGCTTTTTTGTGTACCTACCTTAATTCATGTTGTGTGTCGTGGCAAAATAAATGGTTTAAGAAAGAATTATTTCGTTCTTTCTTTCTAAATCTAGTTTTCTTTTGATGCTGTAATTGTATCATTTACATTTAGACAAGTTGCAGGTACGCCAAGCATGGATAGACGACCTATAATTTCAATTTCAAAAAGCGACACCTAGGATAATTGTACAGATAGGTACTTCTATCAGGAGTTGCACTAGTAACCAATAAGGCATCATTTCATATTGTTTCCGACCTACTTGCCAACCCTAAACGGAAAGCAAGTCACGCAAGTAATTAATGTGGAAACGAAAGGTATCTGTTGTAACGGATCGTTTGTGGTTACTGTATTTTGAGAACTTGAAACACTAGGGAATTTCCGAAATGGCTTGTCATTCTAAATGTGAGCTGCGATCGATTGGGAAACAATAGGTAACAGAATACACAATACATAGTTATCTATTAATGGTGACGTTATGACGGAGATTCATCACCGTCTAAAGCATTCTACTTTCCTATTACTTTACTAATAATACGGAGCCGCGGAAAACCGTCATCGGCACTGACTTCTTACCTATCAGTGGGTGTGTAAGCTATATGTAAGTACGTATGACCAATAATAGTTTAATTTTTGCTTTTTAGTTTTTACTTTTCGTTTGTTTTTGTTTTTGAAGTCGGTTTTTTAAACGCAGTTTTCGCACGGAAACTCGGGTGAAACCGCTGGCAGAAGCAAGCTAGTTATTTATAATGGAAGAACCATTTGTCTCATATAAGACGTATCTATTATCATGCACATTCATTTTAAAGTAATTAAAGTCACCAAAGGTAATGGTAAAGAATAGGGTAGATGACTAATTTTTATTTTAATGTCCTTTGGGTAGATTACCACTGCTAAACTTTAATTAGTTTTATCCAAGTATTGTTCTTTATACGACAAAATAAAAAAATACGTGTCTATTATTTTTTCATTACCTAACTGACGGACTAATTAGATTTTTATTTTTCATACATTGTCATCATCCCTATTGAAATTAAATAACCCTTTGTTACTTTGTCAACCCGAGCACTGAGACTTACAACTACTATATACAAACACAACACACATACGTGTTCATTAATCATAAGTGCCCGGACATTATGACGTATGGGGACTTAACTATGAAATACGGAACGGACCCAAAACTAAGTTAAGTTCCGAATCGTAAACGGAGGTCATAAAATCCGTCACGTCAAACCGGTCACTTGCTATGTATTAAGTTTTTTCGTACCCTGTTTATAGGTTGGTTTGTGCTATAAAATATTTTAGTGAGATATAATAAAGTTTTTATTTCTTTATAATAATAGTGTTATGAAGTGATAGGTGTTGTGGTAGTAAATATAAATACATAGTAAAGGCCAACATGGGGGTCTTTTTGATTTTGTCAGTTTCTGAATTTAAATTTTCAGCGTAGAAGCTCTTTATTATCTTCAAAACATTACTACCTACATTAATAAACCATCGCGGTAGTCACTTAGTTAGCAACATAAGTAAAAAAAATTATAATATGGAACAAAAAACGAAATGTTCCAAAGTCAGTGTTATTGTAAATTTGTCATAAAATACTACTTCTCATATATTGGACTTTTTATGATCCTTATATAGAATGTAGCAGAAACTAGTCCAGTTTATTACTCGCAAGTTTTATAAGATTTCTTTCGAACGGAAAACTGGGAAAGAAAATAATAAAAGGTGTCGTTCTTTACAAAGTTTCCAAAGTAATTGTTTTGTTCATTGTAGCGAGGAAATAAGTGCTAATGGAAAATTATTGAAGCTCCTTCTTGAGGTTCTTGGAACCATGTTTCTATTAAAGTGAACATTATGCTTATGTGTTTTCACATCAGTAGTTATTATAGAAATAGTCTTTTAGGACCGATTTTGACAGTTTTTAGTATAGAAGAATTGTCAAATATTAAAAACTAGCTTTTACCCGCGGCTTCGCTCGCGTCACAAAACGATAAAAAGTAGCCTATGTGACTATCCATTCGTTCAACTACCTTCAGTTAAAAAATCACGTTAATTAGTACCTCCGTTCTGCCGTTTAAAACAGGCAAACAAACAAATAGCTTTCCGCCCGCGTGGAATTCGGTTATATCGCGCTAGTTAGATTTTTCCAATGAGTAGGTAATTCGTTGACTGGTTTTAAATGACATACAACGCCATCTATACCAGTACATACAGCGCCGTCTATACTAATATTTTTGTTGTTCCTAGGAAATATCAATTTTTTCCGGGATATAAAGTACCCTATTATTTAATCCAGACTTCTAAGTTTACGTCAGCAAAATTTCAAAGCAATCGGTCTAGTAGTTACGGCGTGAAGGCGGAACAGACAAGCAAACAAACAAAGTCACTCTCCGATTTATATATAATATAAGTAAGGATTGTTTCTCAGTTAAAATATATGTATTTCAAATTTTGAAATTAGAGGAATCATTTGGTTTTTAAGTAAAGTATTACAAAGAAAATAAATTATCAAAACCAAAAAGTAATAATAACATTTCACAATAAATAAAAAAACTAAAACATACATCGCACAGCAGTCGCAACAAACAAAAGACAACACCACATCGTCAGGTCACCCCACCGAAAAGCATAACCAACGTAGCAAAAACTCTTCAAAGAAAATTTACAGCGCTCTTGATCGGAAGCATCCACAAGAAATATAACGAAATACACTCGACAATATGTCCCGAAAAACCGGGAAGGACCGTTTCAAAGCCAGACTTCGTTTCAAATGGAAATCTGGCTGTGAATTTTCATGTAAATTTCCCCGAGGTGTTATACATGGGAGGCAGTAACGCGCCTGTTAAAATCTCAGCGTAAATCCTATTCATGTATGGTAACAATGTTATGTGGCTTTTGTTTTTGCATCCATAGATTGCAGGCGCCATCTCTATAGTTACGGAGGTTAACAGTGCGGAATGTTTTTACCAAGTGGAGGCAGCACTGGCGAATTTTTGTAACACGTTATTTTTGACATAAATGTTAATATTTCTATAATGAAAATTTAATTCTTTTTTTTATGGAATAGGAGGCAAACGAGCAGAAGGAAGACGAATACGATCCTTTAAAGAAGGAATACGATCCTTTCTTGAAGGTTTGAAGGATATTCTGTTCTGGATAATCGTGGATGGTCTGGAAAATGTCTATGTTTAAATGTTACATCAACTTTTTTAGTTTACGAGATTTAAGTGTTAGCGTCCAATTCAATGGCATGACTTGTCATGGTGGCCCGGGATGAGGAGACGCCCGAATCTCATACATATGGGTGCGGGTACTTACCAGCCTACTAACGGTAGGTACCACTGTGACTTTTTCCGATTTAAACACCACTGACAAACGGTGAAGGAAAACATTGTGAAGAAACTCGGACCTTTAATTTATAATTATAAGTTTGAAATCACCAACCCGCAATGAGCAAACGTGATGATTAATGCTCAAACCTTCTCTGTGTAAGAAAAGGCTTTGCTCAGCAGTGATAGGCTGTTGATATATATTCAATTCCAGATCCAAAGTACTTTTACAGAAATGTTACATAGAAATATGGTACACATACGTCCAGTATGTATAGTTTGGGCTCACTATATCACAACTCAAGCAATTTTTGTCAAAGTCAAAACCGATTTAGTTGGAACTAAAACAATAAAACAGTTTCGTCGCGCGACCTCTCACTAAATTATCACTGTGTCCGTATTTTGACAGTGTTATTCATTATTAAAGGCCCGGAGACCTCTAGTTCAAGAGTTTTGGGATTGCAAAGTTATTTAATGTACCCCTCGTTTCTGGGGTTTTCATTTTGTCACAATTTTTGGTAGGAACAAATGGAACTCGAATGATTTATTGTTTGCGGCCTCTTCGAGTAATAACTGGCTTCCTTTCGCTTTAAGTAATTCTTAGAATTGTTACAATAGATTCTTATGTACTTTAATAACGTATTATTTGCGCTAATTTTGTATTCAAATAAGATGAGTAGACTACCAACCAAAGGACGTTATCTGACTTTCGGTATCTAATCTAACAATGATTTCTCAGGTAAATGGAGCACACACAAAAAAGAGTAACGAATGGAGTTTCTTGCTCGTTCTTCTCCATTCGAATCTACACTTTGGAATGACCACCTAGCTGACGGACTGACGGACAGACTATTAATTATTTTGTATTTGTTGACGTTTCAAAACTACCAAATTATGATTTAATTGAAATAAATGCTTTGACTTTAACATAAAAAATCCTCCTCAAAGAAGTTTTTATTCAACAGGCGATAACTTAGAGAATCTAGTAGTAACTGAATAGTCATGACTATGAAAATGAATGTTCATAACATTTTGCGTTATGGCGATTGAGTGACATAGGTCTTCATAGTTTGAACTACGTCAAAAGCATTATAAGGTTATGATCATATATGTATGTCAAATGAGAGGATTTCCTGAACTCAGCCGAGAACTGAAGAGCAAGAGATTATTGTGGACAAACACGTGGTCATAAGCTAAAACTTCTGTTTACTCCGTTAGTACCCCATTTACTTCTGATCAGTTAATTTATTTTGGGATTAGTTTAATAACTTGTTAACCTTCATAAACATGTGGGTTAAACATGTTTAAACATAATCAAAGTTTAGATTGATCGCCACCAAGTCTGTTGAAGATTTAATTAGAATCAACTATACTCGGATCGGAAACTATTAAACTTTGTATTTATATTGTGAATTAGTTCAAGGCTTGCTGTTATGTTTTAGGCGATTTATAATAGGTCTGTATTGAACTTGATTTTGTATTGACAATTTTCTTAGTCCTCCTCTTCGCTCTTCAACAAGCCCAAACAGTTTTCTACCAAAGGTTTCAATTCAACTGATCTTTAATTCGCAGTCATAATATTTGTGTGTGATACATAGCGCAAAAATTACAATTTGTTTAT